>CP126896.1:85715000-86357500 GCA_030440675.1 Furcifer pardalis
CAAATTCAGGGGGTCAAAAAGTGTTTTTGTTGTTTTGTCTTTACTTTTTTGTTTTCTTTCTTATCTGATATTTCAAACATGCTTAAGCCTAGAAGGCCAAACAAGGTACAGTATTCATATTCACAAAGTGATGGGTGTTCCATAGCTTAAGCCTATAGAAGGATGATTATGTCACTGGTAGGAGGTGATTTTCAGGAATCAAAAACTCTTTTCTTGTGTCCCTCTTGTTCAAGTCACAAATAATCCATTTCACCAAGTAGAAGGTGTGGGAGCTATGGACATAAAAAGGAAGTCTTTAGTTACCAAAAATCTCCCCCTGCCTATGTCATGATCACTCTTTTGAAAGTATAATACACAGAACAGGATTTGGGTCAAAATGTGGTCACCAGATGACAATACTGTCTTAGATGGGTCAGCCATCTGGTTTAGAATATAACTATTTCATACATCATTTCCTACAACATTAAAAATAAGAGTATTGCAACCTGGAGCATATACAAGTTTTTTTAAAAAAAATTCCTTCACCAGTGGGTAATCACATCATCTAATATTTATCTTGAAGTGGAGGAAGATACTATTACTTTCAGGCCAACTAGCATTTTTCTTTTGTAGTAAGCTCTGGCTTGGCTTCTAGAGTGACACATTTTCCATTCAATGGGAGAATCTTCATTTCTCCTACATTTTATGATATGGGTAAAGTCATGCATAACCTGCAAAATGGGGACAATTTTAACATCACAATGCCCAGGTCATTATGTCACTTGATTATGTCATCATGATTTAGTGAGCCCTATATACCGCCCTATCCAAAGAACTGTGGGCGGTGTACACAGTTAAAACCAATTTTTTTAAAAAAACAATTAAACCCCCCTTAAAAACATAGCAATATTTTTAAAAAACCCTCCCGCAGTGCCATTTACTATCTAAAAACAAATATGAAATCTACAAAATCTTAACATTAAAAAATTAATTACAGGAGAGGGGAGCCTCAAACAAGCCAGACCCATTTTGCCAACCACATCTTCAATTCTTTTCTAAATGGTAGCAACTGGGCCTGGAGGCGTAGTCCTACTGAGAGGAGGTTCTATAGTGTGGGAGCTATGACTGAGAAGGCACTTTTCCTTGTGCTGGATAGTCGAGCCTCCCCAACAGATGGTACCTCAAGGGTTGCCCTCTCGGTTTACTCTCGTGGGATGGGTTGATGTCCCAGGGATGATGAGGCCCCTGAGGTATCCTGATCCACTACCATGAAGTGCTTTAAAGGTGACAACTAGCACTTTGAATTGTACCCAGAGACATATAGGCAGCTAGTGCAGCTCCTGCAGCAGTGGTGAGGCAAGGGCAAAACGACTACACCTCACCACTGTGTGGGCCACTGCATTCTGGGCCAACTGCAGTCTCCAGATGGTCATCAAGGGCAGCACCATGTAGAGCACATTACAATAGTCCAAATGGGAGGTGACCAGGGCATGGGTGACCGTGAGCAGGGCCTCCTGGTCCAAGATTGGACGCAATTGATTAATAACACACACTTGTCCGAAGCCCCTCCTGGTCATGGCTGTAACCTGTTCCTGGAGCAGAAGCCGTGAGTCCAGAAGGACTCCCAGGTTGTGCACTGGGTTGGATTGGAGAAATGATCCCCCATCCCAAACCAGCGGTGATAATTCCTTATGAGGATCGGGTCCCCTCACCCACAGCCACTCAGTCTTGCCGGGATTCAGCTGTATTCCGTTGTCCCCCATCCAGACCCTAACTGCCTCTAGGCAACTGGTCAGGACCTTGACTGCATCACTGGGATCACCACGGGAAGAGATATGCAACTGAGTATCATCAGCATATGATATCTCACCCCGTGGGATTGGATGATCTCACCTAGTATTTTCATGTAGATGTTAAAAAGTAAGGACGAGAGGACTGAGCCCTGTGGCACCCCACATGTGAGATGCCTTGGACTTGACCCTGCATCTCCCACCCACACCAACTGGTTCCAGCCATTCAGGAAGGAGGAGAACCAGGCCAACACAGTGCCCTGGATCCCCAACCCCTGTAGCCGGGCTAGAAGGATTCTGTGGTCGACAGTATCAAAAGCCGCTGAGAGGTCAAGAAGAGTGAGAATGGACGGGTACCATCCATCTTGCTCTCACCAGAGATCATCAAACAGCACGATCAATGCAGTCTCCATATCATGACCCAGCCTGAAGCCTGGCTGGAAAGGGTCCAGATAATCCACTTCCTCCAGGACCCCCTGGAGTTGCCGTGCCACACAACCTTCCCCAAAAAGGGGAGGTTCGAGACAGGGTGGAAATTGGATGGTATATTGGGATCAAGCAATGTTTTTTTTAGGAGGGGGTGCACCAGCGCATGTTTGAGTTGTGGTGCACTAAGCTCCTTAGCTTAGTGCACTCTCTGGGCAGTTCACAAGTTAATTAGCATTTTGGCTCCAACAGCCTGGGTAGATGTATCAAATAAGCATTAGTTATGTATGAATGGATTACAGTACATCTTTTTCTAGCTCTCTTTGCAAAAGCGTATTATTAAATCTACGGTAATTGGCCAATGGATTCAATCAAGTGAAGGAAGTAAAGAAGTGAAGAAAATACTTGTTATCTATATGAAGCTGAGTGAAGATCTGGAATCCTATGTTGTGCTTTGATCATGATGGTGAAGATATTGTTTCTTTTTCATGTGTAAGAAATTTGAGTTTTTCTATCCCATAAAATCCCGCTTTCTTTGGCTTTGGGCAAGTTGCACATTCCCAGTGTAAACACCCACCATCACCGCTGCTGCCGCTGCCCAAGAAAACCCTGGTTAGGGTTGCCAGAAGTCAGAACTGAGTTGACGGCACATGGTGATGATGATTATAATATGGTAATAAATAAAATATTCTGATAGTCTGCTTTAAGTTTATCTACTGTTCACTGAAACAATGTATAAGTTATGATCTTGTGACATTTAGAATCTCAAAGGAAAAGGGGCATTCTCTAATTAGGTGTTTTTACGTGTCCCTTGTAATTTGCTTTCGGGACTCATGAACTAATTATATAATATCCTAGGGTGTTTACATATTGACCAGAATGAAAGAAGAATATCCTGCTTGGTGCCAGTCTGTAGGAGATGTTATGAGTTGCAATGATTTTTATTGGCTGCAAGTTTGAAAAGGCGTGGAGAAGAGTAAAGATGATTTTCCCATGTATAAGGCAACTATCAAAGCAATGCATAAACATGTGGTTCAAGCATATGCCAGTACAGTACTCAAATATTGGTCAGCAGCAGCTGTGAAACATGTAGAGCAAATTTGAGTCTCCCTCCATAATCTATTAGTTCTCTGTATCAGTCTGTCCATAAACATATGTGTTAATGAGTGGGTAAATGAGGAGAACAAAAAATTAAGGGAATAGGCCAGGGGTGGCCAAACTACAGCCTGTGGGCCAGACCTGGCCCATGACACCATTCCATATGGCCACCCTCACCGCACCTGGAAGTGGAAGAGGGCACATTTATGACAGCTGTAAAACACGCCCATGCATGGAAAAATGTGCCCACGGCTGTCATAAATGCTGCCGTAAATGCATTTACAACAGCCACAGATGTGTTTTACAGTAGGAGGAACCACGTGACTGGCCCACTCAACCACAAGACCAGCACATGGCATGAAAAGTTTGGGAACCCCTGAAACAGGCCATGGGAGGATAGGATTCATGAGATCAAGGCAGCACAGGAAGTAATTCTGGAAACTCCCAGAAATGTATGTGCATTTCCTGTGTCAACACACATTAACAGATTTAATTGGAATCTGCAGAGTGTTGTTTTACTAATGTAATGTTTGGAGTTGGCACCAAGTAGTTAATATGGCTAATATTATGGGTGCTCCTTTCCTTGTTAGATGGGCCACCAGAGCTCTACAAATTAGTCCTTGAAAATAATTTGTTACTGCATTTAGAAAATAAATGATTGCGTTACTTGTTACTTTTCTGTCACATAATTTTACTATTGTGTTTCTTGTTACTTTTCTGTCACAAAATAAATGATTGTGTTACTATTACTTTTCTGTCACATGATTTTACTTAGGATTTGTATGGGAATAACATAATACTTGATGTATTCCTGTCAAAATGCCCTTAAAGGTAACCTTTAAACATTAATTTTTAAGAACTTTAGAAAACCTTATTTGCTCCAACAAGCAAGTATTCAGCGAAGAAAAAGCTTCATTGTCCCAGGAAGGGTTTTTCCAGGCAGTGGGAGTTTCAAATGTTAGCACATTGCTACAACACACTGTGTGTGTTTGGGGACCTTAAAAGAATATACAGTCAAACCTCGCATAAAGAGCGCCACGCTTAAAGAGTAACTCGCTTAAAGAGCAGAATTTTCTCTGAATGTTCACTTCGCTTAACAAATAAAACCAACCAAAAACTCAGGTAACAAATAAATCTGGGTTCACAATCCCCCCCCACCAGAAGTCACAATTGGTCACTTACAGTGGTGTTTCGTTTAAAGAGCCACCCTATGGAACACATTGTGCTCTTTAAGCGAGGTACAACTGTACACATCTAGAAGAACAAGTGCTTCCCTTGTCTTGTGAGCATCCATGAGTTCCAGAGTTGTTGTAAGGACAAAATAGCAGATGGCAGGGAGGGAGCTCTGAGAGCCACTCATGTTCAGAAACATCTTTATGTATTACACATAACTGTAATAAATAAATTCTCAGGCAGAAACAAGACTTGCAACTTCTGATGATTTCCTTTTCCATTAAAATGCTGCTCACATACTATGAATATATGATAAGCATGCCATTTGATGTAAGGACATAGTTGGGACTTGGCAATCTTGTTTCTCCTTTCTGCTTTCTGACTTACAGAGGCTGGTTTTTGTCTCCAGCATATAATTATCAGAATGGAGACCGTCCACATTGCACTCTAAATTGCCTTTTGTGCGGGTGGTCGTGGGCACCGCAGGGGAAGGCGAGGGACATCACATCCATGAGGAAAGCACAACAGTGATCCAGTTCCCTGCTGAATGCTCTGTTTCAAATTTTAAAGGCCTTGTGCTCCAGAAAGCTAAGTCTTCCCTTATAGCTGATCCTAAATGCCCACAGATTAGCAGTTCTGCCGACTGGTGGTTATCATACCAACAGAAACCTGGATGCCGTCCAGTGTTAGCGGAAGCTACCCACTGGGACAGGAAATCTCAGAACAATTTTTAAAAAGGAGTTGTGCTACATGATTCATGAATGTTTGCAGGCCACAAATACTTTCTATACATGAAATACATAACTATATAAATAGAATAAATGTATGTATATGAATGATTGAACAGCTGCAAACCACTGACATTTTCTCCTCCGCAAAAAGGATGGATGTTAGTACTGACTTTTTGACTATGAGGAGGCTGAGATTCCAACAATGCTGACCCTCCCAATAGGCAGAGTAAGACAATTGCTCTGGGCAGTTGGTAAAGGCACTGAACTTCATGACTGGAAGGTCGGCAAGTCAGCTTTGAGACCCAAGTGCTGCATGACGGAGTGAGGTCCTATTTCTGTCCCAACTCCTGCCAACCTAGCAGTTTGAAAGCAAGAAATTGCAAGTAGATAAATAGGTAGCACTTCAGTAGGAAGGTAAACAGCCTTCCTTGCACTCCGGTGTCTAGTCATGCCTGCCAGATGTCCATGGAACTTTTGCAAATGTAGATAGTGCTGGCTCTTTGGCTACAAACAAAGATGAGCACTGAACCCTATAGTCAGATATGACAGGCTTTAGAGCAAGGGCCTTTCCCCTTACCTTGCTTTGCTCTTACTGTGTTTTACTGCCAAAGAGGAGGAGGAGGAGGGCTGCCTGTGAGATTTTCAGCCAGTCCTCTCAAATCTTTCTTAGAAGCACCCTCCTTACCTTCATTCTGTAAACCATCTCTGCCTGTTCAGTGGTCAGCACCTGAACCCATCAAAAAGCCTGTCTCCCCCTGCAGATCATGCCTGTGGTGAAAATGGGAAGGTAGCAGAGATTCATGATTTTTCCCTGCCCGATCTCCCAATGATCCTATGATCACTGCAAGTTACAGAAAAAGTAGGTTAATCTGTTCTAGTAGGAATAACAAACAGCCTTTTGGCATCTTACAGGCAAATGGATTTGTGATGGTGTATATATGCATGATGTGTGCACTGACTTTGGACAGATGTATAAAAAATTCAACTGAATCCTGTGGGAGTGGCATCCTAACTCCATGAAATATTTTGCTGTTCTTAAGAAGAGAGCCTGGCAGACCACCATGCCATGAACATTTTAATAAATCCCCGAAGAAGTGGTCTTAAACCATGAAAGTTCACACAACATTTTGTTTTTCTTAGTGAGCCAATACAATACAGGTATTATCTGCCTCCTGCATCTTTTGCATTCTTTACAATTTGAATATGGATCACATGGCTAATCTTCCTTGTTTGCCTATGGGTATACACTTGAGAAAGCCTTGATGCTGGGAAGGGTGGAGGGCAAAAGAAGAAGGGGGTGACCAAAAATGAGATGGCAAGATGGTATTGTAGACACAATGGGCACAAAGCTGAGCGAGTTGAGGAGGATGGTGGAGGACAGAAGTGCCTGGTGGACAGTGGTCCATGGGGTCGCAGAGGGTCGGAATCGACTGTGCGACTGAACAACAAAATATATGTGTTTACAAGGCCACCATAGGACAGAGCCAAAACCCAAGAGACATTAATAGGACTGAATGTGTCACCATAGATCCTCTTGTGTTGAATCCAGCATTTATATTTCACAACTGGAAGTGGGAAAAGAGAAAGACAAATTCAAAAGGATGAAGGAGAGTATGCTCTTTACCTTAGGGAGGAACATTTTTTTGTCTTTCCAAAGTCATTGATAAAATTGTCAAAGGATTGTGACTGCAGCACCACTAAATTTCAAAACCAGATAAGATGAAGGGAAGAGGAGAGGAGACAGAAAAGATTTAGAGAAGAACAGGGTCTCTGTGTAGCACTTTTAAGAATGAATCAAAGAGAAATATGCCCATTGCCCTTCTAAAGTCCCTCACTTCCTTCCCAAGGATTGTCTTAGAAAGCTGGAGGAGAAAGAGCAAAATAATACAACAGCGAATCCAGTTTAAGAACTGCTGCAGTTGACCAGATATCTTTTGTTCTGCCTTCACCCTTCAGTCTATGACAGGGGTTCCCAACCTATGGCCCATGGGCTGGATCTGGCTCCTGGTGCCATTTCATGTGGCCCCCCACACCTCCAAGGGCATTTGAGAATCAAAATGGCCACATCATTGAAGCTGTTGGGACAAAATGGCCACCCCCATTGTCCAGGCAGGGCAAAATGGCAGTCCAGCCCTCAAAGCTGACTGAGAGAGCATGACCCACCTGCCAGCTTGAAAAGATTTGGAACCCCTGGTCTATTACCTGGCCTGGCCTCCTCTCCTGCCTCGTGTTACTTGTTACCAGTACTTTTCTGTCACATAAAATTACACAACAACAATTTTGTTACTGGGAATAACATGTGTGATTTACATGATATCGAGTGTGCTGATTCCAAATCTGAACCCAGAATGGAGTTTCCATGGAGAATTTTCATGGACCATGGCAAAGACTGAATCAGCGCTTGCCAAAGGACACAGTGCAGATTGACCCTGATCTAGGCAAGGTGGGCATGGAGCTTCTGAGAGCAGTTCCACATATCAAAAGGCTACTTATCAACATGGTACTATCTAAAGCAAAAAAAAATTCCCTTAGTAAAAAAAATAAAAATCAGGTGCACTCAAATGCAAATTTAGTGGTTGGACAACTTAACATAGAATTTAGAGGGATGTGTCAAAAGCTCCATGGTCAATGTTGTGTTAATATCATGCCTGCAACCAACTTAGAGAAAACAAAGACTATGATCTCAATTTCCCCCTTACCTTTGAACAGCAGCTTCTTCTTCTTCCGTGTCTAGGCCAGATGTGAAACTACCAATATGAACCCACCTTTGGTGAATTCATTCCCACAGTTCCTTTCACCTGACCCAGTGTGAGAAAGATTAGTTGGTAATATAAAGTTGCTGTTGCCAGGCTATGCCTCATTGTGGCTAAAAAATACCACAGTCTTCAAGGAGGCTCAGGGAATCATGAACATAGGATGCTCTTCAGCCACCTACTGTTAGTGAAGTATTTTTATAAATAAAAACATACATGTCCTTCTCCAAAATGATTCTTTCATAGCCCAGCTTTGCTTTACTGTTAAATAGATGCTAGCATCCTATTGTTAACGATTCTCATAACTTTAGTCACAGATGTCATCCAGGGGCACACAAAAAAGTTAATCCCCCATCAAAAAAAGGATCATTTAACACGGGGATTTGCAACCTACAGCCTGTGGGCCTAATCTGGCCCATGGAACCAACTAATCTGGTCCACAGCGAGGACCCAAGTGCTGCCACCAGAAGTATTGGAAGTACCTAAAATGTACCAAAATGCACAGAAAATGGACCCAAAATGGGCTGCCCTCTCTCCCACCACCACCGCTGCCATGAGAAGCATGCAAGCAATGAAAATGGGTGAAAATGCGCCACCCCTGCCACCACCACCAGACGTACCAGAAGCAGTGGGAGGAACACATCTGTCTGAGAGGGCGTGGCCCACCCACAGCAGATTTAACAAATAGCACTCTGAACAAAATCTGGGGCCTCTCACTGCTTATGCTGATCTCTGAACGTGTGGTGAAGGAGGACTGAGCAACAGAGGGCCAGCATGCTGTTTATTGTAACTGAGTAGATATGGCTTCAGTCTTGTCAGCGCAAAAGCATGTTTTGACATTTACAATGATTCAAATTGCACAGAGAAGAATAAAAATGAGTAATTCTTCCTCCTTCTAGATTCAAGCATTGTAGGTGTTGGTTAGTGGATTCATGAATGCATAAGTAGGAAGCAAAGACGTACAATCTTGCAGCTACAGACATTTCTATTAAGGTTTTTTAGATTTTAAAATTTTTTCTTGCAGTTTGAATCATGACTCTCCTCTTCTGTTATTATTCATAATGTGTTACTGAGCAATATTCTTATGAGATCAGATGGATAATCAAAATTACACATCAAAGATCACTTATGAATGTATCTCTACATTATTCTATATTACAATAAAACCCCAGGTTACAATGGAGGTCTGCTCCAAAAGCCTCTGTTGTAACAAACAAACAAAAAAAGTACACTGAAACATCCATTGGAATGCATTGAGAAATAAAAAAGGTCCTGAATTGATCATTGTAAACCGGAAAAAAATACATTAAAAATTTGTAAACCAGGACAGCATTTACATAGGATTTTGCCTTTGTAAACTGCAGCAAACTTAAACCGAGGCGGTTGTAACCCAGGGTTTTACTGTATTTTTGTTTTGTTGTTATATACTGTACTGTATTGTTGTTTGTTTTGTTGAGTCTTTGTTGTACTGGTTTTCTTATTAGGTTTAACTTTTATTGTAAGCCATCCAGAGTAGTAATCTCACTAAGAAAGGAAGGAAGGAAGGAAGGAGAGAGAGAGAGATTTTTTAATGAATAAATTGGAATTGTAGGTAACCATTGTCAGTCTAAAAACATAAGAAACAGAAAGGTCAGAATGAAGATACAGTAACAGCATTCAGATCTAGAAAATAATTATACCCTACTTTTTATACACACACACACACACACCTCCCAGATCTATCTACTGGAATGTACTTGCATGCCAAATTCTGCAAAGTTAAATTATAGAAAGCATTTTAAGAATAGTTAAAATGTAAAATGCACACAATGAGCCCTGGAGACGAAGTGGTTAAACTGCTGTAGTGCATCCCAAAGTGCTGATGTTGTAAATTCAATCCTGATGGTACTCAAGGTAGACTCATCCTTCTGTCTTTCTAAGGTTGGTAAAATAAATAGATAGCATGCTGGGGGCAAAATGCCAATTACCTTGTGAACAGCCCAGAGAGTCCACTAAGTGCTATGGAGTGGTATATAAGTGTAATTGTTATTACTATAATAGGCAAAATGGATACACAATGCTCTTAATGTTGTACACAAAACAACATTAAGATACATAAGAACAACCTTACTTATTGTTCTGCTCTCATTCTGCAGGAAAGAATGCCCGCCCATTATGTGTGTACATCGGGTTCCATATGTCTCGGTTTTCCAGGATTTTCCAGCTTTAAGCTGTCCCAGACAGTTCAAGAAAAAACATGTAAATGTCCCTGATTTTTAAATTTGAACAAAGGAAGCAAGATCACCCCTCACCAAGGGATTTTTGCAAAGAGTTAATTCCCTGCCTCCCTGCCTTTCTTTCAATTATTCTGCTTGAAAGTTGCAAAGGCAAAACAGCACCCTGAGAAGCCCGCTGGGGAGGGAAAATGCGAGATAATTGAAAGAAAGGCACGGAGGCAATGAAATAACTCTTTGCAAAAACCCCTTGGCTCACCTTGAGGTTTGGGGGACAAGGAGTCGTCCTCAGCCCTTTTCCTCGAAAGCCGGGAGGGAGCAAGAAATACCCATATCTAAGAAGCCAAACCTCCACCATACACTGGGATGGAGGATTCCTTCACATGACCGAAAAGGGTTAATTGCATAGGGTCTGTATTCCTATAGAGGAGGGAACAGGGTGGACAGAAAGTGAAGGGACAGGGTGGACAGAAAGTCCATCACAAAGGTCCTCCCTTCCTGTCTCCTGCTTTTCTCCTTCCAGAGGGAAACGGAGGTACCATGGACTGCATTGCCATTCTGGGCCTCTCTTTAGAACTTTCTTCCAAGGCATCCTTATGTGAGGTTTGAAGGTGAGTCTATTTCAGTAGTGTGTGTGTGAAGGGGAGGGTGGGGTGATCTCAGGGGGGGGGGGAAGAGAAGGGTGGTTTCAAGAGTGAACCAAGAAATTTTATTCAAAAAATTAGAACCATCAAGAATAGTCTTTTGCAAGAAGAATCACATGGGGGAAAACATCTTGACTACAGTTTATTTTAAACTGATGAAGGCTGTCTGCCCTGGACAGGGATTCCACAGGGTCTTAGAGCCACAGTCTCCCTGACAGCCCCGTCTGACACATGCACAGTTTGAAGAATGCAATGACATCATGTGGCTGTCCTAGTTTGGCAGGAGAGAATTATGGCAACCCTATGTGTATGTCTATTTAGGAGTAAGTTCCATTGATACAATGTCAGATTTTCTATAGGTAGTAAATAACAAAAACAACTGTGAACATACAATAAAGCTACTCTCCTCTTTAAGATACTAATGTTCCATATCTTGGGTGAAATTATTGAAAAACAAGAAATTGTAATAATTTCCCTTTCCTTGCATTTCTCCCCCACCCCCACCCCAATAAATATTCTAGCAGCTACAGTCATTTTGGCCTAGCGTATTATTTAGTGTGTGCAAAGCAATATATTTTTCATGCATTTAGCTGGCATTTATGACTCCATTTCTGTGTGCATTTGTTATATGGACTCACTGAAACACAGTGAACTGCAGAAATCTTTGTTCTGTTTATAAACTTCATTCAAAATAAAATAAGTGGGCTGAGATTCAGCTGCTTAGGTGGAAAGCTGAGTTTTGATGGAAAAGGAACATGTACAGAACTAAAATGAATGAATTTTCTGATTCGAAGTAGAAGACGTGTACTTATTCATAGAACTTAAACTTGTGGGGAAATTCCTGTTCCTTTATTCCATTATTGACAATACTACGATTTAGCTAATTCACACTGCATGTCCTACCCCAGTGATGGTGAACCTTTTAGAGACTGAGTGCCCAAACTGCAACCCGAAACCCACTTATGTATCGCAAAGTGCCAACACAACAACAGGGAAGGAAGGAAACGCTCCCATTGGGCCGCTGGGCAGAGGGGTGGGGTGAACTTTGTGCTTGAGGGAGGGAGGAAGTGCTCCCATTGGGCTGCTGGGCAGGGGCAGGGCAAGGGCTTCAAGTACCACCTCTGGCATGAGTGCCATAGGTTCGCCACCACTGTCCTACCCAATCTGGCTGGTTTATAAGCATAAACAGTCAGTGATTGCAACCTATCATAGATTTCTCTAGCCTGGAGCAATGCCACAGGTACTCTAAAGCAGCACAAAGCTGGTGTGGACTTCCTGAATGGGTACAGGTCTCTGGAAGGTAGAGCGAGTCCTATGATAATTGGGGTATACTATCTTTACAAATGGTGCAGCTTCCTTTTATGGAGTCAATCCATTTCATACTTGATAATTCACTTTTTCTGCTGCTTTCAACTTCCCCTAGCTTTTTTTCTTTTCTTTTCTTTTCTTTCCTTTTTCTTTTTTATGCCTTTTCCACTGCTTCTTGTCATCTCATGATATACTCAAAGTACAACAACCTGAGTTTGATCATT
Source organism: Furcifer pardalis (assembly GCA_030440675.1). Taxonomy (NCBI): domain Eukaryota; kingdom Metazoa; phylum Chordata; class Lepidosauria; order Squamata; family Chamaeleonidae; genus Furcifer; species Furcifer pardalis. The sequence continues at coordinate 85,727,340 of CP126896.1, forward strand.
TTTGCTTTGAGAGAGAGTTCAGGTTTGATTTTTATCTAGGATCAACTTATTTGTCTTGCTAGCAGGCTGTGATATTCACATAACTCCCCTCCAGCACTTATTTTAGACAAATCAATTTTCCCCTGTTAGTTTTCCTCACTGTGCAGCTTTCATATCTGTAGGCAGTGACTAGAAACACAGTCATTTTGATGATCCTGGCCTTGGTCTCTAGTGAGACATCATTATACTTGATGATCTTTTCTAGTTTCTTCATACCTTCCAAGTCCCAGTCTTCCTTTGATTTCTTGGCTGAAGTTTCCATTTGGATAGATGACTAAACCAAATTATATAAATTATTTCATTGTCAACATTAACATTACATAATTCTTTGTGGCATTTTTTTTACTTCTTACTATTCAGCTGCAGTCTCCTTTCTGCTTATCTTAAATTATCATTGTTTTTCCCCTTCTTAGGATACTTTTAAAAATACTGGCTTTGGACTGGGAAGTTCTTCAAGGTGACTTTGGAGATAGTTCATTGTAAAGCTGGACATGAGTTTATCCTGTATAGGCATCTCAGAAGACAAAACAAAATAAACAAAATAAAATAAAATAAAAAACACAGTAGCACTTTAAAGACTAACTGCTTTATCTGAATAATCTAGTTTATCTGAATAATCTATTGTTGCTAATGGCTGGGTGAAACTGCAATCTTGTGCTCGCTTGTCTGTCATCTTGCTTGACCACACCCCTTCTCCCGTCGAGCCCCTGAATTTGGTATATAAAGAACATGCCTGTAAGTTTCATTCTTTGTCTGATGAAGTGGACTTGATCCACGAAAGCTAACAATAAAAAATATAGCAGTTAGTCTTTAAAGTGCTACTGTGTTTTTTATTTTATTTTATTTTATTTATTTTGTTCTGTTTTGTTTTCTGAGATGCCTGAACCACAGACTAACACGGCTACTATTCCAAAAAAATATCCTGTATAGGTTTTTCAGGGAAGAAATTATAACCATTAAGAAAAACAACTATGATTTGGAACCAATTGTCTGTGCGGCTACTTTGAACAGAAGGTGTATGATAGGGCCACACTCAGTGATGGGATGTAACAGGTTCCCACCAGTTCGCCAGAACCGGTAGTAACTTTTTCCAGTGTCCCAGAGAACCGGTAGCAATTTTTTGGGGGAACCACCTTCGGGGCTTACCTTTTCACTGGTCCCCCCACTGTGAATGCGCATCAAGCACTTGGTGTACATGCATGTCTACAGTGCTTGTTGCATATGCATGGCCTCCTTGTTGTCCTTGTGTTGTGGGCGGGTGGGTGGGTTGAGGGGTGTGTGTGTGTGCGTGCTTATTTTTATTTTATTTTATTATTTTTTATTATTATTTTTCTTTGGCTCAGCCCATGGTGCCATGACATCATGATGTTAGCTCCGCCCACACTGTGATGACATCACGGTGGGGTAGTAAAAATTTTGACATCCCACCACTGGCCACACTATACTAGATCAGTGATGGTGATCCTTTTAGAGACTGGGTGCCCAAACTGCAACCCAAAACTCACTTATTTATCGCAAAATGGCAACATGGCAACAGGGGAAGTTGCTGGGCAGAGGGGCAGGGAAACTCTGTGCTGGGGGGAGGGAGGAAGCGCTCTGATTGGGTTGCTGGGCAGAGGGGTGGGGTGAACTCTGTGCTGGGGAGGGAGGAAACTCTCCCATTGGGCTGCTGGGCAGAGGGGCGGGGTGAACTCTGTGCTGGGGTGATGGCATGCTTTCCCACAGAGACGGCTCTGAGTGTCCCCTCTGGCACACGTGCCATAGGTTCACCACCACTATACTAAATATTTCTTCTTCCGTGTCTTGAATCAATTCAGCTCCTTTTTTCTAATGTAAGTTTGCCTCAATCTATACTGTACTTGGTAACTTAATTTTTGTCCACATGTATAAAAGCCCTGTCTGGAACTTTTGTGTACCTCGAAAGATAAAGTAACGGGAGAAAACAACATTTGCCTTAATGTGTGATCTGACCTTGGCTAACAGTCTGAATTATCAAAACCTGGATCAAATCTTCCTGTTTTGTGAGCTCAGCAAGTTAGACAAACAACAGGTATGTGTGTGTGCCTGTGCGTCTGCACTGGTAATATAGACTTACTATATCATGGTCTTTCAAAGGTTATAGTGAGGAAATACATGTGAAATACTCTGAACACCTACTGTCAAACCTCTCCCAGCTCAAAGTACTGCAACTTACAAATGTGGTAAGTAAAAACAATGGTTGCCATATTATAGTTTTCAGGTTTTGGGGAACCCGAGCAGTCTTGCATTCAGTATATTCAGTATTTTGATAAGGCTGATCTGAACACTATGGGAAGACTATGGAACTTTCTCTGGATTTGCTCTTCATAATTACTTCAGTTATAAAACTGTCTTTCCTTGAAGATCAGCAAAGGGAAAGGAACAATGTCGAAATGAAATGACCTTTTCTCCTTCTCTGTTGGTGCCACATCTTTTTTTCTTTCTCCTCTTCATATATGCTATTTATACAGAGTCATATATGGGAAATGTGATGACTGATTCCCACAGCCATGTCTCTTCAACTATATGTAACTATAGCTATTCCTGGGAAAAGCCAAGGGCAGCAGAATATGAGCTGGATTGACTCAGTTTATGGTGGCATAGTCTTCAGATTGCAAGAACTGATCAGGACTGTTAATGACAGGAGCTCTTGAGGTTATTAACTCATAGGGTCACAGATTGGAAGTGATTTGATGGTGCATAACAACAAAAATCTCAGAGTAATTTGGTTGTGGGAACTGGCATTCAGAGATTTCTATATCACTCATGAATTCTGGTGGAGTTAAGAATGAAGCCTCCGATTTTGGTTGTGCAGTACAGTACTGAACATTTTTAATACCACAGAACTAAAAAGCAGGAAGAAGGGCCTTTCCTTGGTCAGGTACCAGAGCAAATCAAAGGTTAAAGGTAATGGTCTCCCTTGCTCTAAAGACAGTTGTGTCCTACTCATCTCTGCTTACAGCCAAATAGGCTGCAGACATTTCTGTGATCATGTGGCAAGTATGACTAGACCAAGAGACCTGATGGCACAGTGGTTAAACTGCTGTCCTGCAACCAAAATGGTGTGAGTTTGATCCTGACCAGGTCCAAGGTTGACTCAGCCTTCCATCCTTCCAAGTTCAGTAAAATGAGTACCTAGCATGTTGGGGCAAAATGCTAATTGTGAATTGCCCAGAGAGTGCACCAAGCGCTAAGTATGATTGCTTTGCTTTTGCTTTTAGACACTGGAGCACACAGAGCACTATTACCTTTCCCACAGAGGTGGTACCTATTTATCTACTTGCAATTTCTTGTCCAATTGCTAGGTTGACAATTGCTGGGGCAGACAACAGGAGCTCAGTCTGTCACACAGCACACAAGTCTCGAACTGCTGATCTGCCAGCCTTCTGGCTGTCAAGCTCAGCATCTTAACCACTAAGCCACTGCAGCTTCTTAAAACAAAGGTTAGAGAGAGGAAAACCAGTAATAGACTGGGCAGGTATGGATCTCCCCCACCTTTTCACAATGAGACATTCCGCTGTTCTTGGTATGACAGGTCTTCATAAATAAAGATTTGGCAATCCAGACTAAGCTCATGGTATACCAAGCTGTTGTTATCTCAATGTTATTGTATGGCTGTGAAACATGGACCCTCTATCGCCAAGACATTAAAAAGCTCAAGCGCTTTCACCAACAGAAGCTAAGGTCCATCTTGAACATCAAGTGGGATGACTATGTCACCAACATTGCAGCTCTCGAGAAAGCAAATGTAAATAGCATTGAAGCTTCCATCGTAGGCCACTATCTTAGATGGATAGGGCATATCCGCCTTATGGATGCTTCTAGGCTTTCTCGTCAAATTCTCTATAGGGAACTTAGCTCCTGTATAAGACTTTGCAGAGCTCCTTTGAAGTGTTACAAGGACCAGCTGAAGCATACCATGAAGGTGTCTGGTATGAGCCCACAAACTTGGGAGATGGGCCAAAGATCAACCACTTTGGTGCCAAACCATCTCTGCTGCTACCAATCACTTCAAAGGAGAATACCACAGACATGAAGAGGCTAAGTGGCAAACATGAAAGCTTCATCAAACTCAATTATGCCGGCCACCATCTATTCTGTGTACTGTGTGCAGTCGCATGTTTCATGCCAGGATTGGTTTATTGAGTCACCAGAGACACATCCATCAGCTGAGGAAATTACTTCCAAGAAAAATGTATGCTCAAATATGAGTAGCAGCTGCCACCGCTGACTACTCGGGAGGATAGTAGAAGAAGTAGGGTTCCAAAGAAAAAAGGAATAGAAGGTATGGAAGATAGAGTGGTCCAGAGGAAGGAGGAAGGAGAGAAATTAGTCCTTGTGGAAACCACAGTATTAATATCCATGGCTTCTTTATTGTATCCCTGGCTAGCTTGAAACAAAAACAATATGCAGCCTACGTTATGAAGCTTTGTCTCTTGCCATTGCCTGCTTGAGTACACAGACTGTTTAAATACTTGTCTTTTAATGCTAACTTTCATTTTAATTTTAGAAACATTGAATTGGCCCATTAGTACATCTGTGACACAATAGAGAAAACATGCTATACAAGTTTTGACAGTAATGTAAAAAATATATACTTGAAATCTCTGGAATATTATGGGAATTAATGTCAGGAAGGGGAATGATGATTAACAAAAATCCCATGTAGCCTTCTCCCACTCTCTTGTGTCAAAGAAAGTGCCTGCTGTTTCTCTCGTATGTATTCTCCAACACCTTCAATTTGGACTTATTTAGGAGAATTTTCCCTAGCTTCCGAGACAACATTTCATTATTACTTAAATGTTTTATTTCCTTTGTCTAAGGCACTATCTAACAAACACAGGTGATTTTTTTAGAAGAAGGAGGCAAGCAGCATGGGTAGCTTTTTTTAACAAGCATAAAGGATGTGGTTAGTGAAGCAAAAATGAGAAAATTATGGGCTGAACTCATCAACACCCCCATTCTGCCTGCTTTATTATACAGCAATGAAACATGGGCACCTACAAAAGCTGACATTAAAAAAAATGATGTAAAACAAAGAGCAATTGATCGAAGGATGCTACGCATATGAAGGGCAGATCCAATATCAAATGAAGAACTGGGAATAAGATCAGGTGCAAAACAAGCATCAACGTTGACTGAGTTTGCAAGACATTGGTGGGCCAGGCATGTGTGCTGCTTCAAAGATGGCAGATGGATGAAAGCTATCACAGAATGGATACCACTTGACATAAAGTGACCACTAGGAAAGCCAGCAACTAGATGGGAGAACCAGTTAGGACAAAGTTCCTGAAGCCCTGGATGAGACTGGTAAGGGATCAGAAATGGTGGAAGACAATGCTTCGATCTGCCATGTCAACCTGACGTGTGAAAGACAGATCAACCAAGTAACCAAGTACTGTAAGTATTTCCTTTGTCTAAACCACATACCCAGCATAAGAGACCCAATTCATCACAAGCCTTTTGAAGCAGACCATAGTGGCTGTTCTTTGGTGGAGCAACACTGCTCTACAGCTAGAGCCCAAGGAACAAAGCAAGAGTTCTGACAGTACTTTTTATACACCTCTGAAACATACACTGATAGAAGCTGATGGCAGTAAAATTTAAATTTGCAAGAAAGGACTTCTGTTTGTTAGTGGTTAAGACGCTGAGCTTGACAACCAGAAGATCAAAAGTTTGAGATCCAAATGCTGTGCGAAAGTATGAACATCTGGTTTCTGCAGCTGTCAAGGCTCCTTTTGGGTTGAATTTCACGTATCATTAAATTGCTTGATAAGCAAGTTACTTTAGGATATCAGCAATTTGAACACTTCCTCTGGTCTTCTGTGGAAAGGCAAGAGAAGTGATTTTCAAAGTTTGCATCTGCTAGATAATCACTGATACACTGAATCACTTACTTTTAATAGTTCTTTGCATTTGTGTGAATCCTTGTTGAAACTGTGCCCACAGGCAGTTTCTCAATCAGCACTACACACAAAGCAAATAATTTTCTAGAGGAGCAGGGGAAACGTTCTGTTTGACAACATCCTGAAGCCACCTCATGATACCAGAAATAGGGTCATTTGAGTTAGTTATGCCATTTGGACAAGAGGATTACACCAATGGTATATGACTTCTCTCCTTGATCTAAAATGACCCTATTTAGACAGCACCAGCCTGCACCAAAAGGGCCAGTGGAGTCACACTCTTGGTTATAGCTATAATAATGCTCTATAATTTGTGCTTGTGCTTGGTTTGTTTTCCATATAATTGTAGAGCATATTTCAAAAACATGTTTAATTCATCCTAGCGGTAATTGGCAATGTGAAACTGTTGTAGAATAAACTAAAATTATAATTAAAATATTTGAATGGCTTTTCTCGTCTTACTTTCAGCAGTAACAAAGAGCATAATGTACTGAAATTTGCAGACATTTGCTTTGCAGATGAGACTGTTAAATTGCCTGTTTTTAACCACTGGTGGAAAACACTTTTCAGATTTTTTAAAAAAGGCAATCTCTTGCTTTCTGCAGACTGCAGTCATTTCCAGATTTGTTTAGTCTCCTGGCAGCCTGCCTACCTTTCCCCTCAGAGGTAGAGGTTGGTTACTGTCTCTTGCCCTACTTCATATCTCTCTCTCTCTTATCCTTTCTTGCCAAAGGGAGCAGCCAGCAATTCAAGGATTCAATTTATCAAAGTATTTTATTGGCAAGATATAAGGGAGGTATCAAGGTCAAGGTCAGGGAGGGGATTATTTATGGGTCATAGTATAGGGAGGAGTTTAATCCTTTGTTTTGCCATAGTCCATGAAAAAGTCACTTCAGAATGATTTGGACTGAATAGAGCAGGGGTTCCCAACCTAAGGCCTGTGGGCTGGATCTGGCCCATGGGACCATTTCATGTGGATCCCCACCCCTCCAAGGACATTCAAGAAACAAAATGGCCACCCCTTTTGAAGCTGCTGGGACAAAATGGCTGTCCCCATCATGCAGACAGGCTAAAATGGCCACCTGGCCTTCGAAGCTGACTGAGAGAGTGTGACCTGGCTCCCAGCTTGAAAAAGGTTGGGAACCCCTGGAATAGAGAAACAGTGATCACACCACATCCTGATCTAGTCTAAGATCATGACAGGAGCAGAGGATTAAATCTTTCCACCACTATTTGCTCAGATATGGATGTAACTCAGTCCCAATAGTTCTTCTTTACTTTCCAAAGACAATAATACAACTACAGGTAGTAGTGTTAGTGCCAAGACAGATACCGTATACTTAGACCATTATGGGTTCTGAGCAACTCTTTTCACCCTTTCCTATCCTTACCTAGAGAACCCTGGTATCTTGAGGTGGTTTCCTATCAATGAATTAACCAAGAACTAAAAACTATGTAGAGCAGACATACCCCCATGCTGCTGCATGGTCAAAGATCAGAAGAAGAGAGATTCACACTGCCTACTTCTCTGGGTGCAAACTTGCAAGCAACTAACACAGAGCAATGGAGGACGCAATCAGCAAACAGAAAGAGGAGGAAGTTCATGGGCTTGCTCAAAAGTCAGAGGTGGAGAAAAATAACTCTGCTAATTGGTTAGTGGCAGGAGGCAGACCTCTCAGCTTATGGAAGTCCTTCTCCCACTCATATCCATTATTAGAAAGCACGTGAGATTTCCCAACAGGGCTATGTGTTATTCTGAACAGGTTACACAATGGCGTTTCCAAGAACATATAATGTTCCATATAACTAATGTGCAAGATCTGCAGCATTCATGGTGAACATTTTTATTAGATTAATATTGTACAACACTTCTAAAATACAGTGGAATGTTAGACATGCCGTATATAGTGGGTTCCAAATATACTGATTAAAATCTTTGCAATTAAGTATGAAGATCTGAAACAGTATATTGGAACATTGTATCATAATATTAGACATCTACATTACCATGTGGTTCATGGGGTCAACATAAGATCAGTTTGCAAGTTTTCAGAATTATCAGCAGCTTGACAATATGACCAATTTCTGTATCATTCTTGCTATATAATACAGGTTCCTGCAGTATGGTCAGCAGCAATGTTAGCCAGAGTATCAGTCAAGAAATACAGTTCACACTGCATATGTGATTTAACTAATTAATGAAAAGTGCCCACTTCATTACTTCTAATTTAAGTGGTTTATCATAAAATCATTAAATAAAATAGGACTCCCCCTTCCACAAGCTCAAGCTTCATGTTGAATTGAATAAAAATGATTTGAGTAAATATGCAAAATTCTATGTCCTGCCAGCCATGTTTTTAAGTTCTTCCTAAAAGACAGCAAGTCCATCTGTAGACGTAGCTCAGTTGGTAGGAGGTTCCATATGGCCGGAGCGGACACAGAGAAGGTCCTCCTTCTAGTGCCAGAGAGATGTGCCTCTCTGGCCGATGGAACAACTAGAGAGCCTCCCCGGTCCACTCTGGTGGGACAGACAGATGTTCTTGGGTGATGCTGTCTCATAAGTATCCTGGCCCACTACCATATATGGCTTTAAAGGTGATAACCAGCACCTTGAATTGCACCCAGAGGCAAACCAGCAACCAGTGCAGCTCCCGAAGCAGAGGCGAGGCATGTGCATACCGCCCACACCCCATCACCACCCGGGGAGCCGCATTCTGGACCAGTTGAAGCCTCCGAATGGTAATCAGGGGCAGCCCCATGTAGAGCGCATTAAAATAATCTAGTCTGGAGGTGACCAGAGTGTGTGTGATCATGAGCAAGAAGTCCCGATCTAGGAGCGGGCGTAACTGGTGTATTACACGAAGTTGTGCAAAAGCCCTCCTGGCCATGACTGCCACCTACTCTTCGAGCAGTAGTCATGAGTCCAAGAGGACCCCCAGATTACGCAACGGGTCTGTTTGGGGAAAAACTGCCCCATCCAGAACCAAAGATGGTAGCTCCCGCGATAGCCCAGGACCCCCAACCCACAGCCACTCAGTCTTGCCAGGATTCAGCTGAAGCCCATTGTCCCCCATCCAGACCCTGACAGCCTCCAGCCACCTGGAAAGGACTTCCACTGCATTGCTTGGATCACCACGGGCCGAGATGTATAGCTGGGTATCATCAGAATATTGATGATACCTCACCCCATTGGAACGGATGATACCACTCAGCGGTTTCATGTAGATATTAAACAGGAGAGGCAAAAGTACTGAGCCCTGAGGCACCCCATACTGAAGGGGCCTTGGGCTGGATACCTCGTCCTCCAGCCACACCGACTGGGTCTGGCCCCTCAGAAATGAGGAAAACCAGGCCAACACAGTGCCCTGGATCTCCAATCCTCAGAGCCTTTCCAGAAGGATACCGTGATCGATGGTATCAAAAGCCGCTGATAGGTCAAGAAGAGCCAGGACAGACGGATGCCCTCTGTCCCGCTCTCGCCAGAGATCATCCACCAGCACGACCAATGCAGTTTCAGTCCCATATCCGGGCCTGAAACCTGACTGAAAAGGGTCCAGATAATCCACTTCATCCAAGACTCCCTGTAGCTGCTATGCCACTGCCTTCTCCAAAACCTTGCCCAAAAAGGGCAGGTTGGACACCGGGCAATAGTTTGCAAGCACCGTGGGGTCAAGCGATGTTTTTTTCAGGAGGGGGCATACCAAAACATGTTTTAAGGTAGCTGGAAAGACCCCCTCCCGCAATGAAGAATTTATGATTGCTTCCACCCAACTGCCTGTCACTACCTTCGATGTTTTGACTAGCCAGGCGGGACATGGTCCAGTACACAAGCAGTAGCATGAACAGATCCAAGGAGCTTGTCGACTTCATCAGGGACAACTGGATCAAACTGATCCCAGATAACATGGCTAGACTGCACTCCAGACAACCCCAGCTCTACCTTCTCCACTCTGGGGTTAAACTTGGAGCGAATCTGAGCGATTTTCTCCATCAGATAATTAGCAAAATCCTCACCAGATCCCTGCCAGCCAGGGCCTGACCCCCCTCTACCGAGGAGGGATCTGGTAACCCAAAACAGGGTTGCTGGGTGATTATCCTCAGAGGCAATGGGGGCGGTGAAATATTAACGTTTCACCACCCCCATCGCCACAAGGTAGGTTTTAATAGCAGCTCTAACCAGCTAAGGCTTTCCTGAAATGTACCTATTTATTTTTCTTGTTGCATTGGCTTGGCCATAGTCATCATCCATCAATTAAAGGGGGGGGGGGACAGTACAAGCAAATGTTGTCTCTAGGAATGTATATTTTATAAAAAGAAGTGGAAAACAGAGTTTTGATTTTGTGGAGGCCACAACACAGAGCAAAAGCCCTCTGGTAGCCCACAAGATGTCTATCTACTTTGGACTAATTACATATTTCTACTGGCCCATTGTCCTTCACCTGTTCTTCCAAGTGACCCTTCCATAAAATGGAATTGCTGATGTGTGACTCTTAGGTCAAAACAGATAATTATAGAGAGGGTACTGTTTCAAGTATTTGCTGGCTTCTGAGATTTGGGTCTAAGCAAACCAAATGCAAATGAAGTGTCTGCTAACTTCCCGTAATGACTAATCAAAGAAAAGCAACTTAAATTGGTAGAGATTAAAAGTGTTCCTACTGTAACATTCAGATGACTTTCAATGCTTAAAGACTGCAGGCCCCCAGGTAACCTGAGAAGTCTTAGAAAAGGTAAAGGTTGCCGTTGCTCAAAAGCCAGTCGCATCCAACTCTAGGGTTCAGTGCTCATCTCTGTTTACAGCCAAAGAGCCAGCACTGTCTGAGTCAGCAGACATTTCTGTGGACATGTGGCAGGCATAACTAAACATCGGAGTGCAAAGAATCCTGTTTACCTTCCCACCAAAGTGGTACCTATTTATCTACTTGCAATTTCTTGCTTTCGAACTCCTAGGTTGGCCAGAGCTGAGAGAGAGAGAGACGGAAGCTCACTCTGTCATGCATCACTCAGGTCTCAAACTACCGACCTGCTGAACTTTCAGCCATCACGTTCAGCAACTTAACCACTAAGTGCTAATTTCTACCCCACCACAAAAACCTCAGTTTAACTCCCAGAGATCTCCGGAGCTGTGATAAACAAAACAAACCCTAAAAACAGAAGCAAAAGTGCTTCTTTCTGGTAATTTCTTTTTTCTGTTTTCATTAAGGCCCCATTTGATTCAGGAGGTGGGGCATTACCCCTATTAAGTGGACATGCAAACAATAACAATATCACAAAGTCCTAACATATGTTAAGGACAGTACAGTAAAATTCAGGGCTTCCATTTCCTGTGTAGTCATTTCATGATAATATTCATCTAATGGAATAATATTTGTTGTAAAAGAAATAGTTGAAGTGACCTAGGATTTTTCCATTTCATCACAACAGTTGTATAATGTCATGGTACGTTTGTGAATTTTATAATGAGTGTTGCCTGACTCTTGATTAGAATCTCAAATCTAATTAATAAATTCCATCAACAGGGGTGTGATGCGGCATATTAGGAAGCTGTTAGATCATATAAGATCAGGAGTGATATATGAGACCTATGATGACCATTTAGGAGGCAGTAGGAATTTGGGGATTACCAGCGTTCTTTTAGTTATCTAAAGACATCACTAACCATTTTATATTTATATTTGAAGGAAACAAGAGGAACAAACCATACTTCTCATCTAGCATTTTGAATGGCTATTAGAGGCTCAGTAGGAATCTTTCCATGTGATGATTGGGCAGTGCTTATTAGCTATCTAAATGTGTAGGTGACTTTAAGCTCTATTTATGGTTTTAAAATACATTCCAGGAGATTCTGGAACTAACAAGAGTTTGGTGGATGTTCTTGTCCTTTCCTGTGTTTGGTAAGATAGAAGGAATCTTGAAGGTGTGGGAAAGGCTACAGTGGCAAGTATAATGGCCCATAGGTGATATGTTGTGGATCCATTCCACTACACCTCTGCACATACTTTTGTGGAATCAACATAAAGAATTTAGCTTCCTTGAAAGTAAATGAAAGGTTTCTCATGCAGCACTATAGTTTAATTCTGGCAAGCATAGGACCCTCAAAAATTATCATTACTTCTGTACTGTGTACAGTAGACCTGTCTTATCCATGAGAGATATGTTCCAAGGATATGTTCCAAGTATCAAATTACATTGGAACAAAGATCAGTATGGACATGCATACCAAAACAATGTGGAATCTTCATGTAACCACCTAAACCAGGGCTGGCCAAACTACGGACCATGGGCCGGGCCCAGCCCACGGCACCATTTCATGTGGCCTGCCCCCACCCTGACCACTACTGGAAGTGGAAGCAGATGCATTTATGACAGCCATAAAACACACCTGGCATGCATAAATGTGCCTGTACCTTCCGTAAATCCACCTGTGGCTGTCATAAATGCATTTACGACAGCCGTTGAAACATTTTATGGCCGCATTCATAGTGGGAGGATCATCCTGCTCAGCTGTCCAGGAGGCGTGATCAGGTCCACAGCATGAAATGTTTGGGAACACTTGACCTAAACTGAATACAGTTGCAAAAGAAACTGTGGATCAAGCTGGTTGCCAAAGAAGTCACATCCTGGCTAAATTTTGGTTCCTATTTTATGGATGAGAAATAAACCAGCCAACAAAAATGTAAGATGGAGAATAATTATTTTTACATAAAGCATTGAAAAATCTTATGTGAATGTGGAAAGCCCCAGATTGTTTAACTTATCACAGTAGGACTCTGAAAGTCTCAAAATAAAAATATTCCATTCTCAACCAAATCTCCAGTGTATTTAATCAAAAGAAAGTGAGATGTTAAATGATTTGACAAGTAAGCATATTTGGATTACTGGAATTCTCAATTTGGGACGTCAAGGATTCAGACGGTGATTGTATTTGCTAGGAATCTAAGAATGTCAGTTTCCTTCTTATTAAGTTACTGTCTTGCATTTTCAGCCTGTTCCAGTTGTGCACCAGACTATGAAGCTTTTTTCCCTCTGCATAGAAATTCATCAGTATTTAGGTGCAACCTTTTCCAATATGTAACATTCTTTCTTCAACACATAATAAATTTTGTGTGAGAAATTACTCTGGGTTGAAAGGATTTTTGCTGGAGAAACTCTGCTCGGGGGATGCCACATGTTTTGTTACTATATGTCATAGAGCTTCCATGTCTAAGCAGGGGTTGGAACACAGGCTTCCTAAGTCCTAGTCCATCACTCTATCCACTACACCATGTTGGCTACCCCCACACTAATATTCTAAGAAAAGGATGGGAAGGGGAACTAAGGATAAATTTTAAAATGATTTCCATAATGTTTTCCAAAGAGTTAGTGTGAAAGAGAATTGGTTTCCAGAGAGATACAGAACTGCAGTGAACTCCTGATAGAAAGGACTCCTGATAGAAAGGATTTTTGCTGGAGAAACTCTGCTCGGGGGATGCCACATGTTTTGTTACTATATGTCATAGAGCTTCCATGTCTAAGCAGGGGTTGGAACACAGGCTTCCTAAGTCCTAGTCCATCACTCTATCCACTACACCATGTTGGCTACCCCCGCACTAATATTCTAAGAAAAGGATGGGAAGGGGAACTAAGGATAAATTTTAAAATGATTTCCATAATGTTTTCCAAAGAGTTAGTGTGAAAGAGAATTGGTTTCCAGAGAGATACAGAACTGCAGTGAACTCCTGATAGAAAGGACTCAAAATCCAACACAATAGAGCTTATTTAAAGGATTTATTCAAGTTTTCTCAATTTTAAAATCCATTCTTTAAAATGGCTGATTTCTTAAAGAGAGGAGGGACAGGGGAAAGTTTTAGAAATATGTGTGAACAGAACCCCTAGTAAGTCCCACACTCATTTGGCATCTAGTGGCCAGATCCTAACATTTGAATAATAAAAATTATGGCATCAAATCAGATTCCACCTGCATCAACTTTGGCATCACACAGTGGGCCCAGGTGTGTACTTCCTTCTTAATCTCTCTCTGTAGTATTCATTTGACTTTTTGTAAAACAGCCTCTTCTAACTTCCATGACGACCCAGAAAAATATTGGCTGAAATCCAAGAGAAACTCATAAGTAGACTGGGTCTATTGAGTCAGCAGGGATTTGATAATTCAACTCCTCCTTAAGTTCCGCTGCTTCAATGGACTTACTCTAGTCACAACTTAGTTGTACAAATACCTACATAGTGCTAATAACATGACTCTTCAAAACACCATTTCCTAGCAAAGTAATTTGCAGATATCAAGGAATCCTACAATTGGCTGTCTTGGGTGTATTGCAGTCCTGAATACTAGAGATGTAAGGTAAGAAGAAGGAATTGTCAATGGGAAGGATGATGGGGAATTTCTTAGTACTCTTCACCGAATTCTTGAGATGTTTTTCACAAAACTATTTCTTTGGTACAGTTGAATGAATTATGTAAATTGCCTAAATGTTAAGTAAAGTAACTCTCTATCTAATAAAAAATGAAGCAGTAGATGGGTTTCCCTCTGTGATTGGTGTGCGTGCGTGCATGTGTGTGTGCGAACATGCATGCCTGTGTGTGTGCGTGCCTGGGTGGAAATAATTTTCTTTAGCATATTCTTATATGGTGCTAAGAAGTCTCCTTGGGTCTTAAAAATCACCTCTGAGATGTTTCCTCAATCTAATTTGATGAGAATTCATAGCAAGTACTAATCACGGTTAAAACAATGCCAGTCTGACAACTGTGAACTGGGCAAACTATTCTTGGTAAGTAGTTTTAGGTCAAGCAGCAGCAAGAAAAACAAGAGAAAACAGATATGAATGAAACAAGAGCCTCTGTTTATGGATTTCCTCCAGCTTTACTCAACTGGTATACATTGTCCTGCTGAGAAGGCCTCAGGCAGGTCTCAGGATAATGGTGTCATCTTGGTGCCTCTGAGGAATGCAAGAGGATTGCAAGATTACCACACAGTTTGAATGCTGAAGAGACAGCAAGGACTGCAATTAATGGGGTGTGGGAAACCAGAATGAAGCACAATCACTCAGTAGCCCTGAGTAATTCACATCCCTATTTCCTCCAATATTGTTGGTTTTAGTCTGTTGTTTTGACTGATGGTAATAAAGAGAGAGGAAATCCTTTTTATTTGTTAGAGTCCCCCCAATAAATGTCAGAGACAAACTAGGTAAATGTGCAATCTTAGGTTGAAGGCAGCACCAAGCAGCCATGAACAGGTTCTTGTTAGATTGTCTAGACAAGATTTTGCAAGCCCGCGGGTTAATGGGAAAGGGGAAAAGGCTGCCTGAGAGAATTAATTAATTGTTCATTCTTATATGCCACCCTCCTCAGAAAATGACTCAGGGCGGCTAACAACAGCAATATAGTACAACAATCTGGCAATAAAATGCATCCATAAAAACCGTGACAGTCCCCTAAAAATTTATCAGGTTAAAAGATTTAAAAGATAAAACAGGTAAAACAATTAAAAAGTTAAGAGCAGGAGAGGCATTCTAATCAACCATCAGGCTGGGGTCATCATATAGTTAGTACCCCATACCTGCCCTGCCAGCCATGTTTTACACCCTTCCTAAAGGGCAGCAGCTCTGTCCGGAGGTGCAGCTCAGTTGGAAGGAAGTTCCAAAGGGCCGGAGCAGACACAGAAGAAGGTCCTCTTTCTGGTGCTTGAGAGATGAGCCTCTCTAGCCGATGGGACAGTTAGAGAGCCTCTCAGGGCTGCTCTGGTGGGATGGACAGATGTTCTTGGTGTGACCTGATCTCTTAAGTATCCTGGCCCACTACCAATTGCCAGCACCTTGAATTGCACCCGGAGGCACACTGGCAACCAGTGCAGCTCCCGAAGCAGTAGCAAGGCATGTGTGTAATGTCCACAACCCATCACCACCCAGGCAGCTGCATTCTGGACCAGTTGCAGCCTCTGAATGGTCACCAAGTTGGAACTGTGATCAGAGGAACATCTTGTCCTCTTTATAATCATATATATGATTGTCAAGGTCTGGCGGGAAATGGTTTGATTGCATGTTAAAGGTAAGGCTTAGTTGTTCTCATGCCTAACAAATGTTGAAGTCTTTCTAGTAAAGGTAAAGGTCGCCGTTGCTCAAAGCCAGTTGTATCTGATTCTAGGGTTCATTGTTCTTCTCTGTTTAAAACCAAAGAACGAACACTGTCTGCATTTGCAGATGTTTCCATGGACATGTGGCAGGCATGCCTAGACACCAGAGTGCACAGAATGCTGTTTACCATCCCACTGAAGTGGTACCTATTTATCTACTTGCAATTTCTTGCTTTCGAACTGCTAGGTTGGCAGGAACTGGGACAGAGACGGGAGCTTAATCTATTGTGCAGTACTCAGCTATCAAACTCCAACCTTCCAATCTTCAATTTCAGAATTCAGAATCTTCAATTTCTGCCTGAAAACAAACTTCTTCCTAACATTAATTAGGCACATGACCCTTGAATCCTGGAAAACAAAAAGGAATCAAAAAATTGTAATGATTTTGTTAGTGGATGTCTCCCAATCTATATCCTGATAGTTTTTGCCAGTGAAGAGATGGTATAATTCCCCCCACATTCCCATGATGCTTAGTTTGGATGGAGAGAGAGAAAAGATATTTTGCTTTTTCATGTCATGAAGCACATTGCTTGTCTGCTAGGGCCATTCATTTAGTAGAGAATTGATTTTTCAGTCTAGACTGTAACCCACCCACTCACAAGTATTCTCCAGAAATTTTAGTTGTCCATGGTTCACTGGTCTCTTGTCAGTGTGTTCTTCAGTAGAAACAGCTAGTAGAATGGATTCTCAACCTCTGGCCCACAGGCCAGATGTGGCTCTCAGCACGCCCCCCCCCATTCCCTTCACTAACCAAGGAAGTGCCATGTGATGGAGGAAGGGCAAAATGGCCGTTCGTCTCCTGAAGCTGTCTGAGTGAGCATGACCCATCACCCGGCTTAAAAAGTTCGAGAAATCCTGATGGTCTTACAGTGTGAGATGCCAAGATAATTCTCAGTTTCTTGTAGAACATTGCAAAAGAGTTCTACTGTTAAGAAATTAAAACAATTGGGTAAAGCCCTGCCATGGTTAGTATGCTGGTGGCAAAACAGATTTTTTTAATACTATAATTATTATTGTTACTACATTCAGTTGGAATGAAGTGTATCTTGGGTGGAGATTTAGAGGGCTGCAGTGGCATCTTCCCCGAGATCTTGATGTAGAAGTGGAGCCTTAAAATTTTGTAATCACATGGCCCGATGTTGGAAATAGCACTGGGATTACTTCAACAGTAGCTTATTTGTTTTGCAACCACGAATATAGTTAGGTCAGAGACATTAACATTATTTTAGTCAGCTTGCTTCTGTTTTGTGAGTAACCCAAGGAACACTCAAAATCATCTTCTCAAGGAGACTTTGTTTTACTAACCTCATTAAACAAGTGCCACATATCTATAAATGTGTAACCAAAGTTAAAAAGAGAGAGAAAATTGTTCTCAAAGAAACAAGATCCAAACATAATACTTAACCATATGTCAAGAATTATGCAAGGTGGTTCAGGAAGTGGTGTTTGGTTTGGGTGGACAAACTTGGTAGCAGAGCACATGTACTTCAGTCAATACCTAGTTATCTATCTGCAGGCAAAGCTGGTAATAAAGAAACAATTGCCACAGTCATTGCAAAGAACTAGTCACTCAGAAGTAATTCCCATTCTCACTATGCACCAGTGGTCTGATGGGAGGGTCATCAGGAAATTTGAGGTTGATATGCCCACTCTAATACCTAAGAAATAACTTAATCACCTTAGAACTGTACTGCAAAGAAAGCCTCTTCATGTATGTGGCGGAAGCTTTGACAAACCCAGCCACGTCCTCCATTCAGTGTTCTGTGTGGAATCGCATGTTCCATGCCAGGATTGGTTTGTGGAGTCATCAGAGACACATCCGCCAACTGACGAAATGACTACCAGGGGAAATGTGTGCTTGGACACGAGTAGCAGTCAATGCCGCAAAGTGAGATAACGTCATTCGTTTTGCAGCATAACCATTTTAGTTCTTTTTCTAGGTACAAAGTACAGCCTTACAAAATAGTGGAGAAAGAATATTACATGGCTCAAGTGATGGCTTGTGCTGTGTCTTGTGCTGCTGATTTTTTTAAAAAACTTTTTTAAAAAAGCTTAAACTAAATAGTTAATTACTTTTCTAAAATAGGAACATAATTATTTGTGAAATCATTATTGTGATGGGACTGAAAGTTTAACTGTAACTAGTTACTCATTAAGAGTAACTTTCTCATATCTTATGTAGGCCTTACATTTACGCAAAGATAATCTGCAGAATTTGGGGCCTTGGTCCACTGATTATCGTAGTGCTCCCTGAAAGATACTACCTCTGCCACAATTTGTGTTACTAAAAATGTACAACATTGAGAATGGCAAACTCCCAAAATAACCCAGTTTTAAAAATTAAATATTAAGATTACCCACTATAAACAGTGATGGGATGCAACAAGTTTGCACCAGTTCGTGAGAACTGGTAGTAACTTTCCCCAGTGTTCCGAAGAACCGATAGCAGCTTTTGGGGGGAACCACCTTCGGGGCTTACCTTTTCACTGGTTCCCTCACTGCGCATGCACACCAAGCATTTGGTGTGCATGCACACCTACAGTGCTTGGCATGTATGCACAGCCTCCTTGCTGTCCTCCCAAGTGGGGAGGAGGAAGAGAAGCTGCTAGCCTGAAGCTCCCTATAGCCTGCTCCCCAGGGTAAGTGACTCAACTTTTGATGTGGTGTGTCTGTGTGTATTTTAATGTGTATTTAATACCTTTACCTATATTGACGTACTACCGCAGTTCCTAAAAAGGCCTGGTGGCCTGGCTTGGGGTTTTTAAGCAAAGTCTTGGAGTTACCTCATCAATAAGCTACACTTGTGCTGTTCCAAATGCTGTTCCAATTGGAGAATCCTTAAGGAGGTACAGCTGTTTTACATTTACATTAAGGCATATTATCCTAGAGAATCGGTACGATGACCATATCCATCTTGCAACATGGTGCTGCCCAGACTCTTATACTAACAGGTAAGTGATGGGTTTGTGTTTGGGGTGGATGGGTGGGTGGGTTGATTTGTGTTTGGGGTAGGTGAGTGTTTGGGTGGGTGGGTGTATTTTAATGTAATTTTTATTTTATTTATTTATTTATTTATTTATTTAATCTAATTTATTTACGGGTTTGTGTTGTGGGTGGATGGGTGGGTTGAGAGGTGTGTGTGTGTGTGTGCGTGCACTTATTTTTATTTTTTTATTTATTTATTCATTTTCTTTGGCCCTGCCCACATCATTACATCATGATGTTAGCTCCGCCCACACTGTGATGACATCACGGTGCGGTAGTAAAATTTTTGACAACCCACTACTGACTATAAATAAGTAAAAGGTAATGGTTTCCCTTGCTCAAAACCAGACATACAGTATCTGACTCCAGGGTGCACTGCTCATCTCAGTTTACACCCTAAGGGCCAATGCTGACTGTGCTTGCAGACATTTCTATGGTCATGTGGCAGGTATAACTAGACACCAGGATGCACAGAAAGCTGTTACCTTTCCTGCCAAAGTGCTATCTATTTATCTACTTGCAGTTTCTTGCTTTCAAATTGGTAGATTGGCAGGAGCTGAGACAGAGATGGCAGCCCACTCCAGCACTCAGCACTCAGGTCCCAAACTGTTGACTGGCTGACCTTCTGGTTGTCAGGTTCAGTGTCTTAACCACTGAGCCAGTGCAGTCCCCACAAATAAGTAGTAAATAGTAACAATTGTTGTTGGTCAGTTTCACAGTTGATTCTGACCCTTTGTGACCCCATGGACCATTGCAAGCCAGGCACCTCTATCCTCCACCATCCTCCTCAACCCACCCAGCTCTGTGCCCATTGCATCTACAATACCATCTCGCCATCTCATTTTCTGTCGCCCCCTTCTTCTTTCGCCCTCCACCTTTCCCAGCATCAAGGCTTTCTCAAGTGAATCCTCTTTTCTCATTTGATGTCCAAAGTACTTTAGCTTTATCTTTACTATTTGACTTCTAACGAGCAGTCAGGGTTGATTTCTTCTAAGATCGAGCTGTTTGTTCTCCTCACTGTACAGGGGACTCTCAAAACTTTCCTCCAATAACACATTTCAGAGGCATCTATTCTTCTGCACTCAGCTTTCCTAATGGTCCAGCTCTCGCAACCGTACATAACCACCAGGAATACCATTTTATTTATTTATTCATATTTATATTGGCCCCCACTCGCTGAGGCGACTCATTGCCTTTATGCGAATTTTTGTTTGCAAATTGATGTCTCTACTTTTCACTACGTTCCCCAGGTTTCTCATAGCTTGTCTCCCAAGAATCAGTCACCTTTTTATTCCATGGCTGCAATCATCATCTGCAGTGATTTTGGATCCTAAGAAAGTAAAATCTATCACTGCTTCTACTTCTTCCCCATCTATTTTCCAGGGACTGATAGGGCCTGTTGCCATTACTGTATCTTGGTTTTCTTGATGATGAGTCTCAAGCCAGCTTTCAACCTAAGCAGGATTTTCTTTAGGTCTTTCTCACTTTCTGCCATTAGGGTAGTATCATCTGCATATATCAAATTGTTGATGTTTTTCCCAGCAATTTTGATCCCAGTTTGTGCATTATGTGCACTGTGTATAAGTTGAATAAGCAGGGTGACAAAATGCAGCCTCGTCTTACTCCTTTTCCTATTTCAAACCACTCTGTTATTCCATATCCTCTCCTAACTGTTGCTTCTTGACTCATGTACAGATTTCACATGAGGCATATAAGGTATTCTGGTATTCCCATCTCTTTAATTACTTGCCACATTTTGTTGTGGTCCACACAGTGAAAGGCCTTGGTGTAGTCAATGAAACAGAAGTAGACTTGTTTTTGATATTCCTTTGTTTTCTCCATGATCCAACATATGTTGGCAATGTGGTCTCCAGTTCTCCTGCCTCTTCTGAAACCAGTCTGCATCTTTGATAGTTCTCTGGTAGTTCTCTCTCCATGTACAATTGTTAAAGGCAACAATTGTTACCTTTAATTTTTGTAATTATTAAGTAGGTTATTTATTTTACTATCAGTTTGTAGCATCTTTTGTGGTTGTTCTTTCCAAGAAGTTGAAGCTAGAAGAGAAGCTAGAAAGGCAAAAACAAGACAGCGAGTCTTCATGGTAGTCATTCCCATCTTGTTGAATGCCTTACTGCTAGATGTGCACCAGGCCTCCTCCTTCCCAAATTTTGGAACATTTTTGAAGACAGAGTTGTTCAGGGAAGCATTTGGGTCCATCCCTCACCTCAGGGAACAAGCTGCCTCTTTTGCCTCCTAATGTGTATTGTTTTCATGAATACAATATTTTATTTTCTATATTTTGTGTAGGTTCCATTTCATGATTATACATGCTAAATAGAGTAGTGATTTTATCACTAAATGGGCAGGATATAAGCTCAAACATAAATAAGTAAGCAAGCAAGCAAGTAAATATTTGAGGTTCTGCAAAGAATTGCATGTTGAGGGATTCCCCAGCAGAATATGGGGTTGAAAGCCAGTCTTCTAGATAAGCAGCATTGCTAACTTTCTGATGCTGGGGCTGAAAGAAGGTTTTTTTTTTCCAAAGAAGCACTTAAGAATTATATTGGCTTATTTTTATATAGATTTTCCAGGACTCTAGTTTGTATTATAGCGTTGAACTGGGCACATGGCCACTTGTTCTTTGGATATGACCCAAACATTAAACTTTATTCTTTAATTTAAGTGTAAAGTTAATGTCTATGTATGTATAATGCACTTTGCCTTCCTTTTATAGGCAATCACTCATCTCCACTTAAAAAGCTCTGTAACAGGCTCTGTTTCCTAACTCTACTGCCTCTGTAGCTTCAGGGAGGCAGGGAGGGAAGAAAAAGGTAGAGGTTGCAAAGCACAGCATTTTCAGAACTTGGGAAGGATCTTCTTAAAATTTTAAACTTGTAGAATCCCTCAGTCTGGCCAGGTTATCCAGTTATAGTAATAGAGTAGACCATACTGCCAGTGACTCAAAACCAAGCATCAGGCAGTGGTTAATTAACCTGACAACCCTAAAAGACTAGCAGCATTGGCAAAGTCCACAGGGCAGGCTGATGGTCCCAAAGTGGATTAAATCTCACTTGAATCCATCTTGATGGAGGGAAGCAGCTTCATCAATAGTGGCCTAAGGCTGAGGAGGACTCTGGGTGCCAAAAGGGCTCAGGAACAGAAAGTGACTAATGGAGTTGGATCAGTGGTACAGGTGTCATGCTGTGATGCAAAAGGCAGATGAAATGCCAATGCATTATATTCTCAAGATGGTCTTCATAGCTGATCGCCATGAGGAGAGCCAAGAAGAAGAAGAAGAAGAAGAAGAAGAAGAAGAAGAAGAAGAAGAATCCCTCAGATGGCAGAGCTGATCACAGGGATTTATTTTTATTTATTTATTACATTTTAATACTGCCCATCTGGTATATTTCTCACTCTGGGCTGTATACAAACAATTAAATAAACAACAGCAACATAATTCAACAAACAAAATAAATACCTGCCAAACAAGCTCAAATCTAACCAGCTAACTTATTGGCAAAGTTATGATATTTTAAAATATTCTGTAGTAAAACTAACTTTTCCAGGCTCTGATTGTACATCTGTTCACAGGACCACCCAAACATTGTATATGGATTCTGTGCAACCATATCCTAGTAGGATGGTGAGATACTGTACATTTTTCAAATTGGTTACATAACATGAATCATGAGTACACTAAACAGAACTACATTGTGGGACAGAAAAGACTAACTACAAAGAGAATAAGTAGTTCAAACTAAGCTGTGATTATTCCCACACAAGAACAAAAGGTACATATGAAGCAGTGGTGGGCAGAAAAAATGTTTGCTACCACACCGTGGACAGAGCCTATGTTGTGGGCGGAGCCTATGTCATAGGTGATCTAGTCATGCCTGCTATATGGCCATGTATACATCTGCAAACACAGGCAGCACTGGCTCTTTGGCTGTAAATGGAGATGAGCACTGCACCCTAGAGTTGGATATGACTGGCTTTTGAGCAAGGGAGACCTTGAACCACTTGCAGGGACAAAACCCGATGTCAAATTTGAATACCAATCAGGGATCTTCTGTTATTAGGTAAAGGTTGCCCTTGCTCGAAAGCAAGTCATTATGAACTCTAGGGTTCAGTGCTCATCTCTGTTTATAGCCAAAAAGCCAGTAGACTTGATCCACAAAAGCTCACATTAAAGTACAGCAGTTAGTCTTTAAGGTGCCACAACGTTGTTGTCTTTTTGTTTTGTTTACGCTCTGATATGCTTGCACATATGGTAGCTGTGTTAGTCTGGGCAGGACAAGGAGGTGGGTGTGGCCACCCAATTTCTATACACACACACCCGCCCAAAGGCCACCCAATTTTGCTAATCCCCCTGCCTGGGGAGTGAGAACCTGTTGCTGCCCACCACTGATATGAACTACTTGAACTGTGTACAGTATTAAAACAGAACATCAAAGAGAGGTAAGGCTATATCATTCAGAATTTTGTAATAAATAACATTTTCCCTTTAACAAGCAGAATAATCTTTTAAAGCCACATGTAAGCTGAAATTATTTTGCTTAGCTTAATAAATTGCAACTAGAGCAGACCCCTTGAAGCAACAGAGATGGAATGAGTCAACTCTCCTGTAACTTCTATTGATATAACAGGTGCATTCTAGTTGCAGGTTAATAGGCTAAGCAACATGATTTCAGCCACTGTGTCCTGTGTACTTTCAAAACTGTTTGCTCAATTGCCACCTAAGTGCATTCTCTAAAGAAAAATCCCCTTTCTTGCCCTAAGCCTCTTATGTGCAAATTAAGTTCTGCCCACCTCCCACCTGACTCTTCTTGGGCATTGAGCTCTTCCTTGTAAGTCTTTCTTTGGATACCTCCATTTCCATAGCTTTAGCAATGTCGAGTGGAAAGCCATGAGATGGCTTTAATGGTCACAGTGGTTTTTGATCTTTCCAGATACTGTTGAACCTTACCTTCTCCAACAAAGGGGATTGGCCTAAGTATTCCTGAAAAGTTTCTGCCTTTGCTATCTTTTAGCATTTTCTGTCTGAGAGAGTAAGTGCCTCCTGTCTAATGAAAGGGTCACAGCCTTGAGTTCATGTTTTTTCAAAACTACTGTACATGAAAACCTCTTCTATCTGATCAAGCTTGAGTAATAGCCTTGCATGTTGTATTAATTTTATTTTATCATTTCTCTGCTCTTCCTGTTGATTTCTATCATTCATGTTATTGTTATTTTTTTACCGGTGTCAGGTGCTTTCTTGCCTTAAGAGTGAATTAGAAATTCCCTGACTAAAACATGTGGATTGTTATTGCAACAAGCAAATATCTATGTACTAACATGTTCGCCAAACAATTCTTTTCCTAATTTACATAACTGGTTTTCCTCACTGGAACCAGCTCTCAGAGGTGCTGATTAATGGCTCAGTCTTTCTCCTTTTAATGCCAGATGGGGATTCCCAGGCTCAAGTTGCCCTTCAAATGGAAGTAGACACATGGTGTGTGCAATCAAACCACTCCCAAACTATTTATGTGGAGGCTGTATGTTCTGTACCACTAGATCCACAATGATAGCCAGTGAGTGTCTCTGTTGCTTAAGAGCGTAATTGCAAGATGTCCAAGGCCTAAATCCAATTGCAACTCCCAGCAAAAGTTAGACATACTGAATCAATGAGTTTTACACACATTTTATTTAGCATTCAGCAATCAATTCAGCAGCTCATCATCCTCATCTTCCTCTTTTTGCTAGAGGTCTGACAACACCATAGTAATTCTGACTTCAGGTCCAGCAGCATCAACTAAGATATTAGGCTGCATCCAAACCAAATCCTGAGGTTTTCAACTAGGAGGTTATTTTCTTCTACCAGTTGTTTTCCCCTTGAATGATCCATTGCAATAATCTTCATTTCTCATTAAACAACAAAAGTATTCTAGGTACAGTATCTATATTTAATGTGTTTAATGATTTTTGGCCTCTTTTGTACTTCCTCATTAGTCAGCCTGAAATGCTGCAATAAAGCCAGTTTTATTGTTTATGGGCTATTGTTAATGTCTTTTTATATTGTATTATGTTTGATTTGTATTGTATGGGCTTTTTCTAGTTGTTGTACGCTACCCAGAGTGAAAGAACATTCCAGATGGATGGGATATAAATAATAAATATTTTTAAAAATGCTTCTGCCTTTTAAAAAAAAAGCTGCTTATGCTAAAGTCCTCAGTTCTATGTCATCTAACAGAACCAAAAATACATAGCACATTACAATACACAGTACATTCTTAAAGCCAAGTTCAAGAATCAGTTCTATATTTCGTGGTTGTTATGTTATCAAATCATCTCCAACTTAATGGTGACATTATGACTGATTGAATTCCCAAAAGTCTTGCCCTCAGTAGCCCTGCTCTACTTTTTTAAGCTCAAGCTGTGGTTTCTTTAGGGATATCATGACAAGAAGAGAACCAAATATGTAACTTCTATGCCATTACACAACCCATCCTTGCAAGCACTGTGATTTGTAAATGAAATTCTTATCTGAGATGACACGCTCTAGCTGTCAAAGTCTACCTGCCATTTCCCTCACTGTCATAGCATCCAGGTATTTTCTTATATGGAGAGAAAGGTGGCCTATAAATAAAACAAATAAATATGGGGTGTTACTTTTCCCCCCCCCCCCCTTTTGGGATCTCCCAATCAGTCAGAAGTTATTCTAACTCAGCTAGATCTGATCCAGACCTGAGTCAGACCAATCCAATCAATTTCAATCTGGTCCAAATTGGCCTCCTTCTGCTCAGGCTTCAACTGAATTGGTTGTAAAGCCTGCTGAATACCAAATCGTTGGTAGTAATAATAACTTTAGAAAGAAATTGTGGTAGAGAGATGTGTTTTTAGCACTTATAGCTGCAGGATAATTGAGTTAAAAGCTCTGAGACAGATTTTTCTGTACAGGAATTTGGGGAAGAGGAAAAAACTTGGGATTGATGAAGTCATAATCAACTCTGTGAAGGTATGTATGAAGATGTTACTTGATTTACCACCAAAAGAGGGAGTGGGGAGTAAAGATGTTCCTAAGATGATACATGCTACTTTATAGGTGTAGATATACATTTAGGATTTCAAGTGGTACTTCCCTCTCTGTATCTTAGTCACCTTAATATGAGTTTCAGTTCACCTGTTGGGATTCTAAAGTGGCAAAAATTCATTCCAGATGCAAAAATAATGCCTGATCCACAGGAAAGGATGGTAATTTTCTGTGGATTTCCTTTTGTTATGTGATTTTTGTGTTAACCGAGCCATTTGTTAACTAAGGTTCCATTGTACTTCTATGCTGGAAATGTTGTTTCTCCTATTTGAAGTTTCACAAATGTATTTCATTCTGTGTAGTGTGGCAGCAAAACTACATGACCAGATGGGAGCATTTGTACTCCTCATGTTGCATTTGCAGAGCACATGCCATTTCCCACTGACATCCTTCCTTTCTATAAAACTATCAGGCTCTGGGTTCACTTTCTAACTTTTCTAAAGTGAGTAGGAAATAATCTATCTCAAACTTGGAGAAGTACTATCAATCAGAACTGGAAATAATAAGCTGGGTAGACCATTGGTCTGTCTTACTATAAGGCAGATTTGTATGTTTCTGTGTTTGATGAAAATGTAGACACTATTTCCCCTACTTTAGATATCACCATTGCTCAAATAGATATATTAATTTCTTGCATGTTTCCATGTTAATGCCCGTTCTTCAGGTGTTATTGAGCATATGTGCTGATCATCTCATTCTCTTATATCAACTGAGAAAACAAATTTGAATGGGGAATCCCTATTGACCATATCAGAACAACCACACCTTGGACAAGAAATATTTCAATTATCTCAGATTTTTGTATTGGTTTTTCCAATTGCATTCAAAAATGGCATTTTCCTTAGTTACAGACTTCTTAACAACATTTGAAAAGTTTAATTTGGATCCAAAATAATTTTCTCATATTATTATTATGGCTAAAACCTTAAATTCTAACTACTTTAGCCCAAATTACTTGAGTTAATGCTAAAATTATTTTGCCTGCTTCCAGATATCTGGAAACCATCCTGTGGAGGGTGCAGACCAGAAGGATAAGTTGACACTCATGGCATTTAAATCCCTACTTGCATTAAGTCCTTTCTCATTCTCTCTGTCTCCATTTATCCTGCATAATTTTGGTTAATTGTGTAATCTAGTGCATAAGTGCTTTGTGAAACTAAATTAATTGGTGTTTATATAGAGCACACCGTGACCTTTGGCATGCAAAGATATGTAATTAGTTCATCAAAAACAAATGTATCAAGTCTTGATCCCAGAGGAGGAGAAATACAAAACAGACATCTTTTACTTAAACAGTGGCTGGTTTTCACTTGTAATTACATCAGTATAATTCAAACACACTGAGACTTCTGCACCAACAGAACTCTTCATAAGGTTGGCAAATAAGAGTGGGGCAAAATTAGTTTAATCCAATGGGCAGCTGCTTCTTCAGAGAGGCTTCAGTTTTGCTTTTACATATTTCATGTATTAGTTTCCCTAAAGTCAGTGAAGCAACTAAAGTCCTCAGAAAGAGAGCTTCCCTTTTCTGTTTTCCATATCAGGCACAGATAATAGAACAGAAGTAGGAGATGGAAGGAGAGTTTCAGGGTGGAGATGCTTAGTTGTTAGACTGCTTTTCATCTATGTCGCTCTTACTTATATCATTATATTTAATATGTTGTTACATTGTGGCGTATATTTTGTTGTTCAGTCACACAGTCAATTCCGACCCTTTGCGATCCTATGGACCATTGTCCTCCAGGCACCTCTGTCCTCCACCATCCTCCTCAGCCCACCCAGCTCTGTGCCCACTGCATCCACAATACCATCCAGCCATCTCATTTTTGGCCGCCCCCTTCAAATACAAATTTTAAGACCCAAATAAACTGAGTAAAATTCCATAATTCTGTTATGCCAGTTGAGGGGCCAGAGGATATGACTTTATTAGACCATTAAAAGATATAAAACCATCAATGGGCAGAATCCTATTGGGGGTTGGTTGGCTCTGAAGCAAACTGGGGTCTAATAAGTAGCAATGGTCAATTACAACTAATTAACAAGGAGCCGGGGCTGCAGTGGCTCAGTGGTTAAGAAGCTTATCTTGTTAGTTGGAAGGTCAGCAAGTCGGCAGTTCAAGACCCAAGTACTGCATGACAGAATGAGTGTCCATCACTGTGCCACCTTCTGCCAACTTAGCAGTTCAAAAGAAAGAAATTGCAAGTAGATAGATAGGGACTACTTCAGTGGGAGAAAAAGATCTTTGGGGACATGAAAGGAGCCTTATTTGGGTGTCCCCTGAGCAGAGTTACTCCAACAAAAATCCTTTCAACCCAGAAAGAACCTTTGTGAGCTCCTGACACAATTTAAAACAACAACAAGGTGCCAGCTGCAACTTATACTTTTCCTGTTACTCAAATGTAAAATCTCAATTCCCTTTGACTGCAAAATTACAATAATCTAGGTAGATAGAATTCCACCAAACTTGGAGGTGGTTGAGAGGAGAGTCAGCAGAAGACTGTCTCCAATTATGGTATGTCTTAGAAGAAATCAACCCTGACTACTCTCTTGAAGGTCAAATAGTAAAGATGAAGCTAAAGTACTTTGGACATCAAATGAGGATTCACTTGAGAAAGCCTTGATGCTAGGAAAGGTGGAGGGCAAAAGAAGAAGGGGGCAGCCAAAAATGAGATGGCTAGATGGTATTGTAGAGACAATGGGCACAGAACTGAGCGAGTTGAGGAGGATCATGGAGGACAGATGAGCCTGGCGGACAGTGGTCCATGGGGTCGCAAAGGGTTGGAATTGACTGTGCGACTGAACAACAACAACAAAGATGCCTCAGGGGCTGAGTTATGCCCCCACCCACCATCACGGACTGAATTTTCCACAAACCAGATGGTGGTGGCCTAAGACTTTTGCACTGCACTCTATGTCAGATCTGACATCAATAACTGAAGATACACAGAGCTGTGTATGATAGATTACTGGCAGAAAAAGAGCAGTGACATGAAACAATTTAACGAGATTAAACAAGAAAATGCAGAAGCAGGATTAACATCATGTGTACAAAAGAATTACATTCTTGTTCATAATGGAGAAAATGAAGTAATTAAAGATGTGCTATATGTTCATCCAATCATCAGTCCAAATGGAGACGACAGCTAAGAAATCATAAAAGGACCATCCCTACTTATTCTATGAAGTCCACAATTGAAGCTCTTCTACTGTCCATAGAGACCTGAATGCTCCCCGTTATTCTTCTTCTGGACTGACAATTTCTTCACTTAAGGACAGACAGATACATGACTATTGATGATAAATGTGGCTCAAGATATTTTGCTCTTTAAAACATGCCTTTCTGTCCCATATAATAAAGACAGCTATTGTCATTGTCAGCTGCTACTCGTATCTGAGTATACATTTGTCCTGGAAATCGTTTTCACTAAAGAAGAATGACAAACAGAGAAATGCCACTGGGGTGAATTGAGACATGAAATGAGACATGTAGGATTTAACACCGGGGCTGCAGTGGACTGCCGCAGCCTTGAGGATATTAACAAGGTGTGCCTTCACAGCCAGTCCATCTGGCATGGACTCTTCTGCCTCCATGACCATTGGGAATCAGAAAAGTAAAGTGGTTCCTCCACCGCTCATTTTGCCATTGAGCCTGATATGCTGGTTTCCAGTGGCATTTCCTCCAGGGAGGGGGCCATCATCCCACCTAAAGGGGTTCATATGTCCATAGCCATTGGTCCCTTAGGGAGTCAGGTTATTTACCACTACCCAACACTGGCTGTATGGTCTACTCCATTACCTTAGTGGGATGTCCAGCCAGACACTGTCCCATATACCAAAGCCAATTATAGTAGCAACTGAAATGTCAGCGTTGACAATGGGACACCATGTTTCATTACACCTGGAGGTAGCATGCTAGTTTAAGCAATGCAAGGCAAGCTTAGTATAGTCTGTAGCTCTCCTCCACCAACATCTTGCTGCTGCTACTTTCTAATGTCTGCTGCTTGGGGGATTATCTCAGTCTGCCCAGTGACAGAGTCAACTCTAGGTGATTTCCCAAAGAGAAGTATCAAGGAGTAACATAACAAATGAACATAAAACCCATGCTGTCAACTGAATCGCTCAAGACACAGGAGTTCACTGAAATAACCAGTTGACTACTCCAAATATGTTTATTCAAGATGCAGGGTAGGATGCAGAAAAAGATGCATGCAACTGAGATGACAGAAGGAATTTTCTCTGATCTCTTCTTGCAGCAACACCCTCTCTGCTTGCAGTCAAATGCTTACAATTTCCAAGGTCTGGATTCAAATGCAATTTCATGTGCATTAGGCTGGTTGTGTTTCTATTTCTAGCAATACCAAAAGCAGCAGCTGTTAACAAGCCAGATCTGAAGACTTGTGGGTAGAAGTGATAAACGTGATTATCTCATCCTATATCTTGAGCAGAAATTTCTACCAAAGTAGGGTGTCACACTCATCATGTGTCTGAAGGGCAAAGCTATTCTGCTTTATTAAACATTAACTATTCTGCTTAAACCATGGTTTGATCGTATATTTTTAATTTTTCTGAATATTACATATGGTATGTATTTTGGAATTTGAAAATTTTACCTTTTTAGATTGTGGTTCTCAGGATCCATCAGCAAGGTATGCAGAGGCCATGATGGCTAGGGAAGCTGGAATGGACTTATACTTACTTGGTTACATGGTTGAGCCGTACTTCTAGTTTGACATGGCAGGCTAAAGCATCGTCTCCCATGAGATTTTAGCTGCCTCTTGCCATTGGGAGGTCCTACTGCTTCTGTAACAGAGTCCGATGGCACGTGGGGAACTGAGGCCCATGTTTTCAATGCTCCTTTAGCCATTGTAAATACAACACAGTTGGCTGGGCTCATGTTGAAGATGGCCATGTTAGAACAATACATTGGTCAGGTGCATTGCCAGAGGAGCCAACCCCATTTAGCTGACCTTCCGTTCTAGAACGGAGGACCATTCCAGACTGCTTGCTGACACCTTTGTGGCATGATTGAACCTGTCTAGGGAATAGGGTGGGGTAAAAGTCAAACAAACAAATAAATAATACACCCCTGCAACCATAGCTGTCGGACAGCCAGAGTCACCATTGCACCACGTTGAGGTGTGAGGTGGGATTTGCAGCAGTAATGGACTTCTAGCAACCCTATTAGGGTTTTCAAGATACATTAGACATTTAAGGAGTCATTTTGCCAGTTTCATACTCCCCAGTGATTTTCCATGACTGAGTGGAAACTTGGACCCTTGCCTCCTGAGTCCTATTCCAGTCTATCCACTACACCACATGGGATATATCTTTATAGAAGTTGTAATCTAATTTAATTATGCCCTTTTAAAAGGAAGCTGTTCTGATACTGATCACCACACAAACTATAGAGAAAATTTGAGATTGGAGGTCAAGGGTTTTTTAAAAATGTGTGTGGCTTTTCATATCATTTTTAACAACAGCTTTCTCACAACCAATGGTTAGCTGTGATTGTCCTTTTTATAGTTCCTTGGATTACTGCAATATATTACAACATACATATTGTATTTACATCACTGCAATAAACTTTGTACCTAGGTTTCCCACACAATGTATTAAATTATGTTCATGTGACTTGATATGCAACAGTTAAAGTCTGTGGAAATTTAAATCAGTTCTAAAAATTATATCATTTGCATAACTTTGCAATAGGATTTCAAACTTATAATTAAAATCCACACAAATGTATACTGTCATAATGGAAATAGTCAGGTGGAGAGTCTCTTTCAGCCCCTGAGGTTTGGTGGGGTTGTGAAATACTTTACAGAAAGGACAGGCCTCTATTTAAAGACTTGACAGAGAACTATCATCAGTTGGGAAGATGTGCTCTATTGAAGCAACTGCCTGAGCCTAGTTTTGTGGGTAAATTAAAAACTGCAAGAGAAAAAAGTGATAGAAGCCTTCAATTTACACTTTAACAGTTAGCACAGCAGACCTGAGCATGGCCACAAGTGCTTTGACTGCAGTCCATACTTCTGCATATGGCAAAGTCTACTGTATTACTATTTACATCATGGGTGCATAACTACAGCATGTGAGCCAGATCTGGCCCTGACACCAACTCATCCAGCCCACAAAACCCTTGTTGCTCCCAGAAGCGGAAGTAAGATGCTCCTGTACGGGCGTGTTTTAGTTCCGTTTCCAAGGGCGACGAGGGCTTCGTGAGTCGGATGAATTGGCATCGAGGGCTGGATCTGACCCATGGGCCAAAGTGACCAACCCCCTGAACCACATGACCAGCCCATAGCCCAAAAAGCTTGGGCACCCCTGATTTACATTATACCATTGACTGATCTCTATCATCGCATGTTTACCTGTGAATTGGAATATGGATATTTCCTTCAAATTCATGTCCTCTTTTTAAATATACTCCCTTTTTCTACTTGAAGTAGAAATAGTTGCTTCTGATACTATGACCAATCTACTCTTAAGAAATCCAGAAGGCAAAAGCACCACTTTTTTGCAGAAAGGAAAAAGATAAGGAAAAGCACCAATCCTCAACAAATTCCCAGTGCATGTTGTTTTCTAATGATGAAGGAATTTGATTCACAGCCTTCACAAAAGGTCACAAATAATGGGCTATGGAATATGAATGATTGTAATTATCTCTAAATTAGCATTTTATGTGTATGTTATGAAATCTAAAATGTATCCTCTTTTGTCTTCTTTTTGATAATGTGTATGTGTTGTACTGGCTGTAGGAAATGGAAGACGAAGCTCTTTCAGCTTGAGTAGTTTTGTGCAAGAGGGAATTGCCATGCAAGCTACACTGCTGATGTTCGCTCACCATCGTTGCTGTTGTCAGCTGTTATTAATATCTGAGTATACAATTTTTCCTGGATTAACAAGGAAAATGCCACTGGCATGGATTTAAGGTGGATTGCAGCTTGCCATAAAGTGACCCACACACTGTGATTATGGAGCCATCTCCTGCAAGGCGTATGAAATGAGACATGCAGTATTTAACACCAGGACTGCAATGGACTGCCACAGCCTTGAGGAGATTAACAAAGTTTGCTTTCACTGCCAGTCCATCTGGCATGGTCTCTTCTGCCTCCATGACCACTGGGAATCAGAATACTGAAATGGTTCCTCCTCTGCTTGTTTTGCCATTGGGCCCAATATAATGGATTCCAGTGGCATTTCCTCCAATAGTTTGCTCATCCACAGAACTATTAAATGTATGAAAGCTCTGTCCCCCTTTTTGTGTAGCCACTGCATTCCTGTGTGTGTATGCACATGCAATGTATAACTGTCCATGCTAATCCAGATTTTGTTCTCTTCTCTTAAAAATGTTTTTCCTCCCTCCATTTAAAGCAAACTGGCATTCAAAGTTCCCTCTATGTCTCTGTCTCATACCTACCAGTAATTCAGAAGTTGCTGTTGTTGCAGGCCATCACCTTGGAACTGACTTGTAATAACCCCAACAGGGCTTTCAAGGTCTGTGAGTTATTGAAAGATGGGGTTGCACCAGTTCTACACTCCAAGGTTGGTCCCATGGATGAGCAGGGATTCAAACCCAATTCTCCTGAAACCTAGTTCATCACTCCATACCACACCCAGTATCCAATCCATAAACAGATACACATAACCTGCATGTGTTTGTAGATACTCTTGTCCAGGTTTTTGGCTTCGTGAGCTGAGGTACATCATGTATCTCACTGGGGATGCATAACCCAGTTCCTTACAAACATCCTAGGTGACTTTTCTTCCAACTGTACCATTTTCACATGGTGAAATAAATGAGTTAATAATGTCCTCAGAAATGCCCATTTTCCATCACAGTTGAGAATGCCATTTTGGATTAATTAATTTATTTATTATTTATTTAGTCACACTTCTATGCCGCCCTCCTCACGAATGACTCAGAGTGGCGAACAACAGTTAAGAACACAATCAACAATAAAATCCATGATAAAATACCCACCCATCTCGGAAAGTTAAACTTTAAAGGTTAAAAATTAAAAAGGGATTAAAAGTTAAAATTCACCAATTAAAATTATGAGGGAGAGGGGGGAACAGTCAGATTAGCCAGCCAGCCGGGGTAGCCAACTAGCGCAAACCCTACACCTGCCCTGCCAGCCAGGTCTTCACACCCTTTCTAAAGGCCAGCAACTCTGTCTGGAGACGCAACTCGATTGGCAGGAGGTGAACTAATGTGAACTATGGTCCTCAGGATGAGGTCCTCTCTTGTCTGAGATATCTCTATAACCTCATGGTCAGAGTGCTGGACAACTGATGTGCCGTGTGTGCTTTAAAGAGGTGAGGCATAGCTCAGCAGATCTAGAAACAAAGAAATGCAAAGGATAACTAAGCATGTTAGGATGGGCATATGACATGTAACCTAGACCTGTAACCTTCATCTCTAGATTGTCTGTTTATGAGAGTAATGTTACACTCTTCCCCATGACAAGTTGAACTTGAATAGTATTTTTTTATTTTAGACACATATAAAAACATCTGTATGTTCACAGAACTTTGTAAAAGCAGCTAATTCCTCCCACATTATGGGCTGAGGGAACAGAGCAGCATTCCCTGGTTGTCAAAAACAGCTGTGAACCGTGTATACAGCAGAAAGTGGGTGTAAACCTACAAATTCGTGTTAGATGCCTAGAGACAGTAAACATCTTGATGGCTTATCACAGTTCTCTGGAACTTGCAGATCTGACAACCTCCCATGCCCAAACACTAGACTAAAGAACATACCCAGTCTCCTAATGATTGAATGTGGAACAAATGCTTTTATTTACAAGCTAATTGTTCTAGGTCCAAAGGACTTTGTGAGAAATAAACACTCACAACTATATCATAGAAGAGCTCTACTTTGGGAGATCCTAAGCACTGTGTTTTTCTATGACTAGTTGAACTCATTCAATTAATTCCACATGAAAGCAAAGGGAAGCCTCAGCCAAAGGAAAACATCACTTAACTGGGAAAAGGTTTATTAGTGTCATAGCCAGTCATACAATTAAGTTCTTTTGCATGTGAAAAGTGAGAACTTGTCATGAGCTGTACTTCTACAAAATACATCAATGTAGTGAGTGTTGGGGAGCAGTGGGGCATGTTTGAGGAAATGCCACACACTAGGTTCTTCAAAATGTTTTCATTTTGCTCTTGGCAGTCAGAAATTGAATTTAGAGCCCCAACTCTGTATTCCAAGCAAGGTAAAGTATTTTGGCCAAGATTCTGGCTATAATAAATGAATGGACATGGAACTCTGCATAATGAGGCCATCCCTTGCCAATGGACTATTTTCCTCCCTTTTTGTGTTACACCAAAGCAGGAAGAGGAGAGCCAAGGCCAGAGTCAATTATCTTTTCAGGCAATTCTATTCAGCTCTGCTGGTTTGCCCACCCACAGACTCCAGAATCTCAGAGGCCCTGGTTGTGCATGGCTGTTGATGGAAGAAGGAGATTAAATGGCTAAGCCCTGGCAACACCAGGAGGGGACAAAGTCGCTTGAGAAAATTGCTGGTGGGGTTGAGTTGAATGGAAGCTCCCAGGTTTTCCAGCTCTAAGTGATATACAGAACTGCATATGTAGACTGCAAGCTAAGGAACTTGGCAGCATAACTCTTCTTGGAAGAAAGATGACTGAAGCCATTTTGTCTCTTCATTTATGAAGTATGAGGAGCCTAGCCTTGAAAGAGGAGAGATAGATAATTGGTCAACATTGCCCTCTCTTTGGTCCCCAATGAATAAAGAAACAATTTCCAGCCCAGGTTCCACCCAACTTTGCTCTGTGATATTTTGCTGCTTGGAGCAAAGAACAAAAGAGCCTTCCACCTCCCATTCTTCATGCAAGACACAATGGGCCTGACAGTTAAACTGTACCTCAGTGCTGTCAGTGAGACACCCTCCATCACAACTGAGGGCTATAAGCTATTTTAAATGGCATGGGGCAGCTTGCATGCTATGCATAGCTCT
Source organism: Furcifer pardalis (assembly GCA_030440675.1). Taxonomy (NCBI): domain Eukaryota; kingdom Metazoa; phylum Chordata; class Lepidosauria; order Squamata; family Chamaeleonidae; genus Furcifer; species Furcifer pardalis. The sequence goes on from CP126896.1 coordinate 85,763,462, forward strand.
CAAGAACTTCCTAACACTCCCTGACTTCCAGCATATGCTACCTCATTAAAATTAAAGTAAACACTAAAAGGTAAGATTTAAATTTAAATTTAAATTTAAAAAACAGCATTTATATTATTTAGAAGTCTCAACTGGACAATTCTTGCATGCTGTACACTTTCTAATTATCCATTAGCATCTAAACAGTTTGGTTCACTGTGTATATGTGTGAATTAAACTATGCATTTATGCTATTTATTCCTTGAAGCTTTTTGAATAAAATGCATAGAGGCCATAATCCTGCAAAGTGTTGAGCATGCTTTGGCTCACTTAAGCCATTTTCCTGAGTACATTTACTTTGTACTCCATTACAGCCAGAATTTTATATGCTGATTGTTTTGCTTACTGCACAAAATGAGTTCATGCAACGGTGACTTTTAATGCAAAAAAAGAAAAGAAAAAAGACCAAAATCTACAAGTCAATCTTCCCCTTCTTCCCTTCCCAGGGTTTTTTTTTTTAAAAGTTACATTTTGGACTACAGCGGTCATGTTGGCTGTGAGACCCTGGAGCTGTAACCCACAATAACACATTTTCCAAGCACTGTTCTTTCATTTCAAGAATTGAACAAACTGCTGCTTAAAATTCAAGAAGTCATTGGGGATGTAGTAGCTGTGCAAAAATTCTTCCTTGAGCAAATTTAACAAGGCCAAATAACTAATCACAATCCATACCTTTTGAAATAAGAGAGTTTAGAATGTAGGGAGCGAAGGATTGGTGTGGGAACCTTCATATAAAAAATGAGGGTGCAAAGTGTATTTTACTTTTTACCTAGCTACTTAACAGTTCCTCCACTCTTGTTTGCTTGTTCATCAGTTTATTATAAAACCATTACGACTACAAAATCCATAATACATTGTGACAGATAGATTAGACTGATCAGGAAATGAACTATCTGTCCAACCGGCAGTCCATCTGTCCATCCTCCCACACACATAAAGAACAATGTTATGGTGCACATATGTACAGAGATGGGCAGCTTAAAAATTTACTACCACACCGTGGGCGGGGCTAACTCTGTGGGGGGCTAACTCTGTGGGCGGGGCCATGTGACTGGGTCAGTGGGGCCAAGGTTGGTCACGTGACTTGCTGAGTGTGGCAATGTGACTGGGCAAACACAGACAGCACTGGCTCTTTGGCAGTAAATGGAGATGAGCACTGCACCCTAGAGTCAGATACAACTGGCTTTTGAGCAAGGGAGACCTTGAACCACTTACAGGGACAAAACCTGACATCAAATTTGAATACCAGTCAGGGATCTTTTGTTATTAGGTAAAGGTTGCCCTTGCTCAAAAGCCAGTCATTACCGACTCTAGAGTTCAGTGTTCATCTCTGTTTATAGCCAAAGAGCCAGTGGACTTGATCCACAAAAGCTCACATTAAAATAGAGGAATTAGTCTTTAAGGTGCCATAATATTTTTGTCTTTTTGTTTTGTTTACTCTCTGATATGTTTGCACAGAATAACACTTTTTAAATGGTAGCTGTGTTAGTCTGTGTTTCAAGCATATCAGAGTAAACAAATGAAAAGAACTCCCCTGTACACACAAACACACACACAGAGAGAGAGAGAGAGAGAGAGAGAGAGAGTTTCTAAGTTTTGTATTTATATAGAACCACAAATAGGTTGCATGAGAGGCTTATTTCTTAAAAAAAGGACCACCCTTGTCTCCTACGCTCTACACTGAAATCTAGTTTTCTTTTCTCTCTCTCACTACCCAGACACTTTAAAATAAAATAGAGGCACGTTCACACACCATCCCTCTCCACACACCCACACGCCACACACCCAAAGGCGAGTCATTTACCCTGGGGAGCAGGCGGTAGGGAGCTTCAGCAGTTGTTCTTCCTCCTCCTCCTACCTGCTCGGGACAGCAAGCAAGGGGAGCATCAGCACCCAAGCGGCGCTGCAGCCATTCCTCCAAGGGCCTCAGCCACCAGGATGTGACTGCAGTTCCACTGCCGCTTTGCCTCCAAGGGCCTCAGCCACGAGGGTGCGACCGCCACCACCTTGCCTCTGAAGAGGCCTCCGAGAGTCCGAGGGCCTCAACAGCCACCACCGGTTCCTCCGCCTCTCCGGCCACCCAATGTTCCCGCACTCCAAGCAGAAAATGGCTGCTTGGCTTCGTGCGCATGCATTTTAAGATATCAATTGATGCATGTATGCTGAGTGCTGCACAGAAATTTCCCTGTGTGTTAATGTGTATTTTTCAAAATGAATGTATTTTTGTGTGTGCATTTTAAAAATGTAGTTAGATACTGTGGGCATTCTCCCAGAGACTAAAACATGACAATATGCATTTTTCATATGTATACATTTTTCCCTTGGGCATTTTGCATAAATTTGAATTGTTTTTTGTCTGAATAATAAACTCAAAAAACTATACATTTCCAACCATGCATTCAGTTTTGTGTCTGCATGCCTTCAAATGTGAGCAACAATCAAGTCACCACACTGTATTAAACACTATGACCATTAGTTCAATGCATGTGTATAAGATGGCTGAGGTCTGTAGTTGAAACAATGTATAAATAAGGGCATGATCAAAAAAGAAACTCCCCATCCCCCAAAAAAAGATAATGTTATCAGAGTATAGACAAAGGAATTTGATTGGAATTACTCCTAAATCCTCTCCTACCTTTAGAAACCTACTTGACTTCTCATCATTAGTAATAGCAATTATACTTATATATCAGTCCATAGCATCGCCTCCGCCACACCAGGAAGTTCCATGTGTGGCAGGCAGAGCAAAATGGCCATCTGGCCCCTGAAGCTGTCTGAGGGAGTGTGACCCAGCCCTCAGCTTGAAAAGGTTGAGAACCCCTTTTTAGGAAGTAAAATTGACTGTTTTGCAACTGTCCCTCCACTGGCAGCTAAAGAGCCTTCTTTTTAGTCTGGCTTTTGGCAACTGACTCAGATAATTGAAAAGGGATTTGAATGTCTTATGGTATGCATTTTACAGCTTCCTCATATGTATGTTAAAGTGTTTTTAAACTGTTGTAGGCTAGCAGCTTTTTTAATATCATCCTACATTTAATCCTCCACCCTCATATTACAATTTATTGGCTTAAACCCTGTTGGTCTTGTGCAGCACATAAGTACACAAACATGCAAATGTGCCTACTTACATTGATAGTCGGCCATCATGCTCCTCTGCTTTCCCAAGGCAAAATCTAGTTGCAATTTACTATGCTAAGCTACTATGCTCATTTGAATCAGTGGAGTGTATAGAGGAGTTGACTCACCAAATTCTTACTGATTCAATAAACCTACTTTAGCAAGATTTATCAAACTAAGCAACAGAATTTCAGCCATTGAAATATAAGACCTGAAGGAAATCACATCTCTCCGTAATTCAGCCCATAATTATGGAGGCATATAACACCAACTCAATCGCACCAAAATATCAAAATAGGCTTGGTTTGCACCATTCATTTCAGAATTTTGGGCTCATACAGGATCTGTATTGTAATTCAGTTATACAGTAACTGAATTACAATAAATTGTAATATGAGGGTGGAGGATTAAATGTAGGATGATATTTAAAAAGCTGCTTTTAAGCCATCTTGGACTGCAGTCCTGGAAGAAAGGTAGGAAATTGAGTGAACTGATATAGGCAGATACACAACTATATACATGTAGCACAGGAACATTGGTTAAAAATAGAAAATCCAAAGTGGTGCTAATTATTGTTCCTTTCTTTCAGATTAGGAATGCTCTTTCCCTTTCTCTTGAGCAAAATATTTCAAAGCATCATTCTGTTGCCAAGACAGAAGAACATTGTGATATTAAGATCAAAAAAGATTGCTTCCAAATATTTTGTTGTTCTGTTTTTTAAAGGAAAAAACCCCACTCTCAAGACCCTGAAAGATAAATATTAACATTTGCACAGTTCACAGATATGCCTCTGAAAAGAGAACTCCCAGGATCAATAAGATTTCCAGCAGAATGAGTTTGTATGAAGAAAAGAAAATACTTGTTTAATCTGTTGAGACTTTGGTAATTCGTGCATTCCACTTTTAAATATCCTGCTTATATTGGAAGAGACTATTAAATGTAGTTCCCAAATGAAGAATATTGTACACAGATGCTACATAGTTAGCACCAGGAAACTGTGATGGTAAAGTTTTCTCATTTATGAAAATCACTTACTAAAGCTCTAAAGAAGTTAATTATATCTGACAGGTGTGAAGGAGCTCCTGGCTGGCATGAAGAGATTTCAAGACTCTATTTAAGGATGTTCTGCAAACTCTTTTTGATCTTAAGAGCAAAGTTCATAAGCGCTCTATGCATGCTAATCTTAGTACAGTTAAATAGTTAAGTGGGGTTTCTACCACACTCTTTGAAAAAACCAAAATCCTGTACACATGATGCAACATGAATTTCTGCTGAGGAAAGATAGATTATACCATTCATATAAGTAATAATAATTGTATGCATCCAGTCAATGCTGATGTATGGTCACCCTTATTATGGTTTTCTAGGGAGAGAATATACAGAAAATTTTTTACCATTCTCTTCTTCTGGGGGTGTCTGGGGACTGTGCAGCTTGCCCAGGAATTTACTGGCTGGGTCTTCTCTCAGGAGACACAGTAATAAATTGAACTTTCAACCTCTAAAGCAGGGGTGGTCAACATTTTTGTGTCATGGGGCTGACCACAGACCCCAGTCACCTGAGTGGGCCATGCCATGCCCCCAGAAGTGGAAGCATTTACGGCTGTCATAAATGCACCCACTTCCATGTTTACAACAGTCACAGGTTCATTTGCGCATGGGAGGGCATGCACCCGTGCATGTGTAAATGCATCCACTTCCACTTCCAGCTGCATGAGAGAAGGCAACGGGCCTGATGGAATGGTGTTGTGGGCCAGGGTTGACCCACAGGGCATATGTTGGGAACCCCTGCTCTAAACCACTGAGCTATATAGCCAGCTTAATATCTATTTTCCTTTCAAATTTTTCAAATACATTTTGTACAATTTGCATTAAGGTGCTTTATTTGGATGAACTAAGTTAGTTATATGGCATGTTGATACCTCCAGTCCTAAACAGATCTTTGGTATTTAATATTTCAGGATGCAATCTTCATCTATTTTTGGCACATCTTTTGCAATGACAAGCACTAGGAATGCATGTGCCTTTTCAAACAAAAAATGAAAACTCAGCTGCTTACTGATGTTTAACCAGTACCACATTCTTCACTTTTTGTACAAACTACTTTCTTATCCATTTGTGTCCTGTTGTTACCTTGTTCATAATAATCCAGGCACTTGCTGGGCCACTGGGACAGAGGGATCCATCCCGGTGTGCCCTCGTCTCTCGCCCTGGGTTGGAAATAGTAATTTTATTATTATTTTATCCACCCGGAGTGTGGCACTTTAGATTAAGCCATTGCTCCAAGTTCCCTCCTTCAGCTTGGAGCAATGGTTTATTCTAAAGTGCTGCACGCCACACCAGGTGGACAAAGTGAGGGGGAGCAACAAAGCAATTCCCAGGAGCAGCCTTCTCCCCCATCCCTTGGTCACCACCCCTTGCTTGCTCTACCCAGCACCTGGCACTTCAGATTAAGCCATTGCTCCAAGCTCCCTCCTTCAGCTTGGAGCAATGGCTTATTGTAAAATGCTGCATGCCAAACTGGGTGGACCAAGCGAGGGGGGGTGGCCTATGGGATGGGGGAGAAGGCTGCCCCTGGAAACCGCTTCATTGTCACCCCTCGCTTGGTCCACCCAGTGCACTGCACTTTAGAATAAGCCATTGCTCCAAGCTGAAGGAGGGACCTTGGGATCAAGAGAGTCTTCTTCTCAACCCAGAGTTGGCATGTCTACTTTCTCCAGCACTGCATGAAACTTATTTCTTTCTTTTTTTTCCTTGGGGTAACTCTCCTCCTCCCAAACTAAACCATAAAATCCTCAAGGTTTTGGGCAAGGCCGTGGGAGATTGGCCCCTGGGCAAGTGTCCCTGTGTCATGCTGGCGGCAACGGGCGCCCCTTCTTTGCCTGTCCAGATGGCATGGCCAAACAATGCATCCTTCCCTTCCTCTCCACAGCTGCCACTAGTGTGATTGTTGTGGCTCAGTCACAATGCAGGTCTTTCTCCTCCTCGGACTCGCATAGCGAAAAATTTTTCTTTATGCAAGTTTCCCCCCATAGAAACGCTCACTATGCGAGTATTTCCATAGAGAAAGTCTGACTTGCATAGTGAAAAATTTTGTTATGTGAGTCGGATCACTTTTTGAAAAAGTCGCTCATTTTGCGAGTTTTTCACTAGCGAGTCACACGCTAAGCGAGGTTTGACTGTAATTAAATCGTTTGCATGCTTTGGCTATAGATTTTTTTTAAGAAAACAGGAGAGTTTAACTTCTGTATTCAAGAACAGTTCAAAATCTTGATAAATAATATAATGAGTGTCTTAAATAAGAAACTGATAACAAAAAAAGTCCTCTAGTGATATAGTTATAAACTGGAAAACTAAAAGTGAAATGCCTATGCCTAAAGTGATAGCTCGGCAAAGGGAGCTCAGAAGTTCAAGGCCAATTTTCTTATAAACTTTGACAGAAAGAGAGGATCTTGTTAAGTTATATTTAGCAGCAACCCAGCAAAGTGGGGCAGGTTTTTAGGCAAATCTTAGTTTGAATGCAACTTCTCCCAAGCTTTCTCCCTGTTTCTCCCAGCTGATCAATACACTTGCATGAAATGCTTAAATAAAGAACAAAATATAATTTACTCACAACCACTTCAGCTGGCTTTCGAACAAGGGCGACCTTTACCTTTATTTTAGGTCAGAAAAATATACATGTGCTCAAGATTCTTGTTGAGATTGTTTTTAAAAATTGTAAAGTTAAAGTTAAGTCTTTAGGCCTTTTATAACTTTTATGCATCTGTGTCTCTGTTTCTGCAAAGGCACATGCCATGTACTGTATCTATGAACATTCAGCTGCTCTGAGGTTGTATTACAAAGCACATTCATTTCTTTTATGACTGTTGAAAGGTCCTTGTGGAAAAAAATAATTGAAACGTTGTGCAGAACATTTTACAAAACATTTGTATTCAATGTTTCTGTAGTATCCATACCAGTATTTGTTAGATATTTGATGAGCAGCATAATATTAAGGTCATGGGTTTTGTCATAAATCTTTTTATAGCTGCAAAACATATTCTAGCCAAGGATTGAAAGTCTCCCTAAGTACTCAACATAGTTGAATGGATGCAAATCTTATGGAATACTGTGTCTATGGATAAAATGACTTACACTAGTACCTCGGATAACGTTAAGACTTGGTTCCACAAGTCTTAATGATATCCGGTATTTAATGTTGTGTGATACATTGATTGCACAACATTAAAAAAGCTCTGTTCCCTTTCCATAGAGGAAAGAGAACAGGGGGAGTCTGATCCAGCTGCCTCTTTGGAAAGGGCAGTGGGGATTCCATGCGTGAAATTCCCGCTGCCCTTTCCAAAGAGGCAGGCGAATTGAGCCAAATGCTGGCTGGGTTGGGGAGAGAACAGGAGCATGCACCAGTTCTCCTCCCAGCCCAGCCGGCGACCGCATGCTGCAATTGCCGCTTGGGTTGGAGGAAGAAAGGGTGCATCCACTGGCTTAACCCTCAACCCAAAGACAAAAGACAAGGGCAAACCAGTGCTATTAGTAAGAGAGATTCATCCTCCCCCACCCCCCGCTGAAACAACAGGGTGGGCAAGGCGAATCCCTCACTGTTAGGTTTGCTTCTGGCCAAAGGCAAAAAGTGAGAGAGATCCCCCCCCCCCGCTGAAACAACAGGGAGGACAGGGCAAATCCCTCTCTGTTAGGTTTGCCTCTGGCCAAAGGCAAACAGTGAGATAGATTTGCCCTGCCCCCAGCTGGAACAACAGGGTGGGCAGGACAAATCCCTCGTTGTTAGGTTTGCCTTTGGCTGGAGAAGCCCTTTCCCTTGAAAGGGTTTCTCCGGCCAAAGGCAAACCAGCACTGTTAGCGTGAGAGATTCTCCCTGCTCTTCCTGCAATTGCTGGTTGGGTTGGGGGGAAGATCGTGCAGGTGCGCCAGTTCAACCCCCAACCCAAGTGGCGATCGCAGCGGAGATCTCTGCCCTGCGGGCTTTGGGGCAGAGATCAACGTTGGGGAATTTGAGGCAAACATTTGCATCGCACAACGTTACCGTAACTTTGTGCGATGCAAATGTTTGCCTCAAATTCCTCACATTATCCAGTTTTAGCATTATCTGAGGTAAACGCTATCCAAGTACCACTGTATTTGAAAGTGTGTGTAGTTTTTAAGGGGAAGAGAATATCCTGGAACTATATTCCAAGGAGTTGGAGAGGAATATCTGCTTTCCAGATGTTGTTAGACTGCACTTTTCACCATCCCTTGCCACTGTCTATGCCAGGATGGGAATTGCAGCCCAACAACATCTGGAATGCCACACATTCCCCCACTCCCCCAGGCAAGCAGGTCCAGCAGTATAAGCCACCTGGATGGAGGGGAAAAAACATCTAGAAAACATGCAAATTGTTCTTACTGCTTCAGAAGAGGTGGGAAACAGAAGCAAAATAAATAAATGTACTTCTTCCAATTTGATTTAGGTTGTCACCTGTGAAAAGGAAGATTAATTTGATTAACAAAATGATCCTGAAACAATTAGTTGCTTAATTAATCTTTGAATTCTTCATGCATTTGCTTCAAATGCCTTGAAGAAAAAAAGTTTATTTTTAGATGATATAGGGCTAAAAGTGAAGATCTTTTACCAAGGAACATTCTTCATCACAGAGTGGTAGATCTAGCCTCTAAAAGGAATGCTTCTTCTAAGATGGTGACAGACATCTATCTTTAAAAAATGCTTTATTAAATATAATGCACACTTTTGTTTTTGAAAAATATGCTTCCCAATAAATTGTGTGTGTGGGTGTGTGCATATGAATGCTAACCTATTGGAATCAATTTATAATGAGGTCAAGTAACTAGTCCGTAGATTAATGTAGCCAATTCATTGGTTAAAGGCTGAAAATGTACGGTACCTTTGGGATAAAGCAAAAAGGAAGCTACCACTGGATTTTTAATTTTTTGAAAGAAAAGAAATCATAGCTGTAGGAGATAAAAGTGTTGAAAATATCAAGCTGTGATCATTAGGGCTACAGATGTGAGTATGGAATGACTGAACACAGTAAAGGCTTCTTTAAGGTTTACCAAGAGGTAACCTAATTCTCTCAATTTGTCCTTCCCAACAGGAACACTGTCATGGCCAATCTTGAAAATGGCAAAGAGATAGAGCACCTCTTAACTTAGAATCTGTACATTTTCAAGGGTTGTACCACATTTCGACAGCCACAGCAAAACACTGCAAAATGATGCATATATTTGAACACTGTGTGCATATACTCAATGGGAATCTGCGTATGTTGAAAAGCTGATGCAAAATGCATACTTATGTGCTGAGGAGGAGACGCACCCTTTTCCATATGGAAAAAGGGTGGAGGAAAAGTCTCATATCATAATAAAAGTTTAGTAGTGAACAAAAATACCAATGGGATTCTGAGACGTGTGGTGAAAGACTAAACAGATGTTAGCACCCTTAATTACCAATACATTAGTGTGATAAAAAGTGAGGTGTGGAGAATAAATGGAAAGGTAATTAGGGTAGTGCTATACAGGAAGGTGAGAGGAAAAAATGCTGAGTTTTTTGGAGCCTGTTACGACTATAGATATAAGCATTCAAAACCTTAACTTAAGGCAAGTCTTGATGGTCTCTTTGGAAGAAGTGATCTCATGATAACAGTGTTAAGGATGCACCTCCACCAGTGGCTTAGTGGTTAAGTCGCTGAGCTGGAGACTGGAAGGCTGGGTTTCAATACGTGAGAGCTGCACTTGGGGACATGAAAGAAGCCTCATTCAGGCATCTCCTGAGCCAAGTTTCTCCAGCAAAAATCCTTTCAACTCTGAGTAATCTCTGACACGAAAATGAATGAATGAGTGCTAAGGATATAATGAATATCCACAAGTTTTCTCATCAGAATATCATGTGGGGGGGAAAAATCTGGGTTTTCTTTTTGGGTAGAAACAATAATTTTCCAGGCAAAATACATCCCCCCATCCCCCATGCTTCTGATCATAGTGGAAACAGTATTGGCTTTTTTGTTCTTGTGTGTGGGGTAATATTTGTTTTCCCCTGCCACAGAGCAGTTTTGTTTTTACTGCACAGTTCCATGTTAAAGCTTTTTGTCTTTTCCACTAGGTGAAGAAAGAATTCCAGCTTTTAGTTAACTGGGGAAGGTTCTTAGTTTGACAGAACTGTTAGAATATGTTGCATTTTGGGTTTACCCCCCTCTTGTGCCATGTACATGTAAACCATATGTACATAAACAGAGATGAGCACTGAACCCTAGAGTCAGAAATGAATGGCTTTTGAGAAAGGGCCACCTTTACCTTACCTGGAAGCAGTCCAAATTCCTGGTTTAGTACCAGAATAAAGACACAAAATACTCCTTAGAAAAGTATATATCTTTTCCCAAGTTCCAGATTTTTATTCATTATTCAGATGGTGACATGCTTGTGTAATACTGTATACTGTCTCCTTGATGCTGCCCTCCACTTATTCTGGGCCTCCATCAGTTCAGCTTGCTTCTACCTAAGCTCAGAATCCACAGTTGGGGGTGGAGAATACACCCATCTCATCCATCTTTAAGGCAAGTCCTTGTTGCAGTAGTAATTTATGTTCCCCAGTAATTATTTTTCAGAGGCATAGAAGCTCTCACCACGATGTGAGAGCTTTGTCAAGGTGTGGGGGCTTGAGCAGTCTAACTAGGCAGTGTTGCCCATCTCTTGTCAATGATGTTAGGCCAGGACTAAAATTCACCAAAGCATCCTCTCTTAGGCAAGGTGAAAGCAGAAGCCACACGTCATGGTCTGCCTAACCAGTGGGTGATGTGATATATAAATGGCTAAAAAAACACTTGCAAATGGACTTGATTTCTCAAGTCCATTTGCATGTGCGAAATGTTGTCACAGAGACATCTACCAATGTGTGGACTCTTAACTGAATAACAACTCCAAGGTATCCAAGTTATATAGGCTCTAGTATTAAAGGAAGTATGGCACAGAAAAATTGCCAATGCTGAACAGAAAGTACATACTGTATATTTTATCTATTATATTATTTTGCAGAAAAGTACTTATATCTATTCTCCATCTTTCAGCTTCTCTATAATCACATTTAATCCATAGTCAATAAAGCATAATCAGTTATTTTTATAATATGTACATTAGTATTAATTGCTCTTATAATCAAATTTTTACATATAAATATGTATTTTAATATAACTTTTATGCACTGGGGAATAAAAAGTAAACTTATTTACATTTTTCAACTCCCTCCAAATATCTTTCAGATCAGTTCCTATCATTCTATTGAAAATTGTAATATTATTTTTCTCCTTTTTAATGGTTTTTAATTTGTCTTTCTCTTCATCTATTACCATATTAAAATTTCCTAATATTATTATAAACCCTTCCTGGATGCCTGCCAATTGGGCAAATCATGTGCTCATCAGCTGACTCCAAACTGAACAGCAGAGCCACAGCTCAATATCTGAAATTATAAACCAGGAGTTCTCAACTTTTTAAAGCTGGGTCATGCTCCCTCAGACAGTTTTGGGGGCTGGACAGCCATTTTGCCCTTCCTCTACCACATGGCACTTCCTGGTGTGGTGGAAGTGATGGGTGCCACATGAAATGGTGCCATGGGCCATATTCAGCCTGTGGGCCGCAGGTTGAGAATCCCTGTTATAAACCATAATATTGTTATATAAACCATGCTGCCCAAACCAAAACAAAGGACATGGAGCTGTAGATTATGTATAGTCAATCAATGTTTGGGTAAACATGACTTGCTGTGCTGCTTTATTATGCTTAGACTTGCTCACAAGAAGGAAAAACTACTGAGAATAGTATCAACTGTGCTAGAAAGCATGTTTATTTGGGGATTTTCTGTCTCTTGAAACCTGTATTTTAAACAATAGAAGATGTGCCTTGGTTTGGTTCTTATAACCATTTTTTAAGTTAAATAACATTGATTTTAATTGAGATGCTTTTATACATTAAATTTTTTCATGAGATGTATCTTATTAACCCAAAAAGACATTGTGCGCTAAGAAAAGTTTGATACAGACAGGCATACCAATGCTTTGTCTTGCTTCTTTTTGTTTTAATAAACATCCAAGAAGATTTCTTTCTGGAACGTCTCATGTTCAAGTTAGTAATTGAAAGGAGAGATATCTGAAAACAGGAACCAAGCAAACAAATGTTTTTGTGAGAACACTGGTGTTTCAGAGCTTCTAATATATATTTTTAGTTTTTTACATTTTAGAATGTACTTAGAGAGGAAAATATAAGATGTGATTTACTATGATCTACTATGTCTTTATGGCAGGGACACAACTCATTTGTCTCTCCCTAAATTTTAGGGCTGACACCCCTACTTCAGATATATATTCCAATAATAATCCCATTCTAACTAAACTTCCTTATTCTATCCAAATCTACACCAATCTATTTGGTGAAATCTCTATCTTGTCAATGTTCTATTTTAATCTATCAAACACATTTCCTCTCCCGATACATTCTAACTTCTATCATCAAAGAGTATTTAATAAATAAGTCTCTTGGGATAATCTACTATTAAAAATTAAAACTCATTCTAATACACCAATACTTCATATCATCCACATTTATTTTAAAGAGGTACATTTAACTACAAAACAACCTTTAAATTCTTTTATGAGTACATTTTATATCTGCTGCTGTCTTAGTGGTTAAGATGCTGAGCTGGAGACTGGAAGGTTGGATTTTGATACCCGAGGGCTGCACTTGGTGACATGAAAGAAGCCTCATTCGGATGTTCCCTAAGCAGAATTTCTCCAGCAAAAATCCTTTCAACCCAGAATAATCTCTGACATCATCATCATCATCATCATCATCATCATCATCATCATCATCATCATCATCATCAGAAGAAGAAGAAGAAGAAGAAGAAGAAGAAGAAGAAGAAGAAGAAGAAGAAGAAGAAGAAGAAGAAGAAGAAGAAGAAGTCGTAGTCATCGTAGTAGTAGAAGTCATCATAGTAGTAGAAGTAGCAGCAGCAGCAGTAGATTTTATGGGTTATACGTTATAGAGGTCTTGTTCTTCTTCCATGTACAGACCAGCTGACCAGGTGTGAAACTGCCAAAATGAAAGCACCTTTGGGGAGGTAATACAGTAGAGTTATAGAAGTAGAATGAGGCCAGGTCTTAAGGAAAGGATCCTAAATGAGCAGTGGAGCTTGCCTTAACCAATTAAACAGAGGCTACGCCCTTAAGAGAACAAAGATATTTTGCCAGAAATGATTTGGAATTTGAGAGAGGTACTTAGCAAAAGCAAGTCCCAGTCACAATCCTCTTATTCTGGCATAGAAGGAGGAGGAGGAGGAAGAAAAGGACATATCTCATTTTTCTTCATCCAAGACAAGGAGGAGCAGCAGATGAATATTCTCACATGTACTTCATGTGGCTTGGTACCCCTAGTTTTAAGCACATCTGTGTTGCTCTTTCTTGGGGGGAACAGCTGGGATCCCAACCTCTTATCTGCCCCAGTCCCCATCAATCTTCTGAGTTGCCCTGCAAAGCTGATGATAGATGGTTACAAAATCACTCCTCATCCAGAACATTAAATATGCTAAGACCAGACCTGTGTGTGGTCATGTCCTTCTGGTATGTGTTTTCCCTTGCTGTGAGTGTTTGGTTTGCCAAAAACCAATAGATTACATATTAAGCAAAGATCTTCTTTACTTTGAAAGGACCCTTCATTTTTACACAAAACAAAAACAAGTCTTAGTATATTATGACATTCTGCCATTTAGTTTTGTTTGATCTTGGAAAAGAGATTGGAGGGTTTTTGTTTGTTTATTTTACTATAACCACCAGAATCATAGCAGAGATGGCTTTGTTTACTAAAGAGGAATAGACTGAAAATTTAAACTCAGCTTATGCTACTAAGAGAATTCCAGACATTAAATAAACAGGGGGAATGACATTTATTGTGTGTTTTCTTTTAAGATTTAGAGCGCAGTCATAAGCTGATGCCTACCTGGAATTAACAGCCACTGTGACATACTTTCAAATAAAGTCACATTGAGATGTGTTGTCAATCACAACTCCCCTCCCCCTGTCCCCCATATTATTTTTCTGCAATTCCAGAGTTGCAGATATTTAAATTTATTAGTAAATATACTAATAAAGGCAATGCTATGAACATAAAGTAATAGCGAAAGGAAAACAAAATATGAATATGGTGTTCCCATGTTATCGGTGTAAACAGGTAGATAAGTTGCCATAGAGATACCAGCTGGTGGATGTGTAAATGCCTACAGCATATCAACTGCAAGCTCCCAACTTGTTAGTATGACTTGGAGTTGCTGTAGCAACATGATTTTTTAAAAGAAAAAAATAAAACCAGTGTTTCAACTTTTAAAATAAAAATCAGTTTAAGGGTATTGCGGCCAAAAAGGAGATGGCTAGATGGTATTGTGGACGCAATGGGCACAGAGCTGAGCGAGTTGAGGAGGATGGTGGAGGACAGAAGTGCCTGGCGGACAGTGGTCCATGGGGTCGCAGAGGGTCGGAATTGACTGTGCGACTGAACAACAACAAAACATTGCACTTCTTGAAGACTTGGTGGCATCATCTCCCTACCACCTCTGCACATCTGCTTTTGACAGCATTGCAAGCTGTAAGCATTTAGCATGTCCACCTGATCACATGTGAAACATATAACCTATTCTTTTTATTTGTCTAGCCTTAGCTGTTACAAGATGTAATTTGAACAAAATACAACAAAAAAGGAGAAATTGGAAAAATTCTAACAAAACAACAGAAAGGTGTTCTTTAAAAATCACATGTTCCAAACAATTCACCTTCTAGGTATAACAAGTGTTTCTCCTTGAAATGCCAACCCTGAAAGCAACAAAAGCCAGTTTTTCAGAAATGTAACAGGACTGTTCTTCCCGTTTAAACATTAATCAGGTGCCCCTAAGATCCACCTAGTGACAGACCCATGTAATCAGATAAATCTATCAGAAATCCTATTGGTTAAACAAGTGGAAAGTAAAAGAGATGCTCAGGCTCAGATACAAATTGTAGCTTATCAAACATTCTTCATGGTAAGGTAAAGGTCACCCTTGGTTGAAAGTCAGTCGTATCCAACTCTAGGGTTTGGTGCTGTCAGAGCCTGCAGACCTCTATAGCTGGTTAGAGCTACAATGGGGGAAGGGAACTTCTCTTTACTTCAGGTTTCAGAGGAGCCGAGCAGAGTCTTTGTTGCCAGTCCTGAGGTCAGGAGCCAGTGTAGTCATACTAGAGGTGCAGGGGTCATCCAAGGTCACAGTCTGATGTTCAGAATCCAGGGAATTAAGGTCAGGAAGCCAGGAGCACAGTGTCAGATTCACCAAACTGATGAATTGGCCCAACAAGTGCCTGCTGGCACACCTCACCTTTAAAGGGAGTCAGACCACACAGCTGAAGGTCTGTTCAGGAGGCATGCCCAAGCCCTCCGCCTTCTCAGCTGCATCTGATGCCTCAATGAAACCCTGCAACGGGCAGGTGTGCCAGCCTGCTCCTGAGTAGCCTGCCTGCTGGCACCTGGCCTAGCTGTCAAACTCCAGTCCTCCAGCCCAGCTTGAGCCTGCTCGGCACGCTCCAGAGTGATAGCTGGCTGAGAGGCCGATGCCATGTCCATGTCCTCTGACTCGGCCTCCTGATCTGAGCTGGCCATGGCCTGGGGGACTGGCAAGGGGTCCTCTTCAGGCTCAGATTCCAAGTCAGAGCTGGCAGCAGGCAGCTGGGCCAGCTGAAAGTCCTCCTCCGACTTGCACCCAGGACCCCAGGTCACAACAGGTGCTCATCTCTGTTTATAGCCAAAGAGCCAGTACTCTGAGTCTGCAGACATTTCCTTGGACATGAGGCAGGCATGTCTAGACACTAGAGTACACAGAACACTGCTTACCTACCCACAGATGTGGTATCTATTTATCTACTTGCAGCTTCTTGCTTTCAAAATGCTAGGTTGACAGACATGGGAGCTCATTCCATCATTCAGCACGCGTGTCTTGAACTGCTGATTTGCTGACGTTCCAGACATCAGGTTCAGCATCTTAACTACTAAACCACCACAGTCTCTATTCTTGATGGTACTAGAGGGAAAATATGGCTATAAAGAACAATGTTGATATGTTTGAGCAAGAAGAATCTAAATCATTTTTTAGTGATATTAAATCCTATTAAAGTAAACAACTTAAGATTTTAAGTGATTTCCTCCGAGGGAATAACCTACTGCAGTGGTTCCCAACAAGGGGTACACAGCCCACAGGGGGACTTCAATTCCCAGAAGCCTAAGTCAGTACATTGGCTGATCAGTGCTTTGGGGAAATGACTTGGGCTTCTGGGAATTGAAGTCCAAAAACCAGCATTTGGGAAACACTGACCTACTAGATAACTTTCCCTGAATTGCTTTTTACAACTTTCTTATTCCATCTCTTTGGTGAGATTCTGAATCTAGTATAATGTAAGGTGAAAGAACCTTTTTTCATCTGGGTCAGTGAATAAAAGTGAATGTACTCAGAAGGGAAACTTTCAGAGACTTTGTAACTGTTGAATGTTTAGCCCTCTGTTCAATCAGAACAAACATTACTATGGATTACAAATTGCATTATCCAGAAAGAGCAGCACAGTGTCTAGAAGTGTTGGGGACTGTGGGCCAATCCCTCTAAAGATGGCCTGGTTGGGAGAAGATGATCCTTGAAAATAGCATGAACAATTAGCTATACTAACCTGAGACTGTGCCAAATGCAGCTCATCTGAGCTATGTATTATAGTTGCCAGAATGTTAGGAATAGCTTATTTTTGTAGTTCCACACTGTCAATTCATTGAGGATCTGCAGTGCCATTGGTGCGCCTATTTTCTCTACAAATGAAAGCTTCAACTATTTCACAATGCCATTGTGTTTGATTGGATTCACAAGCTGATGGCTAACACTGTGATAATCAATCTATTCTTAGGCTAGTCTTCAGATGACAGATAGACTGCTGTCATTTAGTATAAGAAAATCCATAACATTCAGGCTGTTCATAATTGACAAATAAAAAGTCTCTGATGTGATTCTCAGGGGCACATTGGTGTATGCATATGTACCTCCAAGAAATGCAATGGGGGCTCTTTATTTGCCAGCTAGGAACAGCTTGAAAGTGAAAAATTTCTTACACTAAGCAGCAGGATTTCAGCCATTGAATCAATGGAATGTACCTACATTCCCATTAGCTCAGTACATCTCCTCCATTGAGACTAACTATAGGAATTAGGCCACTAACGCCAATATAAAATACTGTGCATAGTTTAACTCTCAGATTTTATTTTTGATTCTGTTTTCAACTTCTTCCATTGTGGTTATTTTCCAGACACTCTCCAGCAATTATGTTGCATAACACATTAATAGCACCATATAATCTTTCAACCAGTACAATTTTGCCTTCACTCTGATGCCAATCAAATAACTACTGCAAGGATTTATAGGTAAATAGCATTCCATTTATTTAATTCCTTGGTATCAGGGAAAGCAAAAAAGGAAATGTCTGCAATGACGTCTTCCAAATTCCTTTCCGGAAACTGAAGCCCTGAAGTAAACTGAATAAAGCTCATCAAGGCAACCAGCTTATTGTAAAAGAATGCTGAAAGGGACAAAAAGGCTATATTAACAGTATGGCAATACAAAAAAAAAACCCCACATTGTGCGAGAAGGAGTGCAAAAACACATAAAGAAAGGCCAGGGAGGGAATGAAACAAGACAAAGGTGATTTGAAAAAAGAACAGAGTTATGAAATTTTCAGGTTTTTTATTACAGTTCCTAGACGTCATCCTTACTAGGATAGCTGCAGATTCTCAAGGAGGACACGCACACACATACATGCACACACTGAGTCACTGTGAGCATGTAGGTGACAGTTGTGCAGGGATGTGCAAAAAAGTACACACTTCTTCTTCTGTATCCTGATCAAACCTTGGACTGCCAAAATAAAGCCACTTTCTTGGCTTTGTCATTGGCCAAACGTAAGTCCTCATCAGTGCATGTTTCTGGCAGTGATTGGCAGCCAGTCAATGAGCCAGATTCTGTATCTCTCCACATTCACACAGCCCCCACTTGAGCATGTTGGTCTTACATTTAGGGACTCAACCTTCAGCCTATTCAGGGTCCTCCAAGTGATGCAGGAGAGGTTGAGTTCCTCAGCTATATCCTCCTTTAATGATGTTCCTTGTCAGTGATGGGATGTAACAGGTTCTCACCAGATCGCCAGAACCGGTAGCAACTTTTCCCAGTGTCCCAGAGAACAGGTAGCAGCTTTTGGGGGGAACTACCTTCGGGGATTAACTTTTCACTGGTTCCCCCACTACGCATGCACGCCAAGCATTTGGTGTGCATGCACGCCTACAGTGCTTGGCGCGTATGCATGGCCTCCTTGCTGTCCTCCCAAGCGGGGAGGAGGAAGAGAAGCTGCTAGCCTGAAGCTCCCTATAGCCTGCTCCCCAGGGTAAGTGACTCACCTTTGGATGTGGTGTGTCTGTGTGTATTTTAATGTGTATGTAATACCTTTACCTATATTGACGTACTACCACAGTTCCTAAAAAGGCCTGGTGGCCTGGCTTGGGGTTCTTAAGCAAAGTCTTGGAGTTACCTCATCAATAAACTACACCTGTGCTGTTCCAATTGATGTTCCAATTGGGGAACCCTTAAGAAGGTACAGCTGTTTTACATTTACATTAAGGCATATTATACTAGAGAACTGGTTAGGCAAAGACTTAGTACAGTAAAACCTCATATAACACTAAAACCTGGTTCCACAAGTCTTCGTGTTATATGATTTTTAGTGTTATCTGATCCTCTATGGGATCCATAGAGATATATTGTAACCACACAGGCTTTCGCGGTTGTTATCTGAAGCATCCCATAGGATCTTAATGTTATCTGATGCAATTCTTCCCCCCAGATTCCTTGATGTTATGCGATTTTCGTGTTATTCGATACTAATGTTATATGAGGTATTACTGTACCTAACTTCTTTAACTGTTGAAAAGTTGAAAAGTGCCAAAATGAAGCCATCTTGTGGTGAGTTCATTCTGTAGTTCCTTCCATCTGACCTAGTGTGAGAAAGATTAGCCAGAATAAGCTTTAAGCTCTGGTTTAAAAGCTCTGGTTGATTTGTGTTTGGCTGGGTGTTTGGGTGGCTCGGTGTATTTTAATGTATTTTTTATTTTATTTTATTTTATTTATTTAATTTATTTATGGGTTTGTGTTTTGGGTGGGTGGGTGGGTTGAGGGTGTGTGTGTGCTTATTTTTTATTATTATTTTGTATTTTTTATATTTTTCTTTGCCCCTGCCCATGACATCATGATGTCATGATGTTAGCTCCGCCCACACTGTGATGACATCATGATGACAACATTTTGACATCCCACCACTGTTTCTTGTCCAGTGACCTCCTTCCTCCATCTTTTAAATTAGTTTTGCTCTTGTGTACCCTCAAGACTGTTTGTTCTTGCCATAAAGCTCTTCCTGGATCTGAGCTGGTAGACTTGAGGCTCTTATCCATTCAGAGGTTGTCAAGGGTCATTCTCTTGCTTAGTTCCCTCAGCCTCTGCTGCTACTTATCTCCTGATTCTAGGTGGAGTGATACCAACAAGAGTGTATATTTGAACAACAGAGCAAACCAAAGAATGCACTGAAAGCTACAACTTGGCTTAGACTAAATAGGCTTTGAGCCAATAAATGTTTATGTCACCATTATACTTCTTAGAATTTCAGTCAAACATGAACAGAAATGCTCCATAAATAAAATACCTAATGTCAGGTTGTAACAGAATAAAAGGTCCATGTAAGCAAGCGAGTGAGTGAGGGAGCAAGCAAGCAAATAAATAAACACAGGCCATTACATCTATCTAGAGGCAATCCTCAAGATTGAGTAGGGAATATTCAGAAGTGGTTTATCATTCACTTTCTTCTTAGGGGTTCCGTGGGACTGTGCAGCTTGTCCAGGAGTACATAGGCTTCTGAGATGCACAATGAAAATTCAAACTCTCAACCTTTGGCTCTGCAGCCAGTTAACTAACTCGCTAAGCTATCCAGTCAGCTTAAATGTATCCTGTCATGACAACACCAACTTATTGTAATGTTTTCTAGGCAGAGAATAATAGAAATGATTTACCATTCCCTTCTTGTGGGGGCACTTTTTTTCCTAAGGGGGCAGTACACAGTGAGAGAAATGCAAATTTATTTGCTGTAAAGTTTCACAAGGGACTTCAAACTTTTCCAGTTCTGTCCAAATTAACTGGCTATACATTCTTCTTATACTTCAGGTGACATATCCATTCTGGATATTGGTTATCATCATGGTGATAGTCTTTCTGTTCTTAACTCCTCGGAACAGTCCTTCCGAGGACCTTCCACACCACTCTCTCTGGTTCTTCAGCCACGAAGTCCATCTGTGTCAGGAGTCCTCATCCTTTTTAATCCGGGAGCTGGGTCATGCTCCCTCAGACAGCTTCGGGGGCTGGATGGCCACTTTGCCCTTCCTCCACCACATGACACTTCCTGGTGTAGTGGAGGAGGGAGTGTTCATGAAATGGTGGCATGGGCAGCATCCGGCCCATAGGCCACAGGTTGAGAATCCCTGGTCTATGTCCAGGACCTCTCTTCCCAAGGATCTTTCCTTGTAGAGCGAGGCTATACATGGAGGGGAGGGAATTGGCTAATCAGCCTTGTTTGCAGCTTCTTAAGAAAACTTTCTTGTAACCCTGGAACCAAGCTGTTAAAAAAAATATATCACATTGTATCCAGAGGGGAACAGTGGAAAACAAGGGATTATTATTATTATTTTTTTTTGCATTCATTCAAGTGACCACACTACCCAAAGTAACTTGAATGGGTCTGATGTTAACTAAGTACAGTGGTACCTCAGATAATGTTTACATCGGATAACGTTAAAATTGGATAACGTTCAGGAATTTGAGGCAAACATTTGCATCGCACAACGTTAAGATAATGTTGTCCTGTGCAAATGTTTGCCTCAAATTCCCCAATGTTATCTTTGCTTGTGAAGGGAATGAAGCTCCCCTTGCAAGCAAAGAGCTATTCCACCCTAGAATAGCCCTTTGTTTGCAAAGGGAAAGAGGCTTCCCTCACAAGCAAAGAGCTATTCTAGCCTTGAATAGTCCTTTGCTTGGGAAGGGAACTAGGCTCCTTTCAGAAGCAAAGGACTATTCGAGGCTGGAATAGCTCTTTGCTTGTGAGGGGAGATTCGTTCCCTTCCCAAGCAAAGGACTATTCGAGGCTGGAATAACTCTTTGCTAGCTCTTTGCTTGTGAGGGAAGCCTCATCCCCTTTGCAAACTAAGGGCTATTTGAGGCGCTTTCCCTCCCCAAGCCCCATTTCCTTTCCTTTTCAGAAAGGGAACAGGGATTTTTTAAAAGTTGTGCAATCAGTGCATCGCACAATGTTAAAAACCAGATAACGTTATGACTTGTGGAGCCGAGTCATAACACTATCCAAGGTACAAGTTGTAGTTTAAATGTCATGTAGTAAATGAGGTGGATAGGGGATGGGAATCAGCCTGTCCCAGGCCTGGAGCACTTCCTGAATTTTATCCTCAATGTGGTTGCACCCTAAAGGGCATATTGCATCAGCACTGCCTTACCATGACCTTTTCCCAAAAATGTCTTCACTTATTCTTTCTATCAATTCCCCAAGCTTGTGAATTGGTTCAAGGAAAGGGACAGCTCAAACCACCCACTTTGGTTCAATCCTACTGGCCATACACACTAGAACTGAAACAAAATGTTTTGATCCTACCAACACTAAAACAAAGCCCTTGACAGGGATCCAAGGCGTTACAGGTAGGCATGAATCAGGGCTTTGCAATGGCCCATATGTCATATGACCACTGGGAAAAGGAGCAAACTAGCCAAATTCCTAAGCATATAAAAGTGAGGGATGAATTCCTATCAAGTTGCACCTCGACTTACATGAGAGTAATGAGAAGCCCTGTGTAGCATAAATCATTGCTTATGACAGCTGAAACTGATTTCACTTTAAAATTGTTACTATTTATCCTCAACAAAATCCAGAGCCACCTGCTATTTCCATGAACGTAGCATTTCTGTCAACACTCTTTTAAGGAAAAAAAAAAGATCTTGAGTGACATTCTATTTTCTCATCTGATATGTTACCATCTGTTTTTTAATAAAAATAACAATCCCCCTCTTGTTTCTTCTGAGCTTTGATTTATTGGCAGCTGCCATTCTTGTGCAAAAACAGTAAATATGGAGCCTATGCAAATCTACTCAGAAGTAAGTCCCAAATGTATTTGGCAGCCTTTACTCCCAAATACAACTAGTCTCTATATCAATGGTTCCCAACTTTAGGCCCCCAGATGTTCTTGGACTAAAACTCCCAGAAGACGTCACCATTGGCTATGCTGGCCAAGATTTCTGGAAGCTATAACATCTGAGGACCTCAATGTTGGGAACCATTGCTTGGCTCTCCAGATGTTCTTGGACCTCAGTTCCCAGAAGCCCTGAAGAGCAGGTGTACTGACTTGGGCTTATGGGAATTGAAGTCCAAAAACACCTGGAGAGCCAAGTATGCTAGCCCCTACTTTAGATGAACATAATAATTGTCTTCAGTGCAGCCTTGAAACCCTAATAAATCAAATACCCATAATACTTCTCGAACTAGAATCTGTTATGATTGGCAGCAACTTTGTGCATCTGTGATGAAACGGAAATGATATAATAGAACAAAAATGGTCTAAGTGACACATCCTAGCATTTCATAAATTTTTTGGTGTGCTAGGTGTGAGAATGGAGGGGCTGGGGAAGAAGTTGAAGAAAAATTATATGTAAAAACTATTATGAAATAATATTTTAATGAAAATCCAAACATCAATCTGGAGAACTGGGTTGTATCCACAAAAAGCTCACACTGAACTAAATCCATGAGGGTTTAATCAGATGGTGAGAAAATATGCTTGCTAGAGTTTCCCTGAAGTAGAGTTGAGATGGGGCAGCATTGCCTGATTATCATGTGATCACTGGGAAATTGCTCACACTGAATTATGCCGCAAGTGGTCCAAAATATTTCCCTGTCACATCACTCCATTAGTTGTAAAGTACTGCGGTAATTTTATTTCATTTTTGTTTCATTGTTACTGCTGCTAAAACAAACCTTGTTGTAGAAAGTGGTAGCCATGTCCAGGGATATCAAACAAGAAACAAAACAAAACAGAAGCATAAAGGTAAAAATAGTAAAGAAGGGGAAAATGTTACAGATTAACTGCTATATTTTAATGTGACCTTTCATTAACCGAGTCTATTTTCTCAGGCATAAGAGCAACACTATATTTTTACTTTGCATTGATTGCAGTTAAGAAACTAAAGGTCAAACAAGGTACCACACTGCACCTATTTCTAATGCCTGGAGCTTCTGATAACATCACCAACAAAGCAGAGAGGACAGGATGCCAAGCTGCAGAAAGTGCACACAGAGCTGCACATTTACTTCACAATATTTAGTGTAATATGCAGTAAATCAAAATGCAACATACTATTCCAAGAGAATAAAGAGAGTGGCAAATTACTTATGTGGCCTGATTAGGCTGCTGTCCAGGTGTTAAATCCTGATGGATAACTTTAAATCCCAAATCTTGCTTCTTCCATTCCTTATCTTTGAAATGGACATGGACAGGACTTCATTTCAAATAAAGGATACTTTCAAATTGAGCAGGGTTTCTCAACCTATGGCCTATAGGCTGGATCTGGCCCACAATGCCAAATAATCCAGCCCCCACCCTCACTGCCAACACCACTGCGGCTGCCAGAATCGACTGTGGACTCATTTATGGACATTGTAAATGTGTTTACGACAGCCACAGACTCGTTTACAGCTGTTGTAAATGCTTACAACAGCCGTAAATGACTCTGCAGCCAATTCTAGTGGCGGTAGCAGCAGCTGGAGCACCGGTCCGGCCCGCCAGCAGTTTGAGGGAGCGTGACCCAGCCTCTGACTTGAAAAGGTTGAGAATCCCTGGAATAGAGGGACAGTTCTCTATGAAGCAGGCTTGACCTTTATAAAGGACTTACACCAACCTGCCACCTCAATATAGCTACAGGACTGCAGCAAAGGTTCAAATGTGTTCACCCAGAAAGTGCTGAGGGGAAGCAGGGGGTACAGTCTGTCAATATCTGGGGGTTCAGCCTTCTCCCAACCCTAGCTAGAGGCCTCAGTTGTTCTAACCTCTTCCTTTAATTTAACAAACAGTATATTTTTATATTGGAAGCATAGCTGAACACCTTCTTTGACAAATGTTTTCTTTTGTACTGCTCCTCCATAACTCACCACACCCTAGGTGAAATGTTTTAGCAGAATTCTTGCAGAAATATTTGTGGCTTGGATACATGAGAAGAATTTTTGACTAAATAAATACTCCAGGGGCAGCTTTATGTGGCTACAATGGAACAAGAAGACGACAGCTGAGTTCTTAACAGTGTGGATTATCTGAGCAGTTCAGGAACGATGAAGACAGAGCTTTTAACAAGGATAAGATTCTAACCTGAGCAAATTTTGGTGAGTATTTGTTTAAAAGCTGCTGCATCACCTGGAACAGTTTAAAATCTCTCTCTCTTTTTTTTTTGCCAAATATAGGTATAAGCCACAGCATTCATGTTTAGACAAAACTACCTCAGTAGAATGAGTCCCAAAGGATGGTCAGAAATTGTTTCAGATATTTCTAACTTTTTCTACTCATGGACTTAAGGTCTCCCTTGCTCGAAAGACAGTTGTGTCTGACTCTAGGGGGTGGGACTCATCTCTGTTTACAGCCAAAGACCCAGCACTATATGCATATGCAGACATCTCCATGGTCATGTGGCAAGCATGACTAGACACTGGAGCACACAGAACACTGTTACCTTTCCTGCTGAAGCAGTACCTATTTCTCTACTTGCAATTTCTTGCTTTCGAACTGTAGGTTGAAAAGAGCTGGGACAGACAATGGGAGTTCACTTTGTCACACAGCACTCAGGTCTTGAACTGTTGATCTGCCAACCTTCCAGTCATCAAGCTCAGCATCTTAACCACTAAGCCACTGCGGCCCCATATTCATCAACCTACTAGAGCTTAAATTCAGTCCTGCATAACTAAATATATCATACCCATGATGCAATAAACATCATTGTGTCCAAAATTGGAGCTGTAAAGCACCAATTCTTATGACTGCTATTAAAATAGTTGAAACCCTTTTCTTCTGCAGAGATCCTCTCCAGGGATAAACCAGAAGCGCCTGGCCCTGTTAGAACAGATTAGTTCCAAAACTGAGGAAACCTCAAGCTGAGAAGCTGTGATACAAAGCAAGGCTACCACCCAACTTGAGAGAGTGCTAGTTGTTGTAAACTAGAGCTTGAAAATAAGTTGTTAAATGTAGCAGGTTATGTTAATTGGTTGAGCGCTCTCATAGAATGAAGATGAAACAATTTAACATTCAGCTTCTAACTCAATGCAGCCCACACTTATTACCGTATATACTTGAGTATAAGTCGGGCTTTTTAGGTGCCCAAATGAGGTCCAAAAATGGGACTCGACTTGTACTCGGGTCAATGTAAACTCTCAAAAACATACCCACACAAATGTCTAAATTAATTAATTTTACTGTATTTTTCTATATTTTAATTATTGAAACTCAATAGCAGCTGCTAAATTTTCCACCCGCAAATTATACTTGGGTCAATCTATTTTCCTAGTTTTAGAGGTCCAAATTAGGCACCTCGACTTATATTCGGGACGACTTATAGTCGAGTATATACGGTAATGTTTTGGTACCACAAATATCAAGCTGCTACTGGTTGTTTAATTACCCTTCTGCTCTTATTACTGAACGATGATTTAAAGATCAGAGATAAAGAGCTATTTAAAGCTTGGGAAGGTTTTGCTGGGAAATGAGCTCTGGTTAGCAGCCCTGGAAGTTTTTGCATGACACAGGAGCTCTGGTATGCAGATTGGCAAACAAAGTGCATGGCACAGGAACTCTGGCTTGCAAAACAAGGAAATTTGCTTTGCAACTTTAGCATAGGAGCCCTATTCTGGTATTTTAAAAATAAAAACAATTGGTGTAACAATTAATGTGGTAAAGTGAAAATTTCACAATTACAGTAACAAATATCTAATTACATTTTTTGTGATCTCTACTAACTAAAAAGAAGGGTAATGCAAAAGAATGTTGAAGCTATCATACAGTTGCACTCATTTCACATGCTAGCAAGGTCATGCTCAAGATCCTCCAAGCTAGGCTTCAGCAGTACAGTACATGGATTGAGAACTTCCAGAAGTACAAGCTGGGTTTTGAAGAGACAGGGGAACTAGAGACCAAATTGCCAACATTCGCTGAAGAAAGCAAAGGAGTACCAGAAAAATGTCTTTTTCTGTTTCATTGACTACACA
This sequence comes from Furcifer pardalis, assembly GCA_030440675.1. Lineage (NCBI taxonomy): Eukaryota > Metazoa > Chordata > Lepidosauria > Squamata > Chamaeleonidae > Furcifer > Furcifer pardalis. The sequence goes on from CP126896.1 coordinate 85,790,050, forward strand.
AAAGCTTTTGATTGTGTGGATCACAATAAACTGTGGAAAGTCTTTAAAGAGATGATAGTACCAGATCATCTCACCTGTCTTCTGAGGAACCTGCATATGGGTTAAGAAGTGACAGTTAGGACCTGATATGGATCAACTGATTGGTTTAGAATAGGGAAATGACTATGACAAGGCTGTATATTGTCACCCTGCTTATTCAACTAACATGCAGAAAACATCATACCTTCTCTCGTTTTTAATAAATCAGTGAAGCTTGGGGAATTTAGTATAGTGAGGAAGAGGAAGTTATCATTATGCCCATCTTCTCCAATCCCAGTCTTGATTTAACAATGGATTTATTATCTTTATTAAGGAAATGGGACTTGCCAGGTTCTTCTTGAAGTGCCAGTTCCCTCAATGGGCAAATTTTTACAAAAATGAAAAAAAAATCAGAAACATTAATTGACTTGTTTGTAACATGTAGGAAATGATTGTTATGGATCTGGAAGCTCTGCAAAATGTTTTTATTTTATTTTATTAGAATCTTACAGAATAACATTCTCTCTCTTTTCCTATGACCTTTCCTAATATGCCCAAAGTGTTTACTCTTCTCCAAGGCTGTATATTTATCACATCTGGGATTGACTATAAGCCAGAATACCATACATTGTTCCCACTCTGGGATCTTCTGATCCTATACTGTAAACATTCTTTAATCTTTCAATATTTAATGGAATCTGGGGCTCTAGCTATGCAGCCTGCTTCTCTGTGGCTAAGCAATAATCATATGAGATTTTATAGTGGACATCTTACATTCTGATGCTGTTGAGGGATGATTCTGATTTTGCAATGTCACAAAGTACCCCAGAAGTTGAAAAACTGCAGCTCTTGTTTTGCATGAGAGAAATTTTACATACCTATTTGACTTCCAAAATATTTTCCTAAATGAAAATTGTCTTCCAAATGTGCTTCACATTGCCAGGTTTAATTTAATTTAATTTTTAGACTTATACCCCGCCCCACTCGTGACTCTGGGCGGTTTACAGGAATGCAAAATACACAGTTACACAATCATAATGACATCATACACAGATCACAGGTAAACAACCCAACTAACATCACATAGAACAGGGGTGCCCAACCTATGGCCCATGGGCTGAATCCAGCCTGTGGTGCCAATTAATCTGGCCCATGGTGAGGACCCTGCTGCTGCCATTGCCACCACCGGAAGTGTTGAAAACATGCCAGAAGCACAAGTGAAAACAGCCAAAAGCATGGTGAAAAGGCATTGTCCTTGCTCCCGCCACTACGGAAAGCAGCAGGAGCAGTGAAAATGGCCAAAATCACTCTGTGAACTCCCCCGCTGCTGCAACCGGAAGTGGCGGGAGGAACCATGCCTCCGGGCCACTCAGCTGTCTGAGGGGGCATGATCCAGCCCACAGCACAAAAGGTTGGCCACTCCCCACATAGAACATTAGTCTTATTTATTTATGTATAGTGCTTATTTATTCATCATGCTCGTCACTCACGGCTCCCATATTTGACGGAAAGAAGGTGAGATGCGAATGCAAGAAATGCATATTTAGTGACTTTCAGCAACCGAGGTGCTGGAAGGCTGTTAGCAAGTTGTCCACAATTTCTGCATAGTTGTTTGCTCTGTGGTTTCCAAGAAAGTTGTGCACGACAAGCACAAATGGGTCCCAAGCTGCTAGTTCTCGTTCTGTGAGCTCCAATCTGAATTGTGGACATCGAATCAACTTTCGTATTTCTGGTCCAATGAAGACTCCTGCTTTCAATTTTGCCTCAGTTTTCATCTTTCCAAACTTGCCTTTTAGGTACTGAAAACCACGATTTGTTTTATCCATCGCTGCAACAAACAGTTTCATAAGACCCAGTTTGATATGGAGTGGTGGTAGGTAAATCTTATTATGAGCCACATGAGGTACATGTTGAACGTTGTGCTGTCCGACTACAGGTAAATTTCTGGGTGGCCAATTTTTCACTATGTAGTGATTCTTGTCATCGCAAGTAAGTTCCACTCCTTCAGTCTGGAACCCAACAGTTCAGACTTTTCTTTCGACAGGGACAAATCATGAACAAGGTCGTCCAATTTGGCTTAGCTGATCAAATGTGGCTTTTTAATGTCACTGTCGGGATCATTCGTATATTCCATAGCTCCAGCGTCACTGTCATTACCTTCAGTATCACTTTCTTCGTTGTTCATTGCATCGGATAAAGGAGGAATTGGTACTGGGTAATCTGTACCATGAGCCACAGGCTTTAGAGCAGACTGACAATCTGGATACACGATTTTTGACTTGTTCTTCTTGCTGTACCCGGATATGATGGTCAAGCAGAAATAGCAATCCGAATGGTGATCTTTCTGCTCCCGCCAAATCATGGGAACAGCAAAAGGCATTCGATTTCACTTACCGTTTAACCACTGGGTTAGGCCGGAGTAACAGACGGTGCAACAGAGATGAGGAGGTCAGGATTTTGTTTGATCTCCAATTTCACTATCCAAAGTAATGTTTGTAAGCTATACGTAGCTTTCTGGACATGTTCTTGCATTGGTCAGATGTCATATACTTGCCACAAATGTAGCAAAAGCAGTCCGGACAATTCACACAGCTGCGCCTATTCATCTTTCGTTTACTGAATCACCATGTACCGAATTACCGAATCGTCTTATACGAAATCACTTAAATGCATGTTACTGCGACTGCTGATTAATAAAACACAGAACCACACTAGCATGAACTATTCTCTAGTCACCTCCGAATCAGACTGATGGACAAACACACACACACACACACACACACACTCGTACATCAAACAGCTACATATTAACCCATGTACAGGCTTTTAATATCATATGACTTGCAGCTATAACTTTAAATCCAGACATCCTACAACATTTCTGATTACAAAATCAGAATCAGCGCACTCTATTACATAACAATCACGTTATTTTCACCCAGTAGCAAATTTTTTGTTGCGTAGTGTAATCAGCATTTTGCCCCCAACATTCTGAGTACTCATTTTACCAACTTTGGAAAAATGGGAGGCTTGATCACCATCAGGATTGAACTCACAATATTTTGGTTGCAGTACAGCAATTTAACCACTGCACCACTGAGGCTCTCCAGAAAAGAATATTCTATTAGTGGTGTGGAACTGAGGTTGAAGAAATTCAGGATCATGATGTGAAGCATAAATCAGGCAATCCCAACATTAATATGGAAATGAGAAAGGCTGGCATTTAACAAATATATTCATTGCCTCTTCTGAATCTGGAAAGCCATTCAGCACGCTAAATGTTTCTTCCTTCCAAAAGTACTGTAACTGCTTTCCACTTTGTATATATTCTTGGCTCTGTGTGTGGGTAGTGTAGCTTACTTCAGTCTCTTTTTGACTCAAAATATTTTAGTTTCAGCAAACTAGTAACTCAGTATCTTCTTGCAACCATTATTTCCTTGAGACAGTTTTCTTCCTGATTTTTTCCCCAACTAAGATGAAGTGGACTGGTGTATTATATTTTTGCCACCTTCCTGACAACTTTATTTGAACACAAATCTTGTAACTAAACATTGGTTTTTGCCTTCTATTAAAGTTGTGCCTGAGTATTTGTTCAATAGTTGAACTAAGAGAAAAGAAAAGGAGAATTGAAATATTCAGCCCTAATCCTTGGCCACATGTTAACTCCACCACCTTGAAAGATTATCCAACACATGGAACATGCTGGGGACCATGGGCTACATCTCACCTACATCTGGGCTAAAGCAGCCCTTGAAAATGAGTCATTTTATTAGGAATGTGCTGCAGCCTCCATAACTCCTTCCCTGGTGAAATGGTTTTACTTTTTCATAATTGGCATCTGCAACTGAATGTATAAAAATAAAAATACATTTTACATTTCTTCTGGACTCGACAGACAGGTGAGTAATCTCAAGAGACCAGACTTGAGACATCACCCACTAATTAGTTACATTTTTGTGGTTTGCCTAGGTTCCTTCAACCTGCTGAGGCACAGAAAGTGTCTTGGCACGACAGTGTGAAACTTATTCTCTAACATATTTCTCACATCAGCTGGTTCTCACACTGTAAAACAGCAATGCTCTCCAGTCAGTATAATTAATTTTACCCTAGGAACACTTCACTTAGAGAAACACTAATCATTTTGATGGTGGGATATGATACAGCTTTGCAAAGGAGAGTGGAAATGAATAAGAGAGCATTTTCTCCATCTCTTAGAAAAGGGGAAACTGGGGCAGCAGGTCAAATTGATTCGTGGAAACAGGAGGAACAAAAACAGACTTTCTTTATTAGGTAAAGTTAAAAGTCGCCCTCGCTAGAAAGCCAGTTGTATCCAATTAATAGGTTCAGCGCTCATCTCTGTTTGCAGCCAAAGAGCCAGAGCTGTCTGCGGATGTTTCCATGGAAATGTGGCAGGCATGACTAGATACCAGAGTGCACAGAACACTGTTTACCTCTCAACCCACCCACAACACAAACCCATAAATAAAATAAATGAATAAATAAATAAAATAAAAATTACATTAAAATGCACCCACCCAATCAAACACACACACACACACACACACCAAATATAAATCAACCCACCCACCCCAAACACAAACCTGTCACTTACCTGTTACTATAAGTGCCTGGGCAGCACCATGTTGCAAGATGGATATGGTCATCGTGCCGGTTCTCTAGGATAATATGCCTTAATGTAAATGTAAAACAGCTGTACCTCCTTAAGGGTTCTCCAGTTGGAACAGCAATTGGAACAGCACAGGTGTAGCTTATTGATGAGGTAACTCCAAGACTTTGCTTAAGAACCCCAAGCCAGGCCACTAGGCCTTTTTAGGAACTGTGGTAGTACGTCAATATAGGTAAAGGTATTACATACACATTAAAATACACACACCACATCCAAAGGTGAGTCACTTACCCTGGGGAGCAGGCTATAGTGAGCCTCAGGCTAGCTTCTTCTCTTCCTCCTCCCCACTTTGGAGGACAGCAAGGAGGCCATGCATACTCACCAAGCACTGTAGGCGTGGATGCACACCAAGTGCTTGGCACACATGCGCAGTGAAAAGGTAAGCCCAGAAGGTGGTTCCCCCCAAACCCATACTACCCAAATTCCCCTGCTGTGGTTTTGCTCAAGGGGGATCAAATATGCCAGTGGCTGGGGCAATCTTCCTCCCCTTTCATCTCCCCACACTCTAGTCCTTCTGACCTTCCAGGGCACCTGGGAGTAACCAAGGTTCCCAAGGTTAACACTTCAACTCTTACACTGAAAAGGCAGGATTAGTAAAATACCCATAAAATGTATAAATTCTAAACAAACACAGCTGAGGCTGGGTTGGAGTTAGTACCAGCAAGCTCTCTTTCCAAAAGAACTCAAGCATTTGTAAATTTTTATAAATCTACTTAAGTGGCAAAAAAAAAAGGTGCCATATCCAATTCCTTAATTCTGTTCTCATTATTCTTAACCTTGTGCTGTATCTGATTCTGAATATTGATGATAAACATGGTGATCAGCCATGAAGACTGTCCTGTGAATATAATGTCTTGACCTTTCATCTGCTTTCTGCATCACTAACCCGTACCACTGATCTAGCTCCGCAAGTCATTTTCTGGTTCAGGGCTCTTTTTGGCAAGCAAAGGCCTCCTCAGCCCCAGGTCAGTATTGATGAAGCTGCTACCCTCCATCAAGATGGATTCAAGTAGGATTTAATGTACTTGGGGACCATCACCCTTCCTTGTGGACCTCGCCAAGGCCGCTTGTTCTCAAGGTTGTCAGGTTAGTTAACCATTGCCTGACACTCGCCATTGAGTTGATGGCAATATGGTCTACTCTATTACTATAGCAGGATAACTTGGACAGACTTTTTAAAAAAATATTCCAATAGATAAAAATTTAAACATTTTCTGTTTTGCAAAATAGTAAAAAAAAAAGTCATGGAGCAAAATAAATAAAATAAAATTAAAACCACAGTGAAAGTGCAGCTAAAAATACCCAAAATGGAGCGAAAATGCTCAGAACACCCTCCTGCCACCATGGGAAGTGGTGGAGGATGCAAAAGCAGCCAAAAATAGTACAATTGTATGCTCCTCCTCCACTGACACCATGGAAACTGGCATCTTGGCACTTTTGGTTTCCATGGTGGCAAAAGCGGCAGGTGTAGTCGTGCTATTTTTTTTCAGCTGCTTTTGCAGCCTTCGCCACTTCCCATGCTGATAGGAGGGTGTGTGGAGCATTTTCGCTCCATTTTTTTTATTATTTATTTTTTTGCCATGTTTTCACAGTGGAAACATGGCATTTTGGCACTTCCAGTGGTGAGGGGAATCTTCCGGTGGTGCCCGGGTCCTCACCGCAGCCTGGATTAATTGATGCCATGGGCTGGATTAGGTCTGCGGGCTGTAGGTTGTGAATGCCTGTTCTAGATTTTTTTTGAAGAGATACATCAATCGAATGTTCCAACACCTAAAATCTTTACCAGATAGAAACTTCACCCAAATTAACTGCTTTTCCCTTTCCTTGCTCTGCAGCCGTAATGAATTTTCATCTAATTAGCATGGTAACAAGAAGGGAGACACCGTCTTAAAGCAGTCTTCTTTCCCACCAGATAAAACACAGACTGTCATGCTTTTTAAATATGCTAGTAGGTGATTCTCCCACTCCCTCACTTTTGCCTCACCTCTCCTTCCCAGACACCAGCTAAAAAGCCTACATTTGAAAAGACAACGAAACCCATGATCCCCTATTTCTTCACATTCCCCTTCCATAAGCCTAAGAACCATTTCCACACTGGTTGGAGGAATTTAGCCATACAGTAATACCTCGGATAACGTTTACCTAGGATGACACTAAAATCGCATAACATTAAGTAATCTGGGGAGGAGAATTGGATCGAATAACGTTAAGGTCCTATGGGATGTATCGGATAACAACCGCTAAAGCCTGTGTGCTTACAATGTATCTCTATGGAGCTTTAACGTTATCCAATACATCCCATAGGATTTTAACATGCATCGGATAACACTAAAAATCGGATAACACCAAGACTTGTGGAACCAAGTCTTAGCGTTATCCGAGGTATTACTGTATATTTAAAAAAACAAGCTAGTCTTGAATCCGGATTGGCTCTACCGTTTGGCAGAAGAAAGCAGTCACCTAGTGTGGGCAGAAGTTTGTTGTGTTGCTATTAGTATATTTTTGGTGCCAGGGAATGTGGGAAGAGGTGTTTGTGTGGGTTTTCTGCCTCAAAATAACTTTACTGATGTTGACTGCCATGTATCTTCTGTTGAGTGAGCTGTCGAAAGCACGTTGTGCTGTTCTTTCTTAGGCAGCAAAATGTCTTAGACTGACCAGGCCTCAAGTCACCACATTTACATTTTTGAAAACCCATCCACACACAGTATACTGTCCCTTTTGGTTTATTCAAGGTTTCATTACAAGCAATAAAGCAGGGGAGACAAACAGTGACAGATTTCACAGAAAGTGAATAGAGTTTGATATATACTTAGGTGTAATACTAGGAGGCAGTTATAATAATACAATGAAACTCACTTCTCTTGAGGCAGACTGTTTGACTTCTTTTCCTAGTTTTGACATCTAAGGCCCATAGATTCAATTGCAAAACTATTTTTCCCCCCCACTCCCTTATGGGCTATTGGTTAAGGATGTTCTTCTGATATAATTTGAGTCTATAATCTCCTGGCCACAAACCAGGACAGTCTATTAGTGATTTGGATCTACTTTCTTCAGAGAATGGTCCTCTGTTTGAAAACATCTTCTGTTTGATGAGTCTCCAGTCTAATTACAGTTTGAACTTGATCTATATATCTGAAAGATTTTGTACAGATTCTGCCAACCCAAATATAACAGCAGCACATATAAATGAACACGTAAATGCACAATGCACTATTGCTGTAGATGGTTTTCCAATCCACTGTTGTAGATTTTTGATTCACACTGGCCCAGAATCAGGTTTCATGGGCACCACTTTTTCGTCAATCACTGTGCAATGTTACAACAAACCTCACCATCTGTACTGAGGTCAAGTCTGTACCCTTTGCCATAACTTGCCAAAATGTTCAAAATTGAAACTTGCCAAGATACAATGAACAATCAGCAGAGAAATATAAAGATGTTAAACCATAGTCTGAACAGCCACTTCCTGCCCCTAAAAAATGGATATTTTTCACTTTTAAAAGGCTGACAAAATGCCAAAATTAGCATCTATATAGCAGTTTGTGTCCTACAGACTTAGTTTTAATGCTGTATTTTTATGCTGCCCAGAAAACATCATTGAGTAGCTAGTACTGTATATCTATTTGAAGTAGATAAATTAATAAGCAAGTAATGTGTTTCTTCATTAAGATACTTATATTTGCTAAATGCCAGTGTTATAGTGGATTTAGGGTTTGTGATGCTAAAGGCAAAGCCCTAGTGTCATTAATGTTTTTATTTGCAGGGCCAAAGACGTCAATGAAGGATGTGTTCCACATTTGACTGAATGTCAAAACACTCATTGAACCAGGGCTGTTTGTGCAACAAAAATCCCTTGGCACTCACATGGTGGAGAGGCAGCGCCATCACATTAAATCTGGCATTTGTCAGGTTAAAATGTCAAAATGAAAAAGATGTGATGGGCTTAAAAGCAGGGAAAGGAAATTGAAAGTTTAAAAATAGAAAAAGTGAATCAAAAGTACCTGTACTTTATAAGGAAGATGCTGAGCTACCACCAAAGAAGAAGACTGACATGGTATACACCCAATTAAGCCAAAGAGCTTTCCTGACACTACAATACAGAGACTCTAGGAAGGGTCGCAAAGTGAAATTACTTGGCTGTATCATATGGTTTGTGCAGTTTTAAAGCTTCACGCAAAATGAGGAAGTTCAATTGCTGGATCCTATTGTCTAGGCCAGTGGTTCCCAACCTTTGGGTTTTGGACTTCAATTCCCAGAAACCTAAGTCAATTTCCCAAAGCACTGAACAGTCAATGTATAGACTTAGGCTTCTGGGAATTGAAGTACCAAACCCAAAGGTTGGGGACCAATGGTCTAGGGCCAGCTCTGCCATTTTTCCTGTGTGCTAGAACCAATTACATATATGTGTGTGCATGCATGTTTCTTTCACTCTTGTGATTCAGTCAGAAATTTATTTTAGGAGATTAGGATACACCTTTTTTCCTTCCATCCTTTCAGTTGCTCTTTCCTTGTTGATGTGAAGATATCACCATCAAGGTTCCTAACAGTTGTCTCCACATTCTCTGTGTGTGTTCATTTTTTCTCTGGGCTGCAAGAAAGCAAATAGTTATCCCATAAGGATTTCTATTAGTGCTGTATAACTCCCATTCCACCTCCTGGACAAAACCTTTTGCACTTCCTGATTCACCTGAAAACTTTATTCACCACAGAAATCTGGAAAGGATTTGCTATTTAAGATTGTCACTTAAAGAGACAGGTCTGTATATAATATGGTGTTACTCTTGAGTTTGCCCCCATAGGGTGTTTGTATGTTACTGAAAACATTTTTCCTGGGAGAGCCTTTCATATTCAGATGAAATCACCAAAACTTAGTCCTACTCAAGAATCAGAATAAGTAGAAGGATACATTTTTTCATCTGAGAATTGTTCTTGTACATTTTCAACACTGTTAAAAGGCAGAATAGACATCTTAAGTTTTCAGATGGTGGTAGAGCTGGAGCATCACTGAATAATAGCTGGGGGGGGGATGCCCCCTCCCCCAAAAAAGAAGTTTACTTTTGTTTTCTACAAGGAAGATGGTATGGCAACAACTAATTTGACAATTATTAGAGCCACCTTATAAATCTTCTACAGTGTCTAGGGCAGTCATAAAACTGCCAAAATGAAGGCACTTCCTTTCATCTGACCTAGTGTGAGAAAGATAAGCCAGCAAGAAAAGCTTGCTGTTACCAGGGTACACTGAGAAGGCTCTTATAAATGAGAATGTGTTAAATCCAAATTTTAGGTTGGTACAATGTTTAGATCTTTATTTATTGACTGAAATCCTGTTGTGCACTTGTGCAAATAGTGAAAAATTTGGAAGCACATTGCTTTTAAGAAATTTCTGTAGTTACTGTACAATGCACACTGGGTCATGTGATTCAGAATGCAACAGATGTCCATGAAACTCTCTCAATTTAGAGCACTTTACTTTCAAAAATTATGCCTCACATAACTGTTCTATTTCAGCCATTGTTTGGTTGACTCTCTATTATACATGCTTGTCATTGCGCATTGATCAATATATTTCTGGTCTCTGTAAATTGCTTCAAATAATTACTGGCTAAGGACAGGGCATTCTCCCTTTTAGCCCTTTGGATAAGAAGGAGGTCAGAGCCCAGAGTATTTCCTTCTGTGGAATCAGCCCTTTCTGTTCTTATTTCCCAATTTATTGTTCGTGTCTGACAGTTGCTAACTAGGGTCAAGATGAGCATGGAAGGGCCAGTGTTTAAACTAGAATTACTCCCACCATAGAATAAAAATATTTTACAGAAAGATTTTCTATTGACAATTGTGAAAGAAACAAGCTCTGACAAATGATGGCATTCCCCCAAACCACAATGTGCATACACTCCTGGCATAGCCTGTTTGCTACCCAGTTCACTGTGCCTTTATTTTAAACAAATGCTGGAGAGAAGTACCAGCAATCCCATTTGTGACAGCTGGAATGTCAAATGACAAACTGTTAATCCTTTGTGTACACATGCTGTTTCCTAATATAACCTTGAGAACAATTAAATATGCATCTTTTGATGATTAAAAGTTCACCAAGTGGGCAAAAATGGGAAAGAAATCAGAACCTGATTCATTGCAGAGTACATTCACTTGGTCCAAATATATACTCACTGAAATATGTTAAGAGAGAGAAGGCTTATACAGTACTGTATTATGAAGAGGAGTATATCAATTAGGCAAGCCAGTGATCATTTTTCTTAATACAATATGTGTCTTACCTGAAATGATCTGCTCCAATGATACCATTGTCATTGGTTTTACATTTGCTGTGGAATTGCTCACATAACATGCTATCTGGAGTTTTTGATTTTGCAAGAAGTACAGCCTTTATAACTACAGATGGACCTATAGCCTCAGGTGGCAGCAGTCTTCCAACTGGTCCTTCTATTGTTTACCCCTCCTGGGGATAGAGTGGTGTATGCCATATTATGTAATCCTATAAATTATCCTGCAGCCTCAACTGTGGTAGGGGGCACCATCCTATGGTCAGTGTTCAGGAAATGAGCTGACTGACACTCCAATCAGTTTCTATATGAGACCTCAAGAGGGAATGCTCTTTTGTCCTTCCCTGTTGGATAGCAAAATGTCTTAAGCTGGGCCTGATTACAATTGCTGTTTGGAAGACTTGATGAAAGGCACTCCTGGCCACAGTAGATATTTGTGCCTCTAGGTCCAAGAATACAACCCAGCTATGAATCCATCCAATTCTTCATTGGGGTTGTAATCCATTTGGGCCAGTTAAATGTTACTCTAATTGGTCCAATGATCCTCTCAACAGCAGGATCTCCATCTCATTAGAATTCAGTTTCAGTTTATTGCCCCTTATTCAATCCATAATCAAAGTTAGGCAGCACTTGAGCACCTGTACTGTATCATCTGCACATACATGCACCATGAGCACAGGAAGAGTGGCTAATTCTTAGGAAGCAACAGCAGTAACACATCAGATTCTTACATGAATAACCACTCTATCTGAAGGCACACAGTATTTTAATAGCATAACTCTGCAGAAAATATGGACAGTTTTGCACAGCTGTGGGGATTTTTTAAGTCATTCTGGACAGAAGTCATCAGTAAGGGATTGCTTGGTTCTGTCCTGATTCCAGTGTTGTCCAATTCATTATAAATGACTTTGATGAAAGAGTTAAGGGTATGGTTATTAAATTTGCAGACAATCTCAAAATAGGACAGGTAGCTAATACCAACAGAATGAAGATTCAGTATAATATTAAAAGATTACAGAATTGGGCCAAAACAGATTGAGTGAATTTTAACATTGATAGATGTGACATTTTTGCATTTAGGAAGAAAAATTAGGAGCACAAATATAAGATTGATAGCAGTGTATGTGAAGCACCTTCAGGTCTTAATAAGCAAAAAGGTAAGCATCAGTCAACAATGTGATGCAGTGCTCTCCAAAAAACAAACGCAGTTCCAGGCTGCATCACAGAGGCAGTGTCCAGATGAAAAGTAGTATAGTACTTTACTTGGTAAGACCTCCACTACTGTGCTGTGCTCACTTCTGGACATCCCCATTTAAGAATACCTGTACTGACAAAGTGAACACCATCAAGACATAGGCTAACAAGAAAGTAAAGTTCTCTGGAAAACAAGATGTATAAGAATGATTCAGGACACTTGACTTGTTTAGCTTAGAGGACAGAAGAACAAGATGTAATAGGATAGCCACCTTTCAAGTATCAAAAAGGCTGAAACAGGAAAAATAGAACAAGATTCTTTGGTCCTGTTCTAGAGAGGGTAGGATCTAACCTCATGGATTCACCTTACAAGAAGGGTAATGCAAGCTGAATGTTGACTAGAACCTCTTGACAATAAGAATTACCAATGGAATGGAATGCCCCATAATAAAATGGTGGGTTCTTCTTAATTTGGCTTTTTAAAATTAATATTTTAACTGAACTCAGATGGCAATCTCTTAAGGAAGCTTCAGTCATTGATTTCCTGCTCTGACAAATGCTAAACTGGATGGTTTATGGGAATGCCTCCCAACTATCCAGTTGTATGGCTCTATGATTCCAAGTTGCATGAAGAAACAACTTTCTCCTATCTGTTCTTCCTTAAATCTGCTGATAAACAACTCTTTTCAGTCACATCAAGATCTAGCAGGTAAAAGGAACTGCAGGATGAACTCACCAAAAGGTGCCTTCATTTTGGCAGTTTCACATCTGGACTAGACACGGAGGAAGAAGAAGAAGCAAAACATATACTTTGCTGGCAAAAGTCCCCTCTCTTCTGAAGGTTCATTCACTTATCCAGCAAGTTTAAGGCAATAAAGGGGGACAGACACCATCCAAGAAGCCTTGCTAGAATAATGGAGACAGATAGGTGCTCAGATCAGTGCCAGCCGTGCAGTGACAAGACTTATGGGTCAAATTTTGAATCAGAAAAAAGAGTCTTCTTCACATTCATTCTGTGTAGGTACCCCATGAGTAGACTTATGCTTCTGATGTCACTACCAAAGGCTGAACTCATGCATTAAAGGAAATTAACATATCCTTTTATTACAATGTTTTCCTGTGGGCACACAGTTCCTTTAAAGCTCAGCAGGTGAGCGATCACGCTTGCACATGACAGCTGTAGTTAACTCCTGTTGACCAATCATAAAACCAAAGCAAATCAACCTGCAACATGCAGAATGAAGCAAGTTCATGCTAGAAAAAGTAAGGTTGGAGCGGGAGCAGACATGGGAGGGTCATGTGTGAGAGACATCTTTACTTGGAAATTCACTTTTCCACCAGTAAAATTCTATGAATGATACACGTTACGGCATTTGTCAAAACATGACAGGAGGAACTTTCATACCAAGAGAATTGTGTTGGTTTAAAAAACAACAACACCTGAATCTAGAAATTGCAGAAGGCAACCTCCAAGCCAGTGATATTTGTTTTCATAATTCATGTGTGATAGCAGCTACTGTATTAGGTCAATCTATCTTGAAGATGCCATTTGATTGCATCCAAGTGCAATGGCCTGTTGAATGCACAGCATCCATTTCCAACACATTTTGAGGAACAGTTTGTGGCACAATATATATATGTTGTCCTCTGGTAAGGTCACATGTAAAGGAGGAGGAGGGAGGGGAAAATCCTTCTCCTGACCTGCTGAGATGAAGTCAGCATATTCTCAACATATCCGCCACTGTACGTGATGAGGCTGGTGTCGGAGGGAAATCACAAGAGCCAAAAATAGCCTGGAAAATATGAGATATAATTTTAAAGGGACAGAGTCCAACAATCTGAAGCCCACAAAGTATTGTTGCCTTTCATGCACAGCCATTGCCACATGGGAAACACGACTTCCTTCTAAACTCTCCTTGATCATGCCTGGAGAATTTATAATTAGTAAATTGGCATGGTAAATTGCCTAGCTCTTGTCTCTTAACAGTACTGTTAGTTTCTAATCAGATCTTTCAGTTCAGCTCTCTATTCTCAGAATGCAGGGGTGGGGACTATGACTGTTAGGCAGAAAAAAAGAGAACAAGAAAAGCAGAGACGTTTGATTATCCATTTCTGAAAATGAAAAATCCAACTCTAAACATAGAATTTTGTCTTATAGAAGGTTGTCTTATATCTGGAGGCAATCAGAGCATGGAAAATGATGGGGAGGGGATCATATTTTTGGACTGTACTTCCCATTGTGGCTGAGGATTTTAGAGCTACGCTACAAAAAAAGGAGAACATGAACCAGTGGGGTGTAATGAACGTCAGCCTCACACATAGGAGGCAGGGGTTCAAATTCCCACTTTGCCATGAAAAACCATTGGAGGTAATGGCAGTAGCAAATCACTCCATGAACATCTCACATACCTCTGAAACTATTATTGTTGCTGTAAATCAGAAGAGATTTGACAGCACATAACAACAACATTGCAAATAATAATTTTCCTAACCTTTCATCATACCATAAGCTCTGTATTGTTAATCCTATCTGATGGTGGGCCTCTAGAGTTAAAGCTAAGTGTTCCTCATCACCTGCTGCCTGATCCTTATAACTGGAGAGACAATAGATTGAACATTTCAAGCAAAATATCAGCTTACAGTTGAGTTGAAGTTCTGTGTATATACAGAAAGTGAATTTGCTTAAATGATAAAAACAGAGAAAGTCTAAGCTGCTTTGCATTTCTAGTTTCTATTCTCCTGTGCAAGTACAAAGTGCTGCAATTAGAGCAGGGATTCTCAACCTACAGCCCATGGGTTGGATGCGGCCCATGGCACCATTTCATGTGGCCCCCACTGCCTCTACTACACCAGGAAGTGCCATGTGGTAGAGGAAGGGCAAAATGGCCATCCAACCCCCGAAGCTGTCTGAGGGAGCATGCCCCAGCACCTGGCTTTAAAAGGTTGAGAAGTCCTGAATTAGAGTAACAATTTGGAGGGTTGTGTTAACCAAAAGATGCAATGATACTGAGATCTTCAGATCTTTTCATCAGAAAAAATGTTACAAAAAGCCAGGTTAGAAAAGGGAAGAAGAAAACAAAGCCGCCTTGTTATGGAATTCATGCTGCCCCCACGATGTTCTTAGATGGAATGGAGAAGGAAGGATCAAGAGATACTAAAAAATTTTTATCAGGTGACATGATGGTTTTATGTTTTCTTGGAATAACCCAAGGCATACTGAGAACAAGAAAAGCAGAGAGGTTTGATTATCCATTTGTGAAAAAAGAAAATCCAACTATAAACATAGAATTGCTTCCATTCTGGGCAAACTACACAGGCCAAGTTAGTGGATAAAAAACATACAGCAGCTAGGCAATTCTAGTAACAATAAGGCTAGAAATAATTTCAGATAATAGATTTTTTAAAAATTGAATAGCTTCACTGGCCACTGGAAAAGGTGAATCTAAGAAAAAGACTGCCAATTACACATGATAGCAAATCTTCTTCCTTCAGTAAAGGAAAGAAAATGAAAACATCTTATTTTAGCACTGCCAAACTGGAAGGGTCCTATGGATCAAGTACATCTCCTGTCAAGGAGACACAGTGGAGAATTGAACTCCCAGATACCTAAGCCACAAAGCACTCCAGCAGTTCACTGTATATACCAGTGGTGGTGAACCTATGGCATGTGTGTCAGAGGGCGCACTCAGAGCCCTCTCTGTGGACACACATGCTGTCACCCCAGCACAGTTTGCCCTGCCCCTCTGCCCAGCAGCCCAATGGGAGCGCTTCCTCCCTCCCCCCAGCACAGAATTCACTCCACCCCTCTGTGGTGCAGATAGTAGCCTGTTGAGTTTGGAGTGCATGAGATTAAGAAGGCTTGCTCTATATGAGAAAGCTTTTAGACAATTTAGTCTGTCTTCCAATAAAGTATCACTTTAATTAATTGGTTAGTTATATTTAAACACCACCTGCAAAGCATGTTTCAAAAAAAAAAACCAATTCTATAGTAAAATAAGATTGCTCTAAAAATACTCTTGTAAACACAATTTTATATATGTATCTCTATACACACACAGCATAGGTAAAAATAAAACTGCCATCAACATCTTATCAAAACATACAGTGCAAAATTCAGCAAGACATTCTCTCTGATTTAATTGCTTGGCAACAAAATGGCCAGATCCTGACAGTGCATCTCTATGGTATGAAACAACTTCAGAATTGTCCTTTTCATTCAAGCATTCATTCTAGCATACATTTTGCAAAATAAGACAACAGGCAGTTGTATGTGGTATTGGTTTGGTGAGGGATTGGGGTAAGGTTTCTGACACCTTCCTATTCTAAACATAACAATGAAAAATGTCTTGGTGAACAGGAGAGCTGGAGAGACAGAAGCAGCTGTTCCCAGGTAGGAGGATAAGTCCTTTGCTACCTTGGGTTAGGCCCTTGGTCTGCAAATGTGGCACTCCAGATGTTCTTGGACTTCAATTCCCAGAAGCCCCAATCAGCAGGAGTGCTGACTTGGGCTCCTGGTAATTCAAGTCCAAGAACATCTGGAGAGCCACATTTGCAGACCACTGGGTTAGGCAGTAGAATTTCATTAAGTTTGTGCAGGAGGAGCTAGAAAGGTGAATCAACATAAATGATCTTATGTAATTGCATTTTCATTTTATTTTAGAGTAGTATGTATGTGTGGAGTTGATTCCTCTCTGTTGTGGATGTCCTGCTTTCATTGATAGATGTAATCTTTGTTCTCATTTGGTTTCAAAGTGATATATTAATTCATCTTTAATTCTTCTGGCAATTCCAGATGTACAAGTGTACAATTGGTAGCATCCAGTTTTGTTATACCACTATTGTTTGTTATATATATAGAAAATTTGCTCGTGAAATATTTTTGTATGTACACAGAGAGAGAAACCCATAGAATCAGTAAATGTTGCCGCATAGTCAAGTACTTCAACCAAGTAGGTTGAAGGGCCTAAAAAACCGGGCTGGCAGGGCAAGTGTGGGGCTCCAGAAATGTGGAGTCCCATGTTGGGTGGCTGATCTGATGGGACAGCCACCCTTCTTGCTGTTTTAATCTTTGTAAATTTTTAAAGTTTTAAATTCCTTTTAGCATTCTGCCAATTACAGTTGAATTTTTAAATTAATTTTAAACTAAATTGTAGTATGTGTAGGGGCATAGTGGGATAGTTTAGTCTGTTTTACACTTGTATAGGATTTTGTATTGTTTAATCATGGTCTTTTACACTTATGTTGTAAGCCACCTAGAGTCGGGTTCGCCTGATTAGGGCGGGATAATAAATTTAAATAAAATAAATAAATAAATAAATAAAAATACTCTATATGATTCTTAGTTCATCAGTTTCAGTCAACTGAACAGAATGGCTCACTTCAAATTGTATGGTTTATTAAATACACATAACACACAGATCTTGTAGCTGGGCAAATCCCTTTTCATTTCTCAAGTAATGTGAAATTATCCAGCCTACATAATAATATCAATAATACTGTTCTCAAGAATAAAGGCATAACCAGTGATGGGATGACCCCGGTTCCATCGGATTTCCTGGAACTGGTAGGAACAATCTCGGAGGGTTCTCTGAGAGCGTAGTCCATTTTTAAGTTTTGAGGTTTTTTAAGATTGAGTTTCTGCACATGCGCACTAAATTGGAGCCATTTGGAGCCATTTTGGCTCCAATTTTTTTTAAAAAAATTCTTTCGGAGCCGGAGCCTCACCTTTTCAGAGTGGCTCCGGCGGTGGTGGCGGTGGCACCAGCCCTCAGAGGAGGACACCTCCCCCGGGGCTGCTGAGCCCCACAGGTACGTTGAGGCCTGCCCAGGCCGTCTGCCACCGCCGAGCCCTCCCAGGGATTGCGGCGGCAGAGGCAGCTGACTGCAGCCTCCGCCTCCTCCTCGGGCCGGTGCCTTTTTGGCCTGGCTCCAGCTGTGGCCATGGCCAGGGGCAGCCAGGGGCTGTGGGCAGCAGTGGCTCTGGTGGAGGCTCCAGCCGCAGCCGCGGCCAGGGGCTGCAGGTGGTGGCAGCTCTGGCAGCGGCTGCAGCCGCGGCCAGGGACTGCAGGCAGTGGTGGCTCTGGCGGCAGCGGTGGCTGTGGCCGGCGGCTGCAGGTGGTGGCTCCTGCGGCTGCAGCCTTTGGAGGAGGAGGCCATGGGGGCTCGTCGGCCCCAAGGAAGGTAAGTAAGTGAGGATTTTTTATTTGGGGTGGGTGGGTGATTTATTTGTGTTTTGGGTGGGTGGTTGTATTTTTATTTAATTTTTATTTATTTATTTATTTATTTATTTATTTATTTAAGTTATTTATGGGTTTGTGTTGTAGCTGTCTGGTTGGATGGGCGGGTTGAGGTGTGTGTGTGTGTGTGTGTGTGTGTTTATTTTTATTTTATTTATTTATTTATTTATTTATTTTATTTTTGGCCCGCCCACAACGTCATGACGTTGGCTCCGCCCATGATGTCATGACGTCATGACATTGGCCATGCCCATGACATCCGTGACATCATGGCGTGGTAGTAGAATTTTTGTCATCCCATCACTGGGCATAACTTTTTTTTAATTCCATGGAATAAGTCCAGCTGCTGTGTCTACTACTATATCACACATTTCTGCCTTTTTTTGGCTATGCCCCAACCTAAGCATCTCTAAAATCCTGGTGCCCCACCCCATGTGACATATAATTGTCATTATTTAAAAAACAAACTATTCATGTGGAAGAAGTCTAAAAGGACATTAACTATTAATAACTCATTCTTGAATTGTCCTGCTTAAAAATCAAAATGCTCCCCTGTGGGCTGTGACCCACATTGGGAACCATGGCTTTAAGGTGAACACATGGTCTTCCTCCTCATTTTTATCCCCCCAAAAAAAACCCTGTGAGACAGCTTAGATTGAGACAATGTATACCCTGAACACTGAACATGGTCCAGCAGGTTATGACACCAGCATAGTCAAGTACTTCAACCAATACTCTATATGATTCTTAGTTCATCAGTTTCAGTCAACTGAACAGAATGGCTCACTTCAAATTGTATGGTTTATTAAATACACGTAACACAGAGATCTTGTAGCTGGGCAAATCCCTTTTGCATTTCTCAAGTAATGTGAAATTATCCAGCCTACATAATAATATCAATAATGCTGTTCTCAAGAATAAAGGCATAACTTTTTTTAATTCCAGGGAATAAGTCCAGTGATGGGCATCAGCAGGTTCGCACCAGTTCGCTAGAACTGGTAGCAGAAATTCTGGCTGGCCCCATCCATCCAAGTTTTGAAATAAAGTAGTCCTAATTTGGGTGCAACGCAGGGATTTCCCCGTGGCCATACCCACCATACCATGTCCACAGTGTGGTAGTAAAACTTTTTGGAGCCCACCACTGAATAAGTCATCTTGGGAAGGCATAAATTTGTTCCTCAGCTTCATACAAAAGGCCACCCTGCTTTTTGTAGAATTGGATTTCAGAGCACCAGTGCTTTGTTTTCTTCTTGGGTTTCCTCCCATCCCATACACACACAAATAATTCACAGCTAAAATAGACCATTCAAGACTTCCTCATCCTGAACTTAGCCATTGGCCTTTTACACGTTGCATTCATAAATAGCCTGAGAGTTTTCAAACCTCTGAGGTCACCATGTTTCACACCATTGTTCTTTATGATGTTTATGTGAAGGTTATTTCATTGGGGAAAGCTTCAGTCTTTCTCAGCATTGAAGGACTATCTCTTTGAATACAATAGCTGCAGGGTGATCTAGTCTGACCTTGGCAACTGTTTGAGCTTACAAGCAGGTCTTGTTAATTCTTCACTATGCTTTATAGCTATTATGAGTATGAAAGTTCACATCAATTCTTAAGCAGTGCATTGTGCTGAAATTAGGTAATACCCCTTCACAAAGGCCAAACTTTTTATAGTACAGTACTTTAACTGAAACACAGTTTCCCATAGGAATGCATTGAAAACCAATTTATCCATTCCAGAAAAAAATTCCGTAAACTGAGCCACTATTTTCTATGGATTTCCTTTTGTTATGTGATTTTTATGTTAACTGAGCCATTTGTTAATCGAGGTTTCACTGTGCAGCCTGGAGTAGATGACCTTTTCTTAAGCCATGACCCATTGCTTTTGGATTCATTCCTAATATGCATTCTCGTATCCACACAGTGGAGCTTTTTTTTCTGTGTTTCTCCACTCATTTTATCTTCCAGCACTGATTTCTGTCTTTGTAGCAGAGTTTATTAAAGATTATCCTGAACGCAACATACTGGTTACCTTGGACCCTATTATTTGATTTTGTTATTTGCAGATGTCAAAGATCATCTTTATCCTACATCTCTGTACTGAAACATATAATGCTTTAAAAAATTGCTTCATTGAATTAGCACACCACTTATTGCTATGCAAATTATTTGCTCAAATAAGCAAATGGGAAAGTGTTGGCAGAGGGACAACTGTTTATTCTAAATGCTCAATTTCATTAACTTCCCTAAAGCACTTTCAATTTCATTATTATATGCCCTATGATCTCAACAGAGGTTATTAGGCATGTTCTGCTAAACCATGTTTTCCCATGAAGTGAATCAAAAAAAGAGAGAGAACACAACTATGTATTTTCTTTCTTTCTTTTTTAAACTCATTGCTTTTTAAAATAGTTTCCAAAGAACTTCAGATCCACCATATGGACTTCAGCACAATGTTCAGCAATTTAAAAAAAGTCAGTACAAATAAAAACGTACATGTAAGGAACTTTTGAAAAGGTGGCCATTTTAGTCTGTTCAAGCATATCAGTTAACAAAACAAAACCAAAAAACGTTATGCCACCTGAAAGACTAACTGCTGTATTTTATCACTAGCTTCTGTGGGTCAAGTCCACTTGTCTGATGAAGTGGATTTGATCAATGAAACTAACATTCAAATACAAGAGTTCATCTTTAAGGTGCCACAATTTTTTTTTTGTCTTTTGGTTTTGTTTTGTTTACTCGCTGGTATGTAAGTAATTCTCTCTCTACCTCTCTTTGCAATAACTAAAGGTGCAACTCCACTACCCTTTTGTAGTGGACTGGTATGATCCTAAATAGGTTCACTTGAGGTCAACATGCCATTTATTCTGTTCCTCACATCCAAGTGGTGTACGGACCTCAAGTGACCCTATTTAGTGTGACTCCTTCCACTGTCAATTCCCAGTATCATGGAGTAGCTTAATAAACGAGTCACTTCAGGGTATCAGCAACTTAAATACTGGTACCTCTTCTACTCCTCTATGAAGGGGCAGGAGAAGTGAAATTATGTTTTAAAATCTGTCTCTGCTAGACCATTGCTGAGGTGCTGAATTACTTAGATTATTTTAAAAGCTTATTTACCTTGTGTAAAATGTTAATCAAGAAACTACCTGCAGCTGTGGTTTCAATCAGCATGCCCTACAAAGGCAAAGAAAATACAGTAAAACCTCGCATAAAGAGCACCTCGCTTAGAAAGTAACTCGCTTAAAGAGCAGAAATTTCTCTGAATGGTCGCTTCACTTAACAAATAAAACCAACCAAAACCTCGCTTAACAAATAAATCGGGGTTCATAATCCCCCCTGCCAGAAATCACAATTGGTCACTTACAATGGTGTTTCGCTTAAAGAGCAAACTTGCATAAAGAGCAGTCCCGTGGAATGCATTATGCTCTTTAAGCGAGGTACAGCTGTATGTTTTTAATTTAATCTAAGTGATTCTGCACCACAGCGATGGTCCAGCAGAAGCAATCATATAATGTAATTTCCCCTGCCATTCCGGAGAGGAGAGGGGGAAACAGGCCAAACTAGATTGTACCTACCTGCACCAGGGGCCATAAATGGGAAGATAGGAGCACTTTGAGGGCAGACTGGTGCACTCTAGCAAATACTTCATCTGATTGCCATTTTCAAGAGCACACCGGCCAATCCCTGTTGCACTCCAAGGTAAAGGGTAAATGCTACCCTTGCTAGAAAGCCAGTTGTATCCGACTCTAGGGTTCAGTGCTCATCTCTGCTTACAGCCAAAGAGCCAGTGCTGTCTGTGTTTGCAGATGTTTCTGTGGACATGTGACAGGCATGTGGAGCGGAGACCACTTCCCAGGCAGTGGCCCTGGCAGAAGGTTTCCTCCTGAGTCAGGTAGAGGAGAAAAGGCAGGAAGAGCAACAGGGAAGGAATCTTTCTACAGACATTCTGTCTGATTTCCCAGGCAGATCTTTTTAAACCTTTTAACCTTTTTAAATCTTTTAAATTTTTGTAAATTCATGGTTTAATTCTTTTTTAATTGACTTTTAAGTAATTTATGAACTTTAAGGTTTTAATTTATGAATTTCTGTAAGCCGCCTAGAGTCAGGTTCGCCTGATTAGGGCGGGGTAATAAATCTAAATAAATAAAATAAATAAAATAAATAATACTCATTTCTCGATGCATTTAACCTTAAAATGTGCATTTTAAAAGATGTTACTAGTGACCCCAAAGCTGCATTGCAATATTCAGCGAAATGAATAATTGACAGGACACATCCATTTCAATTCTCATTCTGAAGTGTGGATCAAATAAACTTGTGTTAGAATCTGGAGGCCATGATTTCTCCCAGCCTTCCAAATTGAAGTCTTTGTTACTGGATGGAACATTCAAGTTCCAGATTTTTTTAAAAAATATTCCAGGGACTGTAGAATGAAGATACAAGTCAGAAAACAAAGCTTGCTTCTGATGCTTGGCAACAAATATGGACAATTGCTGGATAATATTTGCTTCTAATCAGCTAGTCTGCTACATAAATTCCATACCAAAAAATCAGCCTGTTAAAAATTGTTGACTCAAGTTGTGTACTATCTCTTTGATGTTACTTGGCTAACAGCCAACTGTTCACTTGCTTTTTGCAAAGTTTAAAAAAACCCAATTTCCCAAACAAACATTGGTCCCAACTAATGAAATGAAGTCTCTGGTAATCCTGCTTCATGCTGAGAGTCCCAATTAATGTGCAGACATCTAGGAAATTAGAAAAGGGATCTCATTTTTCAGCTCAGTTGGAGGTCAGAAACATAAGAATTCTTACACATAAAGAATTCTACCACTATCCATCTTAGAGACCAGGGAAGGTTACCTATCTGCATGTCATGGAAGTTCACTTCCACTGAGACTCAGACCATATTTATAAACTGCAGTGTCTGTAAAACTGATGAAAGTTGATATTCAAAGGACCAGTAAATGTCAGGTCCATTTTGTCTTTGTGTCCAAGAAGAAAACTAATTTTATCATATAGAGCAAGCCTCCCTAATCTCATGCATTCCAAAAGTTTCTGAAGTGGGACTTTTTAAATAACTCCTCAAATCATTGACCATTGCCCATATTGGGTAGGGCTGATGGGAATTACTTGAAAACATCTGAACAATTCCAGTCAGAATATGGGTGACATGTAGCTGATACAAGATCATTCGATGAACAGTTTCTAATATCATTGAAGAATCATCTGTCACTAAAACAATCCTGTGTTTGAAGGGCATCATAGGCACCATGGCATAATGAGAACATCCTTCTCCATATACTGAGGAGAAGGTTGGTCATCAATGTCATTTCAGGACATAATACTAACTAGCATGATGTAGAAGGGCTGGTTCAGCTAAGCCAGATGAAGCTGTGACGACTCCAAAACCTTCTCAGGCAAGAGATGTTGGAAAAACTTGAGGACTACCTTAACTCTGACCTAAATTTATGTGGGTATAGTGTAAGTGAGTTTAGGCTAAAGGTCCTTTGAAACCTAAGTAACTAAACTCTGGCTTCTCCCTTGTTCCATATCTTTCATGGATCTTTCGAGGGCTGATCTCAGGCAGGAAAGCAGAGGTGCAAACAGGTCAAATTATGCCAGTACAAGAGTCTTCTTTCCCTTCCAGACCCAGTATCATTAGTGCATCTTTGAATATGAATTGTACTGTCATTTCAGCAACAAAAAGCTCTGCCACCACTACAGTCCAGAGAGAAAAGGGACTGAAACCCGGCAGAATAGGAAAGGCTTTGGATTTTCTGGATCCAAATGCTTCTTCCCTCAGCACACGGTTTCGAAGTGGGCAGAGCTAAAGTAAACCTGGACCTACTGTAGTTATTCTCTTTCTCATCGGTACCAATAAGAATGAAGCTAAATTTTAAAGGGCAATCCTGTGTGATCAAAACAGAGAGGTTGAAAAGAAAAGAAGAAAACTCCCTACCTCTTGTGACCTTCTACTTGGAGAGCTTTGGATTTTGAAGTTCTTCCATATTGAATTCCCCTCACTTCTTGTCCCACAGGAGAAGCTCTTTTAA
Source organism: Furcifer pardalis (assembly GCA_030440675.1). Lineage (NCBI taxonomy): Eukaryota > Metazoa > Chordata > Lepidosauria > Squamata > Chamaeleonidae > Furcifer > Furcifer pardalis. Next base: position 85,814,519 of record CP126896.1, read on the forward strand.
GGAAATACTCTGATTTTCCTGATTTCTTCAATATCCTATTTTCATACAACAATTGGCTATCTAAATATGCAATAAATGTTTTAACTGTAAAGCTCTTGAGCAGTGATTCTTATTTCCCATTATGCACTCCAAAGTGTTTTTTCCTTCCGTGCACTGGTGGCCATCAGCAGGTTTGCACCAGTTCACCAGAACCGGTAGCAGAACTTCTGGTTGGCCCTGCCCATCCAAGTTTGAAAATAAAGTTGTCCTAATTTGGGTGCAATGCAGGGCTTTCCCCCTGGCCACGCTCACCATACCACACCCACAGTGTGGTAGTAAAATTTTTTGGAGCCCACCACTGCTTCCGTGTCTAGGTCAGACGTGAAACTACCCAAAATGAAACCACCTTTTGTTGAATTCATACCTTAGTTCATTTCACCTAACCCAGTGTGAGAAGGATTAGCCAGCACAAGGTTGCCATTGCCTGGCGTATGCTCGATTGTGGTTCAAAAATACCACAATATTCGAGGAGGCTCTTTCTGTGCAACCTGGATACTATTTGGTCCTAGGGAAACTGTTAAAAATAATTTATCAAGAAAGTTAAAGGCAAGAAAAGTTCATTGTACAGTAATTATGACACATCTATCTGGCTGAGTGAATAACCAGGAAGTTCTATTTTCAGTGAATGAATAGTGGGGAAATTTTAGAATCTGTAATACTGTATACACTTAAGCCTCACTTACCTTAATAAGACTTACTAGTATATAGGCACTAAACTGTGAAACATGTAAACATAAGTAAAAGTATACAAATCTGTGCTGCACATGAAGAAACTAAACATCAAAGCAGACGATTGGCAAACCAAGAATAACTTAATTTTATTGTGATTTGAGGTCCAGCTTATACACAGTTCCTTACCTTATGCTTAAGGATAATGTCCCTTATGTGCACTTATCCTGATTCTTTATTTTTGCTTTCTAAGAATGGGTTGTTAGCCCACTGAAGGAAAAATCAAGAACCTTGTGGCATTTTAGAGACTTATTTTGCATAAGATTTCATGGACAAGGGCACATTTCTTCCCAAAAGCTGCACCCCACAAAAGCTCATGCTTTACAGGGGCATGACAAAACTCTCTGAACTATTTTCATTGTCTCTAAAGGGAGAAAGACCTGGGAGTAGCACCTGAGTACAAAGCATGAGTAAAAACCTAATGCAAAGTTGAAGTGGTGCAGTAATACTGACTCTCCAAAAAGTTTTCAGAGGTTTTCAAAACTAATATTAACTCTCTGAGTGTGTGCTTAAATCTTGGTTTTCTCCTGTGTATGTTAATGGGGGGTGAACACAACCTTCCCTCTCTACCCACTTATTGTTTCTCTTCTGCTGGGTACTGCATGATAGATTGAGTGCCCGTTTCTGTCTCAGCTCCTGCCAACCTAGCAGATTGAAAGCAAGAAATTGCAAGTAGATAAACAGGGGGCACTTTGGTGGGAAAAGATCTTGGGGACATGAAAGGAGCCTCATTCAGACACTCCCTGAGCGGAGTTTCTCCAGCAAAACTCTTTTCAACCCAGAATAATTTCTGACACAAAATTATTATTACAGTATTTGTTTAATTCATAAATCTTTTGCTGCAAGATGTGCTATTTTATGTTCTCTTGAGTTCTCTGCACAGACAACCATGTAGGAGCATAAGATTTGACTTGAGCCTTTCCTCCCTTTTTTTAGTTTGAGAAGAAATTACAAAAGAAAAAGAAAAACAATTCAGAATAAGAAAAACATAAGCAAACACGAATATATAATAATGTTACTGTACTCTCTATGTGCTTGCACCACCCTTGTTATAGCTTTATTCATTTTCCTTTCACCAATGCATAGTCCCCATAGTTCACGAAAATCATTTTTCACTAATTCTGTCTTTATTTTTAGTTCACATGTTAATTTATCATTAATAGCTATATTCCATTTCTCTTTATACCTACCATCCAGTTCAAAATCACAATCTGCTTTCCATTTTTAATTATGTTCACTCTCACCGCTGTAACAAAAATAATTATCATTTATTTCTTTTTCTGTTCTATCTGTAGATTTCCAAAATTCAATAATAATGCTACTTTAGGACACATTTCCAAATTTATAGAGAATATTTCATTATTTTCCCAAAAAAACCCATTCTCTATATTTTCTTCAAGTTCTTACATTCCCACCACAAATGAATATATGTACCAACTTCTTTTTTACATCTCCAACCATCTTTTGACTAATTTGTATCATAATAGCTTAAACGTATTGGAGTCAAATATCATTTCCATATTGTTTTATAACAATTCTCTTTAACTCTGACATATTTTTCACAATTCTTTGTTTCCATATTGGTTGGAGGGATAACAGATATCCCTCCAACCAATTGCTGCCACACCTAATTGCTGCTTTGTGTGTTACATTTTCCACAAACTCCTTCTGGAACACAGGGAGGCACCACACAAAAAAAAGAAAGAAAGAAAAACGCCAAAGCCAGCAGCAGGCACTTGAAAAAGCAGGGTATAAAAGGGGTTGGGGTGAAGAGTTTAGGTCCTATTCCTAATGCTAATGTGATCTAGTGCACTCAAATCTCAAATGAAAGACTTCAGACATTTATGACACATTCATAGACACAGGCACTCAATTGACTGGATCTCAAAATGTAAGGTAAAACATGATTTGCAGCTGCCTGAAAGTGGCTTAGTGGTCAAGATGGTAAATTTGATGACTGGGAAGGTTGGCAGGTCAACAGTTCAATTTTTTTAAAACTGAAGTGCTGATAGCCCCGATCTGATTTGAGCACCACTTTGGGCTTTCTCTATTAAATTCAGAGCAGTCCAGAAAAGGACAAATACATCCCACTTTACTTTGAATTTTGAATAATCTTCAAATGTGAAGCACAACCCTATTGTATATATAACACTGGATGCTATGCATGTCAGTTGCATTTACGGATGGCTTTCCCACACAGACATTTCATAGAATCATAGAATCGCTGGGTTGGAAGGGGCCTTTTCATCCATTGAGTCCACCCCCCTGTTTAACTTGTAGATGAAGGGGCAAGATGGGCAGACAGAGTAGACAGCGCAGGAAACCATAGTCTCCCTGGTGCACACTGGACCATTAATGGATAGTTTTGCCTAATCAGATCTTATATTGAATTAGAACAGGGGTTCCTAACCCTTTAAAGCTGGGAGCTGAGCCACACTCTCTCTGTCATCTTTGAGGGCAGGATGGCCATTTTGCCCTGCCTGCACAATGGGTGAGGCCATTTTGTCCCAGCAATTTAAAAGGGGGTGGGCATTTTGTTTCTTTAATGCCCTTGGAGGGGTGGAGGGCCACATGAAATGGTGCCATGGGCCGGATCTGGCCCACAGGTCTTCGGTTGGGAACCCCTGAATTAGAATAAAGAATGGAACACAGGACATTGCAAACTGATGGAGCAGAAAAAGAATGGGACAAAGGAAATCTGCTTTCCCTGTGTAAAATCACTTTATTTCACCCATCCATTCACATTTCACTGAGTGTGTTACTATAGAAACAAATGCTGCAGAGGTAGGGTGGAGAATGTCAGTAATATATTTAGTCATGGATGTATAGGTGTCATAGGAAAATGGATTGGAGGGTTTGCTTTTAAATCTTTGAAGATAATATAACTCTGTACGGGAAGTGGAGGAGAATCTCTGTGGAAAGCATTTGTGGTGGAGAAGAGGAATATATAAAGGCCAAGGATAATGGGAGATTAAGGGACAGCATGAATGATTCAAAGCCAAAAATCAGTGTTGTGTGCAGTGTGTAAATTACTGAACATTTCTATGGGATTTTGAGAGATTAAAATGGTAATGAAGATGCTTTTCAGGGACATGAGGCCTTTTTAGCATTAAATGTATTTTTTAAAATAATATTTTACCATTAGCTATACCTCTTGGCAGAGGGACATACAAAGGAGAATTTGCTATGAATGCCCACAACCCAACTGGAGTGATATCCCATCAAGAGAACATAAAATAGCACATCTTGCAGCAAAAGATTTATGAATTAAACAAATAATAATAATTTCGAGTCAGAAATTATTCTGGGTTGAAAGAATTTTTGCTGGAGAAACTCCAATCAGGGGATGCCCAAATGAGGCTCCTTTCATGTCCCCAAGATCTTTTCCCACCAAAGTGATCCCTATTTATCTACTTGCAATTTCTTGCTTTCAATCTGCTAGGTTAGCAGGAGCGGAGACAGAGATGGAAGCTCCACTCAGGGGATGCCCGAATGAGGCTCCTTTTATGTCCCCCAAGAACTGGAACAGAGACGGGCACTCAATCTGTCATGCAGTACCCAGACCTCAAACTGCAGACTTACGGGCCTTCCAGCTAACAAGGCAAGCTTCTTAACCACTGAGCCATTGCAGCCCCATATAATTAAACAAATGAAAACAAAGGACACAATGTTCAAGAGAGCAGAACAGGGTAGGTAGAGACTGGGAAGAGGATGATGACAACTCTTAAATTTTCTAACAAATGGTTCTGTGGAGGGTGGGGGAGAGAAAAACCAAGCAGAGAGAAAAGAGCAGAGAGCTAAAGTGTTTTATTCTGACATTCAGTCAACAAGAGTCAGTGGTGTACCCTGAATGAATGCAATCAAATCAAGTTTATGTGTCATTCATTCATTTTTGGTACTAATATTGCCCCTCCTTCCTACAATGTTTGTAGGCTTTGTTAAGCAGAAAACCTGGCTTTATCACACAGCAACAAAGTAACATAGGCAGGATTAGATAAGGCATGGGCTAGAGAGGAGAGCACACACTCATAGTTTATGTGCATGTATGCATGCATCTCTGTGATTCCCCCACCTATCCAGTCATATTTTTGAACCACAATCGGGTGTTCTCCTTGTTGTACTAGCTAATCTTTCTCACACTAGGTCAGGAGAAAGGAACTTCTTTTTCTTTAAGTGCCGTATCAGTTCCAAATATTGGCCATCATCATAGTGATAGTCTTCCAGTTCTTAATTCCTTGGAACAGTTCTTCCAAGGACATGCCACACCAGTCTCTCAGCTTCTTCAGCCATGAAGTCTGTCTACATCCAGGGCCTTTCTTCCCAAAGATCTTTCCTTGCACAATGAGTTGGAGTATTCTCTACTTCGTGTCATTCTTCATGATATGGCCAAGGTATTGGACGATTCTTTGTTTAATGGTCTTAAACAGTAAGGAAAGGAAGTACAGAATGAATTCACCCAAAGATGGCTTTGTTTTGCCAATTTCATGTCTGACCTAGACACGGAAGAAGAGGAAGAATTGGTATATATGAAGAAGGAACATAGGTTTACACAGAATAACTTTTCCTTTTTAGCAAAACACACTCTGAGGGACAAAAGAAGAGGGGGAATATTTTTATAATGTATTTCAGGCTTTCCTCAGAACAGCACCTTTGTCCATATATTGTTGTCTTTTATGAAGGATGAGAATTGGATAGGAGTCTGAAGAAATGTTCTTGGAGCCTCGCCATATTGCTAGTTATTTTTGGCAGGAGGGCTCCACAAAGATTCAAACGTTATCATCTGAAGGATGGTCACTCAGAAACAAAAAGAGAAGCCAGCAGTACTAATAGTGCTTCATGCCAGATTTTGAAAGAATAACTCCTAGGAGTAAGTCTTGTTAATCGTACTTATTGTAAAAGTAAACATATAGGATTGCATTGGTAGTCATTTTAGGGAGATACTCCAAGCTATGAGATATCAAATCCTGTGAAAACACACAGAGCAGAGATGAGGAATGCCTGGCCTGCCACTTGTTGCTGAACTTGAAATCCCATTCTCCTGCACCACTGGCTATGCTATTGAATGTTAATGGAAGTGGATTCCAACAACAACTAGAGCAGAGGATGAGTAGGTTGTAGGCTACATGCAGTCCCCAGAGACATTTTTGTGGCTCTGAAAGCTCCAAAAAATGGTCTCCAAAAGCCTGGTTTTTAAAAGAAGGGGCTAAGCCCACCTACCCCCTAAATTAGAACAAAAGTACCAGTCTGCTTATTTAATTTATTGCAAAAATAGTAGAAAACAGCCACTTCTGATCTCCATGAGATCCATGAAGAGAATGAGACACAAATATGGCCTCCAAATCAGCTAAGCTTCCCAACCATGGATGGTGTCCATGTATGTGTCACATGTTGTTTATCATAATCAGTGATGGAGAACTCAAGGAGATATGAACTTGTCTAGATCAGATTGCAGATGTCAGTTGTGCTCACCCTCTGTCTCATAGGTTCTTTCTTAATCCTTATCACCAGTGGCTTAATCAACTGAGAGATACTAAGAATCCACAAAAAAAGGATTACTTATCCTGAACTGTATGAATTTGATATCAAAATGGTGGCTCTCCAAAGAGAGTGACTACCATTCTGAGGAAGCATAGAGCAAGGTGAATACTAGCTTCTGGCAATATAATGATACTCTAGCTGGAATGTACAATGCCACCATCATACAATAAGTAAGCAATTCACGAAGCCATGAGAGGAAATAACTAAGAGGGATCTGTACAAGCAGCTGTTAGAACAACATCTCTAGAGTTTATCTTCCAGCTTGTTTTGCTCTCTTGTATTTTTATTAGATAAAGTTTTCTAATCACATTTCAGTGTCTTGTTTTGTCAGTTCCCAGCTCTGTGATAATTCCTTGTTGTTCTGGTAAAAGTAGCAAGAGAATAATCCAGATAAAATGACTTAAGATAAAGCAAGCGCCATACACTTGTCTTAGTGTCTGGAATTTTCCACACTGTAAAAACATCCTGGATAAGGCATTTCTTTACACAATAATTGGCATATTGAGGACTATTCAGGTGACAAAACAAAATGCCTTAGTCTCCCACCCCCACCCTCTATCAAAATGCCTTCCTAGAGCTTACACCACAATAAATTTGCTAATCTTCAAAATGTCACAAGATTCATTGTTCTTACTAACTAAAGGAATCATTTTTAAAGGAAAATAAACACAGAACAAGCATATCACCAGGAACCTTTGGAAGTGCACAGTTGTGCATAACAGTGAAATTTTTTATTCAAGAGAAATAGCAGTGCCCAAGACATGGGAAGAGCATGTGGCCATCTCACCCTGAATGCACCCAATCTTGTCAAACTTCAACAGCTAAATAGGGTCAGACTTTGTTAGTCTTGAACAACTAGGGATCTCCAACTGGGTCTAGAATACACTTCCACCCTTTCTGAAATTCTCATGAGCTGCTGCTAGCCAGAGCTGAAAACCACAATGGAACAGTTGCAAAGAGTAGCATTGCTAGGTACCATCTACAATACCCTAAGGCCTGTCATAGAAAATCCCATTTGAAATGTGCTTTTCTCTGATCTCTGTTTCACCATATGCTTAGCCCCTCAAGATGGAGAATGGGCATGTGTAGGAGTACGGTACATACATTCCAATATGATTCTAAAGTATGGAAATAAATCACTATTGACTAACTGTTCCCATGTGGGAAAAATGATACCAGTATAATAAAATCACTGTCCAGGAAACGATCGCTCTCTTTCACCGTTGGCAGTCCCACCTCAACTTCCTCCACCACACTCTCTCTCACACACACACACACACATACACACACTCTCTCTCTCACGCATGCACGCCTGTGCCCGCCTCCTCCTTCCCCGGGGATGCTGCCCCCTGGAAAGTGCCTCCCAGGGGAGGCCCCCATTCTATGCCAGTGAATAGAGGACACCAGGGCTTATATCAGGGCTGCCCAGACCACACCCCGTGTGCTGGACCCAGCCCCTGACGCCAATTCATCTGGCCCGTGACACCCTCACTACTCTGAGAAGTGGATGGGGGATGCACCCACCAATGTACACCCAGGACTACCTCCATGAGTGGTGTGGATGCATTTGTGCATCTGTGGGGATGTCCAGAATCCCTTCAGGGAGTGGCACGGATGCATTTGCACATGTGGGGGATTTCTGGGAGTGGTGCAGATGCATTTGTACAAGTGCAGGGACATCCAGAACCACTTCTGGGAGAGGTGCAGATGCATTTGTACATGCACAGAGATGTCCAGAACCACTTCCGGGAGTAGTGTGGACATATTTGTGCATGTGCAAATGCATCTGCGCCTCTCTCAGAAGTGGTTCCAGATGTTCATGCGCAAACATGCCCACTTTCAGAGGCATGGTCAGGCCCACTCGGCTGTTCTGGGAGCGTGGTCAGGCCCCTGGTGCAAAAAGTTTCGGCATCCCAGTTTATATATTAGATTACAAGCCTAGAAATTCTTCACCAGTCATTGTTGCCCTGCACAGTTTGCATGGTAAAATATATTTTAGGAAGCAAAATGATTCAGCCTAGCCTTGTGAACAGAGACAATGAAGTTCCAAATCCAGTTTGGATTTTTTTAAAATAGTATTAGAACACATCTACTGCAACTTCAATACAAATGAATTCTCCATTCAGCTCAACAGCAGTTTATTTTAGTGCTCAGGGAGACACCAGCTGCTGGAAAAGCTAACTGCAGATTTTTCCTTTTACAAAGACAAAGGAATGTTCTCCATCTGCTGCAACCCTTTCATTGTGACTAATTCTCTGATTACTAATTCAATGCTATGCCTGTATGCTCAAGATTGACCCCATTGAGTTCAATGGGACTTTATTTATTGGATCTGGTGGATATATAATAAAAAACACAGTGCACTCTAATATTGGAGCTTTGGATTACATTCCTTCCTTCCCCCTCTCTTTAAGACAATGCCTCTTTCATTGTCAATGATTATTTATTTATTTATTTATTTATTATTCATATTTATCAACTGCCCTCCTCACCAAGGTGACCCAGGGCAGCTTACAGATCATAAAAATGCTATAATAAACATATAACATTCTTAAAAACATTCCTAAAAATCCTCAAATTTAAAACTGTTAAAAATCAAAATTTAAAATCTATTTTTTTTAAAAAAAGAACGCCAAATTATTACATCTTGAGGGAGAGAGGGGCTTAAATCATCCAGTGGGCTGGCGTCATTGCACCTCCCGCACCCCATACCTGCCCTGCCAGCCATGTTTTTAAGTTCTTCCTAAAGGGCAGCAACTCCATCTGGAGACGTAGCTCAGTTGGCAGGAGGTTCCATAGGGCTGGGGCGGACACCAAGAAGGCCCTCCGCCTAGTGCCAGAGAGATGATTAGAAGGCATTCTTTTGGATCAGCTCTGGAACTTATATAAATCTTTCTTAATGTTGGAGAAACGGGAAGAGGCAGTTGAAAAGACTTCGGATCAAATGAATTCAAAGACTCTCTATCCCTACCTGCTCCTCTCATCCTACTCACACATGAAAAGTCTGACTTTATTAAATGGAGATGAACAAAGTGCAGCCTGTGGACCAAACTGGGATCCAACCCCTGTTTTGTGGAGCCAAGTGAGGCCTCCATTGTTCCAATGTCACATTTGGAACATGGAACAAAATCACTGCCATGTTTCATGTGAGCAAATAAACAGTGATGGGATGACCCTGGTTCCATCTGGTTCTCCAGAACCAGCAGGAACAATCTTGGAGGGTTCTCTGAGAGGGTAGCCCATTTTTAAGGTCAGATTGAGTTTCTGCGCATGCAGACTAAATTGGAGCCATTTTGGCTCCAATTTTAATTTTTTTTTTCTTTCGGAGCCGGAGCCGCACCTTTTCAGAACGGCTCTGGCAGCAGCAGTGGCGGCGGCAGCACCAGCCCTCAGAGGAGAGCACCTCCCCCGGGGCACATTGAGGCCTGCCCGGGCTGTCCGCCACTGCCGAGCCCTCCCAAGGAGCCCCCATGGCCTGAGGACGCCCGGTGGGGCGCACCACTACCGCCTGCACCCTCCTCCTCTGCCGGGCACCTGTGGCCTCCTCCTCCTCCTCGGGTCAGTGCCTTTTCAGCTCGGCTCCAGCTGTGGCCATGGCCAGGGGCAGCCAGGGGTTGCAGGCAGCGGCGGCTGCAGGCAGTGGGTCCTGTGGCCGCGGCCTTCAGAGGAGCAGGAGGCCACAGTCAGGGGTGGCGTGCCTTGCCGTGTGGCCCCGGGCCATGGGGGCTCGTCGGCACCAAGGAAGGTAAGTAAGTGAGGGTTTTGTATTTGGGGTGGGTGGGTGATTTATTTGTGTTTTGGGTGGGTGGTTTTATTTTTATTTAATTTTTATTTTATTTATTTCTTTATTTTATTTATTTAAGTTATTTACGGGTTTGTGTTGTAGCTGTCTGGTTGGGTGGGTTGGTTGAGGGGTGTGTGTGTGTGTTTATTTTTATTTTATTTTATTTTATTTATTTATTATTTATTTATTTTTCTTTATTTGTTATTTTTGGCCCCGCCCATGATGTCATGATGTCATGACATTGGCCACGCTCATGATGTCATGATGTCATGACATTGGCCACGCCCGTGACGTCCGTGACGTCATGACGTGGTAGTAGAATTTTTGTCATTCCATTACTGCAAATAAACCACCACCATCAAGTGAGTAACCCACAGGGCCAGGTCCTTTTAGGCATGGCAGACACTGAGAGTTGTAATCTCACTGCCCACTAAGGTTTATAGTGGATGCCCACCAAGGAACTATGACTCCCAAGAAGCACTGTGGTGAAGGCAGCCAATAATAGAAGCACTGCAGTGTTGGAGATTAATAATCCCAAAGCCCTTTGCTAAGAGAGCCTAAGGAAATCTAGAGGTCTGCAGGTTTGTGTCTGCAGGCTGCAATTCCCAGATTTCTGCCAAGGGAATTTTGGAGATTTCTAGGGGTCGTAGTCCAAAAAACCAGAAAGATCACATCCTCAGTAGGTAATGTATGACCCTCTAGAGCAGGGGTTCCCAAACTTTTTGTGTGTTGGACCAGTCACATGGTTGAGCGGGCTGGTCATGTTGTTCCTCCTGCCATAAAACGCATCCACGGCTGTCATAAATGTGTTTACAACAGCCGCAGGTGCATTTACAGCAACATTTGCACAAGCGTGGGTATGTTTTACTTCTGATTCTGGTAATGTTTGCGCATGCATGCATTTTACTTCCACTTCTGGTAGTGGCGAGGGCAGTGTGGGCCAGATGATTTGGTGCTGTGGACCGTAGTTTGGCCACCCCTGCTCTAGAGCTGTGTTTCAAAACCGTTGTCTTTGGACTTCAGTTCCCAGAAGCCTAAGTCAATTCCCCAAAGCACTGATCAGCCAACGTATTGATTTAGGCTTCTAGGAATTAAAGTCCCCCTGTGGGGCATGAGCCCCACAATGGGAGCCACTGCTCCAGAGCCTAGAGCTGTTGTTCACTGTAACCTTCTGTCAGCCTTAATCTGGGATCTGCAATCTTAACATTCAACACAGTCTTAAGCTCAGCAGAGAATGGAGACTAATCACAACTTTAATATGCTACTGAGAAATCTGATTTTCACTCTTGATCATTTAAGGATAACAATGCTTCTTATATTCTCATTGCTGCCTGATGGAAGGTTAAATTCACCCCACTATCTATGAACAGGCTCTACTTAGCATGGATGGATGTCAAAACGGAGATGTTGTAAAGGGCAACCATGGTCATTGTGCTGCGCTTCACGTTGTGCAATCATTAAGCTGCATCACTTTAGCTTATTAGCACAGGACAAATGCTGACCTTCATGTTTCATGAAATCCATTTAGAAATGATGTTAATTTCTGTCTCTGGCTAGTGTCACTTCAGTGGAATTGCTTCATCAAGATCAGCTGCATCAAGTCATGGGCCCTGATCCAGCTGCCACAGGCGGGAGGTGAGCATTGCTCTTCGTAACACACTGGCTCATTCTACCTAAGCAGCCCCACCTCAAAATACCCCTTTTTAATTTGGGACAGGGTTGTTGTAACAAGCCATCAAGTTGCCACTGGCTCATGGCGATCTTATGAATGTGTGATCTCCAAAATGCCTTCTTGGCAGCCCTGTTCAGCTCTTGTAAACTTGTGGCTTCTTTTATGACAGGGGTTCCCAACCTAAGGCCTATGGGCTGGAACTGGCCCACCACACCATTCCATGTGGCCCGCATCCCTCCAAGAAGGGGTTTGCTGGGCACCTTGGGAGGGTGGTGGACAGGAAGTGATGGGGTGCCTATTGGGGGAGTTGGGGGGGAGAAATCCCATACATTCCCATTACCTCTCCCTACCTCGGGGGGGGGGGGTGCCAGTTGCTGGGGCACACTGAGATGAGTCCCTGTATTCCTGTGGGCCAGCACAGCACTGCCTCCAATGCATTTAAGAAAAATGGCCACCCCTTTGAAGCTATTGGGACAAAATGGTCACCCCCATCATGTAGGCAGTGCAAAATGGCCATCCAGCCCTTGAAGCTGACTGAGAGAGCATGATCCGGCCCTGGCTTGAAAAGGTTGGAATCTCTGCTTTATGAAGTCAATCCACCTCATGTTTGGTCTTCTTTTCCTGCTGCCTTCAACTTTTCTCACTATTATTATCTTTTCCAGAGACATTTGCCTTTTCGTTATATGGTCAAAATATGACAGCCTAATCTTCATCATTTTTGCCTTTGGAGACAGTTCAGGCTTGATTTCCTGTAGGACTCACTTTTCATTTTTCTGCCAGTCCAGGGTATTCACATAAGTCTCTTCCAGTTCAAATTAATCAGTTTTTTCCCTGTCAGCTTTCTTTACTGTCTAGCTTTCATACCCATCCATGCTGATTGAGAATACAAGAATGATCTTAGCTTTGGTCTCCAGTGAAACATCCTTACCCTTGATGATATTTTCTAATTTCTTCATTGCTGCCCTTCTGAGTTTCAGTCTTCTTCTGATTTCTTGGCTCCAGTCTCCATTTTGTTGTAGGCATGTGTTTGTGGGTAGGATCGCCCCACATTCTACCTGGAGAATTCTTGGAGAATTCTGGTGGACTGAAACCAAGAAAAAATGAATGGCTCCCTCCTTGCTGAGAGCGACAGACAAGGAGGAGGACAAAAACAACTGCAGAGTTGGAAGAGACACTATAGCTCATCAAGTACAAATACAACCCTGTCAAGGAGACAAAATGGGGAACTGAACACCAACCTCTGGTTCCACAACCATATACCTTAGCCACTGAGCTATGGCAACTTTTTATAGAACTCTTTATTCTGTGCATTTAAAAAAAAAGTAAGTGTTTTGTCCATATAGCAGTTTTGTTGGTATTTTCCACCATTTTGAATCCATGGTTCTACAGAGAGCTTGGAAAGTTATTTTTAAACATGGTTATTTAGTTTTCAGCCCCTCAAGTAATTAATAACAGTAATAATGACAACTGTAAATAGCAACTCTGTTTTTCATTACCCACTACTTTTCAGCTACTTGTTTGCATCATATCCAGATGTTCCAAGATAGTGTCCTGTGGTGCAAAATACATCCATGCACATCTTTCCAGCTATGAAATGAAATAAAATGATCACAATGTTACTGCAAAAGTGGTTTCTCATTAAATTAGAATTATAAGGTAGGTTAGCTGTGTCTTAGGGCATTGTAAAATTCTCTGTATAGGATTCATTATTTGTAATTAGTTACATCTGACTTCTGGTTCAGTGTAGCCATTCTGCTCTTTCTTTGCATTACCAGATTGCAAGGGTTAAGGCATTCTGCTGGTATGCATCCGTGATATGCACACCTCCTTTGAGAGAACTCCTTGTGACCTTCTACTCCTACCGCTTGAGTTCCCAGTCCTTCCACCTGCCCATAAATCCCTCCCAGATGTCATGTTGTGTGATTTTTGTTTCCTGCTGAGGGAAGCCCTATGACCTTTGTCATCAGTTGTCTGGCTGTGCCTGTGGGATGGGGGATTACTCCTGAGCATTCCTGTTGGGTGGATGTCAAAAGCAGTAGGACCTCAAATGGCAAAACTCCAGGAAGGAAGGAAACACAAGGCAGGTTCTTTTGCTGGAGATAACACTTAATGAGTCCAGCGGATGTGTGAGTAAAGGAAACGATGTCTAAGGGACTGTGGGCGGGGGTGCAAAGAAACTTTCCATAAAAATAATGCAAAGTCAGGAGGCAAAGTGGCTAAAACACAGGGGAGGTTTGCAAGATACTATACAGAGCTTAGTGGAAATATAACCACCTCTTCTTCATGCCATTGTTCTGACATGTGGCAGGTACCACATACATTTATTCATGCTATAGCGCAGTGATGGGGAGCCTTGGCACTCCAGGTGTTCTTGGACTTCAGTTACCAGAAGCCCAAGTCAGCACTCCTGCTGATCAGTACTTCTGGGAATTGAAGTTCAAGAACGTCTGGAGTGACAATGTAACCATAATTTTGAAATTAGCATGTTTAGTATTAAAATATGTTTCTCTCACTATTTTGATTTGCCCTCCACTTCAAGTTTAATCTTCTATGTTCACAAGCACCACACTGTGCAACGATTATTTGCAGGAAAAAGGGCTGCAAGAGTTGATTTTTAATAATTTTATAAAGATCTCAAACTGCTGTTATATCTAGGAATGTACTTTCCAGTTTAACCATCCTTTCTGGCAAGTCTTGCCTTCCCAATATGATACCAAAGGATAGGAATCAATTAATTAAACTTTTCAATCCAAACCACTATTTCCTCATAGAATGTCTCCCGACTGTCCTGGGATTGTTCAAACCCTGACATTTTGGCTTGTTGCAGCCTCCAGGAGGGTGGGGGAACTTCAAAAATAGCGCACATTGGGTCCAGGGAGGTCGGGAGACCCGATGCGTGCTAATTTTGAAGTTCCCCCACCCTCCTGGAGGCTGCAACAAGCCAAAATGTCAGGATTCAAATCCTGATGTTTTGGCTTGTTACAGCCTCCAGGAAGGGGGGGCTTTGGAAACAGCTTGGATTGGGTCTTCCCACCTCCCGGGAGCCAGCAAGGGGGGGGGTCAGAGACTTTTTTTACCCATTTCGGGCTCCCTAACCCCCCTGCCAGCTCCAGGGAGGTCGGAAGACCGGATCCAAGCTGTTTCCAAAGTTCCCCCACCTCCCTAGAGGCTGCAGCAAGCCAAAACATCAGGATTCAAATCCCGACATTCTGACTTGCTGCAGCCTCCAGGGAAATAGGGCTTTTTTTTAACGTTGTGTGATCAATGCATCGCACAACGTTAAAAACTGGATAACGACGAGACTTTTGGAACCAAGTCTCATTGTTATCAGAGGTACTAGTGTACTGTATTAGGAAAGCCCACAGGCACTTGTTCCTTTCATCTAATGAGTGATCAGTACTGTCAGTGACACTTGATTGCATGCCTTGATTCACATCCATTACAGAGCCATGCACCTTTTTGTCAGATCTTGAGCCAAAACAGAATTACAGAAAGGAAAAAGAGTGCACAGAATGCTGGCATTTAGCCACAGCAGTGCCTGGACAATTTTGCAACTTTTTCTTTCATTGCCTGCCCTGGGGCCAAGATCTGACAGACAGGTCACAACTCGAGATGAAATCATGTGGATTTTCAGGAAATATGATTCTGTCCTTTGCGACTAGAAGATGCAGACATGCAAGCAAAGGATGAGTATCATAGTCCTGTGCAGAGTCCTTGGATGAATATGCAAAACTGAAACAAATAAGTGGTACTTGATCTATTTTTAACAGAGACCCAGAAATGCACAGACAGTGTCACATAGTCATCTGGAGTGAGCCCAACAGTCTCCCCAAGAGTCAACCCTGATCTATACACCTGTTATTCAGACACAGCATTGGATGGGAGTCTTCTGGACACCGCTAATGTATGTGTCACAAAATATCAATCACAAAACAAAGAAAGCTAATTTGCAAACCACAGGAAGTGAAAAATGCTCTTGCTGTGACACTGAGACACATCACTGAAATTAAAGAATCCCCTCCTTTAATTCTTCTTCTTCTGTGCCTAGACCAGATGTGAACCTGCCAAAATGAAGCCACCTTTTGGTGAATTCATTTCTGCAGTTCCTCTTGCCTGACCAAATGTGAGAAAGGTTACCTGGCTCTTTCTGGGTACCCTTCTAATGGTGGGCTATGTAATCTTCAATTTAGCAAGGGAAAGGAAAGCTCTTCCTGTTTGCAACTTCTGGATCTGTTTCTTTTTCTTCTTCTTCCATGTCTCAGCCAGATGTGAAACTGCCAAATTGAAGCCAACTTTTGGTGGATTCAGTCTGCATTTCCCTTCATCTGATCTAGTGTGAGAAAGATTAGCCACCAACACAAGGTTGCTATTACTACATAAAGGTAAAGGTTGCCCTTGCTTGAAAGCCAGTCGTATCTGACTCTAGGGTTCAGTGCTCATCTCTGTTTATAGCCGAAGAGCCAGTGCTGTCTGCATTTGCAGACATTTCCGTGGACATGTGGCAGGCATGCCTCGACACCGGAGTGCATGGAACACTGTTTACCTTCCCATTGAAGTGGTACCTATTTATCAACTTGCAATGTCTTGGTTTCAAACTGCTAGGTTGGCAGGAGCTGGGACAGAGTCGGGAGCTCACTCCATCGTGCAGTAGTTCAAAAATACCACAATATTCAAGGATGTTCTCCTCCTCTAATGTTGGGCTATGTCTGTGATGGTGAACTTTGGCAGTCCAGATGTTATTGGACTTCAATTCCCAGAAACCCAAGCCCCCGTGAATCCACACAAATGGGTTTGCTGCAATTAATCCAGCCCATGCCACGCCGCCCTCATCACCTCTGGAAGCAGAAGTAAAATACACCCATACAGGTGTGTTTTACTTCCGCTTCCAGTAGCCATGAGGGCAGCGTGATGCTGGCCAGATGAATCGCAGCAAACCCATTCATGTGGATTCACGGGGGCTTGGACTTCTGGGAATTGAAGTCCCAAAACATCTGGAGTGCCAAGGTTCACCATCACAGGGCTATGTGATATATAATTTAGCACGGGAAAGGGTAGAGAATTGGGGAGAATAAAAAGAGGGGGCTATATTTGTCTTGCTGAAGAAAATACCCCACAGTATTTGACAAGTGTGATGATGAGCTCTTCCTATTTGCAACTTCTGGGTCTGCTGAAAATATACTTGTGAGAATAACTAGCTGGAAAGGGAAAAATGAGCTGGGGGAAGGGCAGATTCTGCATTGTGTCATCAGCAGGTATACAAACCTACCATATTGTATAACCTCACTTTCAAATGCAGCAGCTATTATAAAATAAACATGGGTTATTAAAACACGTGAAGAGAGCAAACCTTTGTTGACAGCAGGTGGCCAGAAGAAACTTCAGTGTCAACAATTGGGTATTGCTTCATACTTTCACTGCAATTTCCATAGAGGTGCTGTTTACACTTTACAACCATTAATTAATTTCAGGTGTAATATGAATACAATTTAATTGACCCCTTTCCTGTAAATCAGGCACAACAGGAATTCCATTTTTTGCTTCTGTATTTGCAGAAACTACAGAATATGCATATTTGCCCCTATACATGTATGTGTACACGTCTATTCCCAGATAAAAACAGGTGTGCATATATTGTGAGATAAGCATGAAATAGGAAATTTGTAGGACCACAATAGGGAACAGTAGTTTAGTTATAACTGTCTAGAGAAGGGGTCCCCAAACTACAGTCCATGGGCCAGATCAGGCCCCCAACACCAATTCATCCAGCCCGCGATGCCCTCATTGCTCCTGGAAGCGGAAGTAAAACACACCCATACGGGTGCATTTTACTTCCCCTTTCAGGAGCAACAAGGGCTTTGTAGACCAGATGAATTGGCATCAGGGCCCAGATCTAGCCCACAGGCCATAGTAACCGGCCCCCTGAACCAGAATCAACTGTGCGACTGAACAACAACGTGAGAAAGATTAGCTGGCAACACAAGGTTGCCATTACCTGGGTAGGCCCAATTGAGGTTCAAAAATACCAAGGAGAGGCTCTTTCTGTGTACCCCAAAGGTCTCTCTAAAAAGAAAGATTTTCAGTTGTTGTTGTTCAGTTGCATAGTCGATTCCGACCCTTTGTGACCCTATGGACCATTGCCCACCAGGCACCTCTGTCTTCCACCATCCTCCTCAGCCTATGCAGCTTTGTGCCCATTGCATCAACAATACCATCTAGCCATCTCATTTTGGGCCACCCCCTTCTTCTTTTGCCCTCCACCTTTCCCAGCATCAATAGCTTTCTCAAGTGAATCTTCTCTTCTCATTTGATGTCCAAAGTACTTTAGCTTCGTCTTTACTATTTGACCTTCTAAGGAGCAGTCAGGGTTGATTTCTTCTAAGATTGACCTATTTGTTCTCCTCGCTGTCCAGGGGACTCTCAAAGCTCTCCTCCAACACCACATCTCAAAGGCATCTATTCTTCTGTGCTCAGCTTTCCTAATGGTCCAGCTCTCACAATCATACATTGCCACTGGAAATACCATTGCTTTTACTAGATGAATTTTTGTTTGCAATATGATGTCTCTACTTTTCACTATGTTCCCCAGGTTTCTCATCGCTTGCCTCCCAAGAATCAGTCGCCTTTTTATCTCATGGCTGCAGTCACCATCTGCAGTGAGCTTTGATCCTAGGAAAGTAAAATCTGTCTCTGCTTCTACTTCTTCCCCATTTATTCTCCAGGGACTGATAGGGCCTGTTGCCATTATCTTGGTTTTCTTTATACTGAGTCTCAAGCCAGCTTTTGCACTCTCTTCTTTCAACCTAAGCAGCAGCTTCTTTAGGTCTTCCTCACTTTCTGCCATTAGGATAGTATCATCTGCATATCTCAAGTTGCTGATGTTTCTCCCAGCAATTCTGATCCCAGCTTGTGATTCTTCCATCCCTGCATTGTGCATCATGTGCTCTGTGTATAAGTTGAATAAGCAGGGTGACAAAATGCAGCCTTGTCTTACCCCTTTTCCTATTCCAAGCCACTCTGTCATTCCGTATTCTGTCCTAACTGTTGCTTCTTGACTCATGTACAGATTTCTCATGAGACATATAAGATGTTCTCTTTAATTACTTGCCACATTTTGTTGTTGTCCACATAGCTAAAGGCCTTGATATTGTCAATGAAACAGAAGAATACTAATTTCTGATATTTCTTTGTTTTCTCCATGATCCAACATATGTTGGCAATGGTCTCTAGTTCCCCTGCCTCTTTGGAACCCAGCCTGCACTTCTGGTAATTCTCTCTCCACGTGCTGCTGCCATCTATCCTGTATTATCTTGAGCATCACCTTGCTTTGACATTGCACTTTGGGGGGGGGGGTGATTGGTACGTATACTGATCTTTTCCAATCCTGTGGCCATTGTTGTGTTTTCCAAATCTGCTGGCATATAGAATGCAATCATTTGATTCCATCATCTTTTAGGGCTTTGAAAAATCCAACTGGAATGCCATCATCTCCACTGGCTTTATTGTTTGCAGTGATTTTTAGGGCCTTTCTGACTTCACTCTCTATGACGTCTGGCTCAAGTTCAATGTTCTCATCATTGTGATTATCAGTGGTATTGAGTTCCTTTTTGTAGAGTTCCTCTGTGTACTCTTGCCATCTTTTCTTAATCTCTTCTGCCTCAGCTAATTCCTTGCCATTTTTGTCCCTTATCATTGTCATTTTTTGCTTTAAACATTCCCTTGATTTCCCCAATTTTTTTTTGAAAAGATCTCTAGTCCTAATCCTTATGTTATTTTCCTGTATTTCTTTGCATTGTTCATTTAGGTATGTTTCCTTATCTTTCCTTGCTTTTCTTTGAAATTCTGTATTCAATTGATTGGATTTTTTCCTTTCTCCTTTGCCTTTTTCACTCCTTCTTTCCTCTGCTATTTTAACAGCCTCATCAGACAACCACTTTGCTTTTTTATGCAGATTATGATCTGAGCCACAGTCTGCTCCAGGTCTTGTTTTTGCTGATTGTATGGAGGTTCTCCATCTTTGGATGCAGAGTATGTAATCAGTCTGGTTTCGATGTTAGCTGTCTGGTGATGTCCATGTGTACAGTCTTCTCTTGTATTGCTGGA
This sequence comes from Furcifer pardalis, assembly GCA_030440675.1. Lineage (NCBI taxonomy): Eukaryota > Metazoa > Chordata > Lepidosauria > Squamata > Chamaeleonidae > Furcifer > Furcifer pardalis. The sequence continues at coordinate 85,834,381 of CP126896.1, forward strand.
AGAGGGTATTTCCTATGACCAGTGCATTCTCTTGGCAGAACTCTATTAGCCTTTGCCCTGCTTCATTCTGTGTTCCAAGACCAAACTTGCCTGTTATTCCATTTACTTTTTGATTTCCTACTTTGGCATTCCAGTCTCCTATGATAATGTGAACATCATTTCTTGGTGTCTCTTATTTGAAAACCGAGAGAAAGGAACTGGAAGATCTTAATAGGGAAATTTTTCCAGAGTGAGGAGGCTACTGGAAAAGGATCCCTGGTGGCATAGTGATTAAACTGCTGTACTGTAGCCAAAACGTTGATGGTTCAAACCTGAACAGGACCAAAGGTTGACCCAGCCTTCCAGCCTTCCAAGGTTGGTAAAATGAGTACCCAGCATGTTTGTGGCAAAATGCTAATTACTTTCTAAACTGCCCAGAGAATGTACTAATCGCTATGGCCATGATGGCAAACCTTGGCATGCCACGTGTTCTTGGACTTCACTTTCCAAAAGCCCAGGTCTTTGAACTGTGGTGCTGCAGGAGACTCTTGAAAGTCCCCTGGGCTGCAAGGAGAAGAAATCAGTCAATCCTAAAGAAAATCAACCCTGACTGGTCATTGGAAGGACAAATACTGAAGCTGAAGCTCAAATACTTTGGCCATCAAATGAGAAGAGATGACTCAGTTGAGAAGGCCTTGATGCTATGCAAGATTGAAGGCAAAAGGAGAAGGGGACAGCAGAGGGTGAGGTGGCTGGATGACATCATTGATGCAATGGGCATAGACCTGTGTGGGCTGTGGAAAATGGCAGAGGGCAGGGAAGCCTGGCGTGCCGTGGTCCATGTGGCTGCAAATGGTCAGAATCAATTGTGTGACTGAACAACAACAACAACAAATAACTGTACTGTAATTGCTATTGCTCATTGTGGCCTAGGAAATCTTGAGGACACCAATGTGAGAAAGGATAAATATTTGTACATCCTACCATGCCTCCAAAGAACTCTAAGCAAAAGAAATATACATCTACTTATCAAACAACAGCAGTCTTGTGAGGTAGGCTAGGCTGAGCAAAACTAATTTCCCCAAGTCCAAGCCAATAGCCTTATTATCTATCCCGTAGGCTTTTGCTTCCTTTCCATTTAATCTTTTCTGTTTTCACAGAATGAAATGGAGGAGTGAACAACATCATCTAACCACACAAAGCCAAGTAGTGCTTTACTCATGAAACCCATTTTGTTCACTGCACTCAGTTAAAGATAATGCTCTATTAGAAAGATAACAGCAAAGCAGCAGACAATGGCTGACTCATAGGTTCGTGCAATGGATAGAACATGCAGCTGAAAGATTACAAATTGCTGGCAACACGAGGCATTGAAATTTGAGTTCAGAACACAACATGTTTGAGCCTGGGGTGGGCTGCACAAATTTTTACTACCACACTGTGGGCGTGGTATGGTGGGTGTAGCCAGGGGAAATGCCCTGTGTTGCACCCGAATTAGGACTACTTTATTTCAAAACTTGGATGGTTGGAGCCAGCCAGATTTTCTGCTACCAGTTTTGGCGAACTGGTGCAAACCTGCTGATGCCCACCACTGATTTGAGCCGCATCCTTCCCCCCCCCCCATATTGTTTGCATGTTCATAACTAATGTGGGTGTGTGTGTGTGTGTGTGTGTGTGTGTGTGTGTGTGTGTGTGTGTGTGTGTGTGTGTGTGTGAAATGTGTCATGGTCAGCACCCCTTCTCTGGAATCAGCTTTAGGTGTAATGTAGAACGTTTCTGATTCTAAATAAACTGTTCAGCTTTACACTGTACATAAGCCTCCTGTCCAGAAACAATTCTACTTCTGATGAAATACATCAGAAACTCACAAAATAATCTGATTTCCAAATTATTATCCTGGACTGAGACTGGGTTAAATTGAATAAATTGACTTTTGCATGAGCTGACTTTAATACGTAGAACCCTGTCTCTTCCCCATTCCTAACAAATATAAGAGCTCACTGGTTCTGTACAAAGATATCTGTAGGTTAATTGCAGGGATTGTCATAGTTTAGTGGTTAAGATGCTGAAATGAATGGAAGGTCGGCAGGTCAGCAGTTTGAGACCCAAGTGCTGCATGACAGAGTGAGCTTCCATCTTTGTCCTAGCTCCTGCCAGCCTAGCAGTTTAAAAGCAAGAAATTGCAAGTAGATAAATAGGTACCACTTCGTTGGAAAGGTAAACAGCATTCCATGCACTCCTGTGTTTAGTCATGCCTGCCACATGTCCATGGAAACGTCTGCAGTAGCAGACAGCGCTGGCTATAAATTGATGAGCACTGAACCCTAAAGTTGGATACAACTGGCTTTTAAGCAAGGGTAACCTTTACCTAGGTTAATTGTACACAATGTTTGCTGAAGTGGCAGTACAGAAAATCCACACTGTTACTCTCTGCAAATGCACAGGCACACTCCCAAACATATTTTTACTTCAGAAGTGATCCTAGCCCCAGTCCAAACCCTCACATTTCTTGTGAAACAAGTATCAACCTCCAGTACCTGTCTCATGGTTTAGCCTCTGCAATCTCAGTGACTTTGGAAGCAGCTGAGCTGGTGGCCCTACAGATGGCAATGGGACCAAGAAGAGAGAGTCCTAAATGTTCACAAGCTTTCATGTAGCTTGGCCTGAAGAAAGTTTAGAATTTCTATGTAAAGTCACTTTCTGTTTACAAGACAGGTTGTGGGAAAATACAAGTCAGTAATACTGTATTGATTTGTTCAGCAGGGAACAGTGTGTCTTGGCCAGCTTTAATGGTCACAACAAGTACTTGGTCTATGTATGGCTGATTCTGATGTCAACTTAATTCATGAACTCGAAAGGTCTCTTCTGCTCTGACCAGATTAGATATAGATTTAGCAATCAGCAAAATGTTGTTAGCATAGACAGTGTTGGTTTTAAAATCTCACCAGTGAGGGAAATATTAGGTTTGAAGGCTTATCTCTGATACTGACAGTAAATTAGCCAGAATGATCAGAAAGCTGTCCGAGAGACACTTTATATGGCCACATAATGGGTAGGGCTGACAAAGAAGAGGAAGAGGAAAAATGATAAGAACAGAATTTTGTTCAAAACATGTCGTTTGATTAGAGCAGGACAATGACCTGAAAACAGTGGAGTACTGAACCCACATGCTAGTACAGTACCTTTAATAGTCTGACTGTCATCACTATCTGCTTAACAATATATCACCTGTGTTAAAAATAAAATAAAACATTGGGTTGCAGGACCTAGTTGCTCATTACATTCTATAGCTCAGGAGAAACCATTTTTAAACCAGCAACAATGACTTAAGATTTCCTGGCCTGGTCCCACTGTCTGCAAAGCCTTCCCCAGAGCCAAAAGGGATTCAATGGGAATAAGAAACTTTATACAGTACGTATTATCAAAATGAGGCTGCAGCTAATAATAGAATACGATTTACATACTGTTAATTGCAATTTGTCATTTTTTATCTGCCACTGCAAATGATGTTATTTCCATTGTGCTGGCAGAACTCATCCAACAGGATCTAATACATTAGCATGTTACCAAGAAGCCAGAAAATTACAAGGAATTATTCTCTAATTCCTTCTAGTGGACAGTTCTGATGTTATACCTTAGAAATAAAAAAAACCCAAAAAGAACCCAGAAGATGTTGCTTGCTACCTAGGATTAATAAGAGAACAATATAAAACCTGATACATTCCTTTAAAAATTGTATTAAGAATATCTTAAACCCCTTACAAAGTAACTTCTTAAAACAATTGTTACTCATTATAGAGTCAGTAAATTAGATCTTACTTCTTAAAGCTAAAATGTAGCTTTGGAACCACTTGTTATTTAATTACTCCAAAGTAAATAATTACATGTGACTAATTTACCTGTGTCTATTTTACATTCAGGTTCTGTAAAGGAATAGTGAATGGGAATGTTCAAAATTATATCCATTCCTTCCTCATTGAATGCCCACTTCTGTTCAAATTTCCCTTTGTTGTAGAACGAGCACATCCAACCTCCTTGAGTGTGAACTTTCAGGAAAATCAATATCAGGGTTTTGCACCAAAAAGCTGTTGTAGTTCTTTGATTGTTGGGAAGTTGCCTATCCCAAGTAAATGTAACAGGCGATGATGACCTATGAAAGAGCACTTTGGCCAGGACCATTCAAAACCAGATCCAGTCTTGATTCTTTTACCTGGTTTAGTGGATAAGAAGTCTAACTTTTTTTTTATTCTCATGCCTTTTGCCAGTCTTTTAAATTCTGCAAGTCTAAGTTGTGACTCTAAAGCAGGGGTTCCCAAACTTTTCAAGCCTTGGGCTGGGCCACACTCTCTGAGACATCTGGGGTGGGGAGTAGATGACCATTTTGCCCTGCTTGTATAATGGAGGTGGGCATTTTGAGGTGGCCATTTTGTCCCAACAGCTTCAAATGGGTGGCCATTTTGTCTCTCCCTGGAAGGAGTTAGGGAGTGCCAACCCTCAAAGGAGGCTTTGGACCTCCCTCCCTGACTGATATGAATTGCCTGCTTGGGGAAAGGGTCAGTAGGGTTTGCTAGTCCTTCCTTGTGGGGCTGGGTTCCTGGAGGGGGTTGGGTGAGCCAGGCCAGGAGCCCAACCGTTCTTCTCTCCCCCCCCACACACACACACCATTTCATGTGGATCACTACCCTCGCTCCCAGTGACAGCACTGCCACAAGCTGTGCCATGTAAACAGCTTTGAAATGCTATTTACAGGGTGGCCCGTAAGTCCCTACCCATTGATTTATCTTATGTATCCAGTGTAGCTACGTGCTGTGTGGGTAGGAACTTATGGGCCACCCTCAAAGGAACCGCACATGGGGAGCAAGGGTGGGGGCAACATGAAATGGTGCCATGGGCCGGATCCAGCCCCTAGGCCTTAGGTTGGGAACCCCTCCTCTTTGGTTTGTGGACTTCAGTTCCCAGAAGCCTAAGTCAATTCCCCAAAACACTGATCAGCCAATGTACTGATTTAGGCTTCTGGGAATTAAAGTCCTCCTGTGGGGCATTAGCCCCACATTGGGAACCACTGCTCTAATGGAAAGGTGGACATCAGCTTGCAATGGAGCAGTGAGATACTTCTCCATATCATAAGCTACCAATAAAATCAGGAAAAGAGTTTCTTAAGCAAAAGAATGGGTGTAATGGGATTATTTTTGTGTCTGGTTTGGGTTTTTTGTTTGTTACAAGTATTTTTTTTACTACATGAACCAGTGAACAAAAGTCTCCTCCTCTCCATGAAATATGAAACCATGGTTTCATGTGTTTCTCCTTCATCTCCTGCTTCCCACATCAACTTACCTAGTCATCTTTTTCTCAGCTGAAGGGTTATAATAATTTATGAACAGGTGCAAGTGCCAGGGTCTATTAAAATGTATCCCATTTCTCTTAAATAGTGTGGGATTCAAGAGTGGGATGAAAATTTCAGGGGGGATAAAATGCAAACTAGGTCAATGCAAAGGTTATGTCTAAATTAATTTTACAACAATTCTCATACTTCATTCTTCTGCCTTTCATGATTTGGTGTAATTATTCTCAACTCCCACAGGGGATTTGAGGATCTCACGTTTCAAATAGTGTCATGCTACATTAATGTTGGAGCAACTGTCTGGTTCAGATCAACAGACATTATTAGTTGACCAAGAATGAAAGGGTTAAATTAATCACAAACTCCACTCAGTTAGGTATTCTGGACAGAATCTACCAGTACTGTAATGTCTCTAAGAGAAAGCAGCAAGCAATTGGATTGGATTTTAGACATATGGATGGCACCTCAGTTTTGATGCACTTGGCAGCCTTATAATCGGAACCACCAATTAGTTTAAAAGGCTAGCTCGAAAATTCCTTAAAACCAAATTGACAGAGAAATGTAAAAAGCTGAGAGTACCAACAGATGCAAAAGAAAACAGCGATCCTGCATCTTTAATAGCTATTTCCTTGTGAAGCTGGGATTCTCAATCTGCAGCCCACAGAGTGGATGCAGCCCATGGCACCATTTAATGTGGCGCCCCACTGCCTCAACCACACCAGGAAGTGCCACATGGTGGAGGAAGAGTCAAATGGCGATCTGGTCCCTGAAGCTGTCAGAGGGAGCATGACCAGGCCCCCGGCTTAAAAAGGTTGAGAACTGTTGTAAAGGTACAGGAGCCCTCTTTTATATATGAAAAACAGGAGCATAGTCAACTAACGCTTCAGCTGTGCCAAAAGTATGGCAAATAAGCATGTATCAATCATAAATAATCCAGAATCTAAGAATCCAGAATCCAGAACACTTGGTGTTCACTTTTTAAAAAGCAGAAAATTAAGAATCAGTTTTGGTGTTACATATTCCCTTTGATTCCTCTGTTATCTATCTAGTAACAACATTTCCTCAGAGCTACATGCCTTAATAACCAGACTTGCAGATTTAAAACTGTACAGTACTTCTCTACCAATGTAAAGTTAAAGGTAAAGGTCATCTACCAATGATCAAGCACTAAATAATACAAACTGAATGCAAGCTACATACATGTGAAATAACTACAGTACAATGACAGGCAGAAAACTCAGACAACTTTTCCTTCCTGATGTATTAATGCACAGGGAGAAGCTGCAGCAGAGTGGAACTGAATGGGGCATGAAACTCTCCATCAGCAGCCTGAGCCAACACTGCTCAATTTTTGCAGATTCTAAGCCAGGAGATCTCAACCTTTTTAAGCCGGGGGTCGGGTCACTCTCTCTCAGCTTTGGGGGCTGGATGGCCATTTTGCCCTTCCTCCACCCCATGGCACCTCCTGGTGTAGTGGAGGTAGTGGGGGGGGGGCATATACAGTGGTGGGCTCAAATTTTTTTTACTACCATTCTGTGGACATGGCATGGTGGGCGTGGCCAGGGGGAAAGCCCTGTGCTACACCCGAATTAGGAGTACAGTCAAACCTCGCATAAAGAGTGCCTCACTTAAAGAGTAACTTGCTTAAAGAGCAGAATTTTTTCTGAATGTTCGCTTCACTTAGCAAAACCAACCAAAAACTTGCTTAACAAATAAATCGGGGTTCACAATCCCCCTCCCCCACAATTGGTCACTTACAATGGTGTTTCGCTTAAAGAGCAAACTCGCTTAAAGAGCAATCCTGTGGAATGCATTATGCTCTGTAAGCGAGGTACAACTGTACTTTATTTCAAAACTTGGATGGGTGGAACCAGCCAGAATTTCTGCTGCTGGTTCTGGCGAACTGGTGCGGACCTGCTGATGCCTACCACTGGGCACATGAAATGGCACCATGGGTTGCATCCAGCTCACGGGACACAGGTTGAGAATCCCTGTTCTAAACCTTGCCCCACTGTTCACATGGATAAGTTCAATGAGATTCTAACTGTAAGGTCAAGGTCAAGTGCCCCCTTGCTCAAAAGCCAGTCATATTCAACTCTAGGGGTGGTGCTCATCTCTGTTTACAGCCAAAGAGTCTGTGTTTTCAGATGGTTATGTTGTTATGTGGCAGGCATGACTAGACACCAGAGCATGCAGAATGCTGTTACCTTTCCCATCAAAGCGGTACCTATTTATCTGCATGCAATTTCTTGCTTCCGATCTGCTAGGTTGGCAGGAGCTGGGATAGACAATAGGTGCTCACTCCGTCACACAGCACTCGGCCCTCGAACTGTCAGTCGTCAAGTTCCATGTCTTTACCACTAAACTAAGCCACTGCAACCCTTGACTCTAAATGTACCAAACAGTAAAAGAATGTAAGAGACAGTAGTTCAGAACAAAGAGAGAGGCTGAGCCAAGTTGCATAAGATGTTGTGTGGGGGGTGTGCGTACACACAACATTCCGCACTTGGAAGCAGGGAAAGAGTTTTGGCTGAGTTGGCTGTTTGAGGGGTGGATAAAAGTCTCGAAGGACTGGGCAGGGCAGGGCAGACCATAATAAGGAAGGGCTAGGTGTCCTTGTAATCATTACAACCACATTCCTCCTGGTGACTTAGGAAGCATCAGTTAAAACAAACTAGATGTAAAGCTGACTTCTTCTTTAAGAAAGGAGAGTAGCCATGTCATTTTACTTAATCACTTTTTGTTATTGGTGCAATATCATAAGATGAGACCCTCCACATAGATCTGTTTATCAGAAGGCTTCTTTCAACTTCACACATTCTAGAGTTTGTTTTTCCTTTTAAATGCCAAGGATATCTTGAAAACAGAAAGTGCATGACACTTTACCCATTTGTCATGTTAAAGAAGAACTCATTTAAAAATACATGCAGACACATAAAAACACTGTTCAGTCATGAAGAATGGTAAGAAATTCCACATGGGTGGATGAGCGACTGAGAGATAGAGACAGAAAGGGAGAAAAATCTTAATATCAAATATCAATATTAAAAGTTTGGAAGACTGTAACTGCACATTAACGACAGTTTTCTTATAGAGGTAATCTTCACAGAGCTTAGAAAGTTACCTTTTTGGACCAAAAGTCCCAGAATTTTTGAGCATGCAGTGTCATAGCTCAGTTTAGAAAAGTTCTCTGATCTGAACCATTCAGAAAACTTCCACTGATTCAACAGACTTGTCAAAAGATGCAAGAAAAATTGCAGGCCATGCTCACTGTGGTCATTTTGAGAGGCACAGTCCGAAAAAGTAACTTTTCTGTATTCTGGATTTCAAACACTATCTAAGTCTCATGCATGGCAACGCATGAGATTACAAAGTTCATGGCTTCCACACCACTACATGGGGAGATTCCTTGTACTGAACTGTGGTGATGCTAAACTAGTAGGTCCTGAGCCATGACTCCCATGGATGTATCCCTATGGCTGTTTCATCTAAGGAACAAAACAGTACTTTCTCAACAGCAGAGTGGGGTACACAGAAAGAGCCTCCTTGAAGTCTGTGGTATTTCTGAGTCACAGTTAGGCAATGGCCACCTTGTGTCAGCTAATCTTTCTCACACTAGGTCAGGTGGAAGGAACTACAGAATGAACTCACCACAAAGTGGGCTCTATTTTGGCAGTTTAGAGTCTGACCTAGACATGAAAGAAGAAGAAGAACAGCAGAGTGGCTGCACCTATTTGAAGCACTGCAAGGAGAAGCAGAAATGCTGTTCTCCAAGGTAAAAATAGTCCCCCCTTTTTAACCCATGCTACCTGCAAAACAGGGACTGCAGTGGCTTAAGTGGTTAAGATGCTGAACTTGAAGACTGGAAGGTTGGAGTTTGATACCTGAGTACTGCACAACAGAGTGAACTCCCATCTTTGCCCCAGCTCCTGCCAGCCTAGCAGTTCAAAAGCATGAAATTGCAAGTAGATAAATAGGTACCACTTCGGTGGGAGACACAACAACATTCTGTGCACTCGGGTGTCTAGGCATGCCTGCCGCATGTCCATGGAAATGTCTGCAGATGCAGACGGTGCTGGCTCTTTGGCTATAACCAGAGATGAGCACTGAACCCTAGAGTTGGATACGATTAGCTTTTGCGCAAGGGTGACCTTTACCTTTACGTAACTGCAGAACAAGTGCCTGGATCAGCCAGAAAAGCATTGGCTCCCTTTCGGAGAGAGGAGCACCACTGATGTACATGATGATCCCTGACTGAGACCAGCATCTTTGATACTAGATTAGAAGTTCTCTGCTGGATAATGGCCTGTATCTTTTCCCTGTATAAAGAAAAGGTTGTATGTATATATTCTTCATTAGGTATCAATATTCAAAACAAAGTAAAACAAAATCAGATGGTAGTAGATGCTGCTACTCCACTTCCAGGTCATATGGCACCTTATGTCCATCTCCAGAGTGATCTTACCTTACCTCATCTCCTTCAGATATGTTGGGCTACTTTCCTATTACTGTATTCCCAGAAAACCTACCCAAATGCCACACTGCACAACATGGGGTGGAGGTGTGGGTGTCCTCAAACATTTTTGAAAATAAACCATGTGAAAGAAGGCAACTTTAAAGTAAAAGGGAAATAATTGGGAAATCAGATGATGAGTAATTATATTTGCAAACATTCATTTGCTTACTCTACCAGAAATGCAATTTCTTGCTGAATGTTTCCTTTCTGAAAACATGTCACTGAAGCATGAATACTAAAGCAGACTTCCAGTGAGGAAATATTAGGCTTTTCAATACAGGTAAGAAATTCAACTCTTCACTGTCCCCCTCCCTCCAACTCAGCAACATAGCTAAGATCTTAAATATCAGCCACATATTGTGAGTTGAGTATCAGCCATATGAGAACTCCTCGAAATTATCTCTTGAACTGTTTCAAACTCTGCTGTAATCTTAAAATGCTGTCAGGCAATTTGTGGATAAAAACGGAGCCAATGGTGCCGAAATAGATTCATCTGTCATGCCTTATGCATCTAACTCTGAAGGAGGGGAAAAAAAGATTTCCCAACGATAATTATCTGAGTGTGAATCTCCGAGTGAACAAGTCTATAATGGGATTACATGTGCTTTACTGAAGTGTTGAAGCAATTGTAATGCCATTTTCCTACTCAGTGTGTTTCAACAGGATGGATAGCAGTGCATCTCTTCTTAGATGTGTCTCATAAGTGTATATCAAGTTATTATGATGCTGGAAATGAAGGGTCTGTGTCAGTCCCCAGTACAGTCTGTGCTGAATGGTCCTCTCTGCTTTTGTTGAGATCCTCTAACCCAGTGTTTCCCAATGTGGGGCCCACACCCAGTGATGGGATGTAACAGGTTGGAAACCAGTCAGCTAGAACCAGTAGTATTTTTTCCCAGTGTCCCAGAGAAACGGTAGCAGCTTTTGGGGGGAACCACCTTCGGGGCTTACCTTTTCACTAGTTCCCCCACTGTGCATGCACGCCAAGCACTTGGTGTGCATGCACACCTACAGTGCTAGGCGCATATGCACGGCCTCCTTGCTGTCCTCCCAAGCGGGGAGGAGGAAGAGAAGCTGCTAGCCTGAAGCTCCCTATAGCCTGCTCCCCAGGGTAAGTGACTCACCTTTGGATGTCGTGTGTCTGTGTGTATTTTAATGTGTATTTAATACCTTTACCTATATTGACGTACTACCACAGTTCCTAAAAAGGCCTGGCGGCCGGCAGGCCTGGCGGTCTGGCTTGGGATTTTTAAACAAAGTCTTGGAGTTACCTCATCAATAAACTACACCTGTGCTGTTCCAATTGCTGTTCCAATTGGAGAACCCTTAAGGAGGTACAGCTGTTTTACATTTACATTAAGGCATATTATCCTAGAGAACTGGTTAGGCAAAGACTTAGTACCTAACTTCTTTAACTGTTGAAAAGTTGAAAAATGCCAAATGAAGCCATCTTGTGGTGAGTTCATTCTGTAGTTCCTTCCATCTGACCTAGTGTGAGAAAGATTAGCCAGAATAAGCTTTAAGCTCTGGTTTAAAAGCTCTGGTTGATTTGTGTTTGGTGTGTGTGTGTGTGTGTTTGGGTGGGTGGGTGTATTTTAATGTATTTTTTATTTTATTTATTTATTTAATTTATTTACGGGTTTGTGTTGTGGGTGGGTGGGTGGGTTGAAGGGTGGCTGGGTGTGCTTATTTTTATTTTATTTTTTTTAATTTAATTTTCTTTGGCCCAGCCCACAACGTCATGATGTCGGCTCCGCCCATGACGTCACGATGCTAGCTCCACCCACACTGTGATGATGTCATGGTGTAGTAAAATTTTTGACATCCCACCACTGCCCACACCCCACAAGAGACTTCAATTCCCAAAAGTCTAAGTCGGTTAGACTTTTGGCTGATCAGTGCTTTGAGGAATTGACTTAGGCTTCTGGGAATTGAAGTCCAAAAAACAAAGGTTGGGAAACACTGCTCTAACTTGAGCTTTGTACATGGTTGTGATAATATTTTTGGCACTCATACTCCAAGGAAATTGGGGCAGTTCAAACAGTTAGAACAATTAAGAAACAGAATGGGGCAGGCAGGATAGAACAGGTTCTGGCTAGCAAGATGGCAATCTGCACACTATGGTAAAGGTAAAGGTCACCCTTGCTCGAAAGCCAGTCATATCCTAATCTAGAGATTGGTGCTCATCTTCATTTATAGCCAAAGAACCAGTGCTGTCTGCATCTGCAGACGTTTTTGTGGTCATGTGGCAGGCATAACTAGACACCAGAATACATGGAATGGTATTTACCTTCCCACCAAAGTAGTACCTATTTATCTTCTTGCAATTTCTTCCTTTCAAACTGCTTGGTTGGCAGGAGCTGGGACAGAGGTGGGAGCTCACTCTATTGTGCAGCACTCAGGTCTCGAACTGCTGACCTGCAGACCTTCCAGTCATCAAGTTCAACGTCTTAACCACTAAGCTACTGAAGTCCCTCACACTATGAGCGCTGCTTAATTTTTATGTTTATTTCCTCCCTCTTTTCATCCCCCAACCTGCAGCCCAGATCTCACCACTGAGCAAAGCAACCACCCAAAGCCACAGGGAAGTGAAGGAAGATGTGAGCTATGGGCAGAACCCTCTTCCATTCCTAAGATCTTGAAAAGGCAACAAAGGGAGCCTGTAATTCTCAACACTGCTTTGGGCTTTTCTCTCTCTACCTCCCATCTTTCTTTTCTGTGGATCTGAAATTTGCAGTGCTGGAACCACGAGAGTTTGATGAGATCAATGACTTCACAGTACGAAAGGCACAGAAGGTTCATTTCTAAGCTCAAGAGTGGACCATCCTTCCCAGTCACCACCAGCTGAGCACTTTCTTTAGTCTTTCCTTTCTCTTACCCTACTAATGATGTGAGAATGCTTGATTTAACATGAAGGGTCCACAGAAGTGTTATCTGGGTCTTCGTTGCACCATTCTGGTGAGGTACAAATAACCTTTATTCAGTCCAGATTTACTCATTTGTCTGATGGCAGTATACACCCCTACAAGAAGTTTTATTTTTAAAAATAATGATACCAAGCATAGAATTTAGTCCTTTATTCAAAGCTGGTCAGTGGCAATGCTTTCTGAGTTTCTTTCCAAAAAGAAACTTTTTGTAGCTCCACTTATTTCCAATTGTATTTTCTTGATTTCAAGTGCTTGACCTTTAAATGCTGAAGTGTGGTTACAGCTTGCAGTCCTTTACAAAGTGAACTCTATTCCTGGATATTATTTCAGGTTGCTACAGAGGATCCCTCCATTTCTCTAAATTGATTTTACTAATTATCTACCATTAAAGACTAAATTATCCACTGCATCCCTATGAGATCTGATTTGTTTAATATGAATGTAAAAGTGACTGGGTGAATTAACATATTGAATAACTCTGGTTTTACTTGAACAATATGCATGAATTTGGGTTCATGATCTATCACTGAATGTCATTCTCTGTCTCAGTAACTGAGACAACTATATTTATGTATTAACTTTATAAAAGATAACATCACTCTTTTTTGTAACTGTGGTTTCATTCAGTGGTGGGAAAGAAATATAAGCTTGTTTGGCTGCTGCTTCACAAACTGTCATAGGAGTTAAGATTAGAAGAAGTAAATGATAGAACAGTGTGTTTATTTTCATAACACAATGTTAGGGATGATTCTTCTGTGCCCAAACAAAATCCCAAAACATAAAAGAGTCTCTCTTTCATGTAAAGCCATAGGGAAAGGTTAAGAAAGAAGACAGCTGCTGTGATGTAGCTGTTAATATGAACCAGTACTCAGAAAATCTGGTATAAGGCCCCTATGAGCCATGAAACTCCCTAGATGACTTTGAACTAGATAATTTATCTTAGGCTGACCTACTTCACTGAGCTGTTGTGAACATAAGGTGGGGAAGAGAACCATACAGAGTGCTAAGAACTCATTGAAAGAAAGATAATAATTTTGTGTCAGAGATTACTCTGGGTTGAAAGGATTTTTGCTAGAGAAACTCTGCTCAGGGGACGCCCGAATGAGGCTCCTTTCATGTCCCCATGCAGCCCTTGGGTATCAAAACCCGACCTTCCCCTCTCCAAGCTCAGTGTCTTAGCCACTAAGCCACCAAGGGAGCTGTATAACAGATAGGCAGATTGGTTGGTTGGCTAATTTAAAATATGTAACTATAAGAATAGCTTGGGAACTTTAACCACAAAAAAAGTTTAATAATTTTCAAGCTGTTAGTCTCAGCTATTGTTTAGTAGAATAAAGCCAGTGTCAGAATATGTTTTATTAATTATGGGTTGCTTCAGTCAAATCAAGGCACACAGATTGGCGGCTAACAGACCCTGTCTCCTTTGGAAGGCACTCTAGCCCAGTCCTTGTCCCTGTTGGTGAAGGTATTTGTGAACTTCTGGATCTCTAGGAAGAACCCAATTCCTGTAAAAAGATAAATGCAAAATGTATGCCTTGGTGTTGCAACAAAATTATTTTTTCCCCTCCAACCCCGAGAACACAACAAAAAGAAAGGCAGGAAAGACATTCACGAATCCTGGCAATAAAACTAACTCTCCAACCAAGAAAAAGAGAAAGCAACGTTGTGAGTGGGTGAAAGACAGGCCATAATAGGCAAGGATATATACATGGCAAGGTGAGGCATGGGAGGTGGATTTTATTGCTCCTCCCCATGAGATTCTAATCATATTGTTATATTAATTAATAAACACACAGTTAATCTACACTTCGGGGGATGGGGTGGAAGCATTCTGTTCTGTGCCAAAAGGTTCCTTATCTTTGCAACAGCACAAATTAGCTCACAACTGAGAGCTTCTTTCATCTAAACTTCTTCTTCAGGTGCCATATCCATTCCGATATTGGCTATCATCATGGCGATAGTCTTCCTGTTCTTAACTCCTTGGAACAGTTCTTCTGAGGACATGCCACAGCAGTCTCACAGGTTCTTCAGCCATGAAGTCTGTCCCCATCCAGGGACTCTCTTCCAAGGGATCTTTCCTTGAAAAGTGAGTTGGAGTATCTATATTTTATGTAATTCCTCATGATATGGCCTAGGTATTGGAGCTTTCTTTGCTTAATGGTCTTAAAGAGTTCTTGTTCTTTCTCCATTTGGCGCAATACTTCTACATTAGTCACATGGTCAACCCATGATATCCCTAGCAGCTGTCTATAGATCCACATTTCAAAAAGTTTTGATCCTCTTTTCAGATGCTTTAGTCAATGTCAAGCTTCAACTCCATACAGCAAAACTAAACTAGATTCAATTATTCCTGGAGACAAATGTCTATATTTTCACATAGAAAGAATTATTATGTCCCTCCTTCTGGTGACATATGTTAGTTGAATGCCCCCTACCTTGTTTCAATGCAGCAGTCAGAGGATTATTCAAATCCAGTACTAGATCTCTTAGTGATACAGAGATCTTCGGAACAGGAAAGGAGCCCACATAAATGAGCAGAGTTTCTCCAGCAAAAATCCTTTCCACCCAGAATAATTTCTGACATGAAATTATTACAGTGATATGGCACTAGGTCATAATAGAGTTATAATATAACGGAGTAGAATTAAGCTGTATCAGTTAGGGAAGTTAGCAAAAAAAAATAGCTAAAAAGAACAGCTCTAACAATGCCCACAGTTCTACTGTTTAGCAATTTAGATGTTTATGCTGTTCACATATTGGTTCACTTTCAATCACTTTTTCAATCAAGGAAAGAAGTAGCAACAGATGAACTAAGCAAGAGAATGACCCTCAACATCCTCTGAACAGATATGAGCCTCAAGTCCACCAGCTCAGATCCAGGAAGAGCTTTATGACAAAGACAAACTCTCTTGAGGGTACTCAAGAACAAAATCAAATTAGAAGATGGAGGAAGGAGTTCACTGAACAAGGAATAACATTAAAAAAGGATATGGCTGAGGAACTCAACCTTCCCTATGATACTTGGAGGACCCTGAACATGTTGGAGCGCCTGAATGTAAAACTAACATGCTCAAGTGGGGGCTGCTTGTAGACAACACACTGTGTGAATGTAGAGTGATACAGAATGCAGCTCATTTGCTGGACTGCCAATTATTACCAGAAACATGTACCAATGAGGACTGAATTTTGGCCAAGGACAAAGCCAAGAAAGTGGCTTCATTTTGGCAGTTCAAAGTTTGACCTGGACATGAAAGAAGAAAGAAGAAAAGTCACATTTTTGCCAACGACAGAAAAAACAACAGAAAATGCAGGTGAAAGACAAGTGCAAATTGGCTCTCAGTGAATATTTGACTGAGGGAGGGGAATGTTATGTGTTCCCTGCGACTGAAAGTTACTCTGCTACCCTACAAACAATAACAAGTTCTTTTTGAGCCAACCTCTTTTTATCTCAGGTTAGCAAGTTGTTGGGGGGACGACGACAAAATTAACAGTGAGTCACTGAAATTGCCCACTATGATGACAAGTCACAACAAAAGAAAAATAAGTCTAAAGACAGCTAGAGCCCTTTCTGGCAGGTTTGTTAAAGCTGCACATTAGCTATTGATTCTTGTTTCTCAGGCAGTTCCACTCTTCCCCCTCTGCTTCTTCTTCCTCCTCCTCACAACAATAACAGTCCTTTCCATCAAAAGCAAAACAAACTTAAGATTTCAATCAGGTTAGGAAGAGAATCTCAGCAGGTTTCAGTGCAATTGTGTTTACTAAAAATAAGTTGCATTGAGATCAATCGGGCTTAGTCCCAGATAAGAGTTTGATCTGACAGGCATTTGTTCTACTGTTTCATGTACTGCAGGGGCAGATTGGTCCACTCATTGTCTCAGCAATAATACAACATAATTTCAAGAACAGAAAAATCTGCTCCAGAAAGCCACATCTTCTTTTTCTTCTTGACTTCCTCTTTTATTCCTTCAGATGTCAAAGAAGGTTCGAGGTTCTTGCTCTGGCACTTCTAGTCACCTCCACCTGTGTTATTTTGTGTTCTTGTAATATAACTTTGATATTCTCTCTCCACCTTCTTCTGGGCCTGCCTTGTACTCTTTGTCCTTCTCCTTTTTCATATAAGCCTTGCATGGTATGAAATCCTAAGACATTCTCTCCAAATGGGCAAACCACTTTATTTATTGTCTCTGAATATAGTGCAAGATTGATTCTGTTCCCATTCTTTCCCTTATAACCTCATTCCTGATTTTATCCCATTTAGTCACTCCAGCAGCCTTCCTCAGACACCTCAATTCTGTGGCAACTAACTTTTGTTTATGTTTTGTTGTAAGTATCCATGTTTGGCACTGGTAAGGTGGAAATGAATATGCTTTCTATGAGATATTTCTATGTGTTGGTCAGTATTACCTTATGTTGTAAGAACCACTACCTGAACTTTTTTGAGCCTCTGTCAAGCGATTCTACTTTTTTGGCACTGGTAGGTGCACTCTAGTTTACTCGATCCACAGCATGTGAGATTGCTGGGAATGGATAAAATCAAGCCTTGCAGCTGTCTATGGCTCCTTCTGGTGTGAGTTGCTGGTACAGTATTGTGAAGTGGCTTAATAAGTGAGCTACTTCAGGATAATGGAAAATCAAACACTATTCCTGCTCCTTTAGAGAGGCAGGAGAAGTGAAATTTATTCTTTTGAGCCTACTGATGCAATGAATCAATTATGCACCAGGTTGAGATAGAGCTTCTTGAAGAATTCTTTGGAGGGGTCCTCTAGAGTAGGGGTCCCCAACCTTTTTGCACCGTGGACCGGTTTCATGCTAAACAGTTTTTCCATGGACTAGTAAGTGTGGGTGATGGGATTGGACTGTGCAAGAGGGGGTGGTACAGATTTCCACCTGCTCCTTGTCCAGATGGGGTGGGTGGGTAGATGACACTATCTCCCCCTTCCGTTGCCCTCCTCTTGCACCCTTCCTCAGCCCTTCTCAACCAGACCAGCCAGCAAACCCTGCCTCCCTCCCTTCTGCCACCACCTCGAGCACTCCCTTACCTCCTCTGCCTGGGAGATGGCGATCAACAGCAAGAACAATTGTTCCAGGCAGGGCATTGTGGCCAGGCCAGCCAGCACCCCAGGCAGGAGAGCCAGGACAGCCCGTGGCCCGGTACTACTCCGAGGCCAGGTTGTTGGGGAACCCTGCTCTAGAACATCGCCAGGAGCTTTCCTCAATCTCTTTCTCTGTCACAACAACTGGGAGCAGGTCCCCAGCTTGTACACCCTGCTCTACTATCTCCCACACACTCCTTCTCTCATCTTGCATAATTTCATACACCATTACTACACTCCTCCCTACCCAGCTTGCTATTGGAGGGCTTAAGAAGGATTTGAAGTGCAGAAGACGAAGGTGGAGGGGATGGGTGAAGATGAAAATGAAGTTTAAATGTAAATGAGCAGGATATCAGTATTCTGATAGATCATTTGTTTATGAACATTGTTATAAGCAGTGGAGACACTGACATGTTCAGTTGAGCCAACTCTTTTCATTTTGCAAGGTACTCAATGTGACTTATGAGATAAAGGTACATTAGACCTCAATATATTCAGAGGCTGGTTTTGGCTTTTTCTTTATGACATCATCTATTCTTTGCCACAAGACACATGGAATCTTTTAGTAATAGGTGTGCTGTAAGAGAGAAAGCCGAGGAGCCACCATTAGATGTTTCTCACAATACGTAAGTCTGTATTCAGTTACTGTAGACAGCTTACTTCATGTTGGACTTCAGATATCACTACAATTGAATATAGCTCTTATTCTGAAAGAAAGCAATGCATCTAAAGATTAATAGGGCTATTGCTTTTTTCTTTATGCATTCATTTTTACGTTTATAAATCATTTTTCCCAGCTCTACACATTCCCCAATGAATTTCATGAACAACTGGAGGTATACAAATCTGTGAGATTGGCTAGGATAATTTTCCGGTATTAAAGGTTTCCACTCAACTAGTGATTCCCAACCTTGGTGCCCCAGACATCCTGGGACTACAGCTCCCAGAAATCTTGGCCACTGCAGCCAGAGGTGAAGGCTTCTGGGAAGGGTAGTCTGTCAACATCTGGGGCCTCAAACTTGGGAAGCACTGCTTTAGACCAAAGCATCACAAAGACTTCTTCAGGTTGAAAGAGATCCCTAGAGAGCCTTAGAACCTGGGGAAAGGGACAGGAAATGTTAAATTACATATTCAAGTACACAGATGATGACATCATCACAATTTATGGTGGTGGAGTTATGCAAAAAAAATTAAGCCATAGTTTTTGGTCTAGAAAAACTCACTCTTTTAGTCATTAGTTAGATATAAAAGCTGAATTTTGCTCAAATTCCCTTTCCCCTCCTATTGTAGGGTGTGCTGGTCTCATTTGCAAATGCTCACTGCTTGTATTCCAACTGGAGCCCAGTCCAAGAAATTCCTAGTCACGTAGGGCTGTTTGACTTGTTTTGTGTGGTAGAATAAACTCATTTTCTTTCTACCTCAGTTGTGTGGATCTGACAATGGATGAAGATATTTCCATGCAACAGTGGGGATGTTTGTGCTTCACTTCAATTATCAAAAATGACACACAAGAACTGCCTCTCAATTTTGCTTTAATTAGGAGCCAAGCTTGGGTGGTTGTCTTTTGAATATGGTTGCTTGAAACAATTTGGAAGTTCCAAACCTGTTTGGCTTTGACACAAACCTCTCAAAATTAGTTCAAATTCTGATTCTATTCAGCTGGGCATAAAGAAAAAGTTAACAATTAGGAAAAGAAAACAAGATGGCGAGGGACACAAGATCCATATTTTCCCACCGTGGGGCCTCCAAGTACATTGCCCTAGCTGGCGGGAAATGAGTGAAGTTGTAATCCAACTTGTTCCAAGGACAACAATTTGGGTACAGTTGCCATTCATTCAATCATTCATTCTGACCATCTAGGATATTGTCCCACTCTTTATTAACTTTAATAAAGTGAAAGTCATTCATTCATTCATTCATTCATTGAAGGTAATATTTCTTCCACTATCTCATGGAGCAAAAATGTATTGTCCTTTCTGGCCCAACTTCAATCTCACATCATTTTATGGAATTTGAACTCCTAGCAGGAATATTATTTTGCACAATAGCCTTCTCCTGACTATTGTTGTATAATGTAGTTTAGTAATTTTTATCTCAGCTTTCTTCCCTTGTGGAATTTGGGATACTGTTTGTGCTGTCTCCTGTATCTGGATTCTGGCAAGGCTAAAGATGTTTCTCATCATCAAGCTGGCTACTGAAGGTGTGCAAGTTTGTGTTTCTGGACTGCATATCATTCCTCAGTATTTTCTTCTCAATCATGCTCTACTCATTCAACTGTTACTCATAAGGTTCTACTTCTAGATGTTATCATTTGGAGTTCTCCTCTTCAGAATTCTTGTAGTCCAAAACCAAAAATCTGCATGCCTCTAGTGGCCACTTTGTCCGGATGGTAGCCATACCAAAGGAGGAACATCGCTCAGTGATAGAATGCATGCTTTGTAGGCAGATAGTCTCAGTTCCATTCCTGACATGTCCAGATAGGGCTGGAAAACCTCTTCTCTGGAACTTGGGGAAAACTGTAACATCCAGTCAGCATCAATAATACTAGACTCCACAGACCAAGAATCTGACTCAGTAGAAGGCAGCTTCCAATGTTCTGGTGTGCCCTCAAACAGGACGGCATGAACTTAGGAGAAAACATTAATAAATATAGCTTTATAAAGCCAAACATGCAAACTGATATTGAATGGGATAAATCCTGGATGCAAATGCCCAAAATGAGTTACAAATTTACTTAAGGAAGGTAGCCAGAAACCCTGTGAATTGGAAGAGATCCAGATATGCTCTTGTGTGTGATGCAGTTTTTCTAGAGGTGGCACTGGTTATGGAGCACAAAAGGTCACGCTAAAGTAACACCATGCATCACAATCAGATATGTAGCAGAATGTCATTATGTTTGCATTTTTAAGCCATCTGAATGAATACAAACTTCCTTGAGTGACCGTGTGGATCAAATTGAACTTACCCTTCAGACTGTGTTCTGCATAACCTTTTGCTTTTTCATGTGTCTGGTGCAGAACATTAAAAAAACCATGTAAGAAGAAAGAAAACATAATTTGAAGAGACCACAGGATCCAACTATACATGGCATGGAGTATCATATATGAAAAGAAGAGTTTTGCTTTCATAGTGGGTTTTCCAGAAAGGTGGCTAGACAGAAGAAAGTCAGAAAAATGATACCTTGAAATTGTGAGCAGGGAAAGTACTAACCATGCTCGCCTGCCTATTGTTGGCTCTTCAGGGAGAGAAATTATATGAAAAAGAAAGTTTCTGCTGCTCATGGAATCTCTTTATTTGTTAGGGATCCTGAAAAATCAGAGTTTCTGAGTATGTGCAGAAATTTCCACCTCTTTAAAATGTCCTTCATGAAGAGTCAAAGGATGGTGCTAGAACTTTCATACTGACAAATTGGCCCCTTTTTTAATACCAGAAAAAGAGAAGGGGAGATAAATTCAACAAGCAAACCCCAAGGTGTGTTTGTACCTTAGAAACCTTGGAGTCATTATTCATCGAGGAGTCTGCACATTGGTAGACATCTCTGCGATGACATTCCACACATGCAAATAGACCTGAGAAATCAAGTCCACTTGAATGTGGGGTTTTTTTTAGCCATTTGGATATCACATCACCCACTGGCTAGGCAGACCATGACATGTGCCCTCTGCTTTCATCTCATCCAAAGGATCCAATGGAGGATGTTCTGGTGAGTTTTAGTCCTTGCCTAGCATCATTGACAAGAGATGGGCAACACTGCCTAGTTAGACCATTCAAGCCCCTGCGCCCCAACAAGGCCCTCACCTAGTGGTGGTTTGTACCACTGTTATTTATAGCATGATGATCTGTGACTGCTGGATGAGACCACTGTCTGAATTTGTTCAGAAGCAACCATGTTTGTCATAAATTGAAGTGGGCACCTTAGGGGATAGATGTATGCCCAACCCAGGAAATGGACAAAATTGCAAAGGGAAGGGAAGGAATTAAA
Organism: Furcifer pardalis; assembly: GCA_030440675.1. Taxonomy (NCBI): domain Eukaryota; kingdom Metazoa; phylum Chordata; class Lepidosauria; order Squamata; family Chamaeleonidae; genus Furcifer; species Furcifer pardalis. The sequence goes on from CP126896.1 coordinate 85,856,216, forward strand.
AAAGCAGAATCCTTGGACGATCACTTTCACATGTGAAGTTTGGATTCCCATGGATCAAGAGGGCCTGGAAGAACTCCCCTTGATCTACTTACTACTTAAATGACTGCTCTTAGAGACCTCCAGGAATGGAGAAAAATCCATTATTTTTCTTGGTGGGGGTTTCACAGTTGTATTGTATTGTATATTTCGATTTATATGCCGCCCCACTTGCACAGCGACTCTGGGCGGCTCACAGAGGAAACACTTACAATTACATAGCAAATTCCATAGCATAAAAACAATTACAGATATCACATAGCAAATTACAAATATCACATAGCAAGTATAGCATCACAAAACATATCAAAATACATCCCAAAAAATCTCCAGTAACAATTACAAATTACAAAACATCAAGACATCCTAAAAATACATCAGAGATACTATAATATAACACCTTCTTATTGCCAAGTTGCAGTCTATTCCTGGTGGAGTTTATGCTGTGCTCCGGGGCTGGAGCGAAGTTCTTATGTTGGTACCTGCCCCGCAGAGCTGTGCTCTATTCCCTCGAGGCCAGGGCCGGCCAAGGGATGTCCGGTGGCTGCACGGCCGGGGCGGCAGAGCAACTGCCCACATGACCGGGGCTGCTTCTTCAGCCAGGCTCCTGTCGACTGCCCTTTATCCCCCCCCCCACGGCCAGGTGGAACGAATACGGGGGGTAGGGAGAGGCGGAGGCATCTTCAGGTGCCCGCACAGCCGGGGCGGCGGAGCAACCACCTGCACGACCAGGGTTGCTTCTTCGGCTGAAGCTCCTGCCGACGGAATAGTAGAATAGTTGGAATAGTAGAGAAATGATACAGGTAAGCATACATTTTCACACTGAATTTGGTGTGTCTATAGTGAAAGAGGTGAAACAGAATACATGCTGGAGTGAACAACTGATCCATGGTATTTCTTTATGGGAGATTATAAGAACTCAAAGCAAGGTGGTTTTTTAATGATGTGTTACTGCACAGGAAGAACTGACATGGAAGAAAAGCAATTGTTAAAACAAGAAGCCTGCCTGATTTGGCACCATATGTTCTTTCATTTAGCAAGCTACAAATGGATCATGAAGCAAACCCTCTAGATGCCTCATTAAAGGGTCTGGTCTCTTCACTTCCTATAACAAATCAGAATATAGAGAACAGATTCCCTTCTTTTGGTATTTTTCACTGTACATGACTATGAAGTCTATTAAATTTACAAACCACCCTGCCAAGGCAACAGCCTTGTATTTTCCTACAAATAAGAAACTGGGATTGATATTAATTTGCTAATAGTTTTGGAAACTGGACGTTCATTTGTTCTTATTTTAGACATGATAAGAAAACATTTTGTACTTTACACATACACTCAAATGTTTTATAATTCAAAGGAAAAGCAGGCTAATCTTTAACTGATCTCTGAATAATAGGACTAGAGGAGTAAGTGAACAACAGATTTTTTTTTTGTTCAGTCGCACAGTCGATTCCGACCCTTTGAGACCATATGGACCATTGTCCTCCAGGCACCTCTGTCCTCCACCATCCTCCTCAGCCCGCCCAGCTCTGTGCCCACTGCATCCACAATACCATCTAGCCATCTCATTTTTGGCCACCCCCTTCTTCTTTTGCCCTCCATCTTTCCCAGCATTAAGGCCTTCTCAATTGAATCCTCTCTTCTCATTTGATGTCCAAAGTACTTCATCTTCATCTTTACTATTAGACCTTCTAGGGAGCAGTCAGGGTTGATTTCTTCTAAGATTGACCTATTTGTTCTCCTTGCTATCCAGAGGACTCTCAAAACTCTCCTCCAACACCACATCTCAAAGGCATCTATTCTTCTGCACACAGCTTTCCTAATGGTCCAGCTCTCACAATCATACATTGCCACTGGGAATACCATTGCTTTGACTATACGAATTTTTGTTTTCAATGTGATGTCTCTATTTTTCACTATGTTCCCCAGGTTTCTTATCGCTTGCCTCCCAAGAATCAGTCGCCTTTTTATTTCATGGCTGCAATCTCCATCTGCAGTGAGCTTTGATCCTAGGAAAGTAAAATCTGTCACTGCTTCTACTTCTTCCCCATCTATTTTCCAGGGACTGATAGGGCCTGTTGCCATTATCTTGGTTTTCTTTATACTGAGTCTCAAGCCAGCTTTTGCACTCTCTTCTTTCAACCTAATTAGGAACTTCTTTAGGTCTTCCTCACTTTCTGCCATTAGGATAGTATCATCTGCATATCTCAAGTTGCTGATGTTTCTCCCAGCAATTCTGATCCCAGCTTGTGATTCTTCCATCCCTGCATTGTGCATCATGTGCTCTGTGTATAAGTTGAATAAGCAGAGTGACAAAATGCAGCCTTGTCTTACCCCTTTTCCTATTCCAAGCCACTCTGCTTTTCTTTGAAATTCTGTATTCAAGTGATTGTATTTTTTTTCCTTTCTCCTTTGTGTTCCTTTTTTCCTCTGCTATTTTAAGAGCCTCATCAAACAGCCACTTAATTGCATGATATCAAGACTGTTTTATATCAACCCTTTCCAGGGTTTTGTAAATAGAAATACTATACATAGAATTGTTTTAATGTACCCTTCCCCTTGGGGTTTTCTGGGACTGTACAGTTTGTCCAAGGGCATGCAGGTTGGTTATTCTCCCTGGAGACACAGAGAACTGAACTCCCCATCTTTGGCTCCACAGCCAGATACAGTAATACCTCAGATAACAAATGCATTGGATAATGCTAACATCAGATAACGATGCAAAATTTCTAAAGAAATTTTGCATCAGACAACAATCTGTCAGCGTCATCCGATGCAGTCGTTCTTAGCAGCAGAGTGGCTGGAAAGCTGAACAGGATTCTCCGTTCAGTTTCCCAGCTACCCTGTAGCTGTGGAGGCAGGGGTGAGGTGGCTGGGAAGCTGATGGGGGGCTCCCCCGTCGGCTTCCCCAGTCACCCTACAGCTGCGGAGGCATGGGTGGGTGGCTAGGGAAGCTGACGGGGAGTTTCCGTCGGCTTCCCCAGCTACCCTGCAGCTGTGGATCGGGTCTTCCAACCTCCCTGACCTTTTTTTACCCATTTCAGGCTCCCTGACAGCTCCAGGGAGGTCAGAAGACCCGATCCATGCTGTTTCTGGACTTCCCCCACCTTTCTGGAGGCTGTAACAAACCAAAACATCAGGATTTGAATCCTGACGTTTCAGCTTGTTACAGCCTCCAGGAGGGTGGGGGATCCTCAAAATAGTGTCCATCAGGTCTCCCGACCTCCCTTGAGCCGATGCCCGCTAATTTTGAAGTTCCCCCACCCTCCTGGAGGCTGCAACAAGCCGCAACGTCAGGATTCGAACCCTTAAGAAGGTACAGCTGTTTTACATTAAGGCATATTATCCTAGAGAAATGGTACAATAACCATATCCATCTTGCAACATGGTGCTGCCCAGGCACTTATACTAACAGGTAAGTGACGGGTTTGGGTATGGTGGTTGTGTGGGTGGGTTGATTTATATTTGGGGTGGGTGGGTGGGTGTATTTTAATGTAATATTTATTTATTTTATTTACAGGTTTGTGTTGTGGGTGGGTGGGTGGGTTGAGGGGTGTGTGTGTATGCTTTTTTATTTATTTTATTATTATAATTATTTTATTTTTCTTTGGACCCACCCACAATGTCATGATGTCATGATGTTGGCTCCACCCTCACTGTGATGACATCACGGTGGGGTAGTAAAATTTTTGACATCCCACCACTGCTGCAGTTGCAGATAGCACTGGCTCTTTGGTTGTAAATGGAGATGATCCCTAGAGACAGACACGACCAGCTTCCGAGCAAGGGAGACCTTTACCTTTACTTTTTACTAGGTGATTTTTTCTAAATTTAGCTTTGACATAACCACACCATTTATGTAGAAAGACTCTATAGCTCTCCATTGTTTGGAAGACTGTGATCAGAGATATGTGTAGCTGTAACCTTTAAAGTAGAAAACATGGCTATCCCTCCAGTTAGTGGCTGGCAACTAAAGCTGAATCCTTACATCACTCCTAATGAGCTTCTGTGGATGGTTGATAAGATATAGTATGAGGTGCAATCCTGATATACTGTATGTGGAGCCAAACCCCCTGCTGCAGTTTCTTTGCAGCCTTGGCTGCTACCAGTTTGCTTAGCTAGTCCAGATGCAGTGTTTTAATACATGGTCTTTTTCAACTCCATTCTGCATGCTTCAAAGTGAGCAGTCGACTGACTCTCTTTGCTTTGGATCAGCTTAAGCTGCTGCTTTGATCTTGCTTCTTTGCCTTTTCTTTTCCCGTGCTTGGAACACTATGCTTTCATCAGCCAACTGTTTTATTTTAATTATTTTGAAATCTGCAGCTGAGATTACGCAGAGTAATAGAGACCATTCTACTAAAAGGGAAAGGGAAGTTTACAAGATTTTATGTGGATTGAAAAAAATAATATTCAAAGTCCTTCCTTTTGGCTCAAAAGCTGGGCACCCAGCCCATTCTGTCAACTGTTTGCTCACTCAGAAAGGAATGTCTTGCCCACCCAGGCGGTTTGGCAGGAGGTCGTAGGACACTCCTTTTGTTTTGGGGAGAAAGGTTAATATGTACAGAGCACAGAGCAAATTTATTTTGAACTGTTGCAGAATATAATGCATAAACAGATAATGCCTAAGAGGTCTTTCTAGGTAAGTGATATATTTCAATAGCTTATTGAGGTAGGTGACCAGCTGAGAGCCAGAAGTTAAGAATTCAGTTCCAAACTGTGCATCACAGAAGACTCAACCTGTGTGGCCTTCAGTAAACTGTACAGTTCCAAGATGCCCTCAAAAGAAGGGAATATTAAGCCATTTCTGTTTCTCTCTATCTAGAAAAACTGGAAGATGGTTGCCATAAATCAGAATTGACTTGATGGCTTATTGTTGCCTGTTATTATTGTCGCCATTTCCATTGTTAATTTATGTACAGTATAGTATATATGCCGGCGTACAAGACGACTGGGCGTATAAGACGACCCCCCAACATTTCCACTCAAAATATAGTTTGTTATATACTCACTGTATAAGACTACGCCATCTTCCGCACACCTTCCGCACACCAAATAAAATGTAAAAGAACATCAGATTTGATTTCAACATGTTAATTTATATTCAAATGCTTATGACATGCAGAAAAACTGTCACAAGGCTATATGTTATCAAACATGTACAGTAAACATAAAACAATGCAAGTTTATTAAACGTAATTCACCAAAGACAATTCACTAAAGCTGAATGGAACAATAAACCTATGGGAGCTGCCATGCTGTTCGTTTTCTAATCTGTTAACCAAACTGGAACTGTCAATGACAGAAGGAAGATAACAAATAGAGGGAGAGAACAAGTGCCAAGCAAGTCCCTAGCAAGTTTGCTGGCGTGACAGTTTCTCTTTAAAAGCCTTCAAACTCCTGTTCGTCATCTGATATTAAAAGTTGTTATCCGATCCATCCTATAGGACCTTAGCGTTATTCGATGCAATTCTCCTCCCCAGATTGCTTAATGTTATGCGATTTAAGCATTATCTGAGGTAAACGTTATCCAAGGTATTACTGTATTTTATTCAACTGAAGTGTACCCGGCGTACAAGACGCCCCCCCCCCACTTGGAGGCATATTTTTCAGGAGTAAAAAGTCGTCTTATACCCCAGCATATACGGTAATTATTTATACTATATTACAATATGTGTTCCACACAGAGAGAGCACAAACACAATAAATGAAAAATCTGTACATGAAGTGTATACCATTTGCAGTGCTGTATCCTATATTGGTCCTGCCAACCTAGCAGTTTGAAAGCAAGAAATTGTAAGTAGATAAATAGGTACCATAGCCATAGAGAACTTCCACTGGACTATACTTAAGGGAGTTATAGGACATCAGTGATGAATATAATACAGTGGTACCTCGTATAATGAAAATAATTCATTCCACGAGGCTTTTCGCTATGTGATTTTTTCGTTATACAAAGCATGCTTTGTATAATGAAATTTCCTATGAGGAAATTTGTATAACAAAAATCTCCATAGGAATACATTGAAAACCCAGAAAAAACCCTGGAAGAAAAAGTGCTTCGTATAATGAAAATGTTCTCTATACGAGACAACATTTTCCTTCAAATTCCTTTTGTTATATGAGTTCTTTTGTTATAAGAGTCCTTCGTTATACAGGGTTTTACTGTAGATAAATAGGTACCACTTTGGTGAGAAGATAAACAGTGTTCCATGCACTCTGGTGTCTAGTCATGTCTGCCACATGTCCATGGAAATATCTGCAGACACAGAGAATACTGGCTCTTTGGCTATGAAACAGAGATGAACACTGAACCCTAGAGTCAGATATGACTGGCTTTCGAGCAAGGGAGACGTCCTTTACCTTTACCTATCCTGTATTGGACTGTGGTGGCTTAGTGATTAAGATGTTGAACTTGATGACTAGAAAGTTGGAAGGTCAGTGGTTCAAGATCCGAGTGCTGCACAATGGAGTGAGCTCCCATCTCTGTCCCAGGTCTGCCAACCTAGCAGTTCAAAAGCAAGAAATTGCAAGTAGATAAATAGGTACCACTTCAGTGGGAAAAGTAACAACATTCTGTGCACTCTGGTATCTAGTCATACCTGTCACGTGACCACAGAAAGTGTCTGCAGATGCAGACAGCGCTGGCTCTTTGGATGTAGACTGAGATGAGCATCACACCCTAGAGTTGGATATGACTGACTTTCGAGCAAGGGCAACCTATCCAGTTGCATAGTGTGTGGGGGGGGGGTCAGGGGGCGCCCCGCCCCGGGAGGCACTTTCCAAGGGGCGACATCCCCAGGGAAGGCAGAGGAGGAAGTGGGCACAGGCGCACGTGAGTGTGTGCGCATGCGTGGGTGTGTGCATGTGTGTATGAGTGTGTGTGAGAGAGGCGTGGGTGCAGCCTTTTGGGAATACCCTTTGAGCAAGTGTGATCTCTCCTCCTCCTCCTGGTAGAAAAGGAGGAGGAAGGGGAGACGGTGCCAGTGGTTCCTCCAAGAGGTGAAAGGGAAGCTTCTGCCTGAGCCGCCGCAGGGAGAGCGATTCTGACCCCCCCCCCTTGCTGCTCAGATCATGTCTTGCTATTAGCAAGATTCTCCCTCAACCATCCTCAAGGCAGAGTAACTTCTGCAAAAAGAAAATGTAACTGATTTCCTCCTCCATTCATCCACCTACAACTCCTATTTCCTTGGGAGGGAGGAATCCCCCACCCCTAATTAGCCTCCTCAAACCAAGCTCTCAGTTAATGACTAATTATATCTCAACACACACACACACCCCCAACACACTTCCTATCCCAGGTTGGGGTAGGTAGGTTTGCAATTAATGGCTGGCTCATTTTCCTCCCCTCTCTGTTTAGTTTGATCTTGGTAATTATCAGCCAAAGCCATAAATTGCTAGGGAAGGGGAGAGGTTCAAGAAACAGTCGGGTGAGAGGAAGAGCCAGGGCATGAGATGGATGGACAGCATAATGTAGGAAGGCCCGAGAAGTGGGCTTGGGCTAGGACTGAGCCAGGGCTTCCCAAGGGCCAAGAAGAGGGTCCCACAGTCCTTTGTGGGCACGGGGGGGGGGGGGCTTCTGATTCCCATCATCCTCCAAGAATTCCCCAGGGCAGTGTTTCCCAAATGCTGGTGTTTGGACTTCAGTTCCCAGAAGCCTAAGCCAGTATATTGACTGATCAGTGCTTTGGGGAATTGACTGAAGCTTCTGGGAATTGAAGTCCAAACACCAGCATTTGGGAAACACTGCCCCAGGGCAGAGATGCTCTGGTCCTCCTTCCTTCCTTTCCTGGCCCCCAGGCATGTGCAGAAATACTGGATATAAAACTCCCCTCTGCTTCTGGCTTCCACCCTCACATCCCAAGGTCGAGTTCTCCCACAACGCCTCTCACCCAGCCGCCACTTTCTTATCGTGAAACCCAAGTCTCCACGGTGAGCAGCTCCGGTGAGGCTCCCCTTTCAGACCCCTGCCTCAAAGATCGCCATTCAGGTCTTGCTCTGAAAGGCTTTCTTGGCAGGTTGAAACCAGCCCTTGGTCTTCTCGGTGCCGGGAAAACTTTAAAGGCAAATGTATGTTCATTCCTAAACCTAACAAAAGAAATAGGCATCCCTCTTCCACACAGCTCATTCTGAGGTCCCATAGTCTTCCTCCCATACCTACCCACATTCATTCATAACCCTCTGGACTCTGGAGAGTAATTCAGAGCCTGCCTGGACCCCTTCAGAGAGGGCAAGAAAGGTATGGGTGGCAGTGGCAGCAGCAGCGGGGGGGGGAGGAATGGTGGTGGTGGTGTGCACTTAGGAGCATTATCTTCAGGCCTCGAAGTCCCCCACACAGAGGCAGACAGTTGTGGGGCTCCTCTGACCCTGACGGATGCCCACCTGCCATTGTGTCCAGCCCCCGGGCTGGCTGGTTTGGTCTGCAGAGGGTGGGAGCTCCAGGCCCTCCACCTTGGAAGGGCTACAGGTGGCTTGCCCCTGGAGGTGGGGGCCTGAAGCCCTCATTCTCTGGAGACCAAAACAGCTGTCCTGGGGGTCTGCCTCTGCGCGGGGGACTTTGAGGCCCTGAAGGTCCGCTGGAAGGGCAATGCTCCTAGCACACCCCACCACCACCATTCCTCCCCCCACTGCTGCTGCTGCCGCCACCCATACCTTTCTTGCCCTTGAAGGCATGTAGGATGGCATTATAGAGGTGCTCTTCCTCCGAGGGGGCAGCACCCTGTGGCGTAGCATGGGGAGGCTGAAACCCATGCTATGCCACTGGACCTATCTTGTATTCAACGGATTCCAAAAGCATTGCACACATGAAAGACTTGATGCATTCATATTCAGCACAGAGACATTCTCCTATGTGCAGGTCTCTCTTTTCCTTGTTTAAATAAATAGGTACAAGAGCTTTATGCATGGAGAGGATCCATAAAATCAAAAGATATAGGAGCTTCATGTAGTTTCTATGGGTCAGAATGTAAAAATGTCCAACATCAACACAACTAACCCATCCAAAAGGTATAGTGGCTTCTAGCAGATTTCTCATTTGTAGCTATTTCTTCTCAAACCAGGGACATACAGTGGTACCTCGCTTAAAGAGCATAATGCATTCCACATGATTGCTCTTTAAGCGAGTTTGCTCTTTAAGCAAACCACCATTGTAAGTGACCAATTGTGACTTCTGGGGGGGAACTGCGAACCCCGATTTATTTGTTAAGCAAGTTTTTGGTTGGTTTTATTTGTTATGTGAGGCGACCATTGAGAGAAAATTCTGCTCTTTAAGCAAGTTACTCTCTCAGCGAGACGCTCTTTATGCAAGGTTTTACTGTATACATTTCTATATGCTTGTGCTGAGGATTTAAATAATCTGCTTCTCTAAAGATGAAGGAAAAGTGAAGAATCTGAGATTTCCCATACAGTAAAACCTCATATAACACTAAAACCTGGTTCCACAAGTCTTGGTGTTATATGATTTTTAGTGTTATCTGATGCATGTTAAAATCCTATGGGATCCATAGAGATACATTGTAACCACACAGGCTTTAGCGGTTGTTATCTGAAGCATCCCATAGGATCTTAATGTTATCTGATGCAATTCTTCCCCCCAGATTCCTTAATGTTATGCGATTTTAGTGTTATTCGATACTAATGTTATATGAGGTATTACTGTATCTAGAATAGGAGGCTGATAAGGCTATAGGAACTCATAGAATCATAGAATAACTGAGTTGGAAGGGGCCTTTTAGGCCATTGAGTTCAAGCCCTGCTCAATGCATGAATCTTAAACAAAGCACATACGGCAGATGGTTGTCCAATTCTCTCTTAAGTGCTTCCAGTGTTGGAGTACCCACCACCCTTCGGAGCAGTTGGTTCCAATGAAATCAGGTCCCAGAATAGATGTGTTTCATTCCTACCCCTTGGGCAACTTCAACAACCTGAAGTTATGTAGCTAAAGATATATCTGTCTCAAGCGGTTAAAATGAGATACATTGCTTCAGTTCTGTAGCCATAAAAAGAAAGCTTTATGAAGAACCTGATGCAGAATAGTAGAATGGAATGCGCAGGTGGAGTTTCAGAGGTTGTAAATTCTAATCTACTCCATGTCTACCAGGAAGAAGGGCTAGCTGAAATCACTTGGAACATGTATGTTTGAATAGGGCATGTGGCTTGCTAGTTGTAAGGTGTTGGGCAGGGGTCACCAACCTTTTTAAGTTGGGGGCCGGGTCACATTCCCTCAAACAGTTGAGGGGACCAAACTGGTGGTTCCCCTGCTGTTTACGGCTGCTGTAAATATGTCTGCATCCGATTCCGGCAGCGGCAGCAGTGGCGGCTGGAGCTAGGGCATGGGCTGGATGATTTGGCACCACAGGCCAGATCTGGCCCACAGGCCATTGGTTGCCAACCCCTGGTGTAGGGCAATTTGCACATTCTAGAGTGCCATGAGTAAAAAAAAACACTAAGAAGGTTACAATAAGCCAGCCCAGAATGTACTTGGCAGTGCACAATTATTTTTATATAAAGCAGCTAGAAGCTAAATTAGTAGTGACTACTACCAATAATAACTGCATGCCTTCAAGTCAATTCTGACTGATGGTGGCCCTGTTGAGGGATTTCTATGTAGAGTATACTCAGAAGTGGTTTACCATTCCCTTCTTCTGGGGTCTCCCTGGGACTGTGTAACTTGCCTTAATAAAAAATTGGACAAAATATTTAAGAGATGTGGCTGAATCCAGGAAGTATTGCTGTAATAAGAGGTTTTTCCCAGATTATGTAATGCTTTATGTGTCATTCCCCCAATTAGTGAAAGTTTGAGATTTGATTGTGGAGGGTGTTTAATTCTGGTCCATTTATTTCTGGCCTTTGTTGTGTCCAATTCCATGTTCTGCTTGACTGGATTTTCCAACAATTAACAATTAAAGAAGACAATGGATGCTCTCAGCTTGTCAAAAATGAAAATTAGAGGTCTGAACATGAGTTCCATATTTTCTCCTGCACTAACTGGTAAGCAAGCAGTGAGAAGAATTATACATAATAGAATGGCTGCTTACCTTCACACACAAAAATGAGAACAAAATGAGATATACTGATTTGCATAAAAATGCTTATTTATGCACACAGATGCAACATTAGAAATGAGTCTTTCTCATTCAAATGGAATTGTCATGTATCTTAGCCAAGTGAGGGGTGTCAATATATATGTTTCTGTATATTGCACATTATTTCCTATACTTGAGTCCTTTAATCAGAATTTTAACCATTTTTTGTGTAGCTGCTCTGCATAGGAAATGCAAGATATTTCCTGTGAAAGCAAAATATCAACAGTCACGGCAACGTTTATCCGGCATTCCATTCCATGGGTTTGCTTTTGAAATTATTCTACTGGAAAAGGAGATGTGAGAAATACTTTGTGGAAGCAGTATCTATCTTGTTTGCCTGGTAGAGGTTTGTAGGGTTGATAATATTCACTTGGTAAAGGTCACCCTTGCTTGAAAGCCAGTTGTATCTGACTCTAGAGTTCAGTGCTCATCTCTGTTTATAGCCAAAGAGCCAGCGCTGTCTGGGTCTGCAGACGTTTCCATGGACATGTGGCAGGCATTCCTCAACACCGAAGTGCACAGGGCGCTGTTTACCTCCCCATCAAAGTAGTACCTATATATCTACTTGCAATTTTTTGCTTTTGGACTGCTAGGTTGGCAGGAGCTGGGACAGAGACGGGAGCTCACTCCATCATGCAGTACCCGGGAATAGAACTCTGACCTTCTGGTCATCGAGTTCAGTGTCTTAACCACTTGAACCACCGCAGTCCCTATATTCATCTGAAATTTGCATTTTTCCTATTACCACTTTGAAGTCAGATGTTTCTGTGTATTCCAGGAGATTTTAATAAATAATTGTTGGTGAAGAAAAATCATTTTATGCTTATATAGTTGTCCACCATCAACCCGCAATTAAGGATGTTGGTCTTACTGTTAGGGACTCTAGCCCTCAGCCTATTCAGAGTCCTCCAAGTGACATAGTTACGGTTGAGTTCCTCTACTATTTCCTCCTTTAATATTCTTCCTTGTCCACTGAGCTCCTTCCTCCATCCTCTAGTTCAGGAGTTCTCAACCTTTTAAAGCCAGGGCCCAGGTCACACTCCCTCAGACAGCTTCAGGTCCAGAAATTCATTTTGCCCTTTCTCCATCACATGGCACTTCCAGGTGTGGTAGAGGCAGGGGGGGCCACATGAAATGGGACCACATCCGGCCCATGGGCCGGAGGTTGAGAATCCCTGCTCTAATTTGTTCTTGTTCTTGTGTACCCTCAAGAATGTTTGTTCTTGCCATAAAGCTTTTCCTGGATCTGAGCTGTTGGACTAGAGGCTCATATCCATTCAGAGACATTTATACTCATAGTAAAATGCATAGTAAATAATAGTGCCTTATTTCCCCTTGTTTTCATCAAATCATGTCCCACCCAATACCTCCACAAAACAACAGGCTGGACAGCTAGACTGGAGCAATTGGGCTCCCCACCCCCCACCCCCAGGCACAAAAATTCAGAGGCCACCAAAATCCAGAAGTGACATTATTGCTGTTAAGAAAATAAACGGAAACACTTCGTTCTCTGTTCACCTTCCTTTTATTTTAAACAATCCTCCTTCTTTTGGATAGGGATACTACATTTTCCTCTTTTTCCTTTTTCATAGGGAGCTTGCATCCATGCCTCAGAGGAAGAGATGATGGGAGATGATGCTTTTTCTTCTGAGTGCCAAAATGACTACCTATAGAAAAATTACTTTGGAAAAATTACTTTAATGATGAATGACCCTAGAATTCTGCAGCAGGATATTGCTTGGAGTTGTGGCAAAGCAAAGCAAAAAGACCTGAACTCATCAGAAAAGGTAACAGATGATTTCTGATCACTGGTTGTTGTGGCATGTCGTAAAGTTGTCTTCCATCTATGGTGACCCTATGAATGAGAAATCTCCAAGATGTCTTGAGGGAGTCAATCCATGTCACGTTTGGGCTTCATCTTTCCCTGCTGCCTTCTACTTTTCCCATTATTATTGTCTTTCCCAGACAATTTTGCTTTCTCAAGACATACCAGGACGGTGTCAGCTTCATCATTTTGCCCCATATTTCAAATGAATCAAATGTTTTTACTGTCAGTTTTCTTTCCTGTCCAGCTTTCACATCCATACGTGGTGATCAGGAACACAATAATGTGAATGATCTGGATCTTGGTCTCCAGTGAAACATCCTTATGTGAAGGTAGGTGTCCCCATGGGATATCAAGGAAACCCTCACATGCAGCCCTCGGGTCTTAAACTTCTGACCTGCCAACCATCAAGTTCAGCCTCTTAACCACTAAGCCACCACAGTCCCTAAAGCTGTGTGTGTTTTCGTGTCAGAGATTACTCTGGGTTGAAAGTTTTTTGTTGTTTTTTTTTGCAGGGGATGCCCAAATGAGGGTCCTTTCATGTCTCCTATTGTACAGCTCTTGGAGAATCGAACCTTGTGCTTTTGGTCTCCAAGCACAGTGCTTTTACCCACTGAACCACTGGGGAGCTCACATCCCTAAAGTAAAAAGGGGTTAGTAAAAAAAAAATTGCTTAACATTTAGTTAACATTTGTTTTGTTCTTTTCTTATATATCTGTATTTGTTATGATGTTTTTCTTTATTTTAAATAAAATTAATTAAAAAATAAATGGTTCAGGAATTAACTTTTGTTTTATTTTTTATTGGAAAACAAAATGGTAAAACAAGACTTGAAGGGTGGTACACATGCACCCAAACAAGGATGGGAAACAAATCTGATGTGGCAAGCCAAAAAGAAAGATGGAGCAAACCTTACGTTTACAAAGACCTTTGACCTTGCTGAAAGGAGCAAAATAGCAGGACCAAACAAAAGCCTCACAGCTGATTAGCAAAGCTAGTGTACTGATCTTTCATTTGTCTACACATAACTAAAGCTCTTGACACTCCATGAAAGTTTTAATTTCCTGCGGTTCAGGAAATACAGCTGTCCTAATCTACTACCACTTCACCATCAGAAGCCTAAACTTTAACCAACCCCATATTGTTCGAAGGGAGAAATTATACTTCTGGTTCATCTCCCAATGGTCTGCAGATGAATAGGATTTAGGGTGCAGGATGACCATGTGGCAATTATTTTTGCCTAACTGCAGCCCACCCCAAGGGTGAGCCCATTCCTGCACAGGTGTCCTATAAGTCTGTCCTCAGATGGATTAATTTCAGCCAAGGTTAGAGTTGAGCGCCTAGCTAATAAGGAGATAGCATTTCAGTGCTCCTAGCCAGCAGTGATATTTCTCTTTCAAGGCTGTCTGGCCACCCTTTCCCCAAACACCTTTGACTTCTTTTGGGTCAATTTCTTCACACTTACACTTGATGCTCTTTTCTAAATCCTTCATTGCTGCCCTTCTAAGTCTCAATTTTCATCTGATTTCTTGGCTGCAAGTTCTTTGGGTTTTGCTTTGATCAGGAACAACATTAAAAGAGCATCTAACTGAGGAACTCAACCTCCCCTAATCACTTTAGGAGGGCCCCTAATAGGCTGAGGGTTGGAGTCCCTAGATCCAAGAACAACATGACCAAGTGGGGGCTTCTGCTAGACAATAACACACGGTGTGAATATGGAGAGATACTGAATCCAGCTCATTTATTTGTCTGCCGATTACTGCCAGAAACATGCACTGATGAGGACTTAAGTTTGGTCAACCACAAAGCCAAGAAAGTGGCTTCATTTTGGCAGTCCAGGGTTTGATCAGGTCAAAGAAGAGGAAGAGGAAGAACGAGGAGGCTTCTTCAAGTCTCCTTTTGGACTTGATAATTGAGCCAAGGCTGGATAGCTCAATAGTTTAGGTACACTAGTACCTCGGATAACAATGAGACTTGGTTCCACAAGTCTTGTCGTTATCCGGTTTTTAACGTTGTGTGATGCATTGATCACACAATGTTTAAAAAAAGCCCTGTTTCCCTTGAGGCTGCAGCAAGCCAGAATGTCGTGATTGGAATCCTGATGTTTTGGTTTGCTGCAGCCTCCAGGGAGGTGGGGGAACTTTGGAAACAGTTTGGATCAGGTCTTCCGACCTCCCTGGAGCTGGCAGGGAGGATCAGGGAGCAGTGATGGGATGTAACAGGTTCGCACCAGTTCGCCAGAACTGGTAGTAACTTTTCCCAGTGTCCCAGAGAACCAGTAGCAGCTTTTGGGGGGAACCACCATCGGGGCTTACCTTTTCACTGGTTCCCCCACTGTGCATGCACATCAGGCACTTAGTATGCACGCACACCTACAGTGCTTGTCGTGTATGCACAGCCTCCTTGCTGTCTCCCCAAGCAGGCAGGAGGAAGAGAAGCTGCTAGCCTGAAGCTCCCTATAGCCTGCTCCCCAGGGTAAGTGATTCACTTTTGGATGTGGTGTGTCTATGTGTATTTTAATGTGTATTTAATACCTTTACCTATATTGACGTACTACCACAGTTCCTAAAAAGGCCTGGCGGCCGGCAGGCCTGATGGCCTGGCTTGGAGTTTTTAATCAAAGTCTTGGAGTTACCTCATCAATAAGCTACACCTGTGCTGTTCCAATTGGAGAACCCTTAAGGAGGTACAGCTGTTTTACACTTACATTAAAGCATATTATCCTAGAGAACTGGTTAGGCAAAGACTTAGTACCCAACTGTTTAAAAGTGCCAAATGAAACCATCTTGTGGTGAGTTCATTCTGTAGTTCCCTCCATCTGACCTAGTGTGAGAAAGATTAGCCAGAATAAGCTTTAAGCTCTGGTTTAAAAACTCTGGTTGATTTGTGTTTGGGGTGGGTGGGTGTATTTTAATGTACTATTTATTTATTTGATTTATTTATTTAATTTATTTACAGGTTTGCGTTGGAGGGGTGGGGGTTGAAGAGTGTGTGTGTGCGCGCGCTTATTTTTATTTGATTTTATTTATTTTATTATTATTTATTTTATTATTTTTTATTTTTATTTGGCTACGCCCATAATGTAATGATGTTGGCTCCGCCCACATCGTGTTGTCATGATGTTAGCTCTGCCCACACTGTGATGACGTCATGATGGGTTAGTGAAAATTTTGACATCCCACCACGGCATGGTCAGCCGAACCAGTGACAGTATATCCAAATGGGTCTGATTTCTCAAGTTCATTTGCATGTGCAGTATGTCGTCATTGATATATCTACCAATGTGTGGACTCCTCACTGAAGAACAATTCCAAGGTATCCTGAAAACAGTAGCTCCCATAATACCTTATTATTGGCTATGCAGTAAGAGCTGATGGGATTTGTTACCTAATAGTCGTTGGGCATGCCCACATATTACTTATCACAAAATTCAGGACTGCTCTCTGGAAAACACACAACCACACTATTAGTTTTCCACACAATCCTTCAACCAGGGCTTGTTTAAAAAGTGGAAGAAAGGTGACCGTGGGAAACAATTTTAGCACCTTGCTGGAAGTGCTAGTTATAAAATTCCAGACTGGGAAAGGTAGAATTATAGAAGGCTTTGAATTACATTACACACATGGAAAATAGGCCATGAGAAGAGGCAAAGCAGTCTTTTAAATTACCGCCTGCATGTTGTCTCCAGCAGCTATATTTTGTGCTGACGCAGAGGAGTCTAGAAATAATTCTCTTGCACTCATTGAGCAAGTCAGAAAATTGTTACTTAACCAAATTCTCCAGTCAAACAGCACATGGACCTCCAGGTGACTTCAAAGAAGAGCTGAAATGAAATAGGGCTTTCTTGTCAGGCAGACTTTTCTCCAGTCCCTGACTGCCTATATTAAAAAAGTGACTGTGTCTTTCATCTTTAAATAAATTGTTTAAGTTGTTTTAAATATAATGCTAGTTTAATTGCTTTTTAATGTTGTCATAATTTATTGTGTTTTTGAGTCTTTAATACTGTCTGTTTTAATATTGCATTCTTATTGGAGAAAAGTAGTATATAAATCATGAAATCAAATCAAATGAAGGACAGACTATTGCTACAAAGAGGTCAGGGCCTGTGGCCAGATGTGGCATGTAGACCAGGGAGGCTGAAGTTTTCCCTCCTGCCCATGTCCTGCTATTTGGCTACAACAGCCCTTCCTTGCCAATTGTATTCCTGGCTACATCCCAATTGTACAACCAGGGGTGCACTCAGGAACACGAACGGGCATCTTATTAATGAGTGGCAATTTACCAGTAATATTTATGCTAATGTGGATCACCAACAGAATTCTGCCCAATGGTTTGAGATGGTGGTGGTGGTTTTCCAAAACAGTTGCAAACATTCTAGAACTGAACCAATTCATTTTAAAATCATTAGTTTTCTGGATTTTGCAATCATAAAATGATGAATTACCCGGAGTGTTTGGTTTTTGGCTTGTTTTGGTTTTTTTGGGCACAAGGCTGGATCATAGTTTTGAGATTCAGTGTTCCACTGCTTGCAGGCTGTACATCTTTTAGATGTGGGGATATTTATGGTGATATTACCTGGTTATATTTCAGCAACATTAGATTGGTGCCGCATGACATATCAGCATAACACATCAGTT
The DNA here is from genome assembly GCA_030440675.1 of Furcifer pardalis. Classification (NCBI taxonomy): domain Eukaryota; kingdom Metazoa; phylum Chordata; class Lepidosauria; order Squamata; family Chamaeleonidae; genus Furcifer; species Furcifer pardalis. The sequence goes on from CP126896.1 coordinate 85,873,798, forward strand.
GCCATAGACACAATCTCTGTATTGAAATAATTTTCATCAGTTTTCTGTTCATCTGCTTCCTGGATACTACCTTGCCTGAGCCAATTTACAGAGAGCCCTGTGTATATTACAGAATTTTGGTTAGCAGGGCAGGAGGTAGAAAAAAAACAATAACAGCAACACAGAGAAAATACATGAAGAGATCAGCTTGGTCTCCGCTCCTGCCCATTCATTTGGTTTCTTTAACCACAGAAAACAGCACTTTGTATGCTTAAAGAGTTAAAGCACTCTAGAATCATTTAAAGTAGAAAAATGTATCTTTACTTATAGTTACCATTTGTAGTATCAATCAGAATTTAAAAATAAGAAAATGGAGTCTTCCAACACATGGAAAGACTCTCCATGCTTGTTGCTTGATCCGAGAAAGAAGAGAGTGACTGTCAACAAAACAGTGGACAAAAGAAAATAAAGAGAAAGAGGGGGAAAGGGCCTTGCTTGATTGTAAGATTGTTCTGCTACTGCTGCCTTTAGCCTTCCTTCCAGCCCAGTGGCGTAGGACAGGTTTCAGTCGCCCGGGGCCGCAGGTGAAACTGGCCCCCCCGGCTCGCCGCCACCCAATAAGAAAGTCCTACCTTCGGGCTTTGCTGGACTAGGAGGTGAGGCAGCCGCGCAACTGGGACCCCAATGCTGCAGGTGAGGCACAGGGGATGGGGAGAGGCAGCATGGGCCAAGCAGGGAGCCCACCGTTAGCATCCCAGGTGCACGGCTGCCCCACCTCCGGGGCCGGCGGTGGCAGCTCATCCACCTTCGGCGGCAGCAGCACCCAGGAAAGCGGGAAGCGAGGCCAGCGGTGGCGGCAACCCAGCGCCCATGGGCGGAGCAGCACTGGCCAGGCCGAGGACCCCCTGCAAGGCCTGGCCAGTGCTGCTCCGGCTGCAGGCACTGGGCCACAACGACCACTGGGATGCCGACAGTGGGCTACCCATTGGGCACATGCCATGCCAGCCTGCACCATTAGGGTCCCAGGCATACAGCCACCCTGCCTCCTAGCCTGGTGGTTGCAGAGGCACTCAGGAAGACAGGAAGTGAGGCCAGCGGTCATTGCAGCCCCGTGGCCAGAGCAGCGCCAACCAAGCATTGTGGAGGGGGGGCTCGGCCTGGCCAGTGCTGCTCTGGCTGGAAGGTCCCGGCGCCCGCCCCGGCCACCAGGAAGTCCGGGGCAGCACTGCTGCCCCCTGCAAAGTGCCATCTGGGGCGGGCTGCCTCTTCACCCCCCCTCACTACGCCAGTGTTCCAGGCTCACCCAGGGTGAACCTCAATTTCTCCCGCTCCTTTCAGGGACAATGGGCAGCCCACCAGGTGGGCTCTCATCCTCAGCAGGTTTACAGCAGTTTTCGCCCTGTGGGTCAGCATTCTGGAGTCTCTCCTCCAGCACTATTGCCGGTTCTTGTGTCCAGCCTTCTGGTGTAGCCTTGGGATATCTTTCCTGGGCCTCTGTCCACTCCCTCCAAGGTCATACCCCTTTGCAGCTGCATTCTGGCACCCTTATTTTCTCTCCATCTTTGTAGTTTCTTACCTTCCCTTTTCTTCCCCCTTCCCACCCCCCAGTCCTGGCTTCTACTATTCTATTGTTGGTTTCAACATTTATGGTTGAGATAATATCTGGTCGCTGCTCCAGAGGAAGCTGGTCATTCCAGTCCTTCATGCTGGAAGGGATGTCAGTAACTCACTATAGATGTGGTAGTAGACCTACGTGCCTCTGTATGCTTCCAATTAGTCCGTGGTGGGCTCCCAAAAAAATTACTACCACACTGTGGGCGTGACTAACTGTGGGTGTGGCCAGGTGACTGGGTGGGCATGGCCGGCTACTTCCTTCTGCTCAGTGCGCATGTGCTACTCTATAGTTTAACACATGCACACTAAGCCAAGCCGCTTCTTCCGCTATCCATCTCCTCCGCCACTGCTTTGCCCACCGATGCCTCTGCTCTGCGTTCACACTGCTCCCAGTCCAGGTGCAGAAAATGGTCACTTGGCTTAGTGCGCATGTGATAAACTATAAAGTAGCGTATGCATGCTCAGCAGAAGGAAGTGGCCAGCCAAGTGGGCATGGCCTCTCAGGATTTCTGCTCCCAGTACACCCGGACTGGGGCACACCAGGTCCAGCACAACCACTGCAATTACATAGTACTAAAAAATCACATTAATTCTTCAGCCATATGGTTCAGGCAGACATTCATTTCACAAAAATCAGACCTATACACAAAGTTGTATTTAAGTCCCAACGGCCAACAAGGGAACAAACCAAGCTAATTTGCAAGAAACTAGGAGTTAGTACATCAAATGCTATGATAATCATTTGCTTTTTGCAATTAAGGAATTTCCTTTTTTGAGAATTGCTTATCTGTAACAAATTTTATGTCAGCCCTCTGACTTACATCTTCTCTATACAGTAACCAAATCTGACACCGTGCTATCAACCAAAATGGATAAGCTGATCTTGTTGCCAATCTTTTGCCAGTGAATCCATGAGTTGCTCTTTTCTGTTTCCATTCATCCAAAGAGCTGTTTGGCTCTCAATCACATGTAGTAACCTATTTCCTATCTAGAGCAGTGGTTTGACCATTGAAAGACTATAATCGGAGGCTATTCTTGTCAGAACAAGACTGGACAGAAAACAGCCATACCACTTCCTGTTCCAACAAAGACATAAGGATTGCCCTTGCTCACAGTATACTACACCACTGATTTTTTTAAACTTCATTTCAATTGTATACCATGTTTATAGTTCAGAAGTTCACTGTAGCTTGCCTTGATAAAGATATCGTTTGGAACATCTTTCTCAAAGTTCTTATTAGTCTGATAATATAATTTCGTGTCAGAGATTACTCTGGGGTGAAAGGATTTTTGCTGGAGAAACTCCGCAACTCCGCTTCGGGGGCACCCAAATGATGCTTCTTTCATGTCCCCAAGTGCAGCTCTCGGGTATCGAAACCCGACCTTCCAGTCTCCAGCTCAGCATTTTAACCACTAAGCTGCCTGGGGAGCTAGCAAACATGCTCTTATCGCAGAGGTGCATATTAAAATAATGTATGCAAGAGGCTTAGCTGGGAAATGGCTTTCAAACTTTTTCCAATCAGTCCATATAAGACATTATCACTGTACTGTTCCCCAAACTGGAGCTCTTCTCTAAACATGCAAAAGGCAGAATTGTGGTAGTAAAAAAAAAAGATAAAAAGTTTTTGCAAGCTTCAATTGCGGCTCAAGACTTGCTATAGATGAAGACAGACCTTTGGATATGATGGTGTTCCATTCTTTGGGGTTATAGAAGGCTGATGTGTTTTGAGGACATGACAATCCGCCCTTGTCTAATTTTAGCAGAACTGCAAGCTCTAGAAATGTACTGCAAGGCTAACAAAGCAGCTGAGTGTATGTTTGCCCTTTATGTTGTAACTTGAAAGATTAAGACAAAAAGGGGAGTGAGCATTAAACATTCACTAACAACAAAACCTGTGACAGAAGAAATGGCAATAGCATGTGAACTATTCAGGTTCTGTGCTTAGTATGTCTTATTAAAATTTGGCCAAACCTCAAGCTTGTTCCTCCCTGTAATCCAAGATAATAACTACTGAGGTGTTTTGGAATGCAGAATAACATGAGAAGGTACAAACCAAAAAAAAAATATGGTTCTCAGGGGGTAAAAAACCTTTGAGAAAAAAAACTCTGAATGTGTCTTGAAATGAGAAGCTTTGGTACAGACAGCAATGATATCTAGTACATTAAAAAATTGGCCTTCCTTCTTGGCTTTGTTTTATTTCTCTTTTGTTATGTGCATCATATCACTTCTGAGTTAAGACTTAACGATTTCCACAAGGTCCTATCATTAACAGACCGGCTCTCATTTTGTAAACTGAAAACTCCGTAGGGCCATAACCAAGGTGGCACTACCTTTAAGAGGGGGATGCCAAATTTAGATGGCATGGCCATGGCGACTGCCCTATTCTTTTGGTGTACACTATTCAGTGATGGGATGTAACAGGTTCTCACCAGTTCTCTCGAACCGGTAGTAACTTTTCCCAGTGTCCCAGAGAACCGGTTGCAGCTTTTGGGGGGAACCACCTTCGTGGCTTACCTTTTCACTGGTTCCCCCACTGCACATGCTGCCAAGCACTTGGTGTGCATGCATGCCTACAGTGCTTGGCGCATATGCACGGCCTCCTTGCTGTCCTCCCAAACGGGGAGGAGGAAGAGAAGCTGCTAGCCTGAAACTCTCTATAGCCTGCTCCCCTAGATATCCTGGTTAGGCAAAGACTTAGTACCTAACTTCTTTAACTGTTGAAATGTTGAAAAGTGCCAAAATTAAGCCATCTTGTGGTGAGTTCATTCTGTAGTTCCTTCCATCTGACCTAGTATGAGAAAGATTAGCCAGAATAAGCTTTAAGCTCTGGTTTAAAAGCTCTGGCTGATTTGTGTTGTGGGTGGGTGTTTGGGTGTATTTTAATGTATTATTTATTTAATTAATTTATTTACGGGTTTGTGTTGTGCGTGGTTATTTTTATGTTATATTATTTTTAATTTGTTTTCTTTGGCCCCGCCCACAACATCATGATGTCATGACATTGGCTCCGCCCATGATGTCATGATGTTAGCTCCACCCACACTGTGATGATGTCATGGTGGGGTAGTAAAAATTTTGACATCCCACCACTGACACTAATCCTCCTTGGGAGGAATGAGATACAGGCAGAACAGCCTCGTAGCCCAAGCACTATCCCTCATCTGCAGGGGGAAGCAAATATGCCAACCCCAGCACAATCCCCATATGACAGGAAAAAAGATCAACAAATCTACATTGGGGGCTGCCGTGGCTCAGTGGCTAAGAAGCTCACCTTGTTTAGATGTTCTTCTAAACAGGCAAGATATAATAATAATAATAATAATAATAATAATAATAATAATAATAATAATAATAATAATAATAATAATAATAATAATAATAATAATAATAATAATAATAATAATAATAATAATAATAATAAACAAAATGGAGCTGCAATGGCTCAGTGGTTAAGAAGCTCACTTTGTTACCTGGAAGGCCGGTATGTCAGCAGTTCAAGACCTGGGTACTACATGACGGATTGAGTGCCTGTCTTTGTTCCAGCTCTTGGGGACATGAAATGAGCCTCCTTCAGGCATTCCCTGAGTGGAGTTTCTATAGTAAAAATCCTTTCAACCCAGAATAATTTCTGACACAAAATTATTATATACAGTGGTGCATGTTGCTGGAATATACAAAAGGTACCATTACACTGCCTGGATCTAATTTGAATGCTGATTTCAGAATGCAGGTGGCCTCAAACAATTCTTGCAATAAAGAAATTCTCACCTCTCAACCCTTACATCTCATTTCTGTGACATGCGGTACACAGAAAGAGCCCCATCAAAGACTGTGGTGTTTTTGAACCACAATTGGGCATACCCCAGGCAACGGCAACCTTGTGCCAACTAATCTTTCTCACCCTGGGTCATTCTCTGTGACATCAGAATGGACTGGAATACTAACATCACATGGATTTACTTGCTCTTCTCAGGTTTTGGCCCTGAAATTTCAAGGGATTACCTACTGCTAACCTGGTTGCCTGAGCTTTGTCAGTGAGCTTCGTGCAGCATAAAACAATTCCAGAACATTTCACAATTTCAGAACTGTTTGCCTACATGTTGGATTCAGTCCAGGGTACATCTCATTTGTGTTGTTCCATGTGTCCTTTTAATGCTTGGTGCATCATTAAAGGATAATTCCTTATTTGATCAATTCATTAATTTGCACAGAAAACTTGATAACCTCTTTGTCTACATGTCCTTTCAACACAGCATAGCACCCAGGCTGTAATTTGGAGAAGTCCATTTATTATGATGAGCCTTGATGTCTAGATTTTTTTTTTATATATATATATATTTATATACATCTGGTTATTAATTAATTGCTATATTGCATGACTCTCACTGAGTGTAACCAGTTGTATAAACACTCCCACACATTTTCGCATGTCTACATTGGTGGTGGTAAACTCACCACACCATCTGTTGCTACTAGCACTTGAATTCCCAGCAGTCACTGAACTTATCTTCATCGTTATCTACCTGCAGAAGAATGATGTCCACTGCAAAACATGGATGTATCAGGACAAATGGGAAAATAAACCAAGAGGACCCATTCAGTTCAGTGTCCGTTCATCTCAAAATGAACACAAATGGACATCAATCTGTACCCATTTTTTCCATATCCAGGTATGAAGCTTTTAAATTTGTTACTCATTTTTGACATGGCCAGAAGTGAGAGAAGTTGACCTGTAGTACTAGAAGTTCAGAAGCTACCAGAATCACCATTGGTGCTTCTTTCCACAAAGTCTGCTCTTTGAACATTATCCTAAGACAGGAGTTCTCAACCTTTTTAAGCCAGGGCTCAGGTCACACTCCCTCAGACAGCTGTGGTGGAGGAAGGCCATTTTGCCCTTTCTCCACCACATGGCACTACCTGGTGTGGTGGAGGGGGGGGCAAATGAAATGGGACTGTGTGCTGCAGGTTGAGAATTCCTGTCCTAAGACATTATAGGGGGGGGGGACAAGAAGTGGCAGTGAGGGCTGCTGTTTCTTAAAATTGTGATCACTGTTTTGCTTTCTTTACACAATGGCACCCTCAACAAAGGCAGCAACTAGGAGTGCTCCAGAAAATACAAATACTTATGAGTCATTTGCAGAAAGTGTCTTCCCTTGGCATTACTTACATACATAGGGGACTGCAGTGACTCAACTGGCAAAGATGCTGACTGGAAGGCGGGAGGTCAGCTGTTCGATTCCTGAGTACTGTGTGACGGAGTCCCAGCTCCTGCCAACCTAGCAGTTAGAAAGCAAGAAATTGCAAGTAGATAAATAAGGACCACTTCAGTGGAAGGTAAACAGCATTCCGTGCACTCCGGTGTCTAGTCATGCCTGCCACATGACCACGGAAATGTCTGCAGAAGCAGACAGAGCTTGCTCTTTGGCTTTGAAACAGAGATGAGCACTGAACCCTAGAGTTGGCTATGACTGGCTTTCGAGCAAGGGAAACCTTTACTTTTACTTTATGTCTGTGTGAGAGATCACATAGTAAGGCTTAGACAAGAATTATTGCGCTGTGTTCTTCAGATGTTAAAAACTGATAAATCTGTAGCATGATGCACTTTACTGATGCAAGGATGTGACCTTCACTGGTAACACTGACCTAACAAGTAGAGTAATAATAAGCTGCTATTTAGTGCTAATCTCTTTTGGGTGATATTTCCCTCCTTTCGATTCAGCTGTTATGTAACTATTGTGAGATCTGGTTGCTGAACAATGCAAAGAGGAAGTATTGTATTCTATTTGAATGGCTGGCGAGGCTAATACCAGGGAATCCCATGCTTATCTTTGAATATATATGTGCATTTCATTGTGTGGGCATATCTGTACATTTACATCGTGGGAAAAATGGAAAGTTTTTGTTTCTTTCAAATAATACAATTGACAAGCTCTATTATTTTTATACTGTGATTTTAAAAAATGCTTTGTTGTCATTGTATACATTTGGTGTAACTCCATTTTTAATAAACCAACTGAACATAGGTTGGAAGCTTCTAGATCAGGGGTTCCCAATCTAAAGCCCTCAACTAGCCAGCTCAACTTTAATCTTTTCAAAGGCTAGCAGTAACATATTACCAACCATTAATGGATTAGGCAGATCCCCTTTCATCATATGGTCCCTCGTGGACATCCAGATTGTTTATTTTCAGGCTTTGGTCCTCCAGGTATTTTGGTTTTAAACTCCCAAAGAGTACAGTCAACATAGCCAAAGGTCAGAGATGCCATCATCATTACCATTACTTCCATCACCATGACAGCTGATTGCTTTAGCATGTTGCACTGCCATAAACAACAAACCTAGTGGGAAATACTGCATTGGTTCCCTTCAGCAGCCAATTTTGATATTATACCTTGGATACCTTAAAGTCATTATTCAGCAAAGAGTCTGTGCATTGGTAGACATCTCTGTGATGACATTCTGCACATGCAAATGAACTGGAGAAATCAAGTCCATTTGCATGCTTTATTTTAACCATCTGGATATTACGTCACCCAATGCTAATATTCAGAAAAGACTTCGCATTGTAGCCTTCTGTGCAGCATCATTGAAAATTACTGTGTCAGTGCAATCATCTAGGAAAGATCCTGTGCCAGTGTCAACTTCCACAACCAGTGCTACTCAATAGCTGCCCTTCATTAATTTCTCTACTCTCATCATGACTGGAACTTTTCTTCTGCTGATGTGACTACTTGAAAAGGATGGATAGATTATACTCCTGTTCCTCAACTTTAACTATTCCACCTCTGGTGACTTTACTAGAAGTCTAGACATTCAACAAAGTCTAGCCCACTGACAGCACAACTTTCAGCTCCTCTGACATAGTCAAGCTTCTCATTATGTTAATGTGTACATCCAAGAGGGAAGATTATGCAGGTAAGGTAAAGGTAAAGGTCACCCTTACTCAAAAGGTAATCATATCCAACTCTAGGGTTCAGTGGTATTCTCTGTTTATAACCAAAGAGCCAATGCTGTCTGCGTCTGCAGATGTTTCCGTGAACATGTGGCAGGCATGCCTCAACACCAGAGTGCTCAGAACACTGTTTACCTTCCCATCAAAGTGGTACCTATTTATCTACTTGCAATTTCTTGCTTTCAAACTGTTAGGTTGGCAGGAGCTGGGACAGAGACAGGAGTTCACTATGTCATGCAGTACCCGGGAATTGAACTTTGACCTTCCAGTCAGTGAATTAAGGGATTGTTGTGGCCTGGAATCCCAGATGTGAGGAGGAGGACAGTTGGCTGACCCCTCAGCCTGTTGCCGGCTCAGATCTTGATTCAGAATACAAAGAGGACCTGTTGCCGATCCCTCAGTCTGCTACTGACTCAGATCTGGACCCCGGGTGCAAGGACGCTGACCTGTCACCAGGCCAATAGCCTGCTTCCAGTGTGGAGCCAACTCCTTGTGGCCAAGTCAGACAAACTGATCAAGGGTTGAAAGGAAAACTGTCAGAGGCACCAGGTGCCAGCAATGTGGAAGAACGGGAGGATTCCAGTATGTCCAAAAGATGCAGGGCTCAATTAAGCAATGTTCTGCAATTGAAAAGGAGAAGGGCTAGGGCTCGCCTCCAGAGACCATCTCCAGCTGTGAGCCCTGAGCCTCCTTAAAGAAGAGCCTATGCTGACAAGCTCTTGTTGGAGCAATCACTTATGACCCCCAACACTACATTACTAGAATCTCTGTCTGTCTCGTGAAACCTGAACCTTTGCTTGGACTACCGACAACATCTCTGGATTACCCTTGTGTCTACAGTCCTGCTTTGATTGGCTCTTGAACCCAGCTATCCTCAACTGTGGCTTTGTTTACCCCTTTTGGACTCAAGTTGGACTCTCCTACCTCATGTGCAGTGGCCACAGGCCAACCTGCTCTGCTGTGTGTGTCTGGACCATAACAGCATCTTAACCACTTGAACCACTACATTCTCGTTATGCAGGTACATGGATGGTAATTGTCAGATTCATGCTGAGGCTATTATTATTATTATTATTATTATTATTATTATTATTATTATTATTATTATTATTATTATTATTATTATTATTATTATTTGATTTATACCCCGCCCATCTGGGATGGATTCCCATCTTAATGACTGGATTCCCATTTGAATGCAGCCACATGAAAGGAAGGTGAAAACCCATCTCCACCCACCAAGTTAATGTTGTTGGGTGACTTTTATCAGTTTCACTTAAGTTTATGTAGCATTTTCCCAGTTCAAAAGCATACTTTATCATCCTCAGAAGATCCACAGCTGGGATGTAAAATGGTATGAATACTTCCTAATCTTTACTAGAAACACCCTGCCTAGTATTGTCTGTCCAATAAATGTCTGATCTTGCATTCCTCTGCTAATCATATACGAGAAGAAACAATACATTATGTCCATGTAGTTTTGAAGATACAAAACAGGGCTGGACATGTCTGTCAAATAGAAAAATGCACTGTTTGTTGGATTATTTTTTTATCAGTTGTATACATGAGGATTGGTTTTTGCCTGACTTTTATTTTATTTATACCTTCATTACAGACCTTGGAAGCTGCTAATTATAAATAACAAATTACTTACAATTAATTAATTTCCCAGATAACTAAGGAATGACTGATGTTATAACTGTAATTGTAATGCTACATTTGTATAATAGATCATTTGTTGTTGTTCAGTCGAGTCTGACCATTTGTGACCTCATGGACCACCACACACCAGGCTGCTCTGTCATCTGCCATCCTTGATAGCCCACCCAGATCTACACCCACTGCATCAACAATGCCATCTAGCCATCTCATCCTCTACTGCCCCCTTCTCCTTTTGCCTTTGAATTTTCATAGCATCTGGACCTTCTTAAGTAAGTCCTCTTTTCTCCTTTGGTGGCCAAAGTACTTGAGCGTCATCTTCAGTATTTGTCCTTCCAAGGAGCAGTCAGGATTTATTTCCTTTAGGATTGATTGATTTGATCTCTTTGCAGTCCAGGGGACTCTAAAGAGTCTCTTCCAACACCACAGTTCAAAGGCGTCTATTCTTCTGCACTCGGTCTTCCTAATGCAGTATGAGGGGGAATTATTTCTTCACAGTATCATAGTGTAATTATCAAAGATTTCTGGCTTTATTTATTATCATTGCAATAAGCAATATTTATTCAACTATTTGTTGGAATTTAAACAGAATTTGAAAGTGATGAGCTACAAAAATGTAGTTACATCTGTTTACTTTTGAGGTAATGAATATACAGCAACCTTACATTTCAAAAGTAGTAAAATGAATAGAAGTAAATTTGCTTTACTGATCCAACAAGCAATATTTTGAAGTTACTTTAGGGGATATTTTGAGGTATTTTGGAGGTATATTGACATGTTTATGCCAAGTGTTCCTCCCAGGATAATAAACAAATGAACAGCATAACTTGTAAGGAGTTATTTTTTTCCAACATTGTTTACTTTTTAAAAGGAATCCAGTGAGAATCCAGTTCCCCATGCAAATTGTAATGAAAAATAGAAACAAATTCTTTATTTAAAAAAATTTCCCAAGTTTTGGTCAATTCAATAAAGATATCCAGTGGTGGGCTGTTGCTGGGTTGCACCAGTTCACCCGAACTGGTAGTAACAATCCCAGGTGGTTCTCCGGGGGGTAGAACCCACCTGGGATTGTGTTGTTGTTTTTTAGGTGTCCGGTTCGGACGCCTCACTGGCAGCCCCAAATTTTTTTAAAAATTCCAGCCAAAATGGCTGCCTCTTAGTGCGCATGTGCAGAAAGTCAAATTGATGCATGCGTGTCACAATTGCAAATCGTGCATGCATCAGATTGACTTTTTGCGCATGCGTGCTAAGAGGCAGCCATTTGCTGCCTGGACTTCACCAGAGCCAGACCTTTGCGGAGCTACTGTGCCTGCCTGCCTGCCTGCTGCTCCCTGACCCCAGGGTAAGGTAAGTGACGGGTTTGTGTTTTGTGGGGGTGGGTGGGTGGGTTGAGGTGTATGTGTTTTATGAAGTTTGTTTTAATGTGTATGTAATGTATTTATGTATTATGTGTATATGTATTTATTTTAATTTATGTTTACATATGTATTTATTTGTATTTGTATGTATTTATGTACTGTATATGTATGTATTTATATGTATTTAAATAATGTGTATTTTTAAATTTTTTTAATATTTTTTTTGACGTTGGCTCAGCCCACAACGTCATGACATCATGATGTCAGCTCCGCCCACAACATCATGACATCATGATGTTATTACGTCATGATGTTGGCTCCGCCCATGACATCAGCTCCGCCCACAGTGGGGTAGTAAAATTTTTGACAACCCACCATTGAGTGTATCCCTTACAACTCCGATAGCATTTTTATCCCTGAGTCAGTCTTCTCATCCAGCTGAATATGCTCAGGATTATGTATATACAGTGGTACCTCATACAACAATTTTAATCCATTCCATGGGACTCGTTGTTGCATGAAACAATTGCTATACGATGCATGCATAGTATAGTGATTTTTCCTATGGGATGCATTGTACAACAATTTTTTCGCTAAGTGGTTTTTCCCATTGAATAATTTTTGTATGATTTTTTTGCATAGGGAAAATTGTTATGCGGGATGCCATTTTTAGAAAACCTAATTGTTATTCGATTTTGTTGTTATACGGGGCAATTTTTATATGAGGTTCCACTGTACATTATTTTCTTTTTTTAATTATTTTTTTGTGGATGGGGGTGGGGGTGATATCCAGCCAACAGCTATTTGTTGTAGCTTGTTGTTTTTCCCCAACATATCTCTAAGAAACCAAACTTGGCATAACATCTGCCATGAATTTTTGGGAGTCTCATTCCTGCACTACCCACAAGAAACTGGTGAATGCCTGAAGAAGTTATCTTGAATTATGTAAGGTCACATAATGTTTGGTTTTTTAGTGATCCAACAAAGGTATTTGTATTGTGTACAGCTCACATGGCTCTCTTTGTTTGTTCTTATGACACAGACATAGGACATGTCCAGACAGGGCATCTATCTCGGTGCCATGCCAAGAAATATGTTGCAGAACCATTCCCAAGAATACGTCAAGCCATTATATGTACTACAGATTGGGGAATGGGATCACAAAATGATTAACATTTTTCCAGTCCTGAAGATTGGTTTGGATGCAACATAACACCACTGTTTGTGCTGCCATCTCCAAAGACTGAATACTATGGCAATGACCAGTCTTTTGTAAAAGAGGAATAACCAGAAGATGTGGAAGGAAAAGACAAAATATGATTACAGAACCACTTAACAGCACTCATTTAATCAGGATGCAGCATAAAGACAAATGGTACAAATTAGACTAGTGGTAAGATTAATGCTCTTGCCATTAGATTTGCTGAGACATCAATTCCAGCAGGCTCTTCCTTCAACTGCCTTCCAGGATCAAGCAGTGCCACAGTATGTGCTATCACTGCATAACTCAAGAGGAGGTACATGCCATGCTCCTTGTTACCCATGCTCAATGCTGCCAATGTTGTACTGGAACACTTATGGAAGGGGGATGCAGGTTATAGCTGTGGGAGGTAACATTGACAGTTGGTTGTTTTGGATCATAATTAGCTACCTGGTTAGACTGCCAGCGTAAAGTAGCTCTGACTACACTGGGAAAAATGTGAGAAATGTTACAAGTTTCAGGCAGGCTGACTAGATGAGGAAACCAGAGAAGGAAACCCTTATTACAACTTGTTCAGGCAGTTCCTTTTAACCACTCTCTCAACAAGCTTTAACAAAGCTGCAAAGCTCTTGTCTTTGTGTGACTCAAACAGACTCAAACTCACCAGATTTGACTTCACAGCAAGTGAATGTGAGTGAATTCACATTTCCCTCACTGTGGAGTCATGCCCTGTCTCGTAGCTCTTCAGTGGCAAGGCACTGTAGAAGGAGAAACCAGGCATTAACACAGTAGCCATGTTCTGAAGGCAACCATGGTTCAACGCAACTCACTAGCACTATACACCATGCTCCTCTTCTTCACTGCCATCAACTGTTCTGTATGACCACCCTGAACTGGTTCTTCCTCTCCCTCAATTGCTGCCATTCCATTTGTTGCTAAAATAACTTTGCACATTTAACAACTGCTGCTTAAGCCTTTCCTTTCATCTTTTCTCTTCTTATGTTTTTAAGGGACTGTGGTGGCTTAATGGTTAAGATGCTGAATAGGTCAGCAGTTTGAGACCCGAGTGCTGCAGGACAGAGTGAGCTCCCTTCTCTGTCCCAGCTCCTGCCAACCTAGCAGTTCAAAAGAAAGACATTGCAAGTAGATAAATAGGTGTCACTTCTGTTTGAATGTAACAATGTTCTGATGTCTAGTCATGCCTGCCACATGGCCACAGAAAACATCTGCAGATGCATACAATGCCGGCTCTTTGGCTATAAACAGAAATGAGCACCATGCCCTAGAGTCAGATACAACTGGCTTTCAAGCAAGGCAGACCTTTACCTAGTATAGGGATTCTCAACCTATGGCCTGCAGGCCAGATCTGGCCCACGGCACCAAATCAACTTGCCTGTGCCCTCGCACAGTGTCTGTGGATGCATTCGCAGTAGCCATGGAGGCATTTCCAGTGGCTGTGGATGTATTCCAGGCAGGCACAGAGGCATTTCCAGTGGCCATGGAGACGTTCCTGGGCACAGCCGCCAGGACCGCCTCCACGGCCAGTGGAAATGCATCAGCAAGAGCTGGAAATGTGTCAGTGACTGCCAGCCCCCCCCCCCCCCCGGATCGCATTTCGGGTGGCCACTTAAATATTCTCAGTGGCCATAGAAGTGTCCCCAGCGGCTGGGGCGGGGGGTTCCTTCACCCACCCCATGCAGCTCCTCCACGCCGGTAAGCAGGGGAGTAGTAGGGAGGATTTGGGGGAGTGTCAAGCTCGGGGTGCAGCATGGGATGACATCAGTCCAGCCCCAAACAGTCTGAGGGGACATGATCTGGCCCCCCGGCTTTAAAAGGTTGAGAACCCCTGACCTAGCATCTTGTTATCAACTTCTTCCTCCTCGTTAATTCCATGTAAGCTATGTGAAGAGCTTTTGCAGCTGATTTATATGAATAAATATGGTTTATATGAATAGATAAAACGTGAAAACACTTAAAGTCAATTTAAATGGCTGTTTCTAACCTCAGTATGCATTAAAAGTGTTGCCTATAATTATAGACTGTTTGTGAAATTTCAGGGAGAGGCATAGAGATGGGATTTCTATTTTAAAATGGGAAGAGAAAAATACACAATAGGCAGCTTGTACTTTTGCTTCTGGGCTCTTTCATGGCTATTGGAAAGAGAGTCTCTTTAACTGTTTCTTTCATTTTCCCCCTTCTCATTATTTTTTCTTCTTCACCCAAACCACCTGTGAAATCACACACACACACACACACACACACCATAGCAAAGAGTGTTTGGTAGTTGTTTAAAACTAAGTACACACTACAAACATTTGCATTATGAAGACCAGAAGTGCTTTTACAGCAGCAGAGCCAATAATGTTTAGGTGAGAAGCTTCTTATTTATCATAATGGCACAGATGTTGAATCAGGTATGCTAAACTTGTCACACACACCACACATCAAAGCAGGCATAATTGCATGTTATAAGTCAGCTTTTTGCCACTGATTCAGCAGGCAAGGTATCAAGAGAGATCTGTGGGCTAGAACAGTTGGGAAGTGAAGAATTCAGCCTCCTAATTACTGCATCATTGCTAAATCAATGGATCATGCATCTCTTAAAGATCCAATTTCAATTCAAGGCTGATACAATTATACATGAGCTGGACAGTCCTTTCTAAAAGAAGGCATGTAGCCATCTTAATTTAAGGGGAAAAGAAATCATTAGTGATGTGAATAGGGGAAGGTTTATATCAGGGGTGGCCAAACTTTTCACACCACAGGCCTGACCATGCCCCCTGGACAGCTGATTGGGCCAGTCACGTGGTTCCTCCCACTGGACGCAGAAGTAAAAACATGCCTGCACATCGCAAACACTGCCATAAAACAGGTCTGTGGCTGTCGTAAACGTGTTTATGACAGATGTGGGTGCATTTATAGTAGTGTTTGTGCATGTGTGTGTGTTTGCATGTGCATGGGTGCATTTGCACATGCATGGGTGTATTTGCACATGCACGGGTGTATTTGCACATGCACAGGCATGGGGCGCAGGCACTTCAGGCAGCACAGGCCACCCCTGGTTTATATGTTTCGCATCTAAAGACTCGTTAGAAGAGTCTTTTCCCGAAGAGGTCTTTGGCTTTGCATTCTTGTCCATCTCCCTGCCCAACTCATTTTATCAGAAAACGATGCTGAAGTTGATGACTGGAAGGTCAGCAAGTCAGCAGTTTGAAACCTGAGTGCTGCATGAAAGAGTGAGCTTCCTCTCTGTCCCAGCTCCTGCCAATCTAAACGTTTGAAAGCAAGAAATCGCAAGTAGATAAATAGGTACTACTTCAGTGGGAAAATAGTGTTGTGTTCACTCCAAGATCACACCTGCCACATGTCCACAGAAATGTCTGCAGAATTGGCTTTTTGGCTATAAACAGATGAGCACTGAACCCTAGAGTTGGCTTTCAAGAAAGGGGTGACCTTTACCTTTACCTTACAGTACTCAGCAACCCAAAAATGATGGTTCAATTATGAATGGAAGTCTACATCAGGGAAGTCTTCAGCCAGAGTTAGTCAGTCTGCCTTTGTGTCCTTTCTCCCTATAGGGGACCCAAGGTAGCTCACAACAACTAAACTATAAAACAATCAACAGTTTGATAAAGACCATGCCATTCCAAAGCCTCAGTGCAACCACTTAGAATAGGCATTCACAACCTATGGCCCGTGGGCCAGACCTGGCCCCAACTGCAGACCCAACACCCTTGCCACTCCCAAAAGCGGGAGTAAAACACATGCCATGCATACGCAGAATGCATTATGTGCATGCACAGTGCATATTATACTTCCACTTCCAGGTGGGAGATACCACGTGACTGGCCCGATCAGCTGTCCAGGTGGTGTGGTCAGGCCCATGGCCAAAAAACTTTGAGAATTGCTGACTTAGAAGACCCCACTCGTGTCCTTACTAAACAAGCTTAGGGTGGTAGTGGAATCATAGGTCTCTCCAGAAGATCTTAAAAGCAGAGAAGGTTCATATGGAGTGATATGCGCCTGTACATAGTCTGGAATCAAGCCATATGGGACTTTATAGGTAATAACCAGCACTTTGAAACAGACTGAGAGCCAGTGAAGCGGTTGCAATAAGGGAGTTACATTCTCCCTGTAACCAGCTACAGTCAGCAGTCTGGCTGCAGCACTTTGAACCAGCTGAAGTTTTTGAACACTCTTCAAAAGCAGCCCCATGTAGAGCTTGTTGCAGTAATCCAAAAAGAATGTAACTATAGCCTGTGTAACCATGGCCAGATCAGACACTTCAACTAACAGACACAGCTAGCACACTAGCTTTAACTGTGCAAATGTGCTCCTGACTACCACTGAAACCTGTGCATCCAAGCTCAAGGTTGAGTTCACCCAAGCTTCAGATCTGACTTTTCAGGAGGCATGAAGATGAAACCAGTTTGCAAAGTGATGATGTGATTGGTTCCTTAGAAATGGCTCCCTACAGGAACCTATTGTCCTTAACTTCATTTGAATCCATCATGTTACCTTTGTGAGCATTCAAGATTTCCTCTCCAGGCAGCCTGCCCTGTCTTTAGCGTTTTTTAGGATTGCGCATCCGATTCAGACAAATCCCAAACGCCAAACCAAATCAGTTTGATTTGGTCTGATTTTATTGAAGTCTGGCTTGAAGCACATTGATGAAGTTCAGTTCTGTGTTGAAGTAAACTCACAAATCAATTTAGATTCCATACCTGGATTAAATGGGGCCACAATCATGTCAACCTGTGAAACTGAGCAGGTTTACTACCTTCTTTAAAATCTACCTTATCTCCTAGGTTGGTGTAAGATTTTTAAAAATATAGCCTTTTTAGTTTGGATTACCAATGCAATGCAGAGTTTTCTAATAAATTAAATTTTAAACATGGTTCAAGCCTATGCTACACATTAGCTCTAGAAGAGGCTGCAGTGGCTCGGTGGTTAAGAAGCTTGCCTTGTTAGCCAGAAGTGGGCAAGTTGGCAGTTCGAGACCTGGATACTGCATGATGGAATGGGCACCTGTCTCTGTCCCAGCTCCTGCCAACCTAGCAGATCGAAAGCAAGAAATTGCAAGTAGATAAATAGGGACTGTTTTGGTGGGAAAAGATCTTGGGGACATGAAAGGAGCCTCATTCGGGTGTCCCCTGAGCAGAGTTCTTCCAGCAAAAATCCTTTCAATCCAGAATAACGTCTGACACATTGTTATTTTTAACTATGGACTTTTTCAGGACACATTCTGAAGTCCCCAAGTTCATCTCCACACAAAATTTGGGGATATATTGGTTTTCTAAGGCTACAGTGGCTTAAGGTGTTGAGCTTGATGATTTGAAGGAGAGATCCAAGTTCTGTGCAACGGAGTGAACTCCCATCATCTCTCCAAGTCCTACCAACCTAGCAGTTTGAAAGCAAAAAGTTGCCAGTAGTTAAATAGATACTGTTTTGGCAATAAAGGTAACAGCATTCTGTGTGGTCCAGCATCTAGTCATGCCTGCCACATGACCACAGAAACATCTGCAGATGCAAACAGCACTGGCTCTTTGACTGTAAATGGAGATGAGCACTGAACCCTATAGTCAGGCACAACTGGCTTTTGCACAAGGGAAACCTTTATGTTTCTCTTTACTATTAGTTTTTGATTCCTCTTCATGAGTGGATATATTGGTTTTGCATTTCACACCTTTTTAAAGAAAAAATATTTTTTAAATCCCCAGCTTTTTTATTTATTTTATTTTTTTATTTAATCACACTTTTATGCCGCCCTCCTCAAAAAGACCCAGGGCACCTAACAAACTCCCCAAAACACTTAGAACAGAATAAAACACAATATAAAAATCAAGATTCAAAGCTTAAGTAAGACAGAGAGAGAGAGAGAGAGGGAGGAGGTCAGATGAGCCAACAGACTGGGGCAACCATTCAGCCCATACCCCATACATACTCTGCCAGCCAGGTCTTAACCCCCTTCCTAAAGGACAGCAGCACCGTCTGGAGATGCAGGTCACTTGACAGGAGGTTCCATAGGGCCGGAGCAGACACAGAGAAGGCCCTACTCCTAGTGCTAGAGAGGTGCGCCTCTCTAGCCAATGGTACAACCAGAGAGCCTCTCCGGTCCACTCTGGTGGGACGGACAGATGTCCTTAGGGCGATGCAGTCTCCTAGGTATCCTGGACCACTACCATATAGGGCTTTAAAGGTAATAACCAGCACCTTGTATTGCACCTGGAGGCAAACTGGCAGCCAGTGCAGCTCCCGCAGCAATGGTGAGGCACGAGCATAACGCCCGCACTTCATCACGACCCGGGCAGCCACATTCTGGACCAGTTGCAGCCTCCGAACGGTCACCAAGGACAGCCCCATGTAGAGCATATTGTAATAATCAAGTCTGAAGGTGACCAAAGCATGTGTGATCATGAGCAAGGAGTCCCGGTCTAGGAGCGGGCGCAACTGGCGTATTACACGAAGTTGTGCAAAAGCCCTCCTGGCCACAACTGCCACCTGCTCTTCAAGCAGTAGTCATGAGTCCAAGAGGACCCCCAGATTACGCACCGGGTCTGTTTGGGGCAATACTGCCCCATCCAGAACCAAAGGTGGTAGCTCCCGAGTTAACACAGGACCCCTGACCCACAACCACTCAGTCTTGTCAGGATTCAGCTGTAGCCCATTGTCCCCCATCCAGACCCTCACAGCCTCCAGGCACCTGGAAAGGACTTCCACTGCATCACTTGGATCTCCACAGGCTGAGATATACAGCTGGGTATCATCTGCATATTGATGATGCCTCACCCCGTGGGAATGAATGATCTCACCCAGCAGTTTCATGTAGATGTTAAATAGGAGAGGTGAGAGCACCGAGCCCTGAGGCACCCCATATTGGAAGAACCTAGGACTGGATTTCTCACCCTCCAACCACACCGACTGAGTCTGATCCTTCAGAAATGAGGGAAACCAGGACAACACAGTGTCCCAGATTCCCAATCCTCGGAGCCTTCCCAGAAGGATACCGTGGTCAACAATATTGAAAGCCACTGAGAGGTTAAAAAGAGCCAGGACAGATGGATGTCCACCATCCTGCTCTCTCCAGAGATCATCCACGAGTGCGACCAAAGCAGTTTCCATAATTCTTTCCCTAAGAATTCTCAAACAAAGCTAGGGGGCTGTGGTTCCCTAGGAATTAGCCATGTTGAATTGGGCATGAAGTAAAGAGTTTAGTGCTGAATGACAAACAGGACTGAGCAACTAGTTTCCGACCAGATGGTACATCTCTTTCCAGTTTCATTCATGAAGGAATGAGTTATTGCCTCTATTTTACAAGTGCAAACCTGGCTTTTGTTCCTGCTTTAGTGATCCTGATCAAAGCACATCAAACTTTGCTAGTTAGGTGAAATACACCCTATAGAATTCAAGTGATGGGAATGTGTTAAATATTGGCACATCCATTCAAGTTTTGTTTTCTCTTTCAGTGGTTTTAATGCCCTAGATTATTTTTAATTATTACTTTTGACTGTACCTTTTCAAAATATTGCTGAGTGGTGGCAAACTAGTGGGTGGAGGTAGAATTAAGAGTCAGTACAGCAATTTTTTTCATGCCTTCATCTGTTTGGTATGTTCCTTCCTTTCACCCTAATAGTCAGGACGGTCACACCCTTCTCACATTCCTTCAGAGCAGGTTATGTCAAGGAAACTGAGGAATGCAAGGAAAAGGAAATTGTCCCACTTAACATTGATAGGGAAGGTCTGAATTAAGTCTCTGGGATTACCGTTTCTGAAAACTGAAGCCCCATCCCTTCCTTTGTTAATGCCAAGCTTTGTTATGTGCAATTTAAAAGTACTGCTTTAAACATAGTCACTTTCAAGAGTAATTTGCACCATGTTTATGTCATACATAAAAGTGTGTCTGAGGACAGTCACTTTTGCTGCCTACACCTACTACAATAAATCTCTTTTAATTAAAGGATACTCATATTTATAAGCAGTATGTTTATGCTGGTTGATGCTCTTGAATTTAAACCCACAGAGGGGAAAAGTGGGTGTCCTAATTAAGAGGGAGTTCTGAGATTTAAAGGAGTTTTGAGAGTGTTTCCAATACAGGGAGAAGAGCTTTGATTGCAAAAACAAGCAAGCAAACGTCAGATACAAGAAGAGCCTGGATATGGGAGATATTTAATCTCTCCCTCCAAGAACACACATAGAGAGACTAGCTTCATCCTTCTCATTTCTGGATTCCAGTAATCCTTTGAAGGAAAAGCACTTTTACATATAAATTATAGAAAGAACTCCTAAACTGTAAATTGAAATGCAGCTGGAATTCTAAGAATTCTTGCCTGAAAGTTAACACCATCAAAATGAGTGATGGGTTCTTACTTAAAGAAGATATATATCCACTGGAAAAATATATTGTCAGTTCTATTTCAGAAATCTAATGTGCAGAATAATACTTCTTGCCACAATCTCCTAGGGTGGCCACTTATGCATCACTAAATATGAAAGTGCCAACTTGTATCAAATCTACATATTTTAATTTATAAATAATGGCCAGTATCCTGTTCAATATTTTATGCCTATACACCTCCAACTGCAGAAGCTGCCTCACTGATCTGATGAGGTTCTGGTCATGCACAGTTGCATGTCTGATCATGCAGAAATGCCACCATTATTATTTTTGTTAATGCTACTAACCACTACTGCTGTTACCATTGCTGTTGCTGTTACAACAGAAATTAAAATAGCTCAACCCAGGTTGGGTAGATTTTGATCAAAGGAATTACTGGCCTGCTTAGCTTGTTAAAAAGTACAGGTATAATAATAATTTCATGTCAGATGAATGAGGCTCCTTTCATGTCCCCAAGTGCCGCTCTCGGGTATCAGAACCCGACCCTCCAGCCTCCAGCTCAGCATCTTGACCACTAAGCCACTTGGGGGAGCTGCAAAGTACAGGTGATAATTGCTATATGCAGGTTTGCAACTTCAGCAGGCCAGAATGGAGACTTCCTCAGAAGAATATTGAGATTTGGTGGACAAATTTCTAAACAATATTTTAGACCTCTAAAACATATATTTAGAAATATATATTTTTCCTGCCCTTATAAAGTTTTATTTACCACAACATGTGCCCCTTTATTATACTGTAGTGTATATGATTCTGGCATTACACACACAAAAGGAATCTACTGTTTACATTCCTGAGAAAATGCTGATAACATTTGCTCATGTCCTTTTCACATGTTTTAACAAGTAGAGTGGTACCTCATACAACAATTTTAATCTGTTCCACTGAGCTTGTTGTTGTAGGAAACACTTGCTATATGATGCATGCATTGTATAGCGATTTTTCCTATGGGATGCATCGTACAATGATTTTTTTTAAAAAAATTGCTAAATGTTTTTTTCCATTGAAAAATTGTTGTACTGATTTTTTACATAGGGAAAATTGTTATGTGGGAAGCCATCCCCCCCCCCCCAACCTAATTGTTATGCAATTTTGGTGCTATACGGGGCAATTGTTGTATGAGGTTCCACTGTATACCTAATTTCCCACTTGAAGGGAATACTTCCTCTCATCTAGTGAGCCATTTGGAGTAGGACACAAAATGGTGATATACTGCAGAAGAAATTGGAGATTACCCCCATAGTAACACAGTGGATCAAGTGGTAAAGATGCAGACTGGGAGGCGGAAGATCAGCAGTTCAAAATCTGAGTACTGCATGATCGAATGAGCACCCGTCTCTGTCCTAGCTCCTACCAATCTAGCAGTTCGAAAGCAAGATATTGCTAATAGATAAATAAGTACTTCAGTGGGAAGGTAAGCAGCGTTCCGTGCACTTCGGTGTCTAGGCATGCCTGCCACATGTCCATGGAAATGTCTGCACAAACAGACAGTTTATGCTATAAATAGAGATGAGCACTGAACCCTAGAATCATACGACTGACTTTTGAGGAAAGGCGACCTTTATCTTTTACCTTTACTAATACCACATTAGATCCAGCATTCTCCAAATCCATCAATGCTGCCTCTGGGGAACAAATGAAGGTACTGAGCCAAGGTGATACACAACAAAAGCCTCATCTGGAGTAAGCGTTGGCCCTCTATTTTTTTTTTTTTTGAAAGATGGATCTTTCTACCCATTCCTGATCTTTTCCAAAACTGAATACAGCAAAACATAAGCTAATGGTATACTTTTTTAAAAAAAGGAGAGACCATTTCTCCATCCTGATGTGGAAAGCATGTTTATACCATTTGCAATCACAGGTAGAGATTTGAAAAAGAGAAAGGATCCTTTCTCACTAAGCGGGAAATAAAACCTGACAGGCTGGCTCCTTAGTCATTGGAAATGTATGAACCTTGTGTAATATATTGCTCTCGAGATTGTTTTAAAAGCTAACATGCAAAGCTTGTTGACTGAATATTGCCTACCAGGACACAACAATAGGAAGCATTGATGCTATGAAGAAGAAATCACTTTAGCGGTGTGAACCTATGTATTCCCCATGGGTTTCCATGGGATTTACTCCCAGGTATACAGGCCTGCAGCCTAAACAGGCCACAGAACATTAATCATAACTTATCCTATGATGTGGTGCAAGATGTAATAAAGTCATGAGGCAAAGCAAATTGTGCATGGAAGGAGATTATATAAAAGGTGGTGTGCAGGTAAAAACCGGTGTGTTAACATTCTATTACAAATAGATAGTAAAACACAACCTTTCTTGCAAAGTGTAATATTGATGGCACTGTATCAGTGATGGCGAACCTGCCCACGACCTGAACTCTGACATGAGGCTATGGAATTGTGAACTATGTGTTTTAGAATGTGAAAGAAACAAAATGGATCAGATTTATTCTAAAAGCCTAACTATTTATTATTACAACTGAATGGGGTAAGCCAGAATGGGAGAGGGGGGGACTAGATAGAAGGAGCAACTTAAATGAGAATTGGCCTTAAATTACTGATCTACTGAGCCCTAAGATTCTGGGTTTCTAAGTAGACTACAGAAGTCCATCCATTTATACTGTATCCTATTGTAAAAAATTAAAGCTATTTCTGAATGAAACTGTTTCTATTGAAAACATTTTCATGCTAAAGTGAGCACCTTAAAGCAGGTAAGACACGATGCTATCAAGGTCTGAACTAAGGTAAGGGCCAAACTAGATATGGTGCCATAGCCAATTAGTAATTGCATGAATACTTATGTTTATTTTTTTAAGGTCTGGCACATGGAACCTTTTTGCCCCTCAGAGCAGAGTGGCCTGGCGGACAGTGGTCCATGGGGTCGCAGAGGGTCGGAATCGACTGTGCAACTGAACAACAACAAAAAAAAGAAGACATGGGTCATCAAAAAGGAGGGTGAAAGTGAACCCTGTTATTTGCATAAAAATGAACATGCTAATTTATCTGTCCAGAGGCATAATTAGAATTTTTTGTGTGTAAATTAGACAGAATTACATTGCATTTCACATAAAACTGTCCTCTCCATGACAAACCCATTCCCTCATCGCAAACTGGTGCTGGACTGGATTTACATAGGGAGCTTTGATATGAGGGAAAGGTAAAGCGTGCTCTGTATCCATCTTGAAAAAAATAATGCTCTTCTCATCCCAAACTGCTAAATGATGGTTTTGTGAGATTTGATTTGGCCATGGCAGAAGAGGATAAACTAGCAATCTGGGTTTTTATACCAGCTGTGCCGCAGACCTCTGAGGGCTAAAGGATGTGTTTTAAGTAATTACTTGGAGCAAAAAGGCTATAGTGAAACTAATAAGGAGATTTTAAATCTCTGAGCTCTATCTACTCCACTGCTGATCTATTTATGTTATTTAGAAGATGGGGAAGGGAGAGAGAAGGAGGCAGCAATAATCAAAGTAAGATAATTGGAGCAATCGAAAGAACCAGTGTGGAAACTTCTTATGGTAGGTAAAAAAAACGGGTAAGCATGGATGGAAGGATCACTCAAGTGAGAAACAAAATAGGTTGCTCTAAAGGTAAGCCTTTTCTTGCAAACAAAACCACTCCAAAATTCTCCATTCAGACAGGCCCTTAGTCATAGGGGCAAGGGGTCTTTTAGATCTGGAGGCAATAAACACACATAGGGGGGAAGCAAATTTATTAAATCCCTTCATTGAGTCAGGAAAAGAATAGCACATAATGAATAATGCTTATCTCCCTATACTGCTGGCGGAAACTGCAAGAGTTACAACAGGATGATCCCTTGGATCTGGTAGGTTGGAAAGCACTGCTCTGCAGTTCAGCCTGGAGAGAGATTCAAGCAGAGGACAATTTTTTAGGGCTTGTATAGAGTGCATGGTTTGATGTTTTGACTTTGAGCAAGAACTATGCACTCAAGGCCAACTGATAAATAGTACAGGACAGGCATTTTGTGGAAGACTGATGCTATCCTACTTGCACCAGGCACCTTGATTAGTTATTAAACTAAAGGAGTGAGAAAATAATAAACATCCTAAACCAGGTGCATGATTTATATCTCATCAAAGCAGTAACAGAGAAATGACACATTAACAGAAAGAAACATTCAAGCCAGCTTTGCACAAGACCCAACTCTTTGAGTTAACAATGGTTTTCCCACATGAGCCACTACAAAGAGTCATCTGGATTAAAATGGTGTCTTCATAAAAGATCCAGTTATATTAGCATGTAGAATAGTCTTTCCCAATCTTTTGTTTTTGGACTTTAATTCCCAGAAGCCTAAATCAGTTCCCCAAAGTGCTGAGCAGCCAATATACTGACTTAGGCTTCTCGGAACTGATGTCCCCCTGTGGGACATGGGCCTAACATTGGGAACCACTGATCTAGAACAGGGATGTCAAAACTTTTCAGGTCATGGGCTAGTCATGTGGTTCAGTGGGGCAGTCATGTGGTTCATCAGGCCGGTCATGTCTTTCTTCCCACCAGAAGCGGAAGTAAAACACACCTTGCAATCTGTTTTGCAACAGGATGAGATAGATTGTAAGCTGCCATTTCCCCTGCTTAAACCAGGGGTGACCAAACTATGGCCCACAGGCCAGATCTGGCCCCTGACACCAATTCATATGGCCTATACTGCCTACTTCTGCTTTGTGTCAGGGGCCAGATCTGGCCCACAGGCCATAGTTTGGGCACCCCTGAACTAGAACTTCTGTGACCACATTTTTATCCAAAACCTTTCCTTTCCCTCCCAAACTCTGTTATTTGGCTTCTATTATTTCTGCCTGCTATATCTTTGACTAGCTGTTACTCCTTTTGATGCCATATCCCTACACTTACTATCCCCTAAGATTTCTTCACCACCATCCAATTGTCCAAAGGAAATGATTTCATAATCAGCCAGATGTGCAGGAAAGAAAGTTTGCTTTGGTCAAGAATACAATTCAGTGTCTACAGCAGTCAGTAGTCCAGCAGGTGGAAATAGCAGAGCCAAACATAAGAAGTGCCTTGCTTGATCAAAGCAATGCTCCAGATGGCTCTTAGGCCTTGATCTTGGTAGTCTGCAAAAAGTGTCTGGGAAGTTAGTTCAAAATCAAACAATGACTCAACTTCTCATATACAAACTTAGTGACAGTTCAGGATTAGTATGTAGTTACTGGCAACTGCTTTGTTCTTTAAGACCTGAATGTATTTTCTTTTCCAACATTTAATGCAATTAGAGTCAGGTTTTATTTTCTTTGTCTGCAAAATCAACTAAGACCAGTCTACCCCAGCAATCAACTGATCATACTTCTATTTAATATGCATGGCAATTCCATTTTTTTTACATAGAATCAAACACTGCATCAGTTTTTCCCATACATCTAGAAGACAATCCCTATTAGCCCCAGCCAGCATGTGAATGTTATTTAGAGACAATAAGGGAAATATAGTACAGTAACTCTGAACTTCATATTCAAACATCCTCCACACTACATTTTAAATATAGCACAACTTCCTTTCTGGGAGATGGTATCAAATGATATACCATAAAATAAAGAAGCACTAAATGAAATGACATTTACTTGCTGGTTCATTTCATATTTCATTTTTTCTCAGAGCTGTTGAAGGCAGCACTCCCAAAACTGTTCCTTTCTCTCCTGTACCCGGTACAAATCACACTAGAGCTCTCACCTTAGGTACCTTTCTGCCCCCACCCACCCAGACCCAATCCATGGTCCACTGTGCCAACTATTAGAATACTTTTTTAAACACTGAGATGGCATCATACCTCTGCAGGTGATTTACTGACAGGGCCATAGCCAGGGGGTGGCCTTGATGGACTTTGCCCACCCTGAGTTAGCACTTTGCCCACCCTGGCAAAGTGTGGTTTCCCATAGGAATGCATTGAAAAGAGGCTTTGTTGCTCATCCTGAAAAAAATATCCTGCCACCTACATCTAGAATCCTGGCTATGGCCCTGTTTACTGACTACCATTCACATTAGCAATAATCTTCTCCATTCCTAGCAAGAGAGCTAGATGGGACTTTCCCTTGCTTGGTGTCTTTATGTCAATGGTAGTGAATGCAAGACTGTATCCAATAGACTATTTTGATGGCTGTCAAATGGTGTTATCCACATTTGGCCTGCCCTTTGCTATGCCCTTCCTAGCTTCAGGGTAGAGAAAGACCTACACGAGAATCCCTGCCATCAGATGTTAAGCACGATTCCATTCGTCTCAGATGGATGAAGGACAGGAAAGTGATGGCCACTAGTAGTTTAAGATGAGTTCTGGTATCATTTTGTGCAAATACTAGCTGGGGAATAAGCTTTACTGCTACTTTGTATAAGCAAAAAAACCAGGACTGACAGAGTGCGAAGCACCATTGTTCTGAAATCTAATGGCTTCATTCCTGCACTGATACAGAATTTAAGACTGATGTATTTTAAGATTCATTGGGTTCACTGCTTCTTGAAATCCTATAATGTATCAGCCATGCAGATCTCTTAAGAGTTTGTGCAGCTGGATTGACTCATAAATCTCCATCTCAGATCTTGAGTACATGAAAGAAGCCTCATTTGGGCACCCCCTGATCAGAGTTTCTCCAGCAAAAATCCTTTCAACCCAGAGTAATTTCTGACATGGTTTTTTTAAATCTCCCCATCTTGAGTGAAAGTACTGTTTCTCTATAGTAAGAATCTGCTGGTTGTGTTTCTTCATTTGAACAAATGATGGGAAGAAAATTAACCCTCATATTCCCTGAAATCAATAGTACATATAATGATGGTACACTTGCAAGAGAGATCAATGAATAAATTAATATAGAGTGGTCAGGGCTGGATTTACATGAAAAGAGGCCCTAGGCTATTCCACTTATGTGGCCCTTTCACCTCCCATTTTTAAGTTTGTAAATTACATGAGAGATAATAAAATACATCATTTCTATGATATATATCAATATATAGGCCCCTCTTGATCTTGAGGCCCTAGGCTGAAGCCTAGTTAGCCTATAGGAAAATCCGGCCCTGAGAATGGTCTGGAGAAGTTATTGACTCTTCCAATTTTACCTTCTAGGTAAGCCCACATAGCTTTGCCAAACTTTGCACAGATATAAATCCACCATCCAAACCAGTTCTGGAAAACATATCATACTCAACTGAGAAGCAGCAGAGATGTCAGGACACTACTTGTAGCTTTGTGCTTTGGAGACTAATCAAACATATAGGTTACACGAGGAAACAGACAACATTCTTTCCACTTTTGCATGAATGACTTTAACACACAAACATGCTGAACTAATGATTGAAATGCAATGGGGAAAGTAAGACAGCCCTGGAACAACTCAGAAGACTGAAAGAAAAGGGGCCTCTGATGCTGATATACATTAGCCAGACACTTGTCATGTCTTCGGTTTTGTCAGAAGTCTCCATGTAACCATATTCATCAGCGTGCATGATTGTCCTACAGTGATGAATTAGCTGAAGGCAGTGCCACTGGAAAGCAAATTAATCCTCTGCTATGAGAACTTACAACACAGCACAGCCATCCGTTTGCTGTAGCGACAACCAGACACCTAAGCGATATCTCTCTCCATCTCCAACCTTTCATGTCAAGTCAATATTAGAAAGATTAAACTTTTCCTAGAGGCAAGGCTGCTGTAACTCTTTGCTTAGGACAAGAATTATGTGAACCATCAAACACATGGCTGCCCACTTAGTACATCAGCCTTCTCCAGCACAGTATAACACAGAGGTGTGCAAACTATGGCCCGTGGGCCAGATCTGGCCCCTGTGCCAATTCATGCAGCCTGCACCACCCTAGTTGCTCCCAGAAGCAAAAGTAAAATGCGCCAGTGTGGGCACATTTTATTTCTGCTTCCAGGAGTGATGAGGGTGCCGTGGGCCAGATGAATTGGCATCATGGTCCATTTCTGGCCTGTGGACTGTCATTTGGACACCCCTGGTTTAAGCAGAGAAAATAGCAGCCTAAAATCTATCTCATCCTGTTGCAAAAGAGATAGCAAGGCATGTTTTACTTCCACTTCCAGTGGGAGGAATCATGTGACTGGCCCACTGAACCATGTGACTGGCCTGCTGAACCACATGACTGGCCCACAGCCCAAAAAGTTTGGGTCTCCTTGGTATAATGGATAGAGTGTTAGAAAAAGATTCAGAAGACAAGAGTGGTCCCCATTCAGCCATAGAAATGCACTGGGCTGGGGGTGGTGGTGGTGGAAATGATTAACCACTCCATGAAACACCTCACATACCACAAAATATATCTGATTCAACTTTACAGTACAAAACAGCTACTGAAAACTGAGACTAAGATGGAGAAGTGAGGAAGAGCCCCAGTGGCACAGTGGTCAAACTGCTGTACTGAAGCCAGAA
Organism: Furcifer pardalis; assembly: GCA_030440675.1. NCBI lineage: Eukaryota > Metazoa > Chordata > Lepidosauria > Squamata > Chamaeleonidae > Furcifer > Furcifer pardalis. The sequence goes on from CP126896.1 coordinate 85,903,356, forward strand.
TGTTGTGAGTTCAATCCTGCCCAGGACTCAAGGTTGACTCAGCCTTCCATCCTTCCGAGGGCAGTAAAATGAGTGCCCAGCATGTTGGGGCAAAATCCGAATTCCCTTGTTAACTGTCCACAGAGTACATAAAGTGTTATGGGGCGGTATATAAATTTAGTTGCTATTGCTATTTTAGTAGAACTGGTTTTCAAACATTATTTTGAGCAGCCACTTGAGAAACCTTGCAGCATCAGGGAGTTCCAGTATATATTATATGCCAGAGACCGAGTGCCCAAACTGCAACCCAAGAAACACTTATTTATCGCAAAGTGCCAACACAGCAACAGAGGAGGAAGTACACACTCCCATTGGACTGCTGGGCAGAGAGGTGGGGCAAACTCTGTGCTGGGGTGAGGGAGGAAGCGCTCCTATTGGGCTGCTGGACAGAGGGGTGGGGGTGAACTCTGCTGGGGTGACTGCGCGGGTGCCCACAGAGAGGGCTCCAAGTGCCACCTCTGGCATGCGTGCCATAGGTTCACCAACATTGTTATATGCTATATAGCAGTTCAAAAGCAAGAAATTGCAAGTAGATAAATAGGTACCACTTTGGTGGGAAAGCATACAGTGTTCTGTGCACTCCGGTGTTTAGTCATGCCTGCCACATGACAACAGGAACATCTGCAGACACAGATAGTGTTGGCTCTTTGGCCATAAACAGATGAGCACTGGACCCTAGAGTCGGAAAGACTGGCTTTCGAGCAAGGGCAACCTTTAACTTTCTATGTATTATTTGGACAGATTTAAAATTGACTTTTTTCAAGAAGAGCAACAATATAAAACCACCAAGTGCTTGGGTCTTGACATAAGAGGAAAGAATAAACCTATTTGTTTCCTCCTGGGTCAGTATCAATAAAGAAGTATCATGTAAAGAAGGCTGAGGAGTCAAGATGTAGGCTGGGTAAGAGGAGACAAAACTTGCTGATACTCATATCCTTCATCTCCCAGGCATCTCGCTCAAACGCTTTTCTTCTGGATGAGTCACTCTGAGAATATTCACTTTAAAGAAAAGCCGCCAGAGATGAGAGCAAAGTTCAGGCCAAGAAATCAAATGCATAAATCTTCGCTCCTCGAATTTTTGCTTCCTTTTATATGCAATTAGGGTAGGCCAGGGTTTAAACAGCCTGATTCATTACCATCATGCCTAGATTGGTTCTAATTAGTAAAGGAAATGGTCTCCCTTGCTCGAAAGCCAGTCATATCCAACTCTAGGGTTCAGTGCTCATATCTGTTTCATAGCCAAAGAGCCAGCGCTGTCTGTATCTGCAGACATTTCCGTGGACATGTGGCAGGCATGCCTAGACACCAGAGTGCATGGAATTCTGTTTACCTTCCCTATTTATCTACTTGCAATTTATTGTTTTCAAACTGCTAGGTTGGTAGGAGCTGGGACAGAGTTGGGAGTTCATTCCATTGTTCAGTATTCTGGTCTCAAACTGCTGACCTGCTGCCTTCCAGTCAGCATCTTAACCACTAAGCCACTGCAGTACTTGGCCATCAACATGCCCAACATAGTTTGAGAAGAGGGTATTTTATTCATAGGGGCTGCAGCGGCTCAGTAGTTAAGAAGCTCGCCTTGTTAGCTGGAAGGCCGGCAAGTCTGCAGTTTGAGACCCGGGTACTGCATGATGGATTGAGCACCAATCTCTATCCCAGCTCCTGCCAACCTAGCAGAAATTGCAAGTAGATAAATAGGGAGCACTTCAGTGGGGAAAGATATTGGGGACATAAAAGGAGCTTCATTCAGGCATCCTCTGAGTGGAGTTTCTCCAGCAAAAAATCCTTTCAACCCAGAATAATTTCTGACACTAATTATTATTATTATTATTATTATTATTATTATTATTATTATTATTATTATTATTATTATTATTATTATTATTATTATTATTATTATTATTATTATTATTATTAACATGTCAGCATTATTACAATGGATATTAAACTCCAGCCTGAATCATTAAATTGTCTATTCTCTGGCTTGGGGTTTTTTTCCCCCTCCAGAAAATCCCATTAGATTTGCTGATTGAAAATGATGGATTTCCATTCCTGGAGGACAAGGGAAGGCTAAGGAGAGTTCCTGTCAGATCATCTGTAAATCGCATTTCAGCAGTGGGAAAATTAGGAGGCAGGAATTCCTAACACAATGCAAAACTGCAGCAGCAGGAACAATGCTGTGAAAAAGCTGCTTGGAAACACCCAGGTCAATGAAGAAAAGCAGAAAGAGAGGCATAATTATTCTTCTTTTTTATGAAACAATATCTCTTAGGTTGGATTCTTCCCTTTCCTGGCCTACTGCAGGCAACATTCTCTTGATTTGATGGTTATTCATTCTGAAAAGCCTCACTTTTACGGATCTTAGGCTAAATTTATTATGTGGGTAGATCCATACCAAATAATAGCAAAAGCAATTATACTTACATACTGCCCTGTAGTGTTTACAGCACTCCTTTTACAGTTCACAAGCTAATTAGCATTTTCCCCCCAACAAGTTGGGTACTCATTTTATCACTCTCAGAAGACTGGAACGTTGAGTCAACTTTGACCCCCCTGGGACCAAATTCAGATCATAATAAGAGTTTAAACTGCAACTCTTTTTCCACAGGGGCTCTCTGCTCTCAAACAATGACAACAGGAGTGCTTCCAACCCTGATGTGAAGCCAGGCAAAAGATCAGTATTTGAGCAACAGATAAAGCAGAATTATTCTTCTGTATTAATGGTTCCCCACAAGAGATCAGCATTAGCATAGTACAATCGCCCCGGTCATGCGGGCGGTTGCTCCGTTGCCCTGGCCGTGTGGGCAGGCGATGATGCCTCGGCCTCTCCCTCCCCCCCGGATTCGTTCCACCTGGCTGGGGGGGATAAAGGGCCATTGGGAGGAGCCCCGGCTGAAGAAGCAGCCCCAGTCGTGCGGGTGGTTGCTCCATTGCCCCAGCCATGCAGGCAGGTGAGGATGCCTCCGCCTCTCCCTCCTCCCCGGATTTGTTCCACCTGGCTGGGGGGGATAAAGGGCCATCGGCAGGAACCCAGCCAAAGAAGCAGCCCCAGTCATGCGGGCGGTTGCTCCATCGCTCCGGCCGTGCGGGCAGTGAGGATGCCTCCGCCTCTTCCTCCCCCCGGATTCGTTCCACCCGGCTGGGGGGATAAAGGGCCATCGGGAGGAGCCTCAGGCGAAAAAGCATCCCTGGTCGTGCGGGCGGTTGCTCCGTCGCCCCAGCTGTGCAGCCACCAGACTTCCCTCTGCTGGCCCCGGCCTCGAGGGAATAGAGCGCAGCTATGCGGGGCAGGTGACGACATAAAGACTTTGCTCCTGCCGCGCCACTACCACCGGGACTTCCTTCGGCCAGCCCCGGACTCAAGGGAATAGAGCACAGCTGTGCAGGGCGGGTGCTGACATAAGAACTTTGCTCCTGCCCTGGAGCACAGCATAAACTCCATTGGGAATAGACCATAACTTGGCAATAAGAAGGTGTTATATTACAGTATCTCTGATGTATTTTTTTACGATGTCCTGATGTTTTGTAATTTGTAATTGTTACTGGAGGTTTTTTTGGATGTATTCTGATATGTTTTGTAATGCTATACTTGCTATGTGATATTTGTAATTTGCTATGTGATATATGTAATTGTTTTTATGCTATGGAATTTGCTATGTAATTGTAACTGTTTCCTCTGTGAGCCGCACAGTGTCGCTGTGCAAATGGGGCGGCATATAAGTCGAAATATACAATACAATGCAATGCAATACAATACAATACAATACAATACAATACAGTAAGCAACCAATTAAGTTGGACATTTGTAACATAATTGAGTAATTCTTCTCCTTCTTTTGCCGTATCAGAATCCAAATATTGGCAATCCTCATGGTGATCAGCCATGAAGACTGTCCTGAGAATATAATGCTGTGGCCTTTCATCTGCCTTCCCCATCACAGCACTGATCCAGTTCCACAAGTTACTTCCTGGTCCTGAGCCCTTTTGGCACACAAAGTCCTCCAAAGCCCCAGGCCAGTATTGATGAAACTGCTGCCCTCCATCAAGATGGATTCAAGTCGGTTCTAAACCACTTGGGGACCATCACTCTTCCCTGTGGACTTAGGCACCCAACCCGTTAGTCCTCAGGGTTGTCAGGCTGACAGTATGGTCTACTTTATTACCATAGTAGGATAACCTGGCCAAACTGGGAATGGGTAATTAGTATTTTATTTAACATGCATCAATGTATTTCCATTGTTAAGTTATTCAGGTATGGGAGAATACAGGAAAACAAAGTTGTTGGCAGGTTGGGCCAGGATACCTAAGAGACCGCATCGTCCCAAGGATATCTGCCTGTCCCACTAGAGCGGACCAGAGAGGCTCTCTGGTTGTGCCATCAGCTAGAGATGCTCATCTCTCTAGCACTAGAAGGAGGGCCTTCTCAGTGTCTGCTCCGGCCCTGTGGAACCTCCTGCCAACTGAGCTGCGCCTCCAGGCAGAGCTGCTGCCCTTTTGGAAGGGTGTAAAAACCTGGCTGGCAGGACAGGTCTGGGGTACTGGAGGCACAGCGACCTCAGCCTGCTGGCTGGTTTGACCTCCCCCTGCTCCCTTAAGTTTTTAAGTTTTAAATCATACAAAGTTTTAGTTGTAGTTTTAATTGGTTTTAATTGTGGATTTTGAGAACTTTTAGAATTTTAGCCTGTACTGTTTTGATGTTTTTAGGATGTGTTAAACCGCCCTGGGTCGCCTTCGGTGAGGAGGGCGGTATAGAAATTTAAATAAATAATAATCAATAAACATAATAAAAAACCCTGTTGTTCTTCAAACACAAAAATCTATATTGCTGTGCCTGATTTTTAAAAAAGTCTTAAAGAAAGATTAAGGGTAAGGAAATATGATTATGAGACAGGGAGAGGGGAAAGCAAAAGAAGGCTTTTTGTTTGGGTAGATTAGAAATGATATTTCAAAATATAGGGTGAGAGGAGGAGCAAAATCACAGATGAAAATGTTCCTTTTAATTCTAGTAAGGCTCCTGATGCTGCAATGTAATCAAACATTAAAGCACCCTTTTTTAAACGTAACAATAATTTATTTATTTTTAAAAAGGTTATTATTACGTACTTAATGTATGGCCGTTTTCCTCAACCTCTTGTCTTTTCCATTGGGTAACATAGCAAGAGTTCAGGGGGGAATATGTGTATTTTGAAGAAACATTCAATTTTCCCCCTTTTTACAATTGTAACCATTCGGAAAGCAGGAGGAAGTAATACATGCTGAATGCTTTCATAGTACCCTCATATGACATGCATACAGTGTACAACTTTACGCACTTTCTAAATTAACAAATGCTTTGATTTCTTGGTTTTAGTTATGTTTCTGTGAGCAGAACCTGCAACAGGTAAGTTAACATGTGGATTCTAGGGGCTGGGTCACACTCCCTCAGACAGCTTCAAGGGCTGGATGGCCATTTTGCCCTTCCTCCAACACATGGCACTTCCTGGTGTGGTGGAGGTGGTGGTGGGCCACTTGAAATAGTGCCATGAGCCGCATTCAGCCCATGGGCAGCAAGTTGAAAATTCCTTCTGTAAATGGAGATGAGCACTGTAACCTAGACTTGGACACAATTGGCTTTACCTTGAGGGAGTGTGACCCAGCCCTGGCTTTAAAAGGTTGAGAACTCCTGATTAAGCCATTGTAAAGGACATGTATTATTAATAACTGGTGTGCCACTGAAAAACTCTATGTGGCACTTCACACATTTTGCTGCCTTAAACACAGCACCAAATGGCCCCACATGTTTTGCTGATGGGGGTAAGCAAGGAGATAGTGACCCACCCCATCTCATGAACAGAATGAAAGTTAATTCTTATGTTGATCTAGGCAATGGAGCAGTAAAATAGTCCCCTTCCCCTGGCCAGTTGACAGCAAGTCTACTCGGTTTTCTGTATTGTATTGCTCTGTCATGTGTCACTGAATGGTTGCCCTCTGTGGCTACAACTTAGGTGGAGTTGTTTGTTTGTTTGAATTTAGCCTAAATTTCCCATTACAATTGCTGTTGCAATTGCTGTCACCATTTCTTGGCTGGCTGGCTGGCTGGATTGCATTCACAAAAACGTTAGGGCAGTCTGCCATGAGCAGGAAAAGAACAATGGATCCTATTTTACAACAAAGCATGGGGCGGGGAGGACCCACCGTTAAACCATCACAGTTAAAAAATTCACTTCAGTGGCTTTAGTCTAAATCCTGGACATAAACTGAAAAAAGCAATGCATACATCAGTTAGTAGTGTGCAGCCTTCCAACAACACCCCATTGTAATAGAAAATTTAGCCCAAATATTAGCATATATCACAGCAAGAACTCTTTGTCTAACGTGGACTACTATTTCTTTCTTTGTCAGTAATTAGCACTTTTTCTTTCTTTTTCTTACTGCAGATTTCTTCCTAGCTCTCTGGAGATGTAATCCTGGATTTATTCCTCATAAGACTAAAGGGAAATCCACTGAAAATGGTCACTGATCATCACGTCACTTAGCTCTTTGAATCCACACATGTGTACTGTACTGCATTCTCATTACTCTTCCATGTGCTTTAAGCTCTTATACGTCACTGACCCCTAGAGGCCTGACTATCCATTTCACAGCATATTAATTATATTTCCAGAAAAACAGGAGTTTGGGCTTTTGCCTGTCTTAAAGAACAACTGCCCATGATGAGAACAAAAAATCCGGCTGCCAAATTTTCATTTGAGCCCTTGCTGTTTCTGGAAGTGAACATGGACAAAAAGCCAATGGGGTAGATTATCTTTATTGAGGATGGGTGCCAACAGGAAAAGGAAGCTGCATCTGTTTTTGAGGAGTGTTTGCCCAGGATTGTTGTACAGCTTATACTTATATCCTGTATTTCCTGCAGAAAATTTACCCTGGGAATAGTCTCATTTTATCTTGTTATAAAGATTTAAATTCCAGTCTTTCCATGACTCATACATAAAGCTCTCTATAGCCACACGGCACCAGACTGGCTAGATCTGCAGATGCAATAATTACTGTATGTTATAATATTATCACCATATTAAGTGCTGAGCAATATTTTATTGGCTCTCTAACAGTCTATACAATTTTTTTTTAATAGTAGCCATGTTAGTCTGTGGTTCAGGCATATCAGAAAACAAAACAAAATAAACAAAATAAAATAAAAATAAAAGCTAACGATAAAAACATAGCAGTTAGTCTAAGTGCTACAGTGTTTTTTATTTTATTTTTATTTTGTTTTGTTTATTATATTTTATTTTCTGATATGTCTATACAAAGAAAGCTTTTGTGCCCTCCAGAATTTTTCCTCATGTTTAATTAATTTATATATATATATTATCATGGCATGTCCAACTTATAGTGACTTTCATAGGGCTTCAGTAGGAAACTAATTTTTTAAAAAAATGTTGTACAGATACAGACTTTATTTAATTCAGGATTCTGTTGCTACTCATAAATCATATATCTGATTCCCCCACAAAGAAAATTCACAGGATTCATCTGTTAATGAGTAGCTTTAAAACCAGAAAACTACTTCCCCTGACATAGATGCATACTTTGAATGTGACCAGATTTGTCCATTCCTCATGCTTTCAATGTGCTTTCACATGTACGGAACTGCTAGAGCCAAACCATTTTCTTTTACTAGGGAGGATTTCATTTGGACTAATTTTCAAAGTACATGTCATTTTTACATGTAAAAATGACATGTACAGTAAAAATATAGTAGTTAATCTTTAAAGTGCTGCAGTGTTTTTGTTCTTTGTTTTGTATTTGTTTTCTGATATACCTCTAATTTTTACATCAGAGATGGGTATCCAGGCCAAGATTTAATTTTTATTTGTCATCCCAAGAATAAGAGCAATTACCAATTACACTTATATACCGCCCCATGGTGCTTTAGTGCACTCTCTGGGCGGTTCACAAAATAATTAGCATTTTGCCCTCAACATGTTGGGTACTCATTTTACTGGCCTTGGAAGGATGGAATACTGAGTTAACCCTGAGCCCTGGTCAGGATCGAACTTACAATGTTCTTGCTGCAGTACAGCAGTTTAACCACTGTGCCACCAGGGCTCTAAGAGGGCAATCCATTAGACATATAGCTTGCTATCTGGTTTGTTTTTAGTAAAGTTTGGTCTGCCCTCTTTTCTGGTGACCACATAACCTTCTGCATGCAGAGCCCATGCTCTGATTCTAAGGGATGCCCCTTTCCTTGCTCTGTGTATGTTTTACATGGCCTCACATTGGTGTGACCACCTGATTATTTGGACTCCAGTTAAATAATCAGGCTGGCAGGATTCTTTCAGCAACTTTAGTTGATCAAGAAAAGCAGCCGGACTTCTCTCACCCAAACATGAGGGAGAAAAGCCCCAAACAAAACTTTTAACCATGATTTATACTTTTTATAGATACCATACATAACTTGCCCCACCCGTGCCCATATTTGTATTCTGGCAGTTGCATAAAATGTGTATGCTACTTTACAGAAATACCAAAATGGCTGAAATACAAAATGGAGTCAGTTTGGTCCCATCAGCACCATGTCCCACTTATAGCAATCTTAATAGAATTTTCAAAATAAAGTACAGTAATACCTCATATAACATTAGTATTGAATAACACTAAAATCGCATAACATTAAGGAATCCGGGGGGGGGGAGAATTGCATCAGATAACATTAAGAGCCTATGGGATGCTTCAGATAACAACCACTAAAGCCTGTGTGGTTACAATGTATCTCTATGGATCCCATAGAGGATCAGATAACACTAAAAATCATATAACACCAAGACTTGTGGAACCAGGTTTTAGTGTTATATGAGGTTTTACTGTACTTAAGAAATGGTTTTACCAGTGACCTCCATGAGTTCCATAGCTGAACAGGGACTAGAACCCAAAACTCCATCGCTCTATCCACTACACCACAAGTTGTCCATGCTGAGCTGAGAGGTAATACCAGGGTTTTTTAAAACATACTTTGTTTTGTCCTGTCTCCTGCTCATCTGCTTTATTGCTCAGCGGAGCTCAGACAAACCAGCCATCTGGATGCCCCCTCAGAGACTGCTTTGCACAGTACAGAATTTCATGGTATGTTTCACTAGAAAGACATTAGTCAGGTTTTACAATACGAGTACGTGTGTGACCTGAAACAAATTGTTATGCAAGAGTGTCTTCCTTCGTACTGTTTCTGTCAACCAACATTCTGTTCCCTACATTCCAGGCCCAGCAACAGACATTTTGCTGCCTGAGGAAATCATCTACCACTTTCATCCAAATCAAGGCTCCTAGTATTTAGTCAGGCGATTATTTTGTTGTTTGAAGCAAAAAAAAAAACCCACCACTTCTTTTCTCCAGCCTTGACAACAAAAATGTAAATGACATTTAATGCAACAAAAATGTAAATGACATTTTGCTGCCCAGTCATCTACTCTAAATCTGTTGCATGAAACAGTTGCTTCATACTGTTACATTTTTCTGCCTACCTTTTTCCTCCTCTATAAGAATAAAACAGTATTCTATCTTCAATAAGCATGAAAAATCCTGCATCTGAAATTATCTCATTTATAGTTTAGCTTCTAAGGATGTTTATACTGTACTTCTACAAACACTAGAATTCTCCCAAATCTGCTCTTAGAAGCTGCCGGCATGGGCTGGGGGAGGTTGGGGCAGGTTGGTCCGATCTCATGCATGCATCCTATTAAGTAATTTGTTCCACTGCATTTTATACTGTCCCCAGCAGATGAGCCACTGAGGACTCACAGATACTTCTCCAGTTGCCTCTCTCCACAACTTTTTTGGTCCCTTCTTATTTCATGTCCAGGTCACATTTTAAACTGGCAAAACGAAGCCACCTTCTTGGCTTTGTCATTGGTCAATCTTAAATCCTAATTGGTACATGTTTCTGGTAGTAACTGGCATACCAGTAAATGAGCCGGATTCTGTATCTTTCCACATTCACACAGTGTGTTGTTGCCCACCAGTAGCCCCCACTTGAGCATGTTAGTCTTGCATTATTATTATTATTATTATTATTATTATTATTATTATTATTATTATTATTATTATTATTATTATTATTATTATTATTATTATTATTATTATTATTATTATTGGATTTAGGGACTCCAACACTCAGCTTTTTCAGGGTCCTTCAAGTAATGTAGGGGAGGTCGACTTCCTCAGCCATATCCTCCTTTAGTGTTATTTTAATGTTATTCCTTGTCCAGTGAGCTCCTTCCTCCATCTTCTAATTTGATTTTACTCTTGTGTACCCTCAAGAATGTTTGTTCTTTCCATAAAGCTTTTCCTGGATCTGAGTCAGAGGACTTGAGACTCAGATCCATTCACATAATGTTGAATGGATGCTGTTTTGGCACCTAATAGTCCATTAACTCATACAGTAGCATAATTGGTCCCTTCAAGGCCATTTCCTTTACATGTAAGGTTGCCATAATTCTCTCTCACCAAACCAGGACAGCCACGTGATGTCACCGCATTCTTCAAACTGTGCATGTTTTGGACAGGGCTGTCAGGGAGACTGTGGTTCCAAGACACCATGGAATCCACGTCCGGGGCATACAGCCTTCATTGGTTTAAAATAAACTGTAGTCAAGAGGTTTTTTCCCCATGTGATTCTTCTTGCAAAAGACTATTCTTGATGGTTCTATTTTTATTTTAATAAAATGTATTGGGCCACTCTTGAAACCACCTTTCCTCCACATGAGGTCACCCCACCCTGCCTTTCACACACACACCACTGAAGTAGACTCACCCTCAAGCCCCACACAAGGATCCCTTGGAAGAAAATTCTAAAGAGGGGCCCAGAACAGCAATGCAGTCTATGGCGCCTACATTTCCCTCCAGAAGGAGAAAAGCAGGAGACAAGAAGGGACTTATTTTGGAGGAGGAACTTTGCAATGGAGGACTCTTTACTTTCTGTCCACCCTGTTCCCTTCCTCTCTAGGAATACCGACCCTATGCAATTAACCCTTTGTGGTCACGTGTAGAAGGAATCCTCCATCCCAGTGTATGGTGGAGGTTTGGCATCTTAGATATGGGTATTTCTTGCTCCCTCCCGGCTTTCAAGGAAAAGTGCTGAAAACGACACCTTGTCCCTCAAACTTCAAGATGAGCCAAGGGATTTTTGCAAAGAGTTATTTCACTGCCCCCACACCTTTCTTTCAATTATCTCGCTTGCAAGTGTCTCCCCTCCCTGGTGCGCTTCTCAGGTACTGTTTTGCCTTTGTTGCTTTCAAGCAGGATAATTGAAAGAAAGGCAGGGAGGCAATGAATTAACTCTTTGCAAAAATATCTTGGTGAGTGGTGACCTTGCTTCCTCTGTTCAAATTTAAAAATCCAGGACTTTTACATGTTTTTTCTAGAACTGGCCAGGACATCTTGAATCTGGGAAAATCCTGAAAAACTGGGACATATGGCAACCCTATTCACGTGACCTATTTTAAGCACCTAAATCAGGGACAAAACTGAGTCAGGGAAGGAGTGGAAATAACCTGAAATGGTTACTCAACTAGCAATTTGGGAACCATTTTGTTAACTGGAAGAGGCAATAAGGTCAGAGCAGAGCCTTCAAACTTGAAGGAGGGATACATGTGGCTCCTCAGTCTCTGGAAATATATCACCCATGATAAAAGCAGAGGAACTCCATGTAAAAATCAATTGTGAGGGACAGGAAAAGACTCCTATCAGATAAACTATTTATTATTAACTTTTCAAGCATAACCCAGACACTATCAAGAATCTATGAATAATAATATGACTATAAAATTATGTATTGGAGTGAGACACCCTTGCCTAAAAATAATGAGTTTCCATATCTCTTTTGCCATTTTAAAAGAATATGAAATTACTGTGACATCTCTATGATACAGCACCACTAATAAAACCAAATACTTTCCAATAAATCAACAGAATTTATAACACAGCAGCATTTAGTAAGAAAACATATCACCCTAAAAAGCAATCTTTCCCGGGGAGGGGGTTGTCCGGGGAGGGAGATACAACTAACTGCTTGTTTTATGAGATGTTTTGTCTCCAAAATGAATATATCTTGTTCTCCGCATCTGTGGATTTCACGAAAAAGAAAACAAAATGGATGGCCACCTGCAGCAGTTTAACACAGGTTTGATTCTTTATGGAATGCAAGACTCTTCACAAGGACATTTTAAAAAGGAACATTTTACCATAGTAGCAAAAATAATAAGTCAGTGTTTCTTTAAGTGACATCTAGAGTTGCCAGGGACTCAGAGTGCAGTTGAGGTCTCCTGGCATTGCTTCCTAAATTCTCTAGGCGCAGAGACAAGCTTGGAGCAGGCAATGTTCAAGGAGGAGAAGATTTTATTTGAGGCTAAAATCCTGGGCATACCAGGTGGCACCAGAATTCACAGCTCAGCCCAAAGGTGCTTTTAATGTTAGCATAACCAAACAAAAAGCAAAAAGACAGACGGAAAGGACTGGAGAGAGAGGCATATGCATGCATGGGGACCTGTTACGTCATCTGAAACAAGGCAGGGAGTAGAGACACAGCATCACAACTCATGAGCTTTCTTGTTGTATAAGCCCTGGAAGCAGTAAAACAGGATAATAATCTGGCCACTGTTGTCACAGGACTGACAACCTAAGATCATGACAACTGGATTTTTGCATTTCTAGTTAATGCTAGAAATTCCATGTAGCTGCCGCACTTCAACTCCCAGAAGCCTCAGTCAAGATGGCAAAGGATTCAGGGATTTTTAGTCCACAACTAGAAGTAATGCTAATCCTATGTCTAGAAAGCAGTGCTCTATCAAATTCTGGATTATCTTATTGTAATGACATGTTTGTTTTCGAAGCTATGCATCTTGCATTTCCTCATCTTTGTTCATTCCACATCTCATTCCTTACCTTAGAAAGAACAGCGTCCAAAAGCATCAGAGTGCCTATGTAACTCCTCTACCCCTGTATTCACTTTTTGTTTTCAGAAAGAAAAATATTTCAACTAGATACCCAGAGAAAATCAGTACTCTGAGAGAGTGCTAGACATGTAACTCTAGATTCATTCTCTCTCTCTCTCTCTCTCTCTCTCTCTCTCTCTCTCTCTCTCTCTCTCTCTCTCTCTCTCTCTCTCTCTCTCTCTCTCTCACACACACACACACACATTCTGACCATTTCACTGTGAAGTAAAGTGTATCATTCTTAGTGAACAAATGAGTGCAACACAAGGTTTCTATGACAACAATTGAAAGGGCTCTAGACAGAGGGAAAGGATGTCCAAGTCAAGGAACACTGGTGGACTTGACAGCACACCATGAACTGCAGACTTTGTAGATCTCATTGCCCCTTCACACATCACAAACACAGTAATGCTACAGGAGCTAAAATATGGTAAGAGCAAGGGATGTGATTTTCTATGAATGTCTGATCTAACGCATGTAAAGAACACGTTTAAAGGACATACAACACTGGCTCACCACTTTGGATCTTTGCCCAGCAATACACAGAGGTCTGTGGGAATGGTGAAAGAAAGAGGATAGAGCCAGACAGGGTCAGCAAGCATGTCTTCATTGTCCCTTCAGGAGGTTCTCTAGTTGGATGAGGTATAAAATACTAAAGAGAGCTAGACTCAAGATGATTTATACTGAACAGTTTTAGATCAGACTTAGTAATTAAAAAAACAGATGAATGAATACAAGTCAACATTTTGTAGTCATAACTCTTTGTTTTGCCAATATTTGGACATCTGTCTTGTACAGAAGGAGAGCAGTCTGTAGCAAAACAGAAATCTTTTGCTTCCGAATGTAGTGAAGGAAATAAAATACATTGTAGATAATTCCAAAGTCTCATGAATGCCAGACTTCTCAACAATGCAATTGGAACATTTGGGAGAATTGAACAGAGGGCCAGTAGATTGTAAAAGGAAGGGAGTTGAAGAACACCAGAGCTGACTAAAAGCAGGATGTGAAAGAAGCAGAAATAACACTTTCTCGTGATGAGAAAGCCTGTTTGGCTGACATTTGAAGTAGGGAATTCAGTTTCTGTCAGAGAGGCATTTTGCAAAGCAGAGAGTTTTCATGTCAAGCACTTACTTAGAGTGAATGCAGACAACAGTGTATTTAAATGGCACTCCAATGCAATTACCGGACAAGAGGAACCACGCTGGGAAGTGGTTAAGCCATCACCATTAAGCTATCATTCTTCCTTTAATAGTTAGAACTTGAATTAGCCATACGATTTCTCTTTGAACAAACATTTTCTAAATAATGTTTTGCATGGACATTTGGGAGATTTGCCCAGCTAAGCTACATGCTGTGTTAAAGACATATGTCATGTGTGTACATATGTACACCTCATTTTCTTTTCTTACTCCAAAGTAAGCAGAAGCAGACATCATACCTTTTTATACCACTATATACAGTACATGTAGGAGAAATTTTAATCTATCTACCTCCATTTGCCCACCCATACATAGGTTAGGAAATTTAAAAAGCTTATTCAGTGTGAACGGGAGTTGGGCGATGCTATTCTTTGGAGGAACCCAGAAATTAACTACAGGCGGAGAAACTGTAAGCACTCATTCACCTTATTGTAGTGATGCAATGCTTACTCTAGAACTGGGATTCTCAACCTGCGGCCTGCAGCACCTTTTCATGTGCCCCTCCTGCCTCCACCAGACCTGGAAGTGCCATGTGGTAGAAGAAGGGCAAAATGGCCATCCAGCCCCCAAAGCTGTCTGAGGGAGAGTGACCCGGCCCCCAGCTTTAAAAGGTTGAGAACTCCTGCTCTAGAATAAGAAAGAAGCTGAGGTTCAGCTGCATGCTAAGTATGTATGTATTTGTTGAAAGTCAGTTTTGTGTAGTGTGGTTGACTAAGACTCAGGAAACATAAGTTCAAACTCCATTCAGCAATGGGAATTGCAGTGGTAAAAACTTTATTTAAATATCTCATATTCAGTGGTACCTTGAGTTACAAATGGTTTGAGTTACAAAATTTTCACAATATGAATGAAAATCAATTGAAAATAGTGGCTTGAGTTACAAATTTTTCCGGAACAGATTAATTGGTTTTCAATGCATTCCTATGGGAAATTTGAATTACAAATTTTTCATAACATGAAAAATGCCCTGGAATGTATTAAATTTGTAACATGAAAAATGCCCTGGAATGTATTAAATTTGTAACTCGAGGTATCACTGTACCTTGAAAACCCTGTTGAGGTGGTCATAAGACAAACATGACTTGGCAGTACAAAACATATGTCTTGTTATTGGAAATGGTCACATACCAGTGCAACAGGTAATGTTTTTGGGTCAATTTCCAAATATATTTGGTGGGAAGGATAAAACTACAAATTTATATAAAAGCAAATTTATTAATTTAATTTGCTTCTTTATGATCATGCAGCAGAGATTTATTTCACAGAAGAAATATGTGTGTGTACTTTTGCTTTGTAGGGGGGAATAGGAATATTGAAAATAGATTTATGAAGACATTTCTGTGCAAGGAGACTACAAAAGCAGGCCCAGAAAAATAAAGAAAAGATGTAACAATTGAACACAAGAAAAAGTGAGCACCAAAAAAAGGTTAAAAAATACACATGTGAATAATGACATCCCAATTTTAAAAACAGGTCTTGATCTACTTTCAAGGGACATATGTACAGATCCCATCCTTCTGTGAAGTGCCAGGCATCTCACCAGACAAGTGAGGAAGCAGATTTTGGGTATCATGGGAAAGCATAAAATTATTATTTGCTTTGTCACTGTTATATAGTTTTTTCCAACCACAGATAAAGAGAAGATCCTGGTGGAATCATCTACCTTAACTCCCTTTGGCTCTTAAGGGGGGAGGGGCTGGGAGGGAAAATAGCTGCTGTTGTGATTTGAAACTCCTAAATGTCTTGGTCCAGGCTTGCTTTTGTGAAAATAGCTGCTGTTGTGATTGAAAGTCCTAAATGTCTTGGTCCAGGCTTGCTTTTGTGAAGCAAAGAGGCAATAAATGAAGCAGATATGAAGTAGTGGAGTAATCACCTTCAGCCAGAAGTGGCTGGTGACTCCCATTTCATAGGTGCTGTGAATCCACTTCATTTTTTAATCTGCACTTCACTGTCCATTTGGGAGACACATTTCAGCACCTTGGAGAACTCCTGTCATTATAAAAATGTTGAACATCCAAGATAAAACCTTATGGCACCTCTCATGTCACTTACTTTCTTGGATGATAGAGATCATGATAGTGTTGGCGGTGACTGCATGCAACATGGCTTATATTCAGAAATGTACATGTCTTTGCATTGGGAGGAGTGGAGAGAGAAGGAGAAGGACCTCCTCAATATTCCCAGACTGTGCTTTACCTGCTCAGTTCTGTGCTGACCCTCCTTCAGCCTTAGATTGCTAATCTGAGGTTGTGACACTGGGCTAAAACCAACAGAATGAAAATTAACTGGGATAAGGAATGGAAACCAAGCCATGTGAGGAAAAACTGAAAGAACTGGGCACATTTAGCCTGGAGAAAAAGAGACTATGAGGGGACCTGAGAGCACTCTTCAAATGCCTGAAAGATGGTCATAAAGAACAAGGGCATTACCTGTTATCCATCATCACAGAGAGCAGGACCCATAATAATGGTCTCAATCTACAAGAAGCCAAAGATAGGCTGAATATCAGGAAAAGCTTCTTAATTGTTAGAGCATTACGCCAGTTGAATCAACTGCCTCTAGAGAATGCTCTGGAAGCATTCAAGAGAGATTTGGACAACCATCTGTCATATCTGCTTTCATTTGGATTCCTGCATTGAGCAGGGCATTGGACTCAATGGTCTAAAAGGCCCCTTCCAACTCAAAGATTCTGTTATTGTAAGTTTGCTAATGTCATTTTCTCCCCTCTTATGCCTCTTTCTTGTCCCTGCCTTTGTTCTCTTCCAAAGCTCCTGTCATCTTCAACTTAGTTAATCAAAACTAAGGCTTCTACCACCTTTCCTATTTCAAGTGAACTTTTCTAATAAACACATGGACACAATTCCTTTACAAAAAGAGAAGTGTGTTCAACAGTGGTGGGATGTCAAATTTTTTACTACCCCACTGTGATGTCATCAGTGTGGGCGGAGCCAACATCATGACATCATGACATTGTGGGCGGAGCCAAAGAAATAATAATAATAAATAATAATAAAATAAAATAAAAATAAGGACTCACACACATACACACCCCTCAACCCACCCACCCACCCACAACACAAGGACAGCAAGGAGGACAGCAAGGAGGACAGTAAGGAGGCCGTTCATATGCGCCAAGCACTATAGACATGCATGCACACCAAGTGCTTGGTGCACATGTGCAGTGGGGGAACCAGTGAGAAGGTAAGCCCCGAAGGTGGTTCCCCCCAAAAGCTGCTACCGGTTCTCTGGGACACTGGTAAAAGTTACTACCGGTTCTGGCGAACTGGTGAGAACCTGTTACATCTCATTGCTGGTGTTCAAGTAATAATTTCCCATTCAAAGACCTGGATTCCCCAATGGGTATTGTTTCTCTGCCACAGTTTTCCCTTATACTTCATTGTGGTGAGCATTGTTCAGATACATCTATCAAACAATCCATCTAATGTCTAGCCTTCTCATTCTCATGAAGCATATCCTTCACATATATCAGTGTATGTGTACCTAGGCTTGAATGGGTCATCCAGAACCATTGCTGCAGAAAACCATCACTGAAAATTTGTTTGTTTTCTTTTGTTCTTGCTAGCATCTCAAATGAAAAAGCTATACATATACCATGTATGCCAGGAAGTTTACTCTAGCCATAAGTGAAACAGAAAACTTTACAAAATTTCCCCCAACACTTCCAGGCTAATATCAAGGGATATATTACAAAAGAACCTGAGTGCCAGCAGATTTCTATTCAGTTACATCCACTATTTGTTCTCCTTCAACTAGCTAGCCCAGGGGTGCCCAAACTATAGCCGATGGGCCGTATCTGGCCTCTGATGCCAATTCACCTGGCCCACAAGCCCTTGTTGTTCCCGGAAGCAGAAGTAAAAGGTGCCTGTATGGGCACATTTTACTTCCACTTCCAGAAGCGATGAGGGCTTCACAGGCAATATGTGTGCGCTTTACTTCCACTTCCACGAGTAATGAGGGCTTCATGGGCCAGATGAATTGGCATCGGGGGTTGGATCCATCCCATGGGCAAAAGTGACCATGTGACTGGCCCATGGCCCAAAAAGTCTGGGCACCCTTGAGCTAGCTGGTCAAGTGTTTTTCTTTTTTAAAAGGCCAACAGAAGGGAAACATTTATCAACAGTTCAAACTTTGATACTCAAGGAGCCAATTAGAGCCTGTATAGCTATAGCTTTTTCCCTATCAACAAGTAGCTGATATCTATCCACATGCAAAGGCTTTTGCCCCAAAGTCATTCTAAATTTACCCATTAGTTACATGCCCTATGAGAGTTGTGTGCTGCAGTAAATATAGTACTGGGCTAGGACTTAAGAGACCTGGGTTCAAATTCCTACTTGGTATAGAAACTCACCAGAGGGCCAACAAATCATCCCTTGAACATCTTACATGCCTTGAAACACAATTAGGATCACCATAAGTTGAAAACAACCTGGTAGCCCATAAGAACAGCAACAATAAATCCATTGTTGGAGTCAGTGGTTTGAATAGCAGGATATCACCAGTTTGTGCACCTTCTCCAGCATACTTTCATCTTCCCCAAATAAATTGTGAGAACTTTAACAAAATATTGTGATATAAAGTGTTCCTGCTCAGGGTTCTAGCCAGCTTGCTAAACCTTTGGGGAAGGTAGTTCATTCCCCCTTCGGAAATGTGGGTGGCACTATAAATTTGAACTAATAAATAAATAAATACATTTTCCTGACTGCCTTCCTTTCCAGCCAATAATCTCTCAACATTCCATGCCTACTGAAATTGCAAAGAACTCAGTGAAGTGGTTTATTTATTTTATTTCTTAGAGTTTCTATTCTGCCCTACATGACTCAGGGTGGATTACAAAGGGTCATGAAGAAACATGGAAAATCACAGATCATAAAAACAAGATTAAAATCTAAAAAGGAGTGAAAATAGCAGTTAAACAAGCTAAAAACAATTCTTTAACACTGAGGAGGGAAAGGGTGAGTATAAGATGTTAAATAAACCAGCAGGGTGGGGTCAGTGAACCATCATTGCCCCACACCTGTCTTCACACCCTTCTTAAAGGCCAACAGGTCCATCTGGAGGAACAGCTCTAGAGGCAAGTGGTTCCAAAGTGCCGGGGTGGACACGGAGAAGTCTCTCCTTCTAGTGCCAGAGAGGCATGCCTCTCTAACCAATGGCACATCTAGGAAGCCTCTCTGGTCCTCTCTGGTGGGACAGACAGATAGCCTTGGGGAGATGCAGTCTCTTAAGTATCCTGGCCCACTACTATATAGGGCTTTAAAGGTAATAACCAGCACTTTGAATTGCACCTTGAGGCAAACTAGTAACCAGTGCAAACTGGTAACCAGTGGGGATGCACAGGAATAGTGCCCACACCCCTGTGGGATGCAGGTGATCCATCTGTCCTTTCTCTTCTTGACCTCTCAGCAGCCTTCGATACAGTTGACCACGGTATCCTTCTGGAGAGGCTCCAAGGACTGGTGATCCAGGGCACTATGTGTTCCTGGTTTTCCTCATTTCTGAGTGGCCGGACCCAGTTGGTGTGGTTGGAGAGCAAGAGTTCTAACCCTAGGCTCCTCCAATATGGGTTACCTCAGGACTCTGTGCTCTCACCTCTTCTATTTAAGATCTACATGAAGCCGCTGGGTGAGATCATCCATTTCCACAGGGTGAGGTATCATCAGTATGCAGATGATACCCAGCTATACATCTCAGCCCATGGTGATCCTAGCGATGCAGTCGGAGTCCTATCCAGGTGTCTGGAGGCTGTTGGGGTCTGGATGGGGGACAACAGGCTGCAGCTGAATTCTGGCAAGACTGAGTGGCTGTGGGTTTGGGGGCCCATGTTCGTCCGGGAGCTACCATCTTTGGTACTTGATGGGGCTACTTTGCCCCAGACAGATCCGGTGCATAATCTGGGGGTCCTCCTGGACTCACAGCTACTGCTCGAAGAGCTGGTGGCAGCCGTGGCCAGGAGGGCTTTTGTACAGCTTCGAGTAATATGCCAGTTACACCCGCTCCTAGACCAGGACTCCTTGCTCATGGTCACCTCCAGACTTGACTATTGTAATGCGCTCTACATGGGGCTGCTCTTGAAGATCATTCGGAGGCAACAACTGGTCCAGAATGCGGCTGCTCGGATGGTGTTGGGATGCGGACAGTATGCCCATGCCTTACCACTGCTTCGGGAGCTGCACTAGTTACCATTATGCCTCCAGGTGCAATTTAAGGTGCTGTTAATGACCTTTAAAGCCCTGCATGGTAGTGGTCCAGGATACTTAAGAGACTGCATCACCCTGAGAACATCCACCAGAGTGGACCAGAGAGGCTCTCTAATGGTACCATCTGCTAGAGAGGCGCGCCTCTCTAGCATGAAAAGGAGGGCCTTCTCTGTGTCTGCTCCGACCCTTCAGAACCTCCTGCCAATTGAATTGCATCTTCAGACGGAGTGGCTGCCCTTCAGGAAAGGTCTAAAGATATGGCTGGCAGGGCAGGTTTGGGATGCCAGTAATAGGGCAACCCTAACCTGCTGGTTGATCTGGTAAAGTCTTCTCTCTCTTTTAATCTTTTAATTCAATTTAAATTTAACTTTAATTTTAGTCTTTTGAATTTTAAATTTTAACCTTGTATTTTGTGATTGGGTAACTTTTTAATCTTTTAATCTATTGCTGGGGGTGGGTTTGGGGATGATTGATTTGTCTTTGTTCTTCTTGTGAGCCACCCGGAGTATCCTGAGTGGGGTGGTGATATAAGTTTGAATAATAAATAAATAATAAATAAACCCATAATTCAATCTGTACTCTTATCATAAGAAGACATGTTCTTCCTCTAGTTATGCACAGTGTTATGCCAGAATTTTTTATGGGGGAAGGTGTTGGGGGAAGAATTATCTTCCAGTTGTTTCCTTCACCATGTCAACAAACCAGATCCTGTTAAATAGTTTGCCCTCTATAGAAAAGCCTCTTGTTGGCTCTCTTGCTTGGCCTGCAAAAGAGTTGAACTCAGTATTCACTAACCAGTATTCACTGGTTTTCTTCAAGCTGCGTTCATTAGCCTTGACAGTTAAGTGAAAACATTGTATTTATATATTGGTGGAAACCAGTGAGGTTTTTCCTCACACTCCCCACTAATATACAGAAATGGGATGTACCACTTAACGCTGTGTCTTCCTAACAATACCAATCTTATCCCAACATATCATCTGTGAAACCCTATGGATAGGAAGTGGTTTTCTTTGCTACAATACAACCTAGTAAGATTCTTTAATTAGAAAGTAAGAACATTGTTTTGGAGCACTTTTAAACAGTTAGATATCAGATGTGGGCAGCAGTGGTTTTGTTTTGTTTTGTGGTGTGTCAGGGCAGTGCCCTTTAATTGTATCACAACTGGTTTCCCTTTCATATTATATTTCCAGTGCCTGATGAGCAATTTAAAAGCAAAATGTCAGAAGTTACAACAAAAAGCATGATAATAAGGAAAATACCTACAGTGACATTGAATGGAATACAGCAAGATAAAGAGAGTGTTTGAATTCCTCCATTGTATCCCTCTTTAAATCTGGTGGTGGTGGTGGTAAACAATTCAAGATTGCTGTTTTTGTCTCAATCTGTTTGTGAGTGTCCTAGAATAACCTGGATTGGTTTTAAATGATCACATATATCTCTTTAATAACAGTTTAAGCATAAATGGTGCATGGTCTGAGTAATTTTATTCCTTGGGTCATAAATTGCTCCAGATTTTGAGGGTAAATAGTACCTTACAAAGAGTCTATGATTATAACTGAAATCATGTTAGTGTTCCAGAGAGAAGGCTTAACCAAATGTCTGCATCTGAAAAATCACTTTTGCAAATCAAAAACATCTATCTGTCCTGAGAAGTCACAAAATAAACCATGTTAATTTCCAAACATATGGAATGCAAGAAAAGCTCTCATCAATTCCCTTTTCTAATGAGGGGTTATATGTAATGCATAATTGGGCTTTAAGTCATGAAATATGTTACAACATCCACTGAGGTGCCCAGAAGACCAGATGAACCACATATTAACTGCAGCAACCTTCTCTCATTTTAATTGCTGTTTTTGCTTAATATAAGTTGTTTTTCTCTGCTACAACTCATGTCTATTCTTACATTATGACTTCATGCTATTAGGAATCCCATTTGAAATTGTATTTCAGCAAGCTTTATCCATCTACTCCTGTTTAATTAAGTTTAGAATGTCAAAAGTATATAATTTTATAATTCCTTTCTTATCAGTCCACTCCAGCCCTGAAAATGAGTTTCAGGTGATGTGAAAAGAGTTTTCTGCATAACAGAGCAAGGAGAAATGTCCTTACAGATTTAGCTGATGGAATTTTTCCATACAAGTTCCACCAACTGCCTTTCCACAAGAGAACTGAAAATAAATATAATGCCATTTATCTGGCTCAGAAAAAAATTACAGAAAAATATATATGTATTATTAAATGCAGATACAAATTATTATTCATATGTTTCTACTGATTCTATGAGAAAGTAAGTTCTTGTTGATTTCCGGATCTCAGAGATACAGGTGAAGAACATCTGGCAAATTTTTCCATAGACATAAAGTTGTGTACACACATGTAAAGCAAGGTAAGATTGTATCTCCTTACTATATTTCAGAGCAGGAGGAAGAAACCCTTTTGAACCAAGATTGAATTCCAACTTGAAATGGATAAGCAAATTCCGGTAGTGCACAAAACTTATGGGATGGGATCAAGAACAGAGTAGGTGAGGCCAAGATAAAGCAAATAGTACATAGTGTTTTTATACATTGTATACCATAATTATTTTAGAAAGGAATGCCACCACTCAAAATTGACTTGATGGCACACCATTATTATTATTTAATTGCAAATTTGTTTTTGCAAAATTGCTTATTTCGATACAAAGACTTTTACTCCTGAAATCTTAATTCCATCTTGGACAAATCTGCTAAGAGAAGAAATCCAGATGATGCAGGTGACTCAGTGGTGAAGAATCCTGCTACTATCACATACTAAATTGGACTAGCATAGGCCCATTGAAACAATGAGTCATCTTCTCCATAAGTTCCATTGATTTAAATCAGGGATTCTCAACCTGCAGCCCATGGGCTGGATGTGGCCCACCACCATCTCCAACACACCCAGAAGTGCCATGTGGTGGAGGAAGGGCAAAATGGCCACCTGGTCCCTGAAGGTGTCTGAGGGAGCGTGACCCGGCCCCTGGCTTTAAAGGGTTGAGAACTCCGGATTTAAATGATTCAAATGAGCCTACTCCAACTGCAACTTATTTTAGCACCTTGTCAGGATGCGGGGGTTTGAGCCTTCTAACTAGGTAGTGTTATCCATCTCTTGTCAATGATGTTAGATTGGGACTAAAACTCACCAAAGTGTCCTCCGTCAGATCCCTTGGGCAAGGTGGAAGTGGAGGGCACACGTCATGGTCTGCCTCACCAGCAGGTGACGTGATATCCAAATGGCTAAAAAAATAACATCCTGGTGATGTCTACCAATGTGTGGACTCCTCACTGAATAATGACTCCAAGGTATCCAAGGTAAGTGGCAACTAAAGTAGGCTCATTTGAATCAATTGAAATTATGGAAGTATTAATGAGTCTACTCTAGTGTGATTTACTCCATCAAGCAACAGTATTTTGGCCACAAGACAGGGTTAGCCTTTGCATTAGAGATAATAGATTATGTGGGTATCAATACTTGGAAGACTTAAGTCCAAAAAATAAAGCACAGCTGAAGCTTTCATCCTCAAAAATGACAGCAACCAGCTTTGTTAACCAGGTTTTTATAAAGGGAAAGTGGAAACAACCCTTACTTTTAAAATCCTGGCAAAGGCCATTTGTTGTAACTTAAAACTTTATAGTACATGTTGCATGTTCTACAGAGGATGTAGACCAGCTAACCTTCATTGTTCTATTCTCCTGGGGACGCCAGCTGTCTTTTAGCAAAAATGTCCCAAATGACAGTAAAAAGACACAGAACAGAACTGCTGCAGCTGTTTTAACTAAGGATATTGCTAAAGCTTGCATTGGTTTCATTCAGACTTTTCCCAGCACATAATGCAATAAAGCCAGATCCATTTGTACAAATGAGACTCTAATCCCACAAACAGGCTAAGGCTACCCACCCTGCTCAACCAACCCATCGCTTCCCGTTTCCTTAGCAGCCTGCTGTTTCTCATCCTGTGCAGTGGATTAACTGAAGAAAAGGTCTGGCTAGAAAAAATAGTTGTGGTCATGGTTTTCCCTCATTCCCCCTGAACAGACGAAACTGTCCTAAACCGTTTTGGGCCTTCCTACTTGGCAGAGCATCTACCCCTCAGAAATCAGGCCCGCTTTACCTGTTCTTCTCTGACAACTCAACTCCAAGTACAGACTCCCAGGTTTTCTAGAAAGTCTATTACCCCATTGGAGAGCTCACTGGTGGTTTTGGCAAACTGGAACACTCTACCTGGGGAGCTGCATGTGAAAAATCTTTCTTTTTGAGGAGGCCTTTGGCAGCTTGTTGAGGTTTAAATAGGAATCCCTCCCATTGTTTTGCCATTCAGGCTAGTGGTCCTCGGTTCTGGTGTGGGGGTTTCTATGGTTTTGTGGTATCTGTTTCGCTCTTTTTAACATTGTGAGCCACCCAGAATAGGAGTGCATCCCAGATGGGTGGGGGTATAAGTCAAATAAACAGGCGGGCGGGCGGGTGGGTAGGCAGGCAGCAATCATCATCATCTTCATCTTCATCTTCATCTTCATCATCATCATCATCATCATCATCATATGCTTCAAATGTGAAATGCTGAATAAAAGAGTTATATGCAGTGTCAATACAAAGAAGAAAGGAGATGCCAAAACAGAATTAGCTGGCTCTATTACCTTTGATCTTAGTTTTAATGTCCATTCTTTCTGCCTAACCAGTTCTAAAGGATATTAACTACCTCTAGTATAACACTAGGGTAAATTACATGCCAAGTATCATTTGCCACTCCTACCTCCAATATTCCTCTGTAATATGGAATGTCAAATGAGACTATCACTTACCTGATCACATGAACAAGAAGTGGAGGCATGTTATTTAGCCCTTCTCTAATGCTTAGAAAAGTTACTTTCTCATAGGCTAGGAGATTCTGGGAGGTATAGTGCAAAAAAAGTGAAATTTCCCAATTCTACACATTAATTTTGCTCATATAGTGTAGGAATCTATGCATAGAGAGCTAATGTATACAGAAAGGAGACTCCAGTCTTTATGCTGGAAGGAGCCCTTTGTTATCTAAATGAGCAGTTTAGAAAACACTGGTATCCAAACATCACTAGGCCTAGGACTACCAAAACATGTAGGATTCATTTCAAAGAGGTAAATAAAACCATTAAGTTGTGTTTACCAAAACACTGCTAAACTATGAAACTACTTCTACACCAGAACACTTCAAAGATGCATCTCATTGTACAAAACCATGGATGTATAATCAGAAATTATAAGCCAACAAATTGGCCTTTATAGCTGAAACACAGGCAACTAGAGGCCCTGGATTTCTCATTTTGCCATGAGTATATCCTGTTGACCCAGATACTTCCTGGCTGGAGTAATGAATATCCTCCAGTCCAAAGAACTACCCATTCCATTTTATACACAGTATAAAAAAATTTGCAGTGTGGTTCCAAATGCTAGACCACCAAAAAAATGAGCTTTCTGTTTTGGCACTTTCTTTCTCCTTTGCATTGACACTAAAGGATAACTCAATCTTTTGGCTATAAATTTTACAAGATGGGGAAGAAAAAGAGTCCAAAAAGTCAACCAGATGTTTTATGGCCATTGTATTTATAAGCAGATTGACTTCCAAGATGGAGACTAGAGAGTTTTTTTTTTTTTTACTCAGTGGAATAAAAAGATGTCAAACAGTTTATTTTAGATTTGTCAAGGAAAGTATCAGGAAATTGTTATGCTTCTCCAGAACAGAGTGAGAAAGCCAACTTGCCTAGTTGTTGGAAAGAGGGAATTTATCATTGAATACACTCTGTTTCAGATCAGATCATATTATGGAAGAAGTTCATTTCTTCATCTTACAATGTTATCTGTCCAAGTCAAGAAAATATTTCAGTGTTAAACAATGTTGCTCTGCTCTCCCTTCATTGGTCAGAACAACCCAGTTTGTTAAATATGGACTAAAAAATCTAAGGTGATTTGAAAAGCAAAATGAATAAAATAAAGCTCTACAGTGCTAACTTTTGAAGTGTTTCTCTCTTCACTAGAAATCTCCATAAAAACCAGCCTTTCATCTCCTCAGAGAGACTATCATAAACTCAGAATTGCTGTAAATTGAGCAACGCACTCCCTACTTTCCTGTCCCAAATGCATTGTAGGATTTGTAAATCAACTTTTTATTAAGGCTTTATTGGTGTAATTTACAATTTGCCAGCAGAGGACTATACAGTTCATTTCTTGGCTTGTGCCATTATTTCATTTTTATTGTAAATCTAAACTGCAGATACAGAAGGAAATCCAAAAGTACTAAACTACTTAGCTCAAATCAGAACCAGCATGGATTTATAGAATTCAGAGAACCGGCATATCGAATGTTAAGAAAGAGTTCACTTGATAACTTTTGCAAACAGGCAGTCAAACAAAGGGACCACAGGACTGTATTCTGCTTTTTGCCTTATGTTGTCACTGTTCTTGCATATCAGATGAAGCCTACATCCATGTTAAAGGAGAACATTTATCTACCAATCTCTCTTCACAGGTCTGAAGTTGCTGTAGGACAGAGATTCTAAAAACTGTGGTCCAAAAAATTAACTTTTCTGAGCTTTGTGCTAGGCAACCATGGCTCTTCTTTGTTAGTCATGCCACTGGCAGAGGTGGAGGAGGAAGGCAAGCAAGTGGAAGACCACTGCATTATGTTGTTCCCAGGACAATCTTCATAGCTGAAAGTCAACTAAACATGGTCCTCAGTCCTCAGCAGACCTTCAGTGGGCAGAGGGTGCTAAGAATCTCTGGGTCAGCCATATGTCTCTTTTGTTGGCTCCTGTAAAACATATTGTGAATGTCCATCTCTTAGGGACCCTTAACCTGTGGATTTCTTTATGGACAAGAGACTGTTGATCCTTAGGGTCCATTCCAACTTTATGAGTCTATGATTCTTAACTGAACATTTGTTTATACCTCTCACATTCATCTTTTACTTCTTGCTGATGTGCCTGCAGAGCCAGATAAAGATACGGTGATGCCTTAAATTATGTAAAGCAGTCTGAGAGTTTATAAATTTATATAGTGTATATAAATTTGCATTATTCCAACAGTTATGTAAACTATGAAATATAATTGGGGGAGATTACTGTCTTCTCATAATCTGAGGCCTTCAACAGTAGCTTCCTTAGTTTAAATGTTAATCCAGCACTCTGTGCTGAGTAAAAGGTGTGTGTTCAGATGGTGCACCTCAATAGGCTGACACAATAGGATCTAGCCTATGATTTCAATGACTTTCCCCCTTAACAATGGCAATCTTTTTCCTGGCCATACTATAGCCTTTGATGCATTGAATCAACCTAATTATGAACACAATTGCTGCAATGGGCAGAATACACTAGGAGTATGGGGACCTAGTTCAAACTAAATTACTTGAGCTTCTTCTTGCTGTTTCTGTAACGGTTTTAGTTTTTACAGGGACAGGTTGCTGGCCCAATGCTCAACTCTCCTCCTTTGCTCACCCACCTGCCCAATGAGGAGACGTACGCCAAAGCTGGATTTAAACAATGGGCCACTTTATTGATTATAACAACAAATACTGCACTGGGGCAAGTAGTGCGGGTGTGGAGTCATAGTATTGTAAAGTTGCCACGGGAGCAATGGTCCACAGGCCAAACAACCAGTGATCTAACACGGTTACATAAAGTACAGAACAGGCTTGTATGTAATCTGTACTGGTTGGTAGGTTTATCCAGGAAACATTGGGCACACCCCTAGGTAATGCCGTCCCAGTACCTGAATAACCTGGGACCATACCTGATAGCAATACAGTAAATTGAAGGGGGTCCACCTGCACTAACCGCCACATGTGGGGAGAGAACCGACCCACATCCCCCCCCCAGCCCGACCTATCGGACTGGGGGGTGCAGTGCAAGTAAAGAGTAAATGGCAAAAAAAAACTAAGGGAAACAGAGCAGCTGGTAAAGAAAGACAGCAACGACAGGAGAGCAAGGCGGGTCAAAACAGAACCTGCGGAGTAAACCTGTAATGAAAAGAGAGGAAAAACAAGGAAGAAAAACATATGGGTCAATAAATGCCTGCATAATAGGAAAATCATGGGCCAGAAGGTGCTGGTGGCAGTGGAGAAGAAGCGGCCAGGGCAGCAGTAAGGGGGTGAGCAGTTGAACCATGGGGAAGTGGTGAGGAGCAGGTGAGGGCCGCAAGAGAGCAGGCCGAAGCTGAGTGTCGGCCAGAGCAGATGGGACACTCGTGCTTGTAATGGCACTGTTTCTTAGCACAATGCCCCTGGGCAGCAAACACCCAACAGAATGAATGTGGTACGGGAAGAGAGCCATCAGGGGGCTGGGGGACAGGGGAGGCCAGTTGCTGCTGGACCAAATGACCGCAGTTGTACTGGTCACCAAGTGCAGGGTGTGCTGGAGTCATGTATTGTAGCAGGGGCGTAGCTACCGCCGTATCAATTATACGGGGCCCCCGGGCCACGGGGGCCCCCTACAGCAAAAATTAATAAAAACTTCCCAATTTTTTTTATTTCACAAGGGCCCCCCAAACAAATTTTTATACGGGGCCCCGTTAAGGCATGCTACGCTTCTGTATTGTAGCCAAAGCAGAGAGTTAGGCTCATCCCACTGCAAATCGGGATGGATGGCCGACCTCATGCAGAAGTTCTCATTGTAAACCCACCATGACTCACCTGGGAAATCAAATCAAGGTATTGAATGAGCAGGAGGGCAAGAGAGGGACGGGCCCAGATGGAGACCCCTACATATATGAGGAAAGCAGGTAGCCAATTGGCCCAAGTGCGCTGGGGCTTCTTGCGCCTGGGCAGGTCCTTGTCAGAGTCATCCATTTTGTCAAGGTCAGACTTGGAGACCTCACGATTGAGGAGGCTGAAAAGATCAACATACTTCCCCCATATAATCCTACCCCCTGGTGGCCTGGAGTAAATGGTCTCTACGGGGGAGAGATAGATGTCTATCCAGGAGGGAGGGAGGAAAGGGGAACTGTGCTGTGGTCAGGTCAGCCATAGGCAGAAGAATAAGGTGGGCCAAACTGAGGGACCAGCAGCTGCCAAGCCATGTGCCAGAAAGGTGGCCCAGGTGGCCCATGTGAACCAGGTGGAAGAGGAGGGCCCTGGGAGTGCCAGGGCTGAGGAGACCCAGGAGCCAGAGAAGGAGGGGCGCAGGCCAAGCATGAGCAGGGGGGAATGTACTGGCTTGAACATGGTACTTACCAAAGCCCTGGGCCCCTGACCCACAAGGGGTGATGCCCGGGTGGAGGAAAACCAGAATGGTATGTAAGGCAGCAGCAGCAGACAAGGAGGGAACGGAACCACTGCTGACAACCCTCGTGGATAGGGGAGCAGGATGGGTGGCCCCAGGAGCAAGAGGCCAAGGATGAGGAATGGAGGAGAGCAGGGAAGGAAAGGGAACACGCTTTGGGGGAGGAGCCAAACAGGAGCCCTTCCCCGGGCAGGCCGATTCTAGGGCCGCCACCCATAATAGAGTGGCCTCCGCACTCACACACCAGTTTGGCCCCACAGGAGCCAGGAGGTGGCCAGGCGCACCTCCACGGCTGTCTCAAGGGGCCGTGCCGCTCAGAGGTGGGCAGCCATGAGACATGTGGAGGCATGAAGGGTCATTTCCTGGACAGAAGGACAGAAGGGGTGCCAAGCTGTGCGGGCACCCAAAGGATAGGAGGATCGCTTCCCCAGAGCCATGGCTCAGGTAAGGCGAAAAGCAAGGCAAAAGTGGGACGAAAAGGGGTTCCACTGCGGCCTCTCAAGAAGGAGATTGCCTGGGGGAAAGCAGAAGCTTCTCTGGCAGGCAATAAAGGAAGGGCGAGGCAGGGAGGAGCCACCCCTTAAATAGGGGTGTTGGCTCCTCCCTGCCCAACCGGTGGGGGAAGAAGGCGCACTCCCATCTCCTCGAGTGGAGGGAGAGCAAAGCTCGCTCTGGGTGCATGCACGGCATTCTGATTTGGGTTTGTGACTAACAAAGGCAGAGGCTCATGGCAGATTTAAAGACCCTGAAATTGACATGGGAGGATGCCGAAGTTCTTGCCCAAGACCAAAACCATTAGCGATCTCTTGCTGCCCAATATTTTACATATTGGGGGGATCTAAGTAGGTTCATACAGAGGAACTTGCAGAGATGTTGAGAGGATCTAAGTCAGGGTGCCCAAACCTTTTGGGCCGTGGGCCAATCATGTGGTTCAGGGAGCTGTTCACTAACCGGGCACCACTGATCTAAGTCTAAGTTCATACAGAGCCAGGTGAATTGGTCCTTACAGCTCTGTACTGTTGACAAAGAATAGCCTTCAGCAAGTCTGGGGTGGGATTTTTTCCAACCTATTCTGCAAATGCCAGGCACTGAATCTCAGACCTTTCTCATTCAAATCCTGTGCAGTACCATTGAACTCTAACCCCTTTATGTCACCGGTTCAGGTAGATTTTTTGCCTCCTTGGGTCAAATAAATGATTTGGTGAAATGGGGTTAGGTTGGGACACATGCCATCTCTGCAATCCTGTTCTAGCTCCATATCTGATACCCATACAGCTGGATGTAGGTTATTATCTGAGGTCCATAGAGAATGGAGTAAGCAGAACATAGGGGTGCTACAGAAGATTTCTTTAGAAAGTGGAAATAATGAACCAAGAGATGGAAATAAGATTTCCTCTTTGTCAGAACAAACATTTAAATGAATGCTTCTAAGTAAGGGTTGCTGTAAATTGCTTTGGCTGAAAGTAATTTCCATTCTTTGCAACTGTTCCACAATGACTGATAGTGCATGCCTCAAATTCTGCCAGACATACAGGAATATGTTTTAAGGGGCCATTAAAAGAAAAGCAGAATTGTTTTCAAATTCAAATAGGTATATTCAAAAAGAAGAAAAACAGCATAGGATTGGGCAACCTGTAGCATAAACTATATGTCAAACTGTTAGTTGCTTATATTCATGGCCATGAATCATCAATCAGAACTGCAAATATTTCTCAATACACACATCCAACTAAACTTTGGAATGACTGATAACATTTATGTTTAAGACGTGATTTGTTATCTGGTTTTGAAAACCTCTTTCGTGATCAAAATATTTGCCTAGCATCAGTGGTATTATCACCTCCTAGGAAATGTGTGAGTTATCTTTTTTTAACTATACTAATAATCACATACTGTACCATCAAATCAATTCCAATTTATGGTGATCATTTCCACAGTTTTCTAGGTACAGAATCAGTGGTAGGATTCAGCAAGGTTGCCCCATTTTGCCAGAACCAGTAGCAGAAATTCTGGCTGTCCCCACCCATCCAAGTTTTGAAATAACGCAGGGCTTTCACCTTGCCACACCCAGAATGCCACACCCACAGAGTAGGTAATAAAAAAAGTTTGAATCCCTCCACTGTACTGAATGCACATGAGTGGATTTACCATTCCCATTTTCTAGGGGTGCCCTGGAACTGCATAGGTGTATTTTTATGTAATTTTTATGTAATTTTTATTTTATTTATTTTATTTATTTATTTAATTAATTTATTTATGGGTTTGTGTTGTGGGTGGGTGGATGGGTGGGTTGAGGGGTGTGTGGTGTGTGTGTGTGTGTTTATTTTTATTTTACTTTATTTATTTATTTTTTGTTTATTTTTATTTTTTCTTTGGCTCCGCCCACAATATCATGATGTAGTGATGTTGGCTCCATCCATGACATCATGACATTGGCTCCACCCACAGTGTGATGACATCACGGTGTGCTAGCGAATATTTTGACAACCCATCACTGAGTGTGGCACAGGTGGGATACCAGGAGTAAAAGCCAAGAAGAACTCTTAATTCTTAGTACTGCTAGACACCTTCCGCCTGAAATGTTCTTCTCATTCCATGCATTAGTAGAGCCAACTCTATACCATAC
Organism: Furcifer pardalis; assembly: GCA_030440675.1. Lineage (NCBI taxonomy): Eukaryota > Metazoa > Chordata > Lepidosauria > Squamata > Chamaeleonidae > Furcifer > Furcifer pardalis. Next base: position 85,935,672 of record CP126896.1, read on the forward strand.
CATCTTTGTTTTGCTGGAAAGTGCCTCTTGCTATGAAAGCAGCCTTCAAGGATTAGAGGATAAGATCAGGTAAAAAGGCCTCTCTACTCAGCCTACTACAAAGGAGAGCATGACTTTTACAGTTCAGATCTGTAAATGGATTATATTCCCACCTATTCCGGGGAGAAACTGATAAGAGTTATAGGCCCCTAGTTGCTGAGCCAGCTCTGCTCCTCCCTTCCATCCATTTGGTTAATTTTTAAGTAGCACTGACATGGAAATGACTGCCATAAAGATCAATTTCAGGTTCCCTGGAAACAAAGGGCATGCTGAAATAAAATGTCATTCTACAATAAAATTTAAAAATTGCACACTCTGTTTCTACAGGGTTAAACTAGGTGATGGGATTTAGAAGAGGTGCCCTTCAGCTGGTGATATTTCTCATTTGGTGTATTTTGTAACTGGTCAGGGAAAGTGAACATGGGCTACATTTTCAAGTCTGATTGCTGAAGCATGCATCTCTGAGGAAATCTTGCTGTTGGAGTGAAAATAGCTTAATCGTATAGACAGATGTTGAGGGATTGTGTCACCCACTAGGTCCAGCCAACATGGCCAATAGTGAGGGGATGATGGAAGATGCAGTCCCACATGTTGATCATTCTGTGTCCTACAGAATCACTAACATCAAGGGTTAAATGAAGAATCTTGTCTGCCATACACAATAACCTCCTCTAGAATCAGACTTGGTTAGTAACAACAGACTGTGTGAACAAACTAGTTACATCCTGTCCTTTCTCCTATTTTGTTTAGGACTTTGTCAACTGTACTGTGCATCTGCTTACATGGAAGGAAGGAAGGAAGGAAGGAAGGAAGGAAGGAAGGAAGGAAGGAAGGAAGGAAGGAAGGAATCAGTCAAGGGGAAAAATGTCTGGCTGAGCAAATAGAAAGTTGTTGTTGTTGTTGTTGTTGTTGTTGTTGTTGTTGTTGTTGTTGTTGTTGTTGTTGTTGTTGTTGTTGTTATATCCTGCCCCACTCACATACAGCAACTCTGGGCGGCTTACAGGAATGCAAAATATACAGTTACACAATCATAATAACATCATACAAAGATCACAGGTAAACACCCCAAATACAATAAATGCATAGTAATACAATAGATATAGTTTAGGACTTTAAAATGCACCCGCTGTTGCCATGGGAAGTGGCCGGAGGAACCATGCCTCCAGACCGCTTAGCTGTTGGAGGGAGTGTGTCCAGCCCACGGCACAAACACGTTGGCCACCCCTGGGTTACACTGAAATAAATTAAAAGGTGTCACACTATGTATACTGTACTCTAGTGCATTAAGTCTGACATATTCAGAAAGATAGCTTTGTTTGCTCTGGTGATTTGTCCTGTTCTCTCAACAATGCCAAAGTGCCCTCAGTTTTTCAAATGGTTACATTTAAATCGGGGATATAAGGGGAGGACATTTGGTGCATGGAAAAGAAATGAAAGTTATGAAATTATTATAATACTTGTATTGCTTCATCAAAATCAAATGATGGGTTTTAAAAAAATAAAGACATAAAATGAACAGACCAATCCTGGAATGCAAATGATTGTCCCTCTTGATGAATCCCATCCCTGATGAGATGCCTTGCTAGAGATGTTATTTATAAAGAAGAGAAAACTGTTGGCGGCAGCAGATGTGATGTTGGCTGATGGCACAGCAGGAGGTAGAAAGCTTTTGGATAAAGGCTGTACCATTAAGAAGAAATGTGATGCTTGCTGCAGGGAGCAGAGAGCACATCCCACTTTCCACATCAGTAACCTTAATTAGCAGCACTGTGGTGGCTTAATGGTTAAGACGCTGAGCTTGAAGACTGGAAGGTTGGGATTCGATACCCAAGTGCTGCACAATGGATCTTGGGGACATGAAAGGAGCCTCATTCGTGTGTCCCCCGAGCAGAGTTTCTCCAGCAAAAATCCTTTCAACCCAGAGTAATTTCTAACATGAAATTTTTTTAGTAACCTTAATTTAGGGAAAGAAGATGCAAGGGTGAAACATCAGGTTAAAAGAAAATCCAACATAGTGAGGTGCATGTCTTCTTCACTGGAGTGAGTAGTCTGCTTCAGACTTGTGTCAGAAGGAAGAGCAGTTAAAGCAAGACAAGAAGGGACATGTTGCAGGATCCCTTCCTTCCTTCTCTTATTTGGGTCAAGCTAAGTGACAGAGGAAGATGCAGGCAGAACATATTTTATTGAGTGTCTCTATGCATATTTCAGTCAGTGGTTTCCTCCACGAGTTCCAGGCACTGCCAATCAGCAGCTGAGCACCTTCTGTGGATGTAGAGCAGCTGTCTGTTGGTCAGCTTCCAGATGTATCAGACAATGGAGCTGATGGGAGTTCTAGCCCAGCTGATGGACTATTGAGTTGTTGAAGGCTGAGGGAAAGAATCCTATTTTCATTTTGCAGAAGGAAGCACAGCAGCAGTAACAGAGGCATGAGTCTAAATGTACTTGTTAAAAGCCTGTGCCATTCAATTTTGCTACCTAGCTATAAAGCCAGAAACAAGTCACATGGATGGAGGAAACATGTAGATATTAACTATTCTGTATGTGTTGTTTATTTATTTTTGTCTAGGTTTGTAATCTTTTCTTTAAAAATAATGTATATTTTTTCTACCTAAAGCAGAACAAAAATGGTACTCATTCTTTAACAAATTCATGGCAGAGCAGATTATTTTTGGCACCTGGGGTGCAAGATCCCACATATAAAGCAGATAATTAACTGCCCTTGGGCACAAAGCTGAGCGAGTTGAGGAGGATGGTGGAGGACAGAAGTGCCTGGCGGACAGTGGTTCATGGGGTCGCAGAGGGTCAGAATCGACTGTGTGACTGAACAACAACAAAAAATGACACAATAAATCAGGGACAGGCAACATGTGACACATCCAACCACAAGCATGCATAAGAGATGTAATTTTCACTTCTTCTGATATGCCTCAAATTACTCAGTATATATGCTTAAGTATGAGAGTTGCCTTTGTAACACCCCACACCCAAAGCTCGAAAGGACACCAAATGTTAAGATTCAGTTCAGGAGCCTGCTCAAAATACAAAAATATCCACTACTGGTGAACAATTATCTGGCATTTTATATCAACGATAAAATCATAGTGTGCAAAAAATACTTTGAAGCATTGTTTAAACATAAGAAATTGTATTGCAAAAGGAAGTAAGGAAATTTATTAACTGAAGTCTCTGAGAGATTGGTTTAGATATATCTCACATTCATTGTTTAGAGCCACCACATTCAGAATCTAGATACTCATCAAAGTGTCCATCCTTCAAGATGGACACTTTTTTCTGTTATCACCTTTCAATAAAGTATAGTTTCAATGCCTCAATAGATCTCCTTGCCTGATAACGGGTCTACATTTACTCCATATGCTTGAGACATTTACTTAACCACAGGAATGTTAGTGGTGTGCCAAGAATTTCACCTCTTGCACAAAGTAGACTAATATACACATAAACACTTTATTATTATTATTATTATTATTATTATTATTATTATTATTATTATTATTATTATTATTATTATTATTATTATTATTATTATTATTATTATTATTATTATTATTATTAAGGCTCTGTATTCCATCCTGGATATTGGCTATCATCATGGTGATAATCTTCCTGTTCTTAACTCTTCAGAACAGTTCTTCCTAGGACATGCCACACCAATCTCTCAGGTTCCTCAGCCATGAAATCTGTCTACATCCAGGGCCTCTCTTCCCAGAAATCTTTCCTTGCAAAGTGAGTTGGAATAGTCTATACTTTTATGTTGTTCCTCATGATATAACCAAGGTATTGGAGCTTTCTTTTCTTAATGGTCTTAAAGAGGTTTTCTTCTTTATCCGTTCAGCACAATACTTCTACGTTGGTCACATGGTTAACCCACGATATCCTTAGCAGCCACCTGTAGATCCACCTTTCAAAAGCTTTGGTTATCTTTTCAGAAACATTAGTCCAGTGACGTCGGACTTTGGCACTCCAGGTGTTTTTGGACTTCAGTTTCTAGAAGCCCAGGTCAGCACTCCTGCTGATCAGGGCTTCTGGGAATTGAAGTTAAAGAATACTGGAGTGCCAAAGTTCACCATCACTACTTAGCAATGTCCAAGTTTAGACTTCATATAGCAACACTGGGAATACGTAACATCTCACTATTCGGATCTTAGTAGCAAGAGTTAGATCTCTACTGCTTAACAAATGTCGCAATTTATATGAAGGTGGATGTTGCTTTTTCTATTTGTATTTTAATCTGTACCTCAGGATCCCAATTTTCATTTAACATAGACAATTTTATCCACTCTTTTGATTTCTTGTGTTCCTGTCATTAGCTTGCCATGAGTTGGTGTTTGGCTTATAACCAGATATTTCATCTTCTTGGTGTTAAGATCCAAACCATATTCCGCGCCTGAAGCTCTACACACCAATTCCAACAGCAGCTTACCTCATGTAGAATTTCCCAGTACTAGATGCTACTTGCACCTTTAAAAATGTGCATATTAATTTCATTCTTGACATGAACAGCCCCTTTTGTGAATCTGATGAGAGGCTGATGGATAGATGGCATTTTTAGATAGAATTGCTGACCCAATGGAGCTTGTGGCAGACAATGAATAAAAAACTGCCAGAACAGATAAAGTATCACCTCAACAGCTAAGCTATTTTCATCAGAGTCATCTGCTTGGTGTGAGTTCTGCCGTGAAATGTGATTCAGTGTCTGGAATAGATTGCTTAGAATAACATGCCAGCTTCTTGAAAAACCATCTGAGTCCCTTTTGAATAAAATAGTAAGTGACAGTGGAGAAACATTTCACAATGAAAACCAGATATATGCAAGAAAACATGAATATTAATTCAAAACATTCCAAGACACCCACCTCATCTCACAAACACAAAGAAAATAGGAAACAAAAGAGTGGACAAGCAAATTAAAGTACAATCATATAAGTATTTTACGTGGAAAACTATACTGAGGCCTAATGCAGTCACATTCCTTCCTTATATGAGCTGAAATAAGCTGAAATGATTGACCCTTTTCCCCTTGACAAGAGGAGCATGCAGTTAAGATCACAATAAGAGATTGCATAATTATTTGTACTGATCTTTAGCATAACCTGGAAAAAGCCATTTTTATGAAAACGTAGAATTCAGCAAGCCAGTTAAAAATATCCATGTCACTTATCTAGGTGTTTAGCCTGCATGAGTTAGCATTTTTGTTTTGCCCAAATGTGTGCAATACAAAGATAACACATAGGATGGCTTCATCCCTCCTATGATGCACAAAGGGCTAAGAAAATATGCGGGCTTTAATATAGAACATATGTCATGTATGTAACTTGTCAAGCAGTATAAAAGCATGACTGAATTGTAAATCGAGGTCCTTAGGTCGCTTCAGACCTAGGCACCACATACAGTGTAACCTCATATAACGAATGCCTCTTTTAACGAAAAACTCGCATAATGAAAAGAAATTGGAAAACCCATGGCAGCTCGCATAACGAAAATTTTTGCTATGTGAAAAGGGTGTTGCCTATGGGAAAACTCGTATAATGAAAATGTGTATGGGAAAACTCACATAATGCAAATTTTTCGTTATGTGAGTTTTTCATAGAAATTTTCATTATACGAATTTTTCCATTGGAATTTTTGTTATATGGAAAAAAAATGTATAACAAAAAATTTGCATAGCAAACAGCCTCGTAGAACAAATTATTTTCATTATACAAGGTTCCACTGTATCTCTGTTGAAATGATTTTGTTGATAAAATTTCTTTTTCCTTCAAAAGCTCTTTAGCTATTTTATTTCTGGATGAACCCAGGTGTCCCCAAATGTTTTTGCACCATGAACTGGTTTCATGCTAAACTTACCTCACTGTGCACAGGCGGTGGGGAGGGTCCAGCCACCTGCCAGCCACACCATTCAACTCAGGCAGTGAGGTATCGCACTGCACACAGCAGAGGGCGAGGGCCCACCGTAGTTAACCAACATGGAGGAGGGGCCCAACCACCTGCCTATCTGCTGTGTCTGAAGCCCCTGCTCTTGCTCCATTCACTGGGCAGACCCAGTGAAGCACGTTGAGGACAGAAGGCTGCCATTGGGGCTCTCAGCACTATCCACCTCCACAGCCCAATTCAGGACAGCCCATGGCCCGATACTGGTCTGCGGTCCAGTGTTTGGGGACCGCTGGAATAAGCAAGTTGAAGACTGATCCCTATTTAGAGAGTTTCAGGTGACACCTATGGTAGAATCTCTTTAAACTTTATTTTTCTTCCCTACAGTAAAATCCTATTTGATTGGAATCTAGGAACAATATGCTATCATAGCACTTTGAATATACACCTACCACACAATTTTAGCACAACAAATTGTGTCTGATTTCAGGAGGTAAGCAGGGTTGGATTTCTGTGACATACAAACAATTTTTAGGGATGAACTAAAATTTGCCAGAAATAATTTTGTTTTGTAATTTTTTCATTTTCTTATGTCCTGATAGAAATAAAAGTCAGTTTAATATAACTTTATATAACTACTTTATCTAACCATTGTTCTGTATTGGATCTGTTTTCCCCCCACAGTGGTTCCCAGCCCAAAAAAGGCAGGGAAGGGGGAAGGAAGCAGAGTATCAGTCATTGAAGAGGGAACAAATTGAAGCATCCAGAGACCAATGTAGACCCTTGTCATAGGATAATAAATATCTATAACAGGAGTTTGCAACCTTTTTAAGCTGGGGGCCAGGTCACGCTCCCTCAGTCAGCTTTGAGGGCTGGATGGCCATTTTGCCCTTCCTCCACATGGCACTTCCTGGTGTGTTGGTGGTGGGGGCACCATGGGCCGCATCCAGCCCACAGGCCACAAGTGGAGAATCCCTGTTCATTAGTTTAGTAGATGGAAGGTATCCACAAATGGGAGATAAAATATATTGTAATAAGGTGAAGCAAATATTGGGACAGTTAGCTCTACTCTTAAAACATATAATAATTTGTGTCAGAAATTATTCTGGGTTGAAAGGATTTTTGCTGGAGAAACTCTGCTTTGGGGACACCCAAATGAGGCTCCTTTCATGTCCCCAAGATCTTTTCCCACCAAAGTGGCCCCTGTTTACCTACTTGCAATTTCATGCTTTCAGACTGCTAGGTTGGCAGGAGCTGGGACAGAGACATGGGCTCAAACCATCATGCAGTACCCAGTTCTCAAACTGCTGACTTGCCGACCTTCCAGCTAACAAGGTGAGCTTCTTAACCACTGAGCCACCACAGCCCCACTCTTAAACATAAGGCAATATCAACCAGCACAAAGAAACACCTTGTACAAAGCATACCCATTCCCACTTTATGTTACCAGTGCCAAACATGGACACTTACAACAAAATATAAATGAAAGTTGGTCACCATGGAAATGAGAATATTTTGAGGAAAATAATAGGCACAAGTTGAGGTGTCCAACGACACACATTAAGAACTTCTGTGCTAGCTTTATGTTACTCAGCAGGAGAGTATGCTAGTCCAGTGTGGTACAGATCAAAGCATGCAAAGCTGCTCGATGTGGCCCTAAATCAGGAGTTCTCAACATCTTAAGCCAGGGCTGGGCAGAACCACACAATTCTCTACCACCTGGCCAAGAACAACCATTGCCTGTGTGGAACACTTTAAACAGACTGTGTGCCAAGGTAGGAAGCTCAAGGGCTAATCTGAGAAAGTGGGGTTTTCCTGTAGATCATGCCCCCCCCCAACCTTTTTGCACTGCAGGCTTGACCACACACCCCAGACAGCTGAGCAGGCTGGTCGTGTGATTCCTCCTGCCAAAAATGCTGCCATAAAACACATCCACAGCAGTTGCAAATGCATTTATGACAGCTGTGGGTACATTTACAGCAGTGTTTACGGCAGGCTTCCAGTAGCGGCAAGGATGGTGGCGGGCCACATGAAATGGTGCCATAGGCTGGTTCCAGTTTCTATCATTATTATGCATAATAAACTCTTCTCTGTTTGACCGAAGGAATGCTGTTTTGTCCTATCTTTAAATGCTATAACACCCGCATGCCGTAGGTTGCCCACCCCTGCTGTAGATGGCAGCCTGTGTGAATGTGGAGAATAGAAAAAGGGCCTTCTCTGTGTCCGCCCCGGCCCTATGGAACCTCCTTCCAATAGAATTATGCATGCAGACAGAGCTGCTGCCCTTTAGGAAAGGAGTGAAAACCTGGCTGGCAGGTCAGGTCTGGAGGATGGATGGAACAATATCCCCAGCCAGTTGGATAATTTGACCCCCGTGCCTCTTAGCTGCAACTCCTAGTTTTAATCTTTAATTTTCTTTTTAAATCTTTAATTTTTTAAAATTAGTTTTAAATTGTTTCATTGTTTTTAATGATGTGTTGTAAATCGCCCTGAGTCGCTTCGGGGAGGAGGGCAATAAACAAGCATGAATAACAAATAAATAATAAATAAAATAGATATGTTAATTTTTGCATTGTGTGTTATTATATGCTGATGGTGCTTCTGACATGAATAAAGGAAGATCAAGAACGGAAGACTTCCTAGTCCCCTGGGTTGACATGTCTTATAGTTGACCTTTTTAAAAATAAAAATGTTTAAAACATTGTTACAGTGAGCACCATCTTGATTAATTGCTATATGATCTTCCCTTCTCCTGGAGAACTTTGTCTTTTGATGCTGCCCCCCCCCCCCTTGCCTGCATTTCTTTGCCCACAGAAAGCACTGAAGAAATCAAGAGCCCAAGAGAGAATAAGATTGATTTTTCTCAGAGTTTATGGAAAGAAGGAAATGGAAAAATCCAAGAAAAGTGCTTTAAATATTAAAAAGTAGTAGCAAATGATTGGCCTTAAGGGCAGACATACTGTAGATGAATAAACCCTAGACATATTTTAAGCGTAAAAAATTCATCTACAAAAACATCCCCTTCTAATAACTTCATTCTGTCAGAGAGCACTAAAGTCACCACAGAAGGGGGAACAACTTCCTCCTTAATTAAAAACCAAACAGTGTGTGTTTTTATGTCACTATATTTAGAAGTATGTTTTGAACTGCTACATCAGAAACCTTAAAAATACACCCAAATACCTTAAGCATTTTTTAAAAAAAACATATTAAACAGTTTAAGAGGTTTCCCCCTTTTCTTGTGGCAAGAAGCATCTGAAAGCTTTTAAAATATTAAAATAAATTGAATTCTTTATTTCCTTTTCCAACCCAAATATAAAACTTCATTGACAACAATCAGCCCTTGTTTTATCAGCTGGTTTGCATTTGAGCAGGATGCAAAAGCTGCCAAGATCACTGTTCTTGACATAAGGGTAGTTCCTGCCATTTTGTGTCTGAAGCTCACCTTCTTTCCTTGAGACAAGTAATGACTCTCTTAGCCCTGCCAGCAGTTGGCTGATAGGCCTTGGCTTTTAGTAGGAGATCATATCAAAATGAGATGTTTTAATGCAGAACTGTAATAGAGCAGTGTTAGAAAATGCAGCTGGGTTTTCCTGGTGCTTATACCCACCGTAACGAGATTAACAGAGGAGGAAGCAGTCCTGATAATTCTGCCCAAATGGACCTGCATTAAATGAGAACTTATCCTTTCTTCACCATCTTTGTTTTCTTCCAAATATGACCCTATCAAAGAGGGAAATCAAATAACCAAGAGGGAACCCATTTAAGATTGGTGGGACCAGAGACAGTTTCTTGTAGGTTTCAAAGAATACAATCCATATTATTTATCTCTGCGGACAATTTCTTGGTTCTGTCCAATGGAAAGCTATTGTATAAGCCATGTAAGCCAAGGCATGCACCTTCAAAAGTGTAGGAACCAAACTGTTTCTCCTGGCACCCACCATTCGTCTTCCATATTGCCCTATTGCCACTGTGCAGCAGAACTCCAAATTTCAGTGGCAGAACTGCAAAACAATGGCTGATATCCTGTTACTTAGTGTCATGTGGTCAATACATTGCTGCAACAGTGTTGGTGAAAAGTGCAACTGGGCAATTCACCAAGCACTTTCATAGGCATGCCACACAGCATGCCACAACAAGAACCATCCAATACATTGCACACTCTAATTGCCACCAAATATCTGATCTGGGTTAAGTACAATTGGCTGCTGTTGCTCAGGCAGCAAATGGTCTTGCATAACCCCTGAAAGGTGGCCAATAATACAATTTGTGATTATACTGTAGTTTTGACTACAGTATAACAGTGATTCTAGGCGAAATGAGAAAACAAAGTGAGAAAACAAAGGAATATCAGAAACAAGTCTACTTCTGTTTCATTGATTACACTAAGGCCTTTGACTGTGTGGACCACAACAAAATGTGGCAAGTAATTAAAGAGATGGGAATACCAGAACACCTTATATGCCTCATGAGAAATCTGTACATGAGTCAAGAAGCAACAGTTAGGACAGAATACAGAATGACAGAGTGGTTTGGAATAGGAAAAGGAGTAAGACAAGGCTGCATTTTATCATTCTGTTTATTTAACTTATACACAGAGCACACAATGCACAATGCAGGAATGGACAAATCACAAGTTGGAATCAAAATTGCTGGAGAAACATTAACAATTTGAGATATGCAGATGATACTACCCTAATGGCAAAAAAATCAAGGAAGACCTAAAGAAGCTCCTGCTTAGGTTGAAAGAAGAGAGTGCAAAAGCTGGCTTGAAACTCAACATCAAGAAAGCCAAGAGACAGTAATGGCAACAGGCCCTATCAGTCCCTGGAAAATAGATGGGGAAGAAGTAGGAGCAGTGACAGACTTTACTTTCTTAGGATCAAAGATCACTGCAGATGGTGACTTCAGCCATGAAATAAAAAGGTGACTGATCTTGGGAGACAAGCCATGAAAAATCTGGGGAACATAGTGAAAAGTAGAGACATCACCTTGCAAACAAAAATCCAAATAGTCAAAGCAAGGTGTGTGTACCAACTCCTCACAAGAATTACAGGTATGGCCTGGCAGGCAACTGAGAATATCACCCCCTCCTCTGGACCCACACCAACGGCCTGAGGGAAAAGATGCCATGGCCTGGCAGGTGGCTGAGAACATCCCCCCCTCCTCTGGGCCCACACCAACGGCCTGAGGGAGAAGACGCCATGATCTGGCAGGTGGCTGAGAACATTGCCCCCTCCTCTGTGCCCATACTAACAGCCTGAGGGAAAAGACGCCATGGCCTGGCTAGATCAACCACAGGAAAACCGCACCCTGAGAAATAAGATTTATACTAAAAAATACTTCTAATGGGCATTGCATTCCTCAAATCCATAAGAGAGAATCAAATTATAACTTTCTTTTTAATACAGTTTCCTCCTAAAGAAGAGTCTTTGATTTCTTGCTGATACTAGCCATTCATTAGATACTACTAGAATTCCTTTGTTTGAATCCAAGCCACTTTTCCATTGTGACGTTCTCTATTTTCTCCAGCCCTTTGAGACTATCTGCCTTGATGGGTACATCTAAAAATGAGTTTTCTCTACTACCTTCCTCAATTCAGCAATGAAGAATTTTCTGGCTGTAAATATCAATTAGTTCAATTTCTTGCAAGGAAATTTGCAAATAATCTTCCTCCCAGAACAGCTGAAGATAGATATTCATTACATTTTAAAGCTTTGATATCTCATTTTTCTGTTCTGAATCTCACACAGATCTCCCTCCTGAATTTGAGGTTTCCATCATCCCAACCTTTTCCCTTTCAAAACAATTTTGGAATTATGCCTCTGAACTTGCCCTTAAATCAATTCACGTTGCAGGGCTTGTGGTACATGAGCTGTCCCAATTCAAGAATAAACATGCTGTTGATACCATATGTGATGATGAAAATTAGGGCATCTGATAAGAAAAGCCTTCAAGAAAAATTGTTTCTCCCATGAAATGTCTAGTAGTTTGTATTTCCTGAACAGTGAAGCAATACGATTGCTCTACTTTTTAGATGCCAAGGGGAATATGGCAAGGAAGCTAAATCCCCCATTACTCTGGAAGGTTAGAATTAGAATTGTATAGTGTTCTGTTGTAGCAACAAAGCATACAGGCTCTAGACCAGCCAACCTAGAAAATAATTCTTTAAAAATAAAATATATTAATTGTAGCCACCCTGTGGTTTTGTATTTTGGCTAACACGTGAATGAAATATCCTATAAGTAATTGAACAGAGTTTACAGAGACATGTGATTTATACCTTGTCTTGTACTTAATAATTTCAGGGTTATTTAGATACAGTGGAACATCGAATTACAAATTTAATGTGTTCCGAGGCAATGTTTATGTTATGAAAAATTTGTAACTTGAATTTCCCATAGGAATGCATTGAAAACCAAAATTCATAACTTGAAACATGGTTCCCCATAGGAATGCATTGAAAACCAATTAATCTGTTATGGAAAAATTCATAACTCGAGCCATTATTTTCAATTGATTTTCATTCATATTGTGAAAATTTTGTAACTCAAACCATTTGTAACTCAAGGTACCAGTATAATACATTTCTCTCAGAATTGTAGGTGAGAGGAGACAGGCTGTTTGGATAAATCTGTGGAAACACACAGAGTCGAACTACATGAGCTATTCAGTTCCAGTTTGAGAAGCAGAGTTCATTAACTTACTTACTTACTTACTTACTTATCTTCTGAGGTCTACTCCACAAAGAACTCTTTTTGTTGGGAAAGTTCTTCCTAATGTTTAGTCAGTACTGTATCTCTTTTCTTTTCTTGTAATTTAAATCCATTGCTACAGAAAACAACCTTGCTTTATCTTCCACATGACAGCCTTTCAAAAATATAAAGATGCCTTTCAATATCACTCCCTCAGCCTTTCAAATAGAAGCTGTTGTAGTACTTCCTGCAAAATGTAGTTCTCTAGAAGTGCTCTTTGAAGAGTCTAATGAGCAGCAAGACTATAATTCTCAGAAATCACAGATATGTTTTTACATTAATAACAAGAAGCAAAGGCTGATGAAAAACATGAAGAGACTTTGCTCTTGGAGAAGGAAATGTAGGTGTTTGTTTAAAGACCAAATCTCCCAGAATTCTGCCCAGAGAAATGGCGAATACTGTACTAGGAATTCCAGTCCAAAAACTCAAAAATGCACATCCCTTGAATTTACCTCCCAAAGACCAATCACAAAACAAAAAGAATCTAATTAACAAGCAAGACAAGCTGATGGTAGAATATGCAGATACATTTTACCCAGTGGTGGGCTGTCAAAAATTTTACTACCACACCGTGGGCGGAGCCGACGTCATGGGCGGAGCCAATGTCATGACATCATGATGTCATGATGTTGTGGGTGGAGCCAATGTCATGACATCATGATGTTGTGGGCAGAGCCAAAGTAAAAAATAAAAATATATAAAAATAAAAAAAATAAAAAATACACATTATTTAAATACATATATATAAATACATATAAATACATATAAATTAAAATAAATACATATACACATAATACATAAATACATTATATACACATAAAAAGAAACTATATAAAACACACACACCTCAACCCACCCACCCCAAACACTTACCTTACCCTGGGGTCGGGGAGCAGCAGACAGACAGGCAGGCAGGCAGGCATGCACAGCAGCGGTGCGGTGGCGTGGCCTAGCCCAGCTGGGCCTGGCTGGGCCCGGCAACGCAGTGCAGCCTAGCCCAGCAATATGGCCTGACCCGGCCTGGCCCAGCCTAGCCCGGCCCGGCCTGGCCCAGCCTAGCCCAGCCCGGCCCAGCCCAGTGGTGCGCCGGGGAAAGGCCGCCGCCACTGCCGCACCTCTTCCAGGCACTATCTGTGCTCTTTCTGGGCAGCCAAAATGGCTGCTCAGAAATGTGCATGCATCAAAACTCAATTTGACACATGCACACTTAAAAATAGAAGTGTGCATGTGTCAAATGGAGTTTTGACGCATGCACACTTCCGAGCAGCCATTTTGGCTGCCCGGAAGACACATCTGGAAGGTGGCCAGAGAGGTGACCGAACCGGTCGCCTGGGAGTTTACCACACCCCTGGTGATCCCCTCCAGATGGCTGCTACCAATTCAGGTGAACCGGTCCGAACTGGGATCAGCCCATCACTGATTTTACTTCTTAGAATTTCAGGTGCTGGTGATATGCTGACTATGTTGTCTAATTTGAGACTTGAGAGAGTCAAATGCAATTGAAATTTTTGAAATGGTAGCTGTGTTCATCTGTGTTTCAAACATATCAGAGAGTAAACAAAACAAAAAGACAAAATGTTGTGGCACTTTAAAAACTAACTGCTGTATTTTAATGTTAGTTTTGTGGATCAAAAATGACAAAGTGGACTTGATCCATGAAAGCTCACTTTTAAATACTGTACAGGATTTAGTCTGTAAGGGCGCACAACATTTTTGTCTTTTTTGCTGTTCTTTTTTGTTTACTCTCAGATATGCTTGCACAGACTAACAAGGCTACCACTTCAAACATTCTGCAAAAAGAGATTGATGGGGAGAAAATTCTCGATGTCTCATTCTCATGCCAGAGATGAGAAATCTTTCAGGAGAAATCTTTCAGGGTTGAACAAACTAAGATAGTCTAACTCATTGAGAAGGAATAATTTAGTGAGATTTTTTCCCATCTCCACTAAGAGCTTGCTGAAATAAAAATAAGTTGTGCTCATATTTCATGTGTTTCATCAGTGTGTCACCACTGATAGGGAACATATGGCTTTCTCTTTGTGGTTGGACTAGAAACCCATCCTTTACACAATTGGCTAAGTTGGCAATGGCTGATGTTGGAACTACGGTCCAACATCTGGAGGGACACATGGTTCCTAAAATGTGTTTCCAGAATGTTTCCTTGGGTTTTCAAGATGAATCAAGGAAAAATTGATAGTGCTAAACCCTAGCCTTTACGGGAAAAGTTATGTCATATTTTAAATAGAAGAGATCTTCCTTTGAGTTTCCACAGATACTGAAATGATAATTTTTCCAGGAATCACACTGAAACACAATTCACATAAATGCTTCCTCTCTTTCCCCATTGTGTTCAAGAAAAATCAAATTGTGTTTTAACCAGCAGGGGAGGGAGGGAGATGACCAGAATGACCTTGGACAAGAAACAGTAATATTCCTTCTTCAGCTGTACTTTATTTTATTTTACACTTTGGAAGCATTTGGCTGTGTTAAATCTGTGCTCCTTCTTCCTTCCTGTTCCCTACACTGCGGCATTTTCTGTGGAAAATGGTCTGAATTAATACTGTTAGGAATTCCAGGAAGCTCTTTGATATCCAACTTGTGGGATGTATTCAATACTCTGCCATGTTTTTGTCTTTTCCTACTGCCTTCAATTTTTCCTATAGTCTTTTCCAAAACATCTTGTCATCTTATGGTGGCCAAACAACTGTTGTGTGGTGTCATGCAAAGGAAAATGGAGTAACTCACAGTGATAAATTGTTACCAATGACTGAATCTCTGGTTGGATTCCTCATTATATACCAGTAAGATGGTATGATTTGCTACAGGATCAGGAATGCAAGTAGGGATTCAATGAGTAATGACAATTTGTCACTGCAAGTTAACCTGTTTCCCTTTCCCCAGCATAACCACACAACAGGATCGTGGCCAATAAATTCAAAGTCTGATAACCTTGGTTTTGTCATTGATAATGAACATTTGGAATAACTTTGACCTGGTGGTATTTTATTTTGGCGGTCCTTGTTTAGCTCTTCTCCAAACCTACATTTCAAATACAGTAACTCTCCCTTTTATTCCTATCAGCTTTCTCCATTGTCCACTTTTCACATCTGTGCAATTACATTGTAACTGGGAATATTGTAGTAAGGATGATCTTGGCATTGATCTCCTTGAAGATCTTTTTTAGTTCCCTCATAACTGCCCTTTCAAACTCTTCCAAGCTGATTTCTTTCTTTGTATGCATAATTGAACTAAGATTTATGAATTCTTTAGTAAGTTTAGTCATATCATTCTCAGCATTAATGGTATGCAGTTCTAACACGTCACAAGCCAAATATCTGCTAATCCAAATTAAGATATAGGTCCTAATAGATTGTTTTAATCAACAAAGGCATCCAGGTCTGAAAAGAGAGATTTGCTCTCCACAATCTGGGGGTGCTATTCATTTGCTAATTCAGATGATTGGCTCAAAATTCATATATGCCACATATGAGTGAATGTTGTCTCTAAGTTAATGGCCAGGAAAGAGAACATTAAATAAAAGTTTTTTTCTGGTACCTAGCAGGGAGAATTGCTGGGAGAGACATCAACAATTTGAGATATTATTATTATTATTATTATTATTATTATTATTATTATTATTATTATTATTATTATTATTATTATTATTATTATTATATTTGAATTTCTATACCGCCCTACTTGGCAGAGCCAACTCAGGGCGGTTTACACACATGTATAGTTACAGTCACAACATATCAATAAGTCAGTAGTCAATATCAAATGAAAACAGTCAATAAATAGTCAATATCAGTATCACAGAATATCAGCACATAAACATCATTACAGTAAAAGTAATTCAATAAACAGTAACAAAAAATTCAATAACATCAATATCAAGCAGTAGATTAAAAATTTCCATATCTCAGTCAAATTCACACAAAGAAACAAAACTAAGCAAAGCACCACGACAAGTAACGAGCCTCTCCGTCCACCGCACAGCGTCTCTTAAAGCCCCAGCAGGGCGAGGTTCTGGGGGCGGATGGAACAAGTCCCAAGGCTGAGCGCCACTGCAGCCACTTATCTCGGCCGCAGATGTTACTGTGCGGCGACCACCTGCACAGCCAAGGAAGCATTCACGGGAGAGGACGGAGACGTCCATGGCTGCCTGCCGCCCGAGTCCCGCAGCTGTTGCTCCCTCGCGTCCGGCTAGCCAAGGGAGAGACCGGCGAAGGCAGCGGTGGCGGCGAAGATCTTTTTAACGCCGCCCGAGTCCCGCAGCTGTTGCTCCCTCGCGTCCGGTTGGCCGAGGGAGAGACCGATGAAGGCGGCGGCGGCGAAGATCTTTTAACGCCGCCCAAGTCCCGTGTTGCTCCTTTTAAACTTCCCGGCCAGTGACGGGGGCCGGGAGAGGGGCATCGGCGTCTTCTTCGAGCCTCCCTTGAAAGGGAGGCTCCTTTTAAACTTCCCGGCCGGTGACGGGGGCCGGGAGAGGTGCGTCGGCATCTTCTTCGAGCCTCCCTCGAAAGGGAGGCTCCTTTTAAACTTATGCAGATGATACAACCCTAATGGCAGAAAGTGAGGAGGACTTTTAAAAGCTCCTGATTAGGTTGAAAGAAGAAAGTGCAAAAGCTGGCTTGAGACTCAATAAACCGAGATAATGGCAACAGGCCCTATCAGTCCCTGGAAAATAGAGGGGGAAGAAGTAGAAGCAGTGACAGATTTTACTTTCTTAGGATCAAAGCTCACTGCAGATGGTGATTGCAACCATGAAATAAAAAGGCGACTGATTCTTGGGAGGCAAGCAATGAGAAACCTGGGGAACATAGTGAAAAGTAGAGACATCACATTGCAAACAAAAATTCGCATAGTCAAAACAATGGTATTTCCTGTGGCAATGTATGGTTGTAAGAACTGGATCATAAGGAAAGCTGAGCGCAGAAGAATAGATGCCTTTGAGAAGTGGTGTTGGAGGAAAGTTTTGAGAGTCCCCTGGACAGCGAGGAGAACAAATAGGTCAATCTTAGAAGAAATCAACCCTGACTGCTCTTTAGAAGGTCAGATAGTAAAGATGAAGCTAAAGTACTTTGGACATCAAATGAGGATTCACTTGAGAAAGCCTTGATGCTGGGAAGGGTGGAGGGCAAAAGAAGAAGGGGCGGCAGAGAAAGAGAATGAGATGGCTAGATGGTATTGTAGACACAATGGGCACAGAGCTGAGCGAGTTGAGGAGGATGGTGGAGGACAGAAGTGCCTGACGGACAGTGGTCCATGGGGTCGCAAAGGGTTGGAATCGACTGTGCGACTGAACAACAAAGCAAGACAATGGAGCTCCTGGGATCAAGAAACCCTGAATGAATATGGCCAAGAGAACATAGGAATAATTAAAGGAGAGGTTTATAAGAACCACTGGAAAATAACAGAGTCTTGTTGCATCTTTAAGAGTAACAAATTTTAACTAGGATGAGCTTTCTTTGGGTCACTCATTTCTTTAAGGCTAACTGCCAGGGGAAGAGGAAGCCTGGGCAGGATGAGGACTTTGCCGCCCCTACCCCTGTGCCCACCCCAACATATTGTAATGTAATGTAATGTATTGTCTGTGAGCCGCCCTGAGTCGCCATGGCGAGTGGGCGGCAATATAAATTTGAACTAATAAATAAATAAATAAATAAATAATGAAACCTTATACAAAAGAAATGTGAAAGGTCCACAAGACTTTGTTGTTTTGCGTATAACAGACTACTAGAGCTGTGGAGGGGTTTTGTCTGCCTGTTTGGAATAATCAGAACATAGTTACCTGACAAAATGGGGGGGGGGGAGCCTGATAAAGTAAAGGTAAAGGTAAAGGTTGCCCTTGCTCAAAAGCCAGTCATATCTGTTTCTAGGATTCAGTGCTCATCTATGTTTATAGCCAAAGAGCCAGTGCTGTCTGCTTCTGCAGATGTTTCCATGGACATGTGCAGTGGTGTGCTGGCCCACAAGGATACAGGGACTCATCCCGGTGCGCCCCAGCAACTGACATCCCCAGAGGCAGGCAGAGATAATGGGAATGTATGAGATTTCTCCTCCCAACCCCCCCCCCATAGGCACCCCATCACTTCCTGTCCACTGCCCTTCCAAGGTGCCCAGTACACCCCTGGACATGTGGCAGGCATGACTAGACACCGGAGTGCGTGGAATGCTGTTTACCTTCCCACTGAAGTTATACCTATTTTCCGTATCTACTTGCAATTTCTTGCTTTCGAACTACTAGGTTGGCATGAGCTGGGATAGAGATGGAAGCTCACTCCATCAAGCAGTACTCTGGTCTTGAAGTGCTCACCTGCCAACCTTCCAGTGATGAAGTTCAGCATCTTAACCACTAAGCCACACAGTCCCCCTAAACCTGATAAAGAGATAGTGAAAAAGTTAACTAACCTTTTCCCTCTTCTATTTTTGCAGTGGCAGCCATGAGCCCCTGACACATTTTTTTTCCTTTAGCAAAAAAAATGTCAGTGTACTAGCTGTGTGCTGTGAAGGTAAGGAATTCTTCTGCTGCTGCTCATTTCAACAATTTATAGATAGTAAAGATGCATTCGAATGACTCCAGTTTACGCACTGCTGAAGCCTTAGTTTCGTGATAGCAAACCTTGGCACTCCAAATGTTCTTGGACTTCAATTCCCAGACTCAAGTCCCCTGTGAATCCACACGAATGGGTTTGCTGCGATTCATCTGGCCCACGCTGCACCACCCTCATCGCTCCTGGAAGCGGAAATAAAATGCGCCCCTATGGGCATGTTTTACTTCTGCTTCCAGGAGCAAAGTGGGCGGGGCAGGGCAGGGCGGATGAATCACAGCAAAACCATTCATGTGGATTCACAAGGGACTTGGGCTTCTGGGAACTGAAGTCCAAGAACATCTATCTGGAGTGCCAAGGTTCACCATCACGGCCTTAATCATCAAACCACAACATTGTATTTCCAGAATATTCCTTGAAAACTATCCAAATTCATTTTTTCATTGTGCTTCCTAGCAGCTAACAGTCTATTTTTTTTTGTTCTATTCTTAGGCTCTCTGTGCTTCTCTGTCTTTTATTTTAACCCACCCACCCACCGCACCAGAAGTCAATTCTATATAATGGGGTCATGTTCTCTGCAGGAGTTAAGCCAGTTACCTGTCAAACTTTATTAGTAAAAGACAAAATAAGGAAGAGCAAACATTGCTGGCTCTTGTTCCTTGATAGTCAATGGTAATTTTAAAATGACTGTCATATTATGGCTGCAGCATTCCTTTAGACATGAAACCAGTCTCTGTCATTCTTCATTTTGTTATAAACTGTAATTCATGTGCACTGTATTCTTGATAGGCTTGAGCAAAACATTTGTTTCAGTTCATTTTATTTGTTTTTTTAACTGTCAAAATTTGTGGATTTTGTCATATTTAAGATGGAAAAAAAAACCCAAAATGAAACCATCTGAAAGTTGGTGAAATTAACAAATTTGGCCTGATAGGTCAAGTGTTCTAAATGCTACCTCTAAATATATGGGTTTGAAATCTATGCATTACATCAGTGGGGGCGAACCTGTGGCACATGTGCCAGAGGTGGCACTTGGAGTCCTCTGTGTGGGCACCCATGAAATCACCCCAGCATAGAGTTTGCCCTGCTCCTCTACCCAGCAGCCCAATGGGAGCACTTCCTCCCTCCCCCAGCACAGAGTTTACCCCACCCCTCTGACCAGAAGATGGGAGCATTTCTTTCCTCCCCTGTTGCTGTGTTGACACTTTGTGATAAATAAGTGGGTTTTAAAACTTTGGGGTTGCAGTTTGGGCATTCGGTCTCTAAAAAGTTTGCCATCACTGTATTACATCATAATAATGCTTAATTCATTTTTGTCATCTTTTTTTCTCCTGAGAGGCTCCTTGTCTTTAACAACTACCTACCTACAATAGTTGAATTTTTTGGAATAGTAGCCGTGTTAGTCTGTGGTTCAGGCAAATCAGAAAACAAAACAAAAAAAAAACAAAAAAAAAACACTGTAGCACTTTAAAGACTAACTGCAGTATTTTATTGTTAGCTTTCATGGATCAAGTCCAATTCATCAGACAAAGAGTGAAATATACAGGCATGTTCTTTATATACCAAATTCAGGGGCTCAAAGGGAGAAGGGGTGTGGTCAAGCAAGATGACTAACCCTAACCCTAACCCTAACCCTAACCCTAACCCTAACCCTAACCCTAACCCTAACCCTAACCCTAACCCTAACCCTAACCTACAATAGGTTTCTCTACAGGGAAATGCAGTACCTTTGAATCTGGACAACCAAAGTAGGGAAGAAGTCTTGTTTCAGTTTATAAAAATAATTTGTAAATAATTTGTAAATATTTCTGTAGTTGTTTTTTATTTTGAAACTGAAAGTACTTGCAGTTTTTTAAAAAAAAAACTGGATGTATGCCAAAGTGAATCTGACTGATTTTCCCAAATTAGTACTTTATAACTCTTTGTTAAATACAGACCAGAGTTGGAGAAGCACTTTTGTAATAATCCAGAGCAAAGGAATTTACTGCAGATTATCTGCAAACAAGTCTAAACCTGTTTGCAACATGTACACTGTTTTTAATTCATTCTGTTCTTCATGGGAAGCTGATTTTGGGTAGTCTCAACATTTTTTGCTTCCTAACTAGCAAGGAATCAGAGCCCATAGGCCTGTTATGGCAAACCTTGGCACTCCAGATGCTCTTGGACTTCAATTCCCAGAAGCCCAAGCCCCTTGTGAATCCACACGAATGGGTTTAGTGTGATTCAGCCGGCCCATGCCACCCTCGTCACTCCTGGATGTGGAAGTAAAATGCACCCATCACGGCCATAGGCACATTTTGACTCCTTTAATTATGAAGATTGCATTCCCACCACCATCACTAGTCCAAGCGCATACAATCCACAGGTGTACAGAAAAGGAATTGGATGCCATTTTAACTGCAGTAAAACTTGGTTTAATAGTCTTTAACAAGAGTCCCTGCAGTTTCCATCTGTTTTTTTCCTTTGTGTAGTTTCAGCCTACGTTGACTAAAGAAATACCAGTTTTCCTTTTAAAATGTTTCACAGTGTTATTCGCCAAGTCAAAATTCTTTTTCACACCTCCTCCTCCCCCTGCTATTTTGCTTCTCTGGAATCAATTCAAAGCTATTTAAAGAAATTATACTGAAATAAAAAACTAACATCTAATGATGTGGACAGTACAATTGATAGTGGTTGCTTTAACAAGAAAAGCAAAAATGTGTTGGGCTCAACTCACCTTCAGTGAGTACTTATTTTCTTTCACCTGTAATTTCCATGAAATTTTAGATTAATTGTTGACATTAGCAAACAAAAAGGAGATGAGTGGGTAAATTAACAACTGATTATTATAACATTCTAATGGCTCATGAAGGCACACGGATGATGAAGCAGATTGAGATTTGTCTATTTATCAGGCTGATATATTTTAAGTATCACCCTTATCTTCTTCAGGTATTCCTAAACTGACTCTGGAAACTCATCTGTAATTAAATTTCATGAGGAATGAGGAACATATAACTTTGAAATATCAGAAAAGAATTTTCAGTGAAACCTGATGGGATTAAACACAGACAAGTTTACTCGAAATATGACACATTTATGTCATTCAGCAACGGAAGGCATTAGAAAAGAGATCAGAAAAGATCAGAAATAGCTGTCTGTTTTCAGATTACCATAAAGAAGGGGACAAAATGTATCATTTCTCATTTGCTTCAGTCAGATAATTTTTAGGCAGCTGCTTTTCCATTTCTACTGCAGTTTCAGAGACTAAATAGCCGTGGCTTGCCCAGATGTTTTGATACATTTTTTGCTGAGATAAAACTGGACCCAGTGATTTTCCTAGTCTATTTTGCTGTTTGGGACCTGAAGAACAACTGCAGCCCACCATACTTGATAGTATACTAATATACATAACGGTCAAAGATCTACACAGTCCGCCAGATAGGAATTTTTGAACCTCACTGTTTAGTCCCAGCCCTAGACCTAAGAGTCAGTGAGGTATTGCCTTATAACCTGGCTGGTACCTAGCAGCGCTACTCTCTGCAACTGCTCTGTCATGATCTTATCAATGCCAATTAGATGTTTGTTCAACCCTATAACACTAAAATAAATAAACATATAACCATATACCCTTTTATAACACTAAAAACGTAGAACAGAATTAAAACAATTTGTTAAACCCCTTGAAAAATAGATTAAAACACACATGGAATAAAAAGTATTCTATGCACAAAATGAAAAGGTGCCCAATTAGTCAAAAGCATGTCTAAATGGGACTTTGTTCATCTGTCACCAGAAGGATAAAAGGAAAGGAGCCAATTTAAGTACACCTGAGCCTGAGGGTAGATCAGCAGCCTCAATAGTACCATAGAAGCTTCTACCTCTTGACAGTTTAGTCCTGGAAGCAAATTGCACATTGCAATTTATTAGCTAAATCTTCCTGCCTTCACATATTACCTAAACAGACTTTGTTATGCTGTGTGTTTATCCCTCTTCCAGTTACCAACATTAAATTGTTTGACATTGGTTTCAACGCTCTTTCCTTAACTGACATCACCTGTAAGATTTTATTGGCTGCTTGCCTGGACTATATACTTGTTAGCTCCTTGCAGTCTTATTATTTTTAATGTATCTCTGGGACACCCATTGGTAATTACCTAGGGAAAGCAGGACAGGAACTGCAGCGTCTGCATGGCTAACCACAGTGAGCCTTCCAGAAAGCAACAGAAAGAGATACTCAGGAACCTGATATGTACAACATTCCATTATTTTCCATTGAGACACTTCCTGATTTTCATCTGGGTCCAAATTGCATCAGTAAAGGTTGAATAATGGTGTGGCATGACATGAGGTCACTGCTGAAGCTAAGCAGATCTGCCCTTGTAAGCTGCAAGGATAGAGATCACCAAGAAACGGGCCTGAAAGGAAAGTAAGGTATTTCACTGAACTGTAAGGCAAAAGGGCTGCAGTGTACTAGTGAATGTAAGGGCACAACCAGGGCATATAGATTGAGCTGTGACCCCACTGTTCAGGAGCTGCCTTTATACATAGTTGCCTTTTCTTGTTGGGTTTGGGTGGTATATGGCACAAGCTTAAATATGTCCCTTTCAGCATGCAGTGCATATAGTAACAGGATGCCTCAAACCTACACCAGTTGAGAAAATATACCCTCTTGTTGGTATCTCTCCACCTAATATCAGGAGAGACGTAGCAGTAGATGCTGAGAGAACTAAGCAAGAAAATGACTCTCAACACCCTTTGAACAGATATGAGTCACAAGTCTGCCAGCTCAGATCAAGAAAGAGCTTTATGGCAAGAACAAACATTCTTGAGGATACCCAAGAACAAAACCAAATTAGAAGATGGAAGAAGGGAATCACTGGACAAGGGACAACATTAAAGGAGGATGTAAACTGAAGATCTCAAACTCCCCTACATCACTTGGAAGACACTGAATAGGCTGAGGTTTGGAGTCCTTAAATTTAAGACCAGTGGTGAGCTAAAAAAAAATTACTGCCACAGTGGGTGTGTGGCATGGTGGGCATGGCCAGGAGGAAAGCCCTGCATTGCACCCAAATTAGGACTACTTAATTTCAAAACTTGGATGGGCAGGGCCAGCCAGAATTTCTGCTACCGGTTCCGGCGAACTGGTATGAACCTGCTGGTGCCCATCACTGTCTGAGACTAACATGCTTGAGTGGAGGCTGCTGGCAAACAACAACACATGGTGTTAATGTGGAGAGATACAGAATCCTGCTCATTTACTGATAGCTGCCAGAGGCATGCACCGATGTGGACTTGGGTTTGGGCAACAACAAAGTGAAAAAAGTGGCTTCATTTAAGTCCAGGGCTTGATTGGGACATGAAAGAAGAAGAAGCATGCAGTGCTCTACTCTTGATGCCCAATAGTCTGCATAGAAGATGCCCCCAGCAGAACTACCCCTCTCATGAACCTTACAAATCCCAGACAATTTGGGGATTCTCACAGTACCCAGAGGAAAGTGTCGTTTCCTTGCTGTTCAAAGCAGAAGCAGCTCAAGGAGAGCATGAAGACAGGAAGGGTTTTGCTAAATTGAAAACTGATTTCCTCCTCTGTTAAGAAGGATTGCCCAGTCCACATTATACCATCTGTTCTTCATCTCTGTTCAAAGAACAAATAATGTAAAATAAGCTGTAGTGTGGTAGGAATCATTGTGTTCATTATATTATTAGTAGTAACCAGTTATGTTGGATGATAATACAGTATAGAGGTTGCTTTAAGTCCAGCTTCAGGCCATTGCTGCTCTTCTTGCAGTTGAAATAGAAAGACCCTCCCTGAAACTCTATAATTGCAGCCAGGTAGCTTCTTTCATCCTTTCAAGGCCAGCAGTGCCTGTGGTGCTGGAACTGGCCTGATATCTTTACCTGTGAGGATAGTGATTTGTATGCTAATACATCTCTGGCTGCTTCACAGGCTTAAAGCTACAAAGTTACATTGAGGCATGTCTCTGACTTTTCTCTATAGTCTGGGGAAAAGGAAGGCACAGCTCAATTCTTGGCTTCCTTGATGGAAAATTGCTTTCATTTACAAGGACTCTGAGGCCATTTCAAGGCCACTTCACATATACAGTTTACCTCGCTTAAAGATCATAATGTGTTCCACAGGATTGCTCTTTAAGTGAGTTTGCTCTTTAAGTGAAACAACCTTGTAAGTGACCAATTGTGACTTCTGGGGGGGGGGGGGGGATTGTGAACCCCAATTTATTTGTGAAGCGAGTTTTTGGTTGGTTTTATTTGTTAAGTGAAGCGAACATTCATGGAAAATTCTGCTCTTTAAGTGAGGCACTCTTTAAGTGAGGCACTCTTTATGTGAGGTTTGATTGTACTGTTATATCTTAGGATTTTTTATTTATATATATATATACAGCTAAAAATGTAACTATGGAGGTCATTCACAAATTTCATAATACATATACATTCATAAGAGATATCTGAGATTTTATTCCTTTTGTGGGAGACAAGGCTGCTGTGGCTTAGTGGTTAAGACTTTGAGCTTGACAAGCAGAAAATCAGCAGTTCAAGACCCAAATGTTGCAATAATGGAGTGAGTTCCTGTTGTCTGCCCCAACTCCTGCCAACCTAGCAGTTCAAAAGCAAGAAATTGCAAGTTGATAAATAGGTACTGCTTTGGCAGAAAAGGTAACAGTGTGTCCATGCACTGTGGTGTCTAGTCATGCCTGCCACATGACCATGGAAACATCTGCAGATACAGACAGCGCTGGCTCTTCAGCTATAAACAGAGTTGAGCACTGAACCCTAGAGTTGGATACGACTGGCTTTCTAGCAAAGGAGAAATTTTACCTTTTACCTAACGTGTGCTGGTCTCCCAGGTTCTCCTATCACCTATCTATTTGCTGTGAAAGTACTGGAAGAGAACTGATGGGGAAGGAATTAGGTCATCCCTTCAAGTATCAATGTACATGACAGTGTGGGAGAGAAGGGTTTTTTAAAAGATCGGAAACACTTTGGCTCCATCACTAGTGTAGGCTTTTCCAGGGGTAGTACAGTATATCTTTCCCGTAAGGTATCTAGTTCACCAATGAAACTGGAATTTTTCCAGGCATCCAAACAACATACATCTAGTTTTGACATTTTTTGTGATAACATCTATGACCTTGCATGTTTTTGTCCATCCTGAAGGCATGCTTTATCTTCCTTTCAGGTTGTTCCAGGGAGTACAGTTTAGTGAATGGTACTTCCCATGTATTTCCACTGTTACAGCTTCCCAGTTTCCATTTGTAGTCAACTGGCATGGAAAACACATATGTATACACACAGAGAAAGAGAAGAATGCTCCAAAAGAGAAAATCTAGCAGGTGACAGATTTTCGTTACATATTCTTTATAGAATGTCTAGATCAGGGGTGCCCAAACTACTGCCTATGGGCAGGATCTGGCCCCTGATGTCAATTCATCTGGCCCACACTGCCCTTGCCACTCCTGGAAGTGGAAGTAAAATGCACCCATATGGGCACGTTTTACTTCCAGGAGTGGCATGGGCCAGATGAATTGGCATCAGGGACCGGATCCGACCCATGGGCTGTAGTTTGGACACCCCTGGTTTAAGCAGAGAAAATATCAGCCTAAAAATCTATCTCATCCTGTTGGAAAACAGATTGCAAGGTACGTTTTACTTCCGCTTCTGGTGGGAGGAACCACGTGACTGGCCCACTGAACCATGTGACCAGCCCATGACCCAAAAAGTTTGGGCACCTCTGTCTAGATTTTCTTAGAAGAAAAGTGGTTTTCTCACAAGTTGCTTTTGAAAGGATGGGTTGGATACGAATCCCAGTGAGAGCCACATTAGTTCTGGATAATCTGTCTAGATTAGTCCTATTTCCTATCATCTTTCCTGATTCTTTGTACTAAACATTGTTGCTTTATTCTTTTATGACAGGTAAGTATAGATGTTGCAATTTTAAAAACTGTAGCTACGACTTATGCAAGTTTTTTGAGAGCTCATATCGGTACACATTGTCCCCATTAACTTAAGCATGTCCTTGCATATTTTATTTAAAATGAATGCATTTCTACACTAACGTTTTAAAACCTGTATATCATTTTGGCCTGCTTCTCTGAAACTCATCAGAAGCCTTCCAAATACATGCATTGCAGAGGAAAAGTGCTCTTTCTTTCACAACCAGCTGTGAAATGAATTGTTTTCCATCACTACACTCAGCAAAGCAATCACACTTATATACCGCCCCATAGTGCTAAGTGCACTCTCTGGACGTATCACAAGTTGATTAGCATTTTGCTCCCAACAATTTTACTGACCTCGGAAGGATGGAAGGCTGAGTCAACCTTGATCCCTGGTCAGGATCAAACTCACAACCTCTTGGTTGCAGTAGAGCAGTTTAACTACTGCGCCACTCAGCCATAAGCAAACATTAAGAAAAGTCTTTGCTGTTCAGAGAACAGCATCTCTAAATCAGCCCCCCTGAATCTATATAAACAAATGGGAGACATTGTTTATTAAAGCTGGAATTACTGGTTTGTGACATTTTGTGAGAAATCCCTTCCTTCACCTTCAGATGCAAGAAGCTGGATGGTGGAAATATTCTTTTTCAGTTCAAAGCACATTTGAGAACTAAACAGAAATTCAGATGCTTGGTCTCAGTGGGTGGGAGTAAACAGAAACCATGTTGTCTACCACCACTGCCACTCTGGCATGACAAGTAATTGATTTTTGTGTGGACTCCAGAAGCTTGCTATGAATGCTGTCTCAGACGCAATCGGCATGGTTGCAATTGTTATTGATTTGCCAGCAGCTGAGGCATGAAAAATTTCTATACACAATGGTTACTCATTGATGCAGTGCTGTCCACCCCCAATTCTGTTTTTTACAATGCACATTAGCAGGGAACTGCCATCAAGCTCAAGTGAACTGCTCTGCCAAGCTGGCTGGGTGGCTTTTAGCATTGCTTCTGAGAGTGTTTGCAAATGTCACTAAATGAGGTTTTCCTGTCAAGAAATGAAGGCCATCTTGTGTGTAAAAAAACATGTTTTCCCCATTCACATTAAGGAGACACGGAATAATGAACTCTGCTGGTGAAAGAGATTAGGGCGGGAACTACAATTTTAGAAAGGACCCAAACCATTCAGCAACTGGAATTGTTTCCTGTGACATAAGTCCTGGTGTGGTTTTAAAAAGTGTACATTTAGAAGCACACCAGTGCCATTTTGAAGCACACCAGTGTTTCCATCCTAGCTGGCCATTGCTGGGAGACCTTCCAGCTACTGACAGTGTTGGGTCAAGGCTCAACATATGGCAAAAAAGGGTCATCAGTGCTGCCCCCTTAGGCAAAAATAGCAATTACACTTACATACTGCACATAGTGCTCAGTGCACTCTCTGGCTGACTCACAAGGTAATTAGCATTTTGTCCAAAAACATGCTCAATAATCATTTTGAAAAGGTGTGCACTTTTGGTGTGTAGCAGAGTGGCCAGGGGGCACACAGCAGAAGGTGTGGGCATTTTGATCAAGGCAGCAACCACAGCTTGTTTTGTGCAAAAAAGTTTCTTTACTTATGGTGCAAAACAGGAGGCTTCAAATATTTACATCAACAAATATAACAGTAATTCAAATAAGATAACTTCTCTTTTGGTGGCACACAGTTCAGTTCACTGTGGCACAAAAATAATACAGTTTGTAACTTACAAGTTACGTGGCTCAGCAAAACAGCAGTCCTTGGCTGAGCAATTGGTTCTGCTTACAACGCAAGTTGTAAAGTCTTTTCTTATGGTGACAATACACAAGCAGAAACAGTTCCAAAGACTTTCAGCAAAATAAAGCAGTTAGTCTTACTCTTTCCTTTGACAAGACTATCCTCGGTGAGTCTGCAGTTTCTTCTTCCAGGATGTAGTGACCAGTAGAAGTCCTCGGCACACAAGCAGTATCTTGTGCATGGATTCCAGTGAGCACAAAGGCACCAGTGAGCAGTGGTGGGCATAGGCTGGTTCACCCTGGTTCTGTCATGGGAGGTCTCCTGGGGGGGTACTAACCTCCCTGGGAGATCATCCGGGGTGGTTGGCCTTTTACTGAGGTGACCGGTTCTTTTGCCTCACTGTCTTGTAGTTGTCCTGAGTGTCAGCAACTCTCACACTTTCATGCAGGACCTCTTTATAGATCTAAAACCTTGAACAGAATTTTCATGTCACCTGATCTTCCTCCAGCACAATGCAGCAGAGATTCTAAAGAACCACAAATAGAAATCATAGAGTCATAGAAAAATTGAGTTGGAAGCACCCTATGAAGCCACTGAGTCCAACCTGCCTGCTCAACACAGGGATCCATGCAGTATATCTTCTTTGTGGCAGTTCCCAGAAATCCACAGCCATCTGCAGGAATGGTCATAAAGGACATATAATCCAAGAAGGATAAGGAACATGATCCAGAAATCTGGAGATAAGATGCTCTTGCCCTCTCAGGTTTCAAAGCACTCCAGGGCCCTGGGCCAAGAGCCTACATACAAGTTGTCAGGTCGCCAGGGGTGAAATGGAATTTAAAAGGAAGAATAAAACCACTTAGGTCATTTCTGTACAACCTATACCAATGATGGTGAACCTTGGCACTCCTGGTGTTCTTGGACTTCAATTCCCAGAAGCCCAGGTTTCTGTGAATGCACATGAATGGGCATTGTCCTTGAATCCAAAGCCCATAGAAATAGGCTGCAGTTAATGTTGTGGGAGTAACAGTATGTACAGTCCAGCCCATCACTTTGTCCACTACATCATGTGAAGTGTCTAGTACATAGCTGTTAAATAATTAAATAATAGCTGTGCTTTCACAACATTCAAACTTTTCCGCCTGAGGCTCAGTCTTCCTAATAGTGGAGTCAGGCCTATATGTAGGGCTATGAGAATCTCTTAATTTCACTTCACCCATCAAATCATTATATCATTTTTAATTATTATTTTCTCCTTGATTTGAAAAAATATTATTATTATTAAAATGCGCATTCCAGGTACAAATAACTTTTAAAATATCAGTAGATTTTTCACTTGTTATTACAAGTCATCTCACCAATCCCAACTTAACAGGGCTCCTGATGAGGTTTTTGAGGGTGAGAAATGTCCAAGGAGTAGTTTACCATTGCTGCCTTCTGAGTGAGTCCCCACAGTAGGCCATGGATTTGAACCCAAGTCTCTTGAGTCATTTTCTGATACTCTATCACCCTACATTGGCTCTAAATTGTTCATAAATGAACATTAATTCTTACCCATTTGCACATCTATATTCGAAGAATATAGTTTTTCCAAGCATGAAGACTTTATTTTGGTGGAGCAGTTAAACTATAGTACTGCAGACAAAATGTTGTGAGTTTAAGCCTGATGAGATCCAAATTGACATAGCCTTCCATGGTTGGTGAAATGAGTACCCAGCATGTATGGAGCAAAAATGCTAATTACCTTGTGAACACCCAGAGAGTGCCCTAAGCCCTCTGGGGTGATATATAACTGTAATTGCTATTGCTAATTGCTGCTGTATTTATTTATTTATTTATTTTTACCATAGGAGGTTTTAAAGGTGTGCAGCCCCTCCAGAAAAAGAAAAACAGCAACTCTATTTCAATGTTATAAATACTGTACATTGAGATTCAAACCAGAGCAAACCAGAGGCATTTGTGTGATTCTGGGTTGACTACAAGGGCATAGTAAAAATCTACTGTTCGCCTCCTGGACAGAGCAACGCCACAATTGGATCAATTGGATCCCATTCAACCTTCATGAGGTTTGAGAAGTGCATCTGAAAAGAATATGAGTGTAGATTATTAAGTTAAGCATGAGTGTGTCATGGCAGCTTTGAAAAGAAATGATAGGTCATAGGGCAGGGATTTGCAACCTTTGCACACCATGGGCTGGACCATACACCCTTACACAGGTAAGCGTGCTGGAGGCATGGTTCCTCTGGCCACTCCCACCACTTCTGGTTGCTGCAGCGGCAGGTGCATGCACGGCACAATCTCAACCAGTTTTGCTGCTTGTGGTGCTTGTGGTGGCAGCATCAGCTCTGGGATCCTCACCACGGACCAGATTAATTGGCACTGGGCCGGATTAGGTCCACGGGCCATAGGTTGCAAATCCCTGTCATAAGGCATTGGGATTGTAAGCTACTTTATAATTTTCCTTGCCTGCACCCTCTTCATACCAAATCCACATCATAATTCCAAGACCATGTTTTCCATGGCTGTTTCTGAGAGTTGGTTTATGCTTTATGGGCAGGGGTTCTCAACCTATGGCCCGGGGGGGCGTATGTGGCCCATGATACCATTTCATTTGGGCCAGCACCACCTTCGCCACACCCATAAGTGTCATGTGTGGCAGGCAGATCAAAATGGCCATCTAGCCCCCAAAGCTGTCTGAGGGAGTGTGACCCGGCCCTCAGCTTGAAAAGGTTGAGAATCCCTGATTTATGGTAACTGTCATGTTTGGGCACCAATATCCTAAATTCCACACTGAAGCAAACACATCTCCAAACATGAAATAAACACATGTCAAGAAGCCATGAGCAATTGGGAGGTGGATTTGAGGCACATGTGACAGCAGTGTCACTGAAGATGAGCAAATCTAGGTTCAATTACTGCTCAGATGGATGATCATGTGACAGACTACATGCATCTCATGTTAATTTGATAAATTAGTAACTCACTTACAAACTAAACTGCAAGCTTCTGGCTGGTTAGTCTTTCTACCCACAACAGAGATAGGGAATGAGTTGAGCTTCTGAGTATTGCAGGGTTGTAGCTCCAATCATCCCTCACAATGCTGGTTTTGTTCTACATCTGGAAGGCTGCATGTTCCCTACCTCTGCTGTAAAGGTTGCTCTAAGAAGAGCTCCTGATCTCAATGCAGCTGTCACATACCTAGTAGCATCTGTCTATCCACACTCATTTGAAAGTGCTAAGATTATTTTGGGAGGTACAGGTGACTCTGCAGAATCAAAATATGTTTGGAACAAGAGGAAAACAAACAGTTCTAGAAACAAATCCTTTGCAGCTAAAAGAAATAATTAATTAATGATGATAACAATTTGGTCCAGAAGCACAGATAACTGGAGAAATGAGCGGGGGGGGGGGGGGGGGCCTTTATAACTAGTACAGTATTGGTTATCACTGTAGTCACAAAGCTACACCTAAAAGAATGTTTGTGCCATCTAGCGGATTGAGAAACAATTGCACAAACAAATGCATCCAAAGTTTCATCTGATTATAATCATTATTGGGTGGGTGGGTGATTACCATCTGATCCAATTATGAATATTTGCTGTACAGATTGAGACCACCAGTGGTGGAATGTCAAAATTTTTACTACCCCACCGTGACATCATCACAGTGTGGGCGGAGCTGATGTCATGATGGCATGACATCGTGCACGGTGCCAACATTATGATGTCATGATGTTGTGGGTGGGACCAAAGGAAAAAATAAAAAATAAAATAAAAATAAACGCACAAACACACCCCTCAACCCACCCACCCACCCACAACACAAACCCGTAAATAAATTAAATAAATAATACATTAAAATAAACACACCCACCCACCCCAAACACAAATCAACCAGAGCTTTTAAACAAGAGCTAAAAGCTTATTCTGGCTAATCTTTCTCACACTAGGTTAGATGGAAGGAACTACAGAATGAGCTCACCACAAGATGGCTTCATTTTGGCACTTTTCAACAGCTAAAGAAGTTAGGTACTGTACTAAGTTTTGCTTAATCAGTTCTCTAGGATTACATGCCTTAATGTAAATGTAAAACAGCTGTATCTCCTTAAGGGTTCTCCAACTTGAACAGCAATTGGAACAGCACAGGTGTAGCTTATTGATGAGGTAACTCCAAGATTTTGCTTAAAAACCCCAAGCCAGGCCACCAGGCCTTTTTAGGAACTGTGGTAGTACATCAATATAGGTAAAGGTATTAAATACACATTAAAATACACACAGACACATCACATCCAAAGATGAGTCACTTACCCTGGAGAGCAGGCTACAGGGAGCTTCAGGCTAGCAGCTTCTCTTCCTCCTCCCCGCTTGGGAGGACAGCAAGGAGGCCGTGGATACGCGCCAAGCACTGTAGGCATGCATGCACACCAAGTGCTTGGCGCGCATGTGCAGTGGGGAAACCAGTGAAAAGGTAAACCCTGAAGGTGGTCCCCCCAAAAAGCTGCTATACTGGGGAAAGTTACTACTGGTTCTGGCAAACTGGTGCGGACCTGTTACATCCCATCACCACCCTTCCCTGAGCTGGTTTTAAATTGGCCTGAACTTATTTGTTCTCAAGCTCATGCAGGTATGTGTATGTTGCCAGATCAAGGGGGGAAGGAGGACTGCAAATGGGGGAAACAGAGGGCTAGGACATAAGCTGGGAAAGGCACTGTGCATTGCCTTTAGTTTTGATGATGACTTCAATGTACATGCAGATCTTTTGCTAGCTTCCTTGTTTCTGTTGTGTTCCCTGGGAGGTGTGTGCTCTATCCTTTACCCAGCTTCCATGAACCTATTATGCAGCAGCCAAAATGCATAATAGTGCTTCCACATCTGGAATATTAAAAGGAGGAAGGGGAGGAAGAACAGGTCCTACTGAGCATTCTTTGGGCCTGCTACCCAACTGCTGTATTTTGATCTTCTGGACTAAGGAACAGAACACACCCTCTGGAAACACAGCTATTTTATGAACCTCTCTTTCATAAACAATAACTCATTTGTGTTTGAGAAGCTCCCTTTTGGAAATAGATGAAAGAACATGAAAAGGGAACTGAGCACCTGTTTGTGGTGTAGACCGACCCTCCCCCAAAGACTGGAATGTATTGCAAGTTCACTTGGGCAACAGCATGCTATCAGCTAATCCTTCCAATCCAGCAGCTTTGTACTGTAAACATACTGGTTGTAAACATTACAGTTATTTCTATTAACTTAGAGGGGATCTCTTTATCCAAAGAGGAACTCTTGGCCTCACTTTGCTGGAAATAAAAAGATGGCATCTTTCATGTTCTAGAAACTCACAGAGGAACTGACAGCATGAACCAGAAGTTCCTTGGATGTGTCTAGTTGCTGAGAGGCCCCATAAACAATATGGATGTGACCGGGTATTATACTCTTCTCAGAGGATTATGTACTGAAGATGAGAACAGTGAAATTGTAACAGGCGAACTGGCTGTGTGAATAGTAACTTTGCTATATAAACCACCTAAAATAACATTTTACTTTAAGAAGCCATTTAATATGGAAATCCAGAACACTTTCTAACTGGAGATTTCAGTGCTATGAATGTGATGACAGCAATGCCACAGCCATTATAAAATGGGCAGAATCTCATTCAATGTGCTTTATACATTATCTTACACTACTCAATCCATTTAACAGTGGTACGTCGTAGGGAATCTACAAATCAGATCTCATTTAGTTAGTGAGCCGATAGCAAAACAGTGCATTAAGAGTACTGTATAGGCAATCAAACCCCAAATACTCAGCACAGACACATAAAATGTCATTTTATGTCAGATCTACTTAGACATCTGACCTCACTCTATGCCATTTTGTAGGAGGTACAATTTCAAGAAGCCAACTGGAAAAAAAGTTTATAACAATACCAGCAGAGCTATGTTTTAGAAGTGCACAAGCTAAGAAGTAGCTATAGTGAAGCAGCAGGCAGGTGATGTGTCACAAAACAGGCAATTATATGCTTGAAAATAGCAAACAGGATCCTAGCCCCAGTCTCTGTGTTGTTCTGATATTTAAAGGCAGATTAGCCAGAGGTCTGGTAAGCTCATTTGATGCAACTGGGGAATTAAAATTCAATGTGATCTGCATTTGTCTGATAATTACCAGAGCTAACATTGAAGCAATTTGTCTCCTTTTTTTCAAGGACACTGGGAAAGCATCTGTCTGCTTGATATAAGGGAATGCAGTGGCTTAGTGGTGTCACAACCGGAGCCTTGCTCTTGAGTAGGCCCAATTGTTCTTCTGAGTTGCAGCTCCCTGGCTGGACAACCCAGGCCTCAGATATGTCTACAAAAGGTATCATTAGGGCAAATAACCACTCCATCTTTTCAGGTATTTTAGAAGTACAGTTGTACATTGTTTAAAGAGCATAATGTGTTCCAAAGGATTGCTCTGTAAGCGAGTTTGCTGTTTAAGCGAAACACCATTGTAAGTGACCAATTATGACTTTTGGGTGGGGGGGATTGCGAACCCCGATTTATTTGTTAAGCGAGTTTTTGTTTCATTTTATTTGTTAAGCGAAGCGAACATTCAGAGAAAATTCTGCTCTTTAAGCGAGTTACTCTTTTAGCGAGGCACTCTTTATACAAGGTTTGACTGTATATTGAAGTACACTAGTATTTATTTATTTATTTACTATTTATTAGTTCATGTGATTCGTGTGATTCGCCAGTTACGCCTGCTCCTAGATTGGGACTCCTTGCTCATGATCACACACGCTCTGGTCACCTCCAGACTTGATTACTGTAATGTGCTCTACATGGGGCTGCCCTTGACGACCATTCGGAGTCTTCAACTGGTCCAGAATGTGGCTGCCCAGGTTGTGATGGGGTGTGTGCGGTATGCACATGCCTCACCGCTGCTTGGGAGTTACACTGGTTTCCAGTATGTCTCCGGGTGCAATTCAAGGTGCTGGTTATTACCTTTAAAGCCCTATATGGTAGTGGGCCAGGATACTTGAGACCACCTCATCCCAAGAACATCTGCCCATCCCACCAGAGCAGATCAGAGAGGCTCTCTAGTTGTTCCATCGGCCAGAGAGGCACATCTCTGGCACTAGAAGGAGGGCCTTCTCTGTGTCTGCTCCTGCCCTATGGAATCTCCTGCCAATGGAGCTACGTCTCCAGACAGAGCTGCTGCCCTTTAGGAAGAATCTAAAAACATGGCTGGCAGGACAGATATGGAGTGTGGAAGGTATAATGACCCCAGTACACTGGATGATCTGAGCCCCTCTCTTTCTCTACTTTTTTAATTAGTAGTTGTAGCATTTGGTGTGTTTTTAATCTGTTTTTAATCTTTTTTAGATTTTAACTTTAAATTTTAACAGTTTTAAGGTTTTTAGATGGAAGCTTCCACTCCCTAATTCTGGGCTCTACCTGCCCAGAGAAGGATAAGACTAACGTCCTCTGGCCGGGAGGAGGAATGTACTTCAGCTGCTTGTGCTGTGTTGTTTTTCTGACTGTAAGCCGCCCTGTCACCATGGAGAGTGGGTGGCGATATAAATCTAAATAAATAAATAATAAATTAGTTCAAATTTATATTGCCGCCCACTTGCTGTAGCGACTCAGGAAGGCTTACAAACTTGGTTCCACAAGTCTCATAGTTATCCAGTTTTTAACGTTGTGCAATGCATTGATCACACAAAGTTTAAAAAAGCCCTGTTCCCTTTCCAAAGAGGGAAGGGAACAGGGTAGCAATCCACCTGCCTCTTTGGAAAGGGCAGTGGGGATTCCACTCAGTGGGGATTTCCACAGAGGCAGGTGGATCACAGTGTGGGATCAGCTGCTTAGGTTGGGGATTGAACCGGGCACAACGTTCACCGACCTTCCCAGCCGGTGCAGTAAGTCAAAGCGCCGGGATCCAAATCCCGGCGTTTTGACTCACTGCACCGGCTGGGGAGGTCAGGGAACTTCAGAAACAGAACGGATCGGGTCCCCCAACCTCCCTGGAGCCGGCAGGGCTGCCAGAGAGCTCAAAATGGGTGAAAAAAACTTCCATTGTTTTTTGCCCATGTTGCCCTGTTGGCTCTGGGGAGGTCGGGGGACCCAATCCGCAGCTGCGGGGTGGCTGGGGAAGCCAACGGGAGACTCCTCCATTGGCTTCCCTAGCCACCCCACAGCTGCAGAGGCAGGGGCGGGTGGCTGGGGAAGCCAACTGGAGACTCCCTGTCAGGCTTTCCAGCCACCCCACCCCTGCCTATACCTTTAAAAGTGTCCCTATGGGCTGAGAGAATTTCAGCATCAATGGCCAAAAAAGTAATTTTTTCCAACCTCTGACTTGAACTCTAATGAACATTTCAGAAGAACCAAAAATGTTATCTCATCGGGTGGGTGGAAGGAGCACAAGACATTTGACCTTTGCAGAAAATTGCACAGGAAATGAAGGTCTTTATTCAAAACATTTTGCAAAGCCACAACTGGACCCAAAATACAAAACTCAACATTCGCCTGATGGGAAAAGTCTGTTGTTAATTAGAAACCCTCTGGTCCCTCCAGCATAAGATAACATTTACATTTCAGGGGGAGAAATCAAGTTGGGGCGGCCCAGCGAGTAAGCCTTGATGGCATCTGACACAAAGGACGAATCAAAGTGGTTTCAAATCTGCTCGCTCCTTTCTTTGCCTAATGACATTTCTCTCAGATATGAAGACGGTGGGATTTAAAAGTATCGCTTTGCCTGCCAAATGAATCTGTATGTCAGATGGCTGCAGATTTTTCTTCCCGCTCTACTTCTTTTTCACCACTTCAAACACCCTGCCAGATTTCTGCTCTGGAGGTTTCTTTTGTGGTCTGCAAACACTTCCTTGCTTTTCCTTTCCTTCTCCTTTCCTTTTTCGCCTTAAATGTTTTCACTTTTCTTAGATGCTAGGAATAAGATTGCAAACTTGATTCTGCAGGGTGTTTTATACTAGCTGCTTTGGTTTATCACAAAGACTCTCTTGTGTATTTCTTTGTCCTCATTATATTCATTTATTCATATCCCCTTGCTTTCTCCAATGAATCAAGGCTCTTTTCCTCCCTACATCCTATTTACAATATAATAATAATAATTAATTATTTGTTTGTTTGTTCAGATTTATATTACCGCCCACTTGCCGAGGCGACTCAGGGCGGCTTACAGTCAAAACAGCGACAGTACAGTAACAATCATAAAATATAACCTCACAAAACAACCAAAGCAGAACACAGACTAACTCCCCCTCTTGCCATTGATGGGGGCCTGGAGGTGGGGGCAAGGTCCTCAGCCGCCTGTCAGGCCATGGCATCTTTTCCCTCAGGCCATTAGTGTGGGCCCAGAGAAGGGGGCAATGTTCTCAGCCACCTGCCAGGTCATGGTGTCTACTCCCTCAAGCCGTTGGTGTGGGCCCAGAGGTGGGGGCAAGGTCCTCAGCCACCTGCCAGGCCATGGGGTCTTTTTCCTCAGGCCGTTGGTGTGGACCCAGAGGAGATTTTGTATCAGAAATTATTCTGGGCTGAACATTTTTTTTCTGGAGAAACTCCACTCAAGTGGTGCCTGAATGAGGCTCATTTCATGTCCCTAAGAGCTGGGACAGAGACAGGCACTCAAACCCTCATGCAGTACCCGGGTCTCGAACTGCCAACTTGCTGGCCATCCAGTTAACAAGGTGAGCTTCTTAACCACTGAACCACCATAGTCCCCATTATTATTATTATTATTATTATTATTATTATTATTATTATTATTATTATTATTATTATTATTATTATTATTATTATTATTATTATTATTATTATTATTATTATTATTTGGATTTGGATTTGGATTTGGATTTGGATGTCACCCACTCGACAATGTGACTCCGAGGTGTATGTGTGCTTATTTTTATTTTATTTTATTTATTTATTTATTATTATTTTCTTTGGCTCCGCCCACCACATCATGACATTGGCTCCACCCACAATGTCATGATGTCAGCTCCACCCAGATTGTGATGACATCATGGTGGGGTAATAAAAATTTTGACATCCCACCACTGATATGTACAACCCCTGTAAATCCACCAATCCCACCAGAATCACTGGTTGAGGAGGAAGAGTCATATCTCCCCCATTAGAAGGTGGCATGAAATTATTTAAACTGCAGTATATAATAGATGAAGCATTTTTTGTAGCTTGTATACCAATTGTAATATGAGATTTAAAATTCTGTTTAACTATACAGCTAAAGAAAGATTGGAGACAGTAAGAAGAAGAACCTGCTGGTGGGTTTTTTGCTGGTGGACAATCACTTCACCAGTTTAAAAGTTACCTTGCTAAGATAGTTGGGGGCTAAGTAGATCAAAAAAAGGACATGAATCACGTCATCCTTTCAAGGTAAAAATACAACTCCTTTCCCACAGATAACAAGAAACCTTCAGGGCAGCGTTTGAAGAACAACATTGCCACAAGATCAATGTATGATTATGTGTCATGGTTCTGTTGTATTGTTGTTATTTCCTTCTGTGCTCTACTTTACTGTACTTTTTAAAGAGTAATCCAATCTTCAAAAAAGCGACTAAGAGGTTATTTAAAGTAGTAGGTAAAATCCATGAGTAACATTAGCATATTTCTTCTTTTGTGTCTAGGTCAGACATTAAACTGATAAACTGAAGCCACCTTTTGGTGAATTCATTCTGTAGTTCTTTACGCCTGACCTAGTGTGAGAAATTCACCTGGTTGCCATTGTCTGGGGCACACCCAATTGAGATTCAAAAATACAATAGTTTTCAAGGAGGCTCTTTCTTTGTACCCCGTTATCATACTTAAACATTGTCACATTAATGATAATGAGTCACTTGTGGTGAAGAGATTATTAGTTTGATAATTTTAAAGCATTACTTTCCATGCTATGCACAGGTCATACTTTTTTGTATCCTAGTAAAGAAATACGGTAACATACACATAAATATTACAATTGAAAAAGCAAAATTTCCCTCTATCTATCTTGCTAACACCATTACTTCAGAGACAAAAACAATCTCATCCTTCAGTGAGAAAGCCAATTTCAAAATAAATTAAGATCATATTAAAAGCAGCTGCATAATTATATACAGAAATCAATATTACCCTTAATATGTGAAGCACCAGTATCATCTTATTTGTTACAGAGGTCCACACTTTATTATCTTTCTATAGAAATATTAGCCCAGAGCAATAGTACAATTCCACATCACCATGGTACTTAGTGAGATTAAATTAGAAAGTTCATTACATAGTGCCCTTTGGGAGGTCAGACTGAGATATTTCAAACACAATTTAACCCTGAAGCTGTTTGTTCTGGTTCCCTCACAAACTTTGATTTGTCATTCTTAGAAAAATAAGTGGGAAGTCATGTGAGCATATAAATTTGTTCTTATTACATGATGCCACGTCACCTCCTACTTATGACAACTCTACGAATGAGTGATCTCAAAAATGTTCTGTTCTTAATATCACATCTTGGAGACCACTCATTCATTGGGTTGCCATGAGTTTGGGGCAACTTGATGGCAAACAACAACAACAACAAATTATGTATATGCTCACATTACTTCCCACTTCTCTTCCTAGAAAACCCAAAGCAAAGTCAATGAGATGTTTTCAGTTACATTCCTGATTCCCCATCTATAAACCTGCATTGGAGTATATCAGGTTATTGTTCCATGTAACTCAACATTGTCTCTCTTTGAACTGGCAAGATTCTTCCAGATATCTGTAAAAGATTTTTGCTATCATTTGCTGTCTTGTCCTTTTTTTCTAGATATAACAATATTTGAATCTCAGGCCTTTTGCACAAAAATCAGATGCTCTACTACTTCAAAGTCTCTCTTATCCCTAAAGATTCAACGTGGAATCTTCAAATATCAAGCATATCAGAGAATTTTTAAAAAGTTGTAGACTTTAAAGACTAACTGCTGTATTTTAATGTTAGCTTTCATGGATCAAGTCCACTTCATCAGACCAGTTAGTCTTTAAATGATCAAGAACAGATCATGCCCTCTTCTTTATGACTATCTTTCAAGTGTTCAAAAAGTGCTGTCATAAATTACACTATTTTAGAGGGGGGAAATTCTTTCAAAACATTTACCCTCTAGGAAAACTGCACAAAAATAAATACATTGGAAAGAATTCATACAAAGCACTTTACTTCAATTTACTGTATATATTTTTTTGCCTACATCTTGATTTGCATAACAACCTAAATTGAATAAGTTCATAGAAAAATCAGAATACAACAAATCTTTCCTAGACATTTACTGTAGTATTCTTCTCACTGTTTTCAAATGGAAACATGTTATTTGGTAGTCAGGTAATAAGCTTAGACTACTGGCAACTGATGACTCCAATTTGTGAGGTGCTGTGAATCCATTCCATGATTTAGTCTGCAATTTGTGGGACCTATACAAAGTGCTGCAATATACAGGTATCCCCAAAGAGATTCAGCACCTTGAATAATTCCTGTAAAATACAAGTTAACTCTAAATTTGAAACAGGGCCACAAGCAGCAGTTGCTGTGCTACTGCTACTTCTTCCTTCATGTCCCAATCAAACCCTGGACTCCCAAAATGATGCCACTATCTTGGCTTTGTGATTGGTCAAACTTAAGTCTTCATCGGTGCATGTTTCTGGCAGTAGTCAGTAGACCAGTAAATGATGCATGTTTCCAGCAGTAATCGACAGACCAGGAAATGGTTTGTTAAAACTAAATTTTGCTTCTGGCAGCTTATAGACTGAGGTAACAGAGAATTGTGGGGTTTGGATAGTGAGAATTTCAATGTTGTTTGTTTCCGTCAGTGCAGCTGATATTATAGTGA
Organism: Furcifer pardalis; assembly: GCA_030440675.1. NCBI lineage: Eukaryota > Metazoa > Chordata > Lepidosauria > Squamata > Chamaeleonidae > Furcifer > Furcifer pardalis. The sequence goes on from CP126896.1 coordinate 85,977,441, forward strand.
GGCCAGGTCTAACAAAAATTCCACTTCCATACTGGTCATGAGGTCTCTCATCACTAGTTCCATTCCAGCCACTTGGGGTCTATACCTTGCTGTCCCATGATGTGTTTCCTGGAGCAGAAGTATGTCACATTTATATTTCCTGCACATGTCTGCTAGGAGGACTTACTCAAAAGTCCCTCAATATTTATTGAGATCATTGTTACGGTTGGTCTTGACAAAGACCTTTCTGGTGGATTCATTCTTCAGTGCCTTTGGTTTGATCCAGTGTTAGAAAGATTAGCCAGCAAGGTTGCCATCCAAGGTATGCTCCATTGTATTCACAATCTTCGTGGAGGCTCTCTCTGTGTACTCTGAGCCACAAGCTGCCCTTGTGCAAAACCAAAGTGGCCTGAGTTAAAACTATTCTGGCTTATGATTCTTCCCCCTTACTTCCTGCCTCTAGACTAAGTAGACGCTAATGCAGGGGTTCCCAACTTACAGCCCACGGGACCATTTCATGTGGGCCACACCTGGAAGTGGAAGCAGGCTTGTTTACGGCAGCCACAAAACACACCTGCTCATGCGTAAACGCGGTTATGTCAGCCATAAATGTGCCCACAGCTGTCCTAAAGGCGGAAGCAGGTGCATTTACTTCTGATTCTGGGGGCGTGGTCCAGCCCGCTCAGCTGTCTGAGGAGCGTGGTCAGGCCCACAGTATAAAAAGGTTGGGAACCCCTGCTCTAATGGATAATGGCAAGATGTCATGAGATACAGTTACTAAATAGTATTTCACTATTATTGAGCAGGGGTAAAAAAGGGTTGTTGGAGATGGGGTTGTGTTTTTTTTGGGGGGGGGTGGGGGTTGTGTACAGTTTTCAAATTTCCTCAGATTGATTTTAGGTATCTTAGTAATTTTAGTCTATAAATAGCTCTTTCTCTACCTTCACTTAAGTATGATCTCACTGGCCTGATAATTTTACTGTTTTACTGCATTATCACAAGGGTTGGCTAACAGTAGGAAAGGAACTGGAAAATAATCTGTATTATCAAAACATTTTTATTACAGAATTTAATTGCATTAATGATTCCATGGACTGCATGATGCTGAAGAAAGAATGACTATTTTGCTATGATAAAACAGTCATCCCTATGAGGTGTAGAGACACACAGTTTCTTTGTTCTTCATTATCAGTGACTAAATTTAATGAGAAAGTTACACAGTTGGATGGAAAGTTCATTGCCTGCTTAGCAAACCCAGAAGTTGGTACTCTTGATGATAACAGGAAGCCTTTTGTCATGTTGCATTTACAGCTGGCACATTTACGAGCCATAAATGTTCCAGTTCATTACAACTTAATATGGAGTCAAATTAAAAGTCCATATAATAATGATCAGGCTACCATTTAAGACTTTGCTGATAGTCTCTATTATCAAGAAGGCCATTGAGCAATGGAGGCAGAGAGAAAACTCAGCAAGGGCCTCATTAGCAGGACATCTAAATTAGCATGATAAAACAAAGGGACACTGTAAAGCAAATAAGAAGCATTCATTCCAGATGATGATTTACACTTAATGGTCACCCTTGCTCAAAAGCCAGTCATATCCTACTCTAGGGTTTGGTGCTCATCTCCATTTATAGCCAAAGAGACAGTACTGTCTCCACCTGCAGACATTTCCGTGGACATGTGGCAGGCATGACTAGATGTTGGAGTGCACGGAATGCTGTTTACCTCCCCACCAAAGTGGTTCCTATTTATCTACTTGTAATTTCTTGCTTTTGAACTGCTAGGTTGGCAGGAGCTGGGACAGAGACTGGAGCTCACTTCGTTTTGCAACACTCAGGTCTCTAACTGTTGACCTGCCTTTCAGTCACCAAGTTCTGCGTCTTAACCACTTGAGCCACCACAGTCCCCAGAAAATAGAACAATAGTGCAAGTTGTGTAATACGGAAGCTCATTCCATCATGCAGTACTCAGGTCTCAAACTGCTGACATGCTGACCTTCCAAGTCATCAAGTTCAGCGTCTTAACCACTAAGCAACAGCAGTCCCTGCAATTTACTCTTAGGCAGTGTCTAATTACCAACCTATTTTGAAATCCCTTGCTTTGGAAGATCTTCCTGTTCTCCAAGATGTGTATGGTCTCTCCATAGCTACAGTGTACTGAAGGAAAGGAGTATTCTGCACTTAGAAAGATTTTTGTCTTCCACAGAATTATAGCATCATGGTTCTGAATGGACCAAATGCTCCATTTCTCATATGCCACAAAAGGAGATAGTCGAAGGCTTCTAAGCCCCTCTGTGACATCCGAGAAGTTAAACCAATGACAGTAGGAGGAACTGTGCATACCTGCTCAATTAGTTTTTAGATTTAGATTTTAAAGTTTTAAATTGAGGGGTTTTTTTAGGAATGCTTTTAAGAGTATTTTATTGTGGTTTTTTATGAATTGTGAGCAGCGCTGGGTCACCTCGGTGAGGAGGGTGGTTGTTAAGTATGAATAATAAATAAATAAAATAAATAAATATAGCTATACCTCAATCAGAGTAAATTGCCAAATTGTATCTGCAGCCTTTAGATTGTAATAATTTTATATTCTAATGAGGTGATATTTTTGTGAATTTTGTGAATTTGATACCTTTCACTTTTCACACTTTTTTGGTCAAAGCACTATTGCATTTGTCATTTGTATGTGTGTGTTTCACTTTCTGTAGATCTCAAGAGTATGTCTATGAAATGAGAAACAGACTTGTTAACCAAGAATTGGCAAGTCCTCCAAGAAGTACTCTTATTAAGCAATGATTTTTAAAAAAGAACAATAAAAATCTAAAAGGAGAAATAAATATCTTGCTTTTGCTGAATATTTCTGAGAGCATCTGTTTTGCTTTATGGTGTAGGAAGCTGAGCTATATAGCTTTTGGGCTTAATGATTAATGATTAAAGTACAAATATACATTTTTGCATCAGGCAGAAGATTGACAAAGTATTTATAGAAAAGTTTTGGAAAATTCAAAGTAATTAGCCCCCAAAGTAGAGCAGAACATATTTGAATTGCTGGCATGCAGCAATTGTTGGAATCAAACAAGAAACTGTGGAGTCAAATCAGAAAACTTAAGAAACATGCAAGACGAAAGAGGGGGGGAGTATTAATTTCTTGGTTTGTTTATGACAAAGATGAGCAAACTATAGGATATGGACTGTTGGAGCTCTGAAGAATATAAAGTTTACTGTAATGGTCTCTACATGGAGTTGCCTCTCAGAAATTCCAATGGGTCCAAACTGTGGTAGCCAGAGTTATCACTATTTGGTCTGTCCACCTTCATCCATCGTTACTGAGGAAGTCACACATTCACACATACAAAACAAGCTTACATCGCTGTTAATGAAGCCATGCATATAGTGACAGGATGCCTCAAACCTACACCAGTTGAGAAAATATACCCTCTTGTTGGTATCAGTCCACCTAAGATCAGGAGAGAAGTAGCAGCGGGAGCTGAAAGAACTAAGCAAGAGAATGACCGCCAACACGTTCTGAACAAATATGAGCCTCAAATCCACCAGCTCAGATCCAGGAAGAGCTTTATAGCAAGAACAAACATTCTTGAGGATACACAAGAGCAAGACCAAATTAGAAGATGGAGGAAGAAGCTCACTGGACAAGGAACTACATTAAATGAGGATGTAACTGAGGAACTCAACCTCGCCTATGTCTCTTGGAGAACTCTGAATAGGCCCTCAGCCTATTGGAGTGCCTAAATGTAAGACCAACATGCTTAAGTGAGGACTGCTGGCAGACAACAACACATGGTGTGAATGTGGAGAGATACAGAATCCAGCTCATTTACTGGTCTGCTGATTGCTCCCAGAGCATGAGGACTTGAGTTTGGGCAATGACAGACTGAAGAGAGTGGCTTCAATTTGGCAGTCCAGGGTTAATAACTGGCTGTTACTTTCCATTCATTTGGCAGCAATGTTTTTACTGTGGGACAATGACACAAACCCATAATCAATTCCTCTCATTTTGCTGACACTTATTAAGGTTTAACTTGGTCTAACATTTTTTCCTGAAAAAAAAAAGAGATTTGCCAGTGGACAACCTCAAGCCACAATTGTCTCGCTTATCTTTCCACATCAGCTTGGTTTGACTTTCCTTCTAAAATAATCGAAGACCCCACCAACATAATAAAGTGCAGAAATAAATCAAGGTACCTGGGCACCAGAGGAAGAAAATTGAAACAGACTCTGCTATGGGGTTATAAGAATGTAACAGTAATTAAAGCAATCAATGATTTGCTTCCTTTTAATGTAACCTGAAATGTTTATTTTTAAGTAAACAAAAACAAGGGAAAGAACTGAATGCCACTGACGTATCACTTAGTTGACAGAAATAAATTAACAAGAAGTGCACACTCATTTCCTTGTTGCTCACCACTACTGTCAATTCCCGTAAATTGTTTAACATAATTAACATGATTTTGAAAACAGGCATGTTAGTGAAAAAATTAAAAATAACTTATTTCAAGTTAAATATTTAACAATGTGTTCTTTTTTTGTTCAATGTGAGCAAGAGTAATGAAATTAAACATTAATCTGCAGGAAATGTCTTTGAGTCAGTTCGAAATGTATTCAATGTTACACACTATCAAAAAATAAATAAACAGAGAAGAGAGAGAATCTAAACTTGAATGGAATAAGAGTGTTAGGAAATGATGCCAAACTGGAACTAAAGCTGACTTTAAATAATAATGTGGAGTGACAAATTTCACTTGGAGATGCATGATTTATTTTTATTTTTTTTTGGCATGAGTACCATATTATGCATTAAATGAAAGAAGAGGGCGACCATATTAAATAAAAGGATGAAATATCCCACCTGTGGGAAGAAACTATAACTTTAGGGTAAAGGTCTCCAGCTTAAGGGGAAAGACACGATACAGTGTTCAAAATTATCCATCAGTTGAAATCGTGTTGCTTTGTTACCTATGCAGAACAAAAACAGTGCAACATCTACGGTAGCTACTTTTAGCCAGCAATTAATGAGTTGCCAGAGACTGTGGTGGCTCAAGTGGTTAAGACACTTAACTTGATGACTAGAAGGTCATCAGTTCGAGACCAGAGTACTGAACAATGGAGTGAACTCCCATCTCTATCCCAGATCCGCCAATCTAACAGTTTGAAAGCAAGAAATTGCAAGTAGATAAATTGGTACCACTTTGGTGGGAAGGTAAACAGAGTTCCGTGCACTCCGGTGTTTAGTCATGCCTGCCACATATCCATGGAAACATCTGTAGACACAGACAGCACTGGCTCTTTGGCTATAGCACAGAACCCTAGAGTCAGATGCGACTGGCTTTTGAGCAAGGGTGACACTTACCTTTTCCTAATGAGTTGGGATTCTTAAACTGGCTACTAAGCACACATGCCCCCAGGTATCCCACTGGCAACTCATTCATTGCTAGCTAGAAACAACTGAATGTCATTCCACATCCCTTTTCACATTCATAACAAAATGACCAGGTTTGAGACATGTTGTGGATGGCAAGATATTTTTTCTCCTTCTATTAAAATAATAGAACATGGGTCATTCACTAAAGCTGGATGTTGGAAGGTACAAAAGAGACAGAAGGACTTTGTTCTCAAAGCATAGGTTTAAAAGTGAAGCTGAAATCTCAGGGTCTCTTTGGTCTCTAGGCAGGTCTCTTGGGTCTTTGGGCAGGAAACCAAATTTCACTGACCAAAATCCTACTCAGGGTTTACATACACATGAAGGTGAGTCACACATGCTTTTTGCTCATCTGGCATACCTCCATTTGCACAATTGGCTCGGCAATCTGTGCTTGCTCCTACAAGTGAAGAAGACTCTTCTTGATGGAAGAAATGTCTCCATATATTGTTGGTCAGCCACACCCATCGCCCCTAACTAGTAGAGCCCATGGTGAGAGATGCTGGGAGGTATAGTCCAGCAATATATGAAGCAATGTTTTGTTTATTTCTAGTTTAAGACTAGGAAATATCTGGCCTATTCCTTTGTCAAACATCCATTTAGCTCGGGCATTCTGGGAGCTGTAGAGCAGATAAGTAATATTTCCAAACTCTGACAGATAACAGAAAAGATGGCTGCAAACCTAGAGAATGACTGCCAATCAAAGTAGAAAGTATTATACAGGTACTTGGTTGGCCAACTGTCTGACTCAATGGTATAAAGCTGCTTCCTGTCATTAAGTGCTTACTGCAAATAACAGCTCTTGCCATCCTCTTGTGCAGGGGTGCATTTTACTTCCACTTCCGGGAGCAACAGCAGTGGTGCAGACTGGATGAATTGGCATTGGGGGCTGGATCTGTCCCACAGGCTGCAGTTTGGGCACCCCTGGTTTAAGCAGAGAAAATGACAACCTAAAAAATATATCACATCCTGTTGCAAAACAGATTGCAAGGTGCATTTCACTTCTGCTTCCGGTGGGAGGAACCACATGACTAGCCCGCTAAACCACGTGATCACCTCATGGCCCGAAATGTTTGGACACTCCTGCTCATGTGGGTTGGTTGTTCAAAATTGTGAAAATATCTTTCAATTTTGGGACATCTTTCTCATGCACCACAATCTTGTTTAATAACTTTCAAAGAAGGATCATTTCTGTTCAGTTGTACCCCCTTAGGACAGGGTGCTGAGACTGAAGTCCTCAGAAGAAGGCAGAAGGCCTTCATATGTAACTGGGCTGGTGTAAGTGAAGCAATTCTTATTACTATCTAAAGAGAGTTGAGGAAACTTTCGAATCCAGGATCTATAATCATCATATTATGCTACTGATTTTGTTGAAAGATATTTTATTCTAATTATTAAACCAGGGGTGCCCAAACTAGGCACCTGGGATGGATCCGGGGCCCCGATGCCAATTCATCTGGCCCATGAAAAACTTCCAGGAGTGGCAAGGATGGTGTGGGCTGGATGAATTGGCATCAGGAGCTGGATCCAGCCCATGGGCCGTAGTTTGGGCACCCCTGGTTTAAGCAGAGATAATGGCAACTTAAAATCTATCACATCCTGTTGCAAAACAGATTGCAAGGTGTGTTTTAATTCCACATCTGGTGGGAGGCTCCATGTGACCGACCCGCTAAACCATGTGACCCGCCAATGGCCTGAAAAGTGTGGGCACCCATGTATTAAACTGTTGTATGAGTTATTTTCTTTTACTTTGTTTCTTTGTCTCCCTATTTTTGTCTTTGTCCCTTAACTTATGTTACTGTGTAAATGTCTTAGGCCACCACACACTAGTTTGGGGGAAATTCAGTGAGTGATGGGCGGGGGGACATAACTTGGACACCATGACTTAAAACTTCAACCAAAAAGGAGAGGATTGAGAGGAGAGTCAGCAGAAGACTCACTCCAATTTTGGTGGGTCTAGGTGGGTCAGGAGGTACTTTATGCCCCCAAAAAAATCATTCATTGAATTTTCCTCACAGCCAGCTGGAGGTGGCCTAAGGCCTTTGCACAGTACTGTACATTTCCATGAGGCCATTGCAGTTTTGAGATCTTAACAAAAAAATTCAAGTTAAAAGCCTTTATTCAGTAGGAGGTCCTATGAAATTTGCCTGTGAGAACATCCTAAAGAGATAACTTGTCCAAAAACAAGGGTGGATGGCAGGCAGAGCAGATGTGGCACTAACTTAACTTTGGAGATGACGCACTCAACCCTTTCCTTATCCAGAAACACCTTGGGCTTGGCTTCATAAAAATCCAATCCACTTTACTAGAAGCTTTTGATTTCCTTTGCAGTTTAGTTTACTATCTCTTCTGTACCCATTCCATTTATCAGTGCCCTAAACAAGGGAGTGTGCGCCTCCCTGAAGTCTTCAAGAGGACATAAATGTTCCTTACACCCTGCAACATTGCACACCTCTATCTTAACTGTGGTTAATCTTAACTGTGATATGAGAAAACAAGTGTCTTAAGTCATGGTTTGAAGTCTTTTGAAATAAGCCAACTTACAGCAATGGCTTAATGATCATAATAAAGACTAACTAGAGGTTGTCCAAAAGGTTCACAAATAAACTGCAATTTTCTAAATAGATATTTGAACGCTTCCGAAGAGTTTCTCATAAGTGCACCAGAGAAGAAAAGGAATGGTGAGTGTGCTTGGTCAACATGTGCCCTCACAATCTGTACATATGATCCTGGTACAAAGAATGACACCATTTGAAAAGCACCTTAAGTTACAGGTCATGTACCTTAAATAATATGGTCTGGTTGGGCATTAACAAGATGTAGAACTCTACAATCCAATCCCCATATGTACATCTGCTCAGAGGTACATTTTGCAGACTGCTATATGGCTTACTTCCAAGTATACATTAGATGGAAGCTTCAGAAGACTACAAAAATAATTCTGATCTGCAAAGATAAAAACAATATTTTTGTTGGCTTCATACAAACCCAATCTACTTTATTTTCATTTGCAATGAAAATGAACTTACAAATAGCAGGAGACTTAAAAAAAAGATATGTTCTAAATCTAGTCCTTGTCAAGTTCAGGCATTAGCATCAGCTGTCAACCGTTAAGATGCTAGTTCTGCCTATAAAAGCTCTGAACCCTGAAATTATTATTCAGCGATCATCTTCCAAAAGAAAAAGAAAAAAGAACTTCATGCATGTTGAAGCAGATGGTCTGTGGTTAATGTTTCCTGTATCAAAAATAATGTATTCATGATTGTAGAAGAACAACTTCTAAAAGCTGCATGGAAAGCAAATATTAATTATCCTATAAGAACATTGCCTATTCACAGGGCTCCCCAAAATCATTATTAAACAAATGTAGACATTTAGAAGAGTCTACCTGCGAACAGACTCGGCAGTGTTTGTATATCTTTAAAATGGAGTTGGCTCAGTTATCTGTGATTAATTCTTCGGGGACCACAGACATCCTTATTTTTCCTGTATTGCTATCTGGTCTTAATAAATTAATGAAGTGTTAACAAACTATTCAGCTGAATAGTAAATTAGAATGTGTACTACTGTGGATGAAAGTCTTCCCATTCTGAAACTGTTGGATTTTTTGTTTTGATTTATTTTTTCAGTCTGGCAGAGTTTCCTTGATCAAGGTAATGATCTATTTCCACCCAAAAAAATTTTTTAAGCCTCTAGGCCAGGGGTGCCCAAACTAGGGCCAATGGGCCAGACCCTGCTCCTGATGCCAATTCATCTGGCCCGCTCTACCCTCGTCACTCCCAGAAGTGGAAGTCAACTCAGGGCACCCCTGGTTTAAGCAGAGAAAATGGCAGTCTAAAAATCTATCTCATCCTGTTCCAAAACAGATTGTAAGGTGCATTTTACTTCTACTTCCAATGGGAAGAACCATGTGACCACTGAACCATGTGTCCAGCCTGCAGCCCAAAAAGTTTGGCCACCCTTACTCTAGGCTGCGGTGCCCAAACTTTTCAGGCCGCAGGCCAGTTGTGTGGTTCAGGGAGCTGGTCACTATGGCCCAGGGGCCAGATGCGGCCCTCAATGCCAATTCATCCAGCCCACGAAGCCCTCGTTAGTCCTAGAACTGGAAGTAAAATGCGCCCATTCATGCATATTTTATTTCCACTTCCAGGAGCAATGAGGGCTTTTATGGGCCAGATGAATTGGCATTGGGGCCTGCATCCAGCCCCCAGGCCATAGTTTGGGTACCTCTGCTCTAGGCTTTGGCCTGGTTTAGATGTAATAGAAAGCTAGGGCTTCTTGCTGAATTAAAGAGATTTTTCCCTGCCCTCTTCTTCTTTTCTTTTTTCATGTTAGAATTGAAGACAGAGAGTTCTTGGTTTTAAACAAACTACAGTTTCCTGTAACATGTGAATTTAGGAAACTGTGATTTCTTTAAAACCAAAATAGTGAGCAAAGTAGGATCTGAAATGACAATTTTATTCTGGTTTATTTTATTATTAATCATATTTAAACAAGCCACAGCTCCCAAATTCAGACATCACTGGGAATTGTGGTTAGTTTTTATTTATTTTATTTATTAATCAAATTTATTAGTTCAACACATCATCAGTCTTTTCCTCTGATACAAAAGAAAAATGGGGAGGAAGCAATATGAGAGACTGAGACTTGTTCGACTTCAATCAGTAAGAATCTGCATGATATCTGAAGAGGGCATTTATCTGCATATAGCGAGAGGATTCTCTTGACTGGACAAATTACTGTCCCCATCAAATTAGGCAACTACCAAGCTTGGTAACCCTGATGGCTCATTAGAGGGACAAATACTGAAGATGAAGTTCAAGTATTCTGGCCCCCAAATGAGAAGAGAGGACTCATTAGAGAAGGCATTGATGCTGGGAAAGATAGAAGGAAAAAGGAGAAGGAGATGCCAGAAAATGAGGTGGATAGATGGCATTGTAGATGCAATGGGCCTGGCAGTGCGGCCTAGCCTGGCCTGGCCTGGCCCGGCCCAGCAGTGTGCATGGCCTGGCCTGGCACAATGGTGTGGCGGCAGTGAGGGAGCAGCATCAGCGGTCAGCGAACAAGCAGCGGTGACGGAAGAGCAGTGGTGAGTAGCAGCAACGCAGAGGTGGAGGGCGGCGGGGTGGCATGATGGCGTGGCATGGGGTGACTCGAGTGAAGGCCACCACCGCCGCCACTGCTCCAAAGACTGAGGCCGCTGAGGGCCGCAACAACCAGCCGTCGTGCCCTTCACTGCAGCCCAAAATGGCTGCTGGTAAGTGCACATGCGTCAAAATACCATTCAACACATGCACGCCTACATTATTCAGCGTGCATGCATCAAATGGTGTTTTGACACATGCGCACTTACGAGCAGCCATTTTGGGCTGCAATGAAGGATGGCCAGAGAGGCGACCGAACCGGTAACCTAAAAATAAAATAACCACCCTGGGTGGTCTCCAGGGAGGGTTACTACCCCCCCCCCCCTCAAGAAACCACTGGGGATTGTTACTACCAGTTCAGTAGAACCAGTCCAAACCAGCTGCTGCCCACCACTGAGTTGTATCCAACTCTAGGGATCAATTACCATCTCTGTTTACAGCCAAAGAGCCAGCGCTGTCTGCATCTGTAGGCATTTCTGTGGTCATGTGGCAGGCATGACTAGATACCGGAGTGCATGGAACACTGTTACCTTCTCACCAAAGTGGTACCTATTTATCTACTTGCAATTTCTTGTTTTCAAACTGCTAGGTTGGCAGGAGCTGGGACAGAATGGGCGTTCACTCCATCATGCAGCACTCAGATCTTGAACTACTTACCTGCTGACCCTTCCAGTCGTCAAGTTCAGCGTCTTAACCACTAAGTCAGTGCAGTCCCTTAAGGGAGACCTTTACCTATATAATACCAATACAATTCCAGTGGCAGATAGGGGTGCAATGATCCATGGGGACGCAGGGGGTCGGAATTGACTGTGCGACTGAACAACAACAAAAATATAATACAGTAAAACCTCGCATAAAGAGTACCTCACTTAGAGAGTAAGTTGCTTAAAGAGCAGAATTTTCTCTGAACGGTCACTTCGCTTAATAACTAAAACTAATCAAAAACTCACTTAACAAATAAATCGGGGTTCGCAGTCCCACCACCACCACCAGAAGTCACAATTGGTGTTTCACTTAAAGAGCAAACTCACTTAAAGAGCAATCCTGTGGAACGCATTATGCTCTTTAAGTGAGGTACAACTGTACCCTAATCCTCATCAGAATGAAATACTTTTCTTGTCACTTTTTAACTTAAAATTTTCCTTCTTGAACCCCTTTTTTCTCCACAGTGGAAAGGTATGAAGAAGCGTAACCCTCATGATGATTTGACAAAGGAGTGGGGAGAATAGCCTTATATGAGTATCTAGATATCTGAAGCACAACGGGACTGTGGTGGCTCAAGTGGTTAAGACGCTGATCTCGATGACTGGAAGGTTAGAGTTTGATTCCCGAGTTAGCTCCGTTTCTGTCCCAGCTCCTGCCAACCTAACAGTTCAAAAGCAAGAAACTGCAAGTAGATAAATAGGGACCACTTCAGTGGGAAGGTAAACAGTGTTCCATGAACTCTGGCATTAAGGCATGCCTGTCACATGTCCATGGAAATTTCTGCAAAAGCAGACAGAGCTGGCTCTTTGGCTATAAAGAGAGATGAGCACTGAACCCTAGAGTTGGATACGACTGGTTTTTGAGCAAGGGCACCCTTTAGTGAAGCACAGCAGCTAATGAGACATTCATCCACATCCTATAGATTTAATCTGTGACAGGATTTACTGAGTTTACCGGTAATGAGTCCCCCCACCCCCACTTTAGCACAATAGAGATCATGTTCCAAAATATATAACTAATTTTTATTTCCTTTAAATAAAGAAGATTCAGTTAGTGATGACAGACAGCAGGAATGAGTTTTGTAATCATTGTTTATCTGCATGAATAAATCATGTGCTCAGCTATTAAACTGTAATTGCAATTTCTCTAATTTCAAATTCACTGCTCTAAAAATTAAGAACATGTTTGATTACTTGAAGGGCCAAACAGATGGTCAGCTCTAATAGCAATTAAGTGGCTGCAGTGGCTCAGTGGTTAAGAAGTTCGCTTTGTTAGCCAGAAGGCTGGCAAGTCGGCAGTTTGAGACCCGGGTACTACATGAGGGATTGAGTGCCCATCTTTGTCCCAGCTCTTGGAGACATGAAAGGAGCCTCATTTGGGCGTCCCCAAGCAGAGGTTATCCAGCAAAAAATCCTTTCAACCCAGAATAATTTCTGACACGAAATTATTATTCTTAATAGCAATTACTGTCTGAGAACAGTGGGGAAAGTGCGTAGGTGAATGTCTGCAACAGTTCATGGGTTTAATGTAAGATACCAACCAAAACCTAGTTTTTCATCCTGTGTTAGGAGAGATTATTCTTTCTGGATCAGAGTTTTAGCCTGCAAAATTCACTAGACAATAGGAAGATATTAAATTTGCCACACAAACTTTGCAAGTCACCCCCACTGAAAAGTCTCTCTCCTCATAATGTCTGTTATGTTTTAGCTTCCTTCTCTTTGTCTCTTTGTCTTTGTATGGCCTGCCTTAGAGGCTGACGGGAAAGTCCATTAGTATATGATTATACCCAGAAACCAAGGTTTTAAAAGAAAAAATATGTATAATTCTGAGTACACAGAAAGAGCCTCCTCAAAGATTGTGTTATTTTTGAAACACAATTGGGCATACCCAACACAAAGTGGCGGCTTTGTGTTGCCAGCTAATCTTTCTCACACTAAGTCAGGCAAAAGGAATTGCACAATGAACTCACCAAAAGGTGCCTTCATTTTGGGAGTTTCACATCTGGACTAGAGATGGAAAAAGAAGATTCTCTTGCTTCTGCCTATGTTACTGCCTGGTAGAATGTGCTTCTGATGCAAAGGTGACCATAGGTATTCCTGGTATATATCTGAGAGCTGTAGACCAAACGACAAATGTTTCTGATCTCCTTTCTCAGATTTTCATATCAAGCATTTTATTGATTAATGAAAGGAGCCTCATTCATGTGTCCTCTGAGTGGAGTTTCTCCAGCAAAAATCCTTTCAACCCAGCGTAATCTCTGACACAAAATTATTATTATTATGTCAAGAAATCTTGTTCCCACCATGATAAGAGTAAAAGGCCAACTTTTCCACCATCTGAGATGGGGATTATTATTTAGTAAACACTGCAATTGTTACCTGATTCCATTTTTCCCCTTGGTCATAACATTCTAGCTGAGCATTCTCCTTCCCATATGAGAACTCCTCCAAAGAAATTCTGTCCCTGCCTAACACTTTTAAATAACATTCATGTCCTTGCCAGGTGCGTGGAAGAAATTTAGCAATGTAGTAAACATTTCAGGCTCACAGTTTATTGCTCCTAATTCCAAAGAAAAGCAACACAGGCCTCAACTGTCCAAGATAAATGGTCAGTTTTGTCCTTCTAATAATAGAGAACAGATGCTAAAATGTTTTTAGAATAGCAGAAAGGAAAAGAATATGTGGATGTCAGTTGATTATATCCAGAATAATTTCTGACATGAAATTATTATTATTACCACCCTAGGTTAGCTTCTCCTCCTCCAGAATCCCTGAAGGCTTATCATTAACCTTGTCTTGTATGAAGACTAAAGTGAATTATATTATTTCCCATAATTTAACTATGTGCATTATGCCTATAGATGGAACAGAATTTGCCATCTGTTGGCATGCAGCATGCTTTTCCTTGCATTTGTTTGAGACCACTTCTTCTCCAGTACAAACTAAAATGAACTCAAGGTGGTCAGTTGATATACTGAGAGAACAAAACAAATGTCTCTGAATTTTGATAGCCAAGAGCAAAGAGCCATCTCTAACAAAGATGGAATAATGATTCCAACCAACATGTTTGTGACTTTTGTTTTGTCTGAGTAGCAAAAGCAATAGGGAATTCTTGGTGTAAACGTTCATGGGTGAAGCCCACAAATGTATCCGATGTAACTTTATGGACTGCAACCTATGAACATTTATGCCAAATAAAAATCTGTCAGTCTTTAAGGCAGGGGAGACCAACCTACAGCCCACGGACTGGACCCAGCCCACAGCACCATTTCATGTGGCCCATGACAATGCCAATGATGCACCAGAAGTGGATGCATTTACAACAGCTGTAAACATGCCCACGCATGCACAAACACGCCTCTGGCTGTCGTAAATACATTTACAACAGCCACAGATGCATTTTACAAACGTGTTTATGGCAGGGGGAACCACGTGACCAGCCCACTCAGCTGTCCAGGGCGCGTGGTTGGGTCTGCGGCATAAAAAGTTTGGGAACCCCTGCTTTAAGGTGTCTCAAGAGTCTTTTACTTTTCAACAAGTCTGGTGTCTCACTAAACCTAACTAGCATTCTTTGGGGAACGTTTGAAATAGTCTGCTTTCCATGTAAGTTTACTTCTGTACCCCAGTGTATAGCAGGTTCAGGACCACAGTTAACAAAAAGACATTCAGGATGAAGAGGAGCCAACTAGCAGCTGATCCCCCCTAAGCCAATGGAGTTTCCTCATGGTCTGACTTTTCCCTTTGATGAAGCTAGATAGGAAGCCACAGGTCAACTTTTTACTGTTGAGCTGGTGGTGTTACCACCACCAGTCCATTGTCTCATTTTTGATGAACAATGACTGGATAGTGGTGTTTCTAGATGACACTGGAAAGACAAACGCAAGCATCACAATGTAGATGGAGAGATGTGAGCATGTGAAGGCACCTTCAACACTAATAGAGAACATAGCAAGATATATGTTCATGCACATGTCTTTTTCTCACTGTGCTATGGGCCAGATACAACAAAAATTAATCATATCTAAGTCCTATCAAAACCAGTGGTAATTCACTAAATTTATCGTGACTCACAATCTGGCATAGTGATGGAGCCCCAGCTTTCTCACTGCATGAGACAAGAGGAATATTGCTGTGATATATATCCTCATTGTGACACTCATACACCTCGCTGCCTGCCCTCTGTTTCACTCAGAAAGGTGTTGTTGTTTTTTAAGAGCACTGACATGGCCAATCAACTCATCCGCAGAATCAAGGCATTTTGGATGTGTTGTTGTGGAAGAAGGTCCATGCAAAACAGATGGCAAGTGGTAGCAAGAAAGGGGGATAGATGGTACCCATTTTGGAAACTAAAGCTCTTTAGAGTAGCGTTTCCCAAACTATGATCCACAGAGCACTGGTGGACTTCAATTCCCAGCAGCCTAAGTCAGTACATTAGCTGATCAGTGATTTGGGGAATTGACTAAGGCTTCTGGGAATTGAAGTCCAAAACCAAAGACTAGGAAACACTGCTTTAGAGCTTTCACAAGACTTTCTTAATGGGGAGGGTGCTCATAATTTTCTGCTCTTTGTAGTCTACACCCTAAGAGAAGGGCTAGCCATGACCCTGACAGGAAGTTAGCCCAGTCAACATAATGATACTGATTTCTCCATAAACCTGCATACAATCACACTACACTTTAAATCCAAAGACTTCCAATGATTCTTATTCATCATTAGATTTAAATGGGGCACCATCACTATTTTTAAAATGAGTTTTCCATCAAAGGTGCCACGTACTCATTTCCTATCATTATATGATTTGCATAAATGACAAGCTTCCACCTACTTTCTGTCTATTAATTCTCTTACTACAGATATCACTTACATTGTCTTCTTTTTACAAAAATTAGGAAGTGCAAATATGCATCTAGCAAAGCATTTTTAGAACGGTCATATAGCTATACAGTACCTAGTACTATAGTGGGCTGATATAGAGCCAATTCAATACTGTTTTAATGTCATGTGTAAACACATGTAAAGAAATATAATCCAAATTAAAGTCAACCACATCCACCATCTGTCTTTTATCTGTACACACAGTTGCCAAGTATTTAACAAATGCACATGGCAAGAAAAAGACGGGCCTGGACCAAAAGAATCTTCACATCCTGAAAGAAAAAGGATGAAGGAACATGAACTGGCTTGAAAAAAGGAGTTATGACAGCTAACACTATTCCTCATCACTTCCAGATGTTAAACACTAAAGATAAAACTAATCTGAGTTCTTGAAATTGTTTTTACCTGAAAACCTCTTTATTTATTCCATGTGGTTAGCTCTGAAGAATTACACATAATATCTTCCATAATGCCACTTTTCAATACCCACGTCAGAGTCTGGGAAAGTTACTTTTTTGTATACATCTCCCAAAATCCATGTGTGGCCAGAGAGACCTGTAATCCCGAAAAAATTACATTTCCAAGACTTCTTCTTTCACTTCTTGTAGATTCCAAGTTTCATCAGCTATATTTTCATCTCATCCAATTTGTGTTCTTTTTGATACCTTATTTTTTTTCTTATAGTAATTAAACTTATATACTGCACCATAAAGCTTAGTGCATTTTGCCCCAACACTCTGGGTACTCATAATACCGACTTTGGAAGGGTGGAAGGTTAAGTCAACCTTGGTTCCTGTCAGGAGCAAACTCACAATGTTTTGGCTGCAGTACAGCAGTTAAACCACTGTGACAGCAGGGTTCTACTGATTGTATTTACAAGGAGTTGAGAAACTTTGGCTTGCAGATAGAGTACCTCACTACTGGCCCTGCTGGGAATGGGTCACTTATAAGAGGTCTAGTGGACCAAACCATCAGGGCAGACAAAGGCTCTTCACTTTGATATCTGCTGGGAGTATTATAATCATATCAGATAAGAATATGTCCTTGCTCATAAGTGATGTTAAGTATATACAACCCAATGAAATGCCTTGACCAGAGCAACTCTAGCAGCTGTGGAAGCCAGAGAGGGAGCACACAACTGTGTTTAGCAAACATCCTCTGGTTACTATATGAGTGCCAGATTTTTTGCAAATGAGGTACACTCCCTCAAAGGAGAAAGATTTCCACTGTGCCTGTGTGTTACCTGCTGTCAAGTTGGAACCAACTTATAGCAACCCTAATAAGGCTTTCAAAGTAAGTGAGATATTTAAGGGAGTGGTTCTAGGGACTGCGGTGGCTTAGTGAAATGCAAGAAAGCAAAGTGATTGTCTGATGAGGCTCTACAAATAGCTGAAGAAAGAAGGAATGTGAAAAGCAAAGGTAAAAGAGAAAGATTCACTGGACTGAATGTAGAATTCCAGAGAACAGTAAGGAGAGATAAGGAGGCCTTCTTAAATGAACAGTGCAAAGTAATAGAGGAAAACAACAGAAGGGGAAGGATTAGAGAGCTCTTCAAGAAAACTGGGGAAATTAAGGGAACGTATCAAGCAAAAATGACCATGATAAAGGACAAAAATGGTAGGGACCTAACAGATACAAAAGAGATTAGGAAAAGATTGTTTTGTATTATTGTAACCTAGCAGTTCGAAAGCAAGAAATTGCAAGTAGATAAATAGGGACCACTTCAGTGGGAAGGTAACAGCGTTCCGTGCGCTCCGGTGTCTAGTCATGCCTGCCACATGACCACGGAAATGTCTGCAGAAGCAGACAACGCTGGCTCTTCGGCTTAGAAACAGAGATGAGCACTGACCCCTAGAGTTGGATACGACTGGCTTTCGAGCAAGGGAAACCTTTACCTTTACCTTTATTGTATGATATTTATTGAACCTTATTGCTCTATTGCACTACATGCAATGGTATTTTGATTGTACTGTAATGTGTATTGATGTGTAATGTGTACCGACCTACTATATGATAGTTACTGTACTCTATTGTTTTGTTATATTGTACGCTATTGTATTTTTGTTTGCACTTTAATAGTGATATTAGGGGACTCTGTGAGCCGCTCTGAGTCAGTTGCTACCTAGGAGAGCGAGCTACAAATTAAATTTTTTTTAAAAAAAGATGGCAACAATACACAGAAGAACTCTGCAAAAAGGACCTTAATGTCCCTGACAAACAAAATGGTGTGATCATTGACCTCAAGCCAGACATCCTGAAGTATGAAGTCAAGTGGGCCCTAGAAAGTATTAGTAACAACAAAATTAGTGGAAATGGTGGTGTTCCAGTTGAGCTATTTAAAGCCTTAAAAGAAGATGTTAAAGTGTTGCACTCATTATGCCAGCAGATTTGGAAAATGCAGCAGTGGCCACAGGATTGGAAAAGAATCCACAGGATTGGAAAAGATTAGAATTGTTCCAATTCTAAAGAAGGTCAATGTCAAAGAATGTCTAAATTATCATACAACTGTGTACATCTCACACACTAGCAAGGTCATGCTCAAGATCTTACAAGCTAGGCTTCAGCAATACATGGATTGATAACTTCCAGAAGTACAAGCTGGGTTCCCAAGAGGCAGGAGAACTAGAGACCAAATTGCCAATATTTGCTGGAACATGGAGAAAGCAAGGGAGTACCAGAATAGTGTCTACTTCTGCTTCATTAACTACACCAAAGCCTTTGATTGTATGGATCATAATAAACTGTGGCAAGTCCTTAAAGAGATGGGGGTACCAGACCACCTCATCTGTCTTCTGAGAAATCTGTAGGACAAGATACAGAACAACTGATTGGTTTAGAATAGGAAAAGGAATACGACAAGGCTCTATATTGTCACCCTGCTTATTTAACTTATATGCACAGTACATTATGTGTAATGCAAGTTTGGATGAAGCACAAGCCAGAATTAAGATTGCTGAGAGAAATATCAACAACCTGAGATATGCAGATGACATTACCCTAATGCAGAAAGTGAAGAAGACCTAAAGAGCCTCTTGATGAGGGTGAAAGAGGAGAATGCAAAAGCTGGCTTGAAACTCAACATAAGAAAAAACCAAGATCATGACATCCACCCCCATCACTCCCCCCTGATAAATAGAATTGGAAGAAATGGAAGCAGTGATGGACTTTAGCTTCTTGGGATCTAAAAATCACTGCAGATGGTGACTGCCAAAAAAAAGTTCACATAGTTAAAGCAGTGGTCTTCCCAGTAGTAATGTATGGTTGTGAGAGCTGGATCCTGAGGAAGGCTGAGAACAGAATAGACACCTTTGAACTGTAGTACTGGAGGAGACTCCTGAGAGTCACCTGGACTGCAAGGAGATCAAATCAGTCCAACCTAAAGGAAATCAAACCTGACTGCTCTTTGGAAGGACAAATACTGAAGCTCAAGCTCAAGTACTTTGGCCACCAAAAGAGAGGACTCCCTGGAGAAGCCCCTGATGCTGGGAAAGATCGAAGGCAAAAGGAGAAGGGGGAGGCAGAGGATGAGGTGACTAGATGGCATTGTTGATGCAGTGGGCGTAGGTCTGGGCAGGCTATGGAGGATGGCAGGTGACAGAGCAGCCTGATGTGCTGTGGTCCATGGGGTCACAATGGGTCAGACTCGACTGTGCAAATGGAAAAAGGTGCTTTAAACTATTTTAATATATTGCTTTCTATACTACTGTGTGTGGTTTTTAATGGTAATAATTTGTTGCGTTTTATCTGGTTTCTCTTTTAATAGTTTGTGATTACCTTTGTGTTCTTGCACTCGGATAAAGGAAGCATAAAAAGAGAGTATATAAATAAATAAAGGTCACACTTAGGTGGAGACCTAAAACAATACTGATGACAATACAAATGACTAACATGTACTGTACTACATTCTACTTAGACCTTTAAACTTGGGGCCCATCCATGCTCTTAATCCAGATGTGGTTCTGCTGGGGTACCAGGATGGCTCAAGTGGTGTAGAGACCTTCGTGGCAGGGAAGCACCCACTGGCACAGTGATGCTTAACACCTTTTCCTATCTCCCTCAACTTGTTAACTGTACAATTGCACCTGGAAAACAGTTGCAATTCATCTAATTTATGCTGGGGGGGGGGGGGATGTTACATGAGATAGCATTCCTTCAAGTAGTTTAACAAAATGAAAGTGAAATTCTTTGGCAGTGTGATAGCGTGTGGGCTGAGGCTATGCTATCACAGATCAGGGATCAGGAAGGACAGGTTGCACTTACCTGTAACTGTCGTTCTTTGAGTATGTTGTTTGTGAATTCACACTGATGGGTTCTGCGCCTGCACGGGAGCCATCTCGGAGCTGAAAAGCTGATTGGATAAATTTAAATGGTTAGTACCACCCACCATCTCCACCCGCCCTCTGCGCCATTTCGCGCTTTCCGCCTCAGTTAATATTAAAGCTGTACAGCGGATAAGAGCATCTCATCCCTGCAGCAGTAAGAGGGGAAGGACGGGTGGGTTGTGTGAATTCACAAACAACATACTCGAAGAACGACAGTTACAGGTAAGTGCAACCTGTCCTTCTCCTTCGTGTTGTTTGTGAATGCACACTGATGGGTGACTAGCAAGCTGACTTACTTGGATGGTGGGTAGCTGGTGCTGTGATGAGATGTGGTCTAGATGGAGATGTGGCCCCTTCTCAGGATGCAGGTGAGGATCAGGAGATCATCACGGCAATGATGCACGGAGACCTGCTGTCAAGATGGAGCGCCCCAGTCTGGAGTCAGGGTAAGTTCTGGTGTCCAGTCTGTAGTGGTTGACAAAGGTCAATGGTCTAGACCATGCTGCAGCTCTGCAAATGTCCTCCATAGGGATTCCCTCCAAGAAGGCAGTGGAGGTAGCTATGGACCTAGTGGAGTGGGCTCTGACGTGGGAAGGTGGATCTCTCGATGTCAGGCAGTAGGCCAGGTAAATTGTCTCGCTGATCCACTTAGAAAGTCATTGGGCGGATAGTGCCTGGCCCTTGGACTTTCCACCGTAGGCAATGAATAGTCTGTTGGACTTTCTGAATTCTCTGGTTCGTTGTATATAGAAGAGTAGTGCTCTTCTGACATCCAGAGAATGCCAACTTCTTTCCTGGGTGCTGGAAGGGTTAGGAAAAAAGGTTGGAAGAGTGATGACCTGAGACAGGTGGAATTCTGTAACCACTTTAGGGAGAAATGAAAGGTCTGGATGCATGATCACTCTGTCCTGGAAGAATTTGAGGAAAGGAGGGTCAGATCTGAGGGCCGTCAGCTCTCCAACCCTGCGGGCCGAGATGATGGCCACCAGGAACGCAATCTTCCATGAGAGTAGATGTATCCCAGATGTGGCCAGTGGTTCAAATGGCGGTTTCATCAGGGTCTCAAGGATGGTAGATAATGACCACTGAGGTGCTGGTACTCATGTGGGGGGGGGACATTCTTTAACCCCTTGAGGAATCTCTTTATGGTGTGGTTACGAAAAGTTGAAGCGAAGGCAGAGTGGAAATGGGAATGAGCGACAATTGCCGCTAGGTGCACATGTATGGAAGAGTGTGCCAGGCCAGATTCAGCGAGGTGAAGAAGATAGTTCATTAGGTCTTCTAACGAGGCTGTGACCAGATCTTTTTCCTGGCTAGTGAGAAAGGCACTGAACCTCTCCATCTTGTTCTTGTAGGACTTAGATGTGGAGGGTCTTCTGCTCTGTTCCAGGATCCTGTTTACTCTGGGGTTATAAGCCATGCAGTGAGGTGGAGGCTCGGCAGGTCTGCGTGGAACATCTGGCCCTGCTATATGTGGAGAAGCGATGGTTCATCTGGGAGAGTGATTGAATCCGTCGCCAGCTCTCTGAGCAATGGGTACCAATGTTGTCTGGGCCACGCTGGTGCAATCAGAATGGCTCGGGCTCTTTACTGATGAAGACAAACGAGGACCCTCTGGATGAGTGGGAAGGGAGGAAAAGCGTAGAGGAAGTCCCTGTGCCAGGGTACCATAAAGGCGTCCCCCATGGATCCCTGTCCCACTCCGGCCCTCGTGCAGAACAGGTTGCACTTCGCGTTGGTCTGGGATGCAAAGAGGTCCACCTGTGGTCGGCCCCACCGCTTACAAAGGAGCTTGAAGACCGATGCGTTGAGCTCCCATTCGTGGGTGTTCGAGTTCTTGCGGGTGAGGCTGTCTGCTGTCGTGTTGAGTGTTCCTTGGATGTGCACTCCGATTGGTAGAAAGTGGTTCTGGAGGCACCACTCCCAGATTTGGACAGCCAGGCAGAGTAGGGATGGTGAACGAGTCCCTCCCTATCGGTTGAGGTAGGACAGGGCTGTGGTGTTGTCCGAGGTGACCTGGACTGCTTTTCCTCGGAGGCTGGATTGGAAGGTCTTCATGGCCTTCCAGATTGCGAGCAGTTCTAGAAAGTTTATGTGATGTGCTCACTCTTGTCGTGTCCATTTGTCGCTTATTTCCAGGGATCCGCAGCATGCTCCCTATCCGAGTGTGCTCGCATCCATGGTGATCTGGGCTGATGGCGTGGGCGACAGGAAAGGTCTTCCGATGGTCACGAATTCGTGGTTCGTCCACCACTGTAGCTGTCACTTGAGTTCGTAGGTTGGGCTGAGCTGTTTGCCTGGATCGTCCAGCCTCGGGTTGAAGAGATGTAGAAACCAAGACTGGAGTGATCTCATCTTTAACTTGGTGAACAGTATGACTGCCGTGGTGGAGGCCATGAGGCCTAGAAGTCTTTGCGCCGACTTGGCGCTCACTGTATGTTGTCTCTGGAATTGGTGTACCAGCGTCCTGATGTGTGTTAGGCGCTGAGGGGGGGCAAATGCTCTCGCATTCGTGGAGTCCAGGATTGCCCCAATGTAGTCCACTCGTTGGGATGGTTGTAGGCGTGATTTCTTGGTATTGATTCGAAGACCGAGTTCCTCCATGGTCCTGAGGGTGAATTGTACGTCCCTCTGTGCTTGTTCTGCCGACGGAGCCGATATCAGCCAGTCGTCTATGTAGGGGAACACGTGGATACCTCAGGTGTGTAGGTATGCCACCACCAGTGCCATGCATTTGGTGAAGACTCTCGGTGCGGTGGAGAGTCCGAACGGTAGGCAGGTATACTGAAAGATTTTCCCCCCGATGCGGAATCTGAGGAACTTGCGGTGATCTTGGCATATTGAGATGTGGAAGTATGCGTCCTTGAGGTCGATCACTGCGAACCAGTCCCCAGTCTTCAGGAGAGGGAGGACAGTTTGGAGCGTGACCATGCGGAACTTTGCCACTCGGATGTGCTTGTTGAGATGACGGAGGTCCAGGATGTGTCTGAGTCCTCCATCTTTCTTGCTCACGATAAAATATCTGGAATAGAAGCCGTCACATAGGGATGTTGGGGCGACCAGTTCTATTGCCCCCTTTAGAAGGAGTGACAGGAGCTCTTCTTGTAGTTGGGGGGAGGGGTTGGTGTTGCCGATGCGACCTAAGGTTGGCCATTTCTTGAATTCGAGGGTATATCCGACGTCTAGGATTCGGAGCACACATTGATCGGTGGTTATGGATTTCCAAGTGGCGAGGAAGTTCCGGAGCGGTATGTAGGGTGTCGGGTGGGGTAGAGGAGGATCTTCGGTCTGGCGGGAGTCAGGGTTGTTGTTTTTGTCTCCGATCACGGCGCTTGCTTGTTTGCCCCTGGTTCTGGAAATGAGTGCGATGGTATTGCTTGTAGGGTTTATAGAACTGTTGTCTGGGCTGTTCGTGTGGTCGAAAGGTAGTCCTGATTATGCCCCGAGTAAACCCGTCATTGGTATCCTCCTGTAGTGCCCAGGTGGAGTCTGTTGGATGTCGTGATGTCTTTGTGAAGTTCGTTGAGGGTGTTGTCGGTTTCCTCGGCGAACAAACCTTTCCCATCGAAAGGGAGCTCCTCGATGAGCTTCTTTGTATCGTCGTGGAAGTCGGCTGACCTGATCCAGGCGTAGCGGCCGAGTTGTATCATGGCCGTGATGGTCTTTGTTTCCGAATCGCAGATGTGGCGAGCGGTTCGGAGCTGTTGTTGGCCGAGTTGAATTCCTTCTTCGGATAGGGTTTCGAACTCGGCACGGAGGTCGGGGGGTAGTCTATTCAAGGAGGCCTCCACCTTGCCCCATAACTTGATGTTGTAGGCCGCCATGGCCGCCTCATAGTTGGGCGCCCGAATGGAGAGGGAGGAGGTGGCGTAGGCTCTCCTGCTGATAGCGTCTAGCTTTTTTCCTTCCTTAGTGGAGGGAACGGGCACGTTGTGCACGGTGGTGCGGTGTTGGGAGGCCTTGACTACCCTCGAAGTTGGTGTGGGGTGCGTGTGAAGAAACTCGCCCTCCTAGCCGAGAAGTTTGTAGACTCCATCGAGACGGTTGGAGATGACGTGGGATCCTCTGCATCTTCCTTCTCTCCTTCTCCCTCGGACGAGTCGTCCGAGCCTCCAGACACCCCGGCAATGGATGGGGATGGCAGTGAGGCCTCGGGGTCCGAGTCAGACCAGTAAGGCCTGGCTGAACTCGGTTCCTCCCCGGTAAGGGATGGTGGCGGCGACGGTAGTGGCTGGTCGGTCGCGGATTGGACACGATGCCGTTTGGAGGAGACGGATGGGTAGCTGGCTCTCCGTTTGGAGATGGTCTTGGTTGTCTCCCAGGCCGGATCGGTAGGGGCCCCAATGGTGGCTATTACCTTGTCCGTGATCTTCTCCGTCATGGCCTCCAGGAGAGGAGAGAGCATGTCCAAGGTGACGAAGGGCTGAGCGGTAGTCTCTGACTCCCGGTCGTCACTCTTCCTGCCGGGGAGCAGGGATGCCGTCCTCGGGGGTGGTGCCGGGGGTGTCTCCTGACGAGGCGGGATGCCCTCAGACTCTGCCTGTGAGACCTGCAGTGGTGTCGTTGGTGGCGATGTGATGGCTGACACAAAGATGGCGGAGGCCGGGGAAGCAGAGGGAGAGGTTCAGTGCGCCCGTGGCGTGGGCAGCAGCGAGGAAGAGTGTTTCTTGTGTTTTTTCTTTTCCTCCTTCTTTTGCTCCTCTCTGCCCATTTTCTTCTTGAAGAGCTCAGTGGTGGTGAGCTTCTTGGGTGCCGCCGGTGCAGTTGATGAAGTCTCCGGATGGGCTTCCGTCGGGCGGCTAGGGCCTTGTGGCGCCTGGGCGGACTCCATGAGGTGGGCCTGCAGTCGGTTCTTTCGGTTCATTAAGGCGACCTTGGAGAACTTCTTGCAGGCCGAGCACGAGTGCACCGGATGGTCTTCGCCCAGGCAAATCAAGCACTTGGTGTGGTTGTCGGTGCTTGGGATCTTGGCCGAGCATGAAAGGCACTTCTTAAATGCCGCTGACGATGCCATCCACCGACGGTTGGAGAAGGGCTCGATGGGGGGGTCCCCTCGCGGCTCTTCTTATTTCTCCTTTTCTTCTTCTTCTTCTTCTTCTTCTTCTTCTTCTTCTTCTTCTTCTTCTTCTTTTTGGGGGGGAGGGGGGAAGAGAAAAGATTGGGGAAGGGTAGGGTCTGGGTATGTCCAAAAAGCTATCCTGAAGTTAGTGACCGAACAATTCGGTAGCGTTGGAAAAACTGGGAGAGCTCTCGATAAGGCTCCTGCTAAAGCAGCAGAAAAACAAGAACTGAGGCTGAAAGCGCGAAATGGCGCAGAGGGCGGATGGAGATGGTGGGTGGTACTAACCATTCAAATTTATCCAATCACCTTTTCAGCTCCGAGATGGCTCCCGCGCCGGCGCAGAACCCATCAGTATGCATTCACAAACAACACGAAGGAGAACTGCTGTTTCTATTACATACTTTTTTAAAATTTTACATTAAAAGAGCCTTCATCTGCGTCAAAGACCTGACTTCTAGGATGGTTTACAAATGGCACGGCAGATTATATCAACAATGGACTCCCTAAACTAAACACAAATGAGCAAAATGCAAGAGCCTCAGTAGTAATGGCTATTATGTTGTGAGATTATGGACTCTGCCGTGGGATTACTGATGAATCACACTTCTTTGAAGTATAAACAGGATATAGTTTTTTCAACAACACTGTTTATTAAAATGCATTGATATAAACTGTGCAGTGGTTTATTATCATGTTAAGCAGCAGTGATGTTACACCATCACTACATCTGCCAATAACCACAATCTTGTTTTCACCAGTGATAACCTGCAGTTTCAACCATACCCAAAAGGGACTGTGGTGGCTCAGTGGTTAAGAAGCTCACCTTGTTAGCTGGAAGGTCGGCAAGTCAGCAGCTCAAGACTGAGCTCCTGCATGACAGAATGAATGCCTATCTCTGTCCCAGCTCCTGCCAACCAGATGGTGCAGCTTGACTCTGGTAGAGACAATGGGCACAGAGCTGAGCAAGTTGAGGAGGATGGTGGAGGACAGAGGTGCCTGGCGGACAGTGGTCCATGGGGCCGCAAAGGGTCGGAATCGACTGTGCGACTGAACAACAAAAATGGCAACCAGTGGTTCGTATCAGCAAGTTCAGACCAGTTCACCAGAACCAGGAGCAGAAATCCCAGCTGGCCCCGCCCATCCAAGTTTTGAAATACAGTAAAGTAGTCCTAATTTGGGTGCAAAGCAGGGCTTTCCCCCTGGCCATGCCCACCATACCACGCCCAGAGTGCAGTAGTAAATTTTTTTTTTAGCCCACCACTGATGGCAACCCTACCTCCAAGACACCTAACATATTCATGATAAGTTTGAGTTGCATGGTGCTGTGTGTGATTTGCACAAGGGAAGATCCGGGACATTTTGGTCAACATTGCTCAAGCAGTACTTTGCCATAATCAGAAGCGTCTACATGGTGACGGTAATTACTTTGAGCACCTTTGTAATTGAAGAAGTCAAACATAACTTGCATTTGTCTTCTTTTATACAGTATAGTATTACAAATTTAATAGTTTTTCTTTCTTAAAATGTGTATACATTTTTTTGGCATCCTCTGTATTTCTTGCTCTGTTGTTTAACTATCCACATTGATGCCTTTTGTTTGAATCTGATCTGTAACTATTTATTTGCTCACTGATCAATTTTATAATCCAGTAATATTGGAGAAATGTATGCCCAGGACTATGTGGATTTTCCACCCACCATACGTCACACTCACCTAGAATGGGAACACTTGATTTCTGAGATGGCCACTCCCAGAATACTGCACAGTCACTCATGTCATGAAGATTACGAGGCAAGTCACTTGGGGGGGGGGGGGACAGCCCACTCGTGATGGTAGCACTATCTCCTCTGACTAGCAAAGGACCTTCCTACAATCCAATCCTTTAAATTGGAAGTTTGTTTTTTTGTTCAGTCGCACAGTCGATTCTGACCCTTTGTGACCCCATGGGCCATTGCCCTCCAGGCACCTCTGTCCTCCACCATCCTCCTCAACTCGCTCAGCTCTATGCCCATTGTGTCTACAATACCATCTAGCCATGCATGCAAATACACTGTGCCTTGATGAGTAGCAGTTGGAATCTGCCTACAGGTCTTTATTTAAAAAAATCTGGCTCCTCATGAAGATATAAAAGAGAGATGCACAAACTTTTTGGGCTGCAGGCCAGTCACATGGTTGAGCAGGCCTGTCACATGGTTCCTCCCACCAGACGTGGAAGTAAAACTTACCTGTGAATGCACAAAATGCTGCCATAAATGCACCCGCGGCTATTGTAAATGTATTTACAACAACCACAGGTGTTTTACAGTAGCATTTTGTGTATGTGCATTTAACTTCCACTTCCGGGAGTGGCAAAGGCAGCATAGGCTGGATTATTGGCACAGGCTGGATCCGGCCCACTGGCCATAGTTTGGGCATCCCTGATCTAAAATTACATCAGAGCTTAGTGAGGATCTTACACATTTTAAAATATTGAGCATTACTAGCCCTAGAAGCATCTTTTTAGGACTGTTTTTAGCCATCTTCCAAGGAATACCATGATGAACAGGAAATGAACACTGTTTATAAACAGAAACGTGTGGAAAACAAGAAAAAGTAGAATTGAAGGGAGAGAGGGAGGGCGGAAATGGAAACTAAAGGTGTTAAAAATATTACTAGGGAGATCAGCATTCCAAACTGTTTAAAATAAATCAGGTTCTCAGACGCACAAAAGCAACATCCTGTGATAACGAGTAGACTGTAAATATCTTAAATAAATGAATGCATATATAATTAAATTAACAAACTAATAAGTATATTAATTATTGCATTTTAGTTGCCATGAAGAAATCCTGCTGACATCTACTGTAAACCACCACAGCACCAGACCTTGATCAATCTGCTTTTTGCGATTTGCCTCCTCTGGTTCACAACATATACCAATTCTGGTGTTGTAACTAAACAAAGAGAAACTTGAGAAATGGCAGTAAAAAATTAATAGCTAATTCAGAATTAACCACAAAGTATTTTACAAGGTTGCTTTAGCACCATCTGGTGGTTGCTAGTAGACATCTGTTCTCATTGTTGTGTGCCTTCAAGACACCTCTGGCTTATGGCAACCTTGTAAAGGGGCACTCTCCAAAAGTTCGTCTCCTCAACAGCCCTGCTCAGCAATTGCAAACTCAAACCAATGGTTCCTTTAGGGCAGTATTTCCCAAATGCTGGTTTGTGGACTTCAATTCCCAGAAGCCTAAGTCATTTCCCCAAAGCACTGATCAGCCAATGTACTGACTTAGGTTTCTGGGAATTGGAGTCCACTTGTGGGCTGTGTACCCCCTGTTGGGAACCACTGCTTTAGGGTCAATCCATCTCACATTGGGTCTTCCTCTTTTCCTGCTGCCTTCCACTTTTCCGGGCATTATTGGGTTCTTCCCAGAGTCTTGGTGTGCCCAAAGCAGGACAGCCCCTTTCATCATTTTTGCTTTTAGAAGTAGTCCAAGATTGATTTGCTCTAAGACTGGCTTGTTTATCTTTCTGGCAGTGCAGGGCATCTGCAAAGCTGCCCAACACTATATTTCAAATAAATAAATTTTTTTCCATTCACCATTTTAGGCTGATACTTGAGTAGGAAAGAAAATGAAACCAGTTACTCTTCCAATTAATACCACAGATGCCTGTTGTTGGGCCCCTCCCCATCTCCAGCTTTGGGTACTGAAAGAATCACTTCACTTAAAGTATTACACAATTTGCACTATTGTTCTATTTTCTGGGGACTGCAGTGGCTCAAGTGGTTAAGACATGGAACTTGACGACTGAAAGGCAGGTCAGCAGTTTGAGACCCGAGTGTGACAGAATGGGGTTAACTCCCGTATCTGTCCCAGCTCCTGCTATTAGTTCTGTGCACTGTTATTAAACTTGGGGGCAACATCACTACTTGCATTAAGACCATACAAAAATACCAAAAATCAAAAATTCAACATAGTAACTAAATAAACTTGCTAGTCCATTAATTTTCAGATTATTCTATTACTTCAGCTTTAAAAATTTTACTAATGGGAAAAGCACAATTGCCTACAATTTGTGTTTTGAAAAACATTCATTATACAGTATTAAAAATAATTATTACAGCACTTGTAGTTTCTAATGTTTCTACCTTTAGTGGGACGACTATCTTTTATGTCCTTCTTGGTAAGAAATAAGAGATACTGTATTTAACTTTAACCACCACAGCAGACACTCCAGATGTTAGATTGTTGTTCCTACAGCTCTTCACCTTTGACTATGCTGGCAACGGTTGATGGAAGGTGTAGGCCAGCAATACAGAGGGCTAGATTTGACAACCCCTGCTATAAAGGTGGTAGCCACATCATCTGCCTCATCCTCCTTAACTTGCCTCCTTTACACATAGTCAAGGTGCTAAATTGGTCTCCCTTAAGCAGGGATTCTCAACCTGTGGTCCGTGGCACCATTTCATGTGTCCCCCACCCCCACCCCACCATGTCCACCACACCAGGAAGTGCCATGTAGGGAAGGAAGGGCAAAATGGCTGTCCGGCCCCTGAAGCGGTCTGAGGGAGTGTGACCTGCCCTGAAGCAAATACCCTAGGACCCTGGTGGCTTAGTGATTAAGACACTGAGCTTGACAACTGGAACGTCGGCAGGTCAGCAGTTTGATACCCAAGTGCTTCATGACGGAGTAAGTTCTGTCTGTCCCAGCTCCTGCCAACCTAGCAGTTCGAAAGCAAGAAGTTACAAGTAGACAAATAGGGACCATTTTGGTCGGAAGGTAACAGCATTCCATGTAGTCAGTATCTAATCATGCCTGCCACATGTCCATAGAAACATCTGCACATGCAGACACTGCTGGCTCTTTGGCTGTAAACGGAGATGAACACCACACCCTAGAGTCGAATACAACTGACTTTCGAGCCAGGGAGCCCTTTACCTTTACTAAAGCAAACATATGGGGTGAGGGAGTTCTCATACTAGGAGAGCCCGATAGCGGACATGGCTTTTGTTTCAACTTAGGCCAGACTTATACCCACTGAAAGGTAGAAGAGTGTTGTATCAAATTCTAAAAATACTGTAAAAGATGCTGCCATCTGTGCAAGTGTCAGCTGACTAGGCAAAATATGTTACACAGATCATGGTAAAATGTTCAATGTGTCACTGCCAAGGATCAAACAAGCAGAAATAATGTTGGAAGGATACTTTGACATTTGTTCACTTATAGATGCTTCAAACCTCTACTTCTCAGAATGAAAAACAAAGCTACATCCTCATATGATTTTGGGACAATGGCTGAAGTGCAGCATCAATAGCAATTACCATTTCCTTTAAGCAATCCAATTTCAAGAAAAAGGGCTTGAGAAAGATTCAGAACTGATCATACACTCATTTGTCTGCAGTGGAACTATATGACAGATTGTTCCAAATTCTGATGCATGAAATGTATATAGATCAGCGATAGCTTCAGGATACAGAGCCTCCTCAAAGATTGTGGTGTTTTTGAACACAATTGGGTATAAACTTGTGCTGGCTAATCTTTCTCAAACTAAGTCAGGCAAAAGAAACTACAGAATGAACTAACCAAAAGGTGGCTTCATTTTGGCAGTGTTCATGTCTGGATAGACACAGAAAAAACTATAGCTTCCACAGAATACATTTTGGTTCAGGTTAATGGTAATATTGTGGAAAAGACTCTAGATCAGTGGTTCCCAAACTAAGGCCTGGGGGCCAGGGGAGGCCCCCAACACTAATTAATCCGGCCCACAAAGCCCTCGTCGCTCCTGGAAGCAGAAGTAAAATGCGCCCGTACGGGAGTGACGAGCGCTTCGTGGGCCGGGTGAATTGGCATCGGGGGCTACACCCAGCTCCCGGGCCTTAGTGACCGGCTCCCTGAACCACATGATCGGCCCACAGCCCAAAAGGTTTGGGCACCCCTGCTCTAGATCAGTGGTTCACAACATGGGGCCCATGCCCCACAGGGGGACTTCCAATTCCCAGAAGCCTAAGTCAGTACAATGGCTGATAAGTTCTTTTGAGGAACTGACTTAGGCTTCTGGGAATTGAAGTCCAAAAACCAAAGGTTGAGAAACACTGTTCTAGATGTATCTACATTTATGCTCATTGTAAAAAGAAGGGATGATATGCTGGAACATTAGTCAACAAAGCAGATCTGTATAAACTAATGTAAATGTGGTCAATGTCAAAATTCTTCTTGCTTGATGACATATAAATCCTAAGCAGGTGTTACAAATGCCAGTGCTATGGATGTACAACAACAAATGGATGTACTTAGAAAGGGAATGCTGGCCTTCCAATCTCCATTGTCAACCTCTTTCCTTTCAGTGTTGGGTCTCACCAGAAGGATTCCACTCAAGTGTAAGCTCTACACACGAGCAATAAATCTGAAAAATCTGGTTGTGTTCGTGTACACCAGGGGTGCCCAAACTTTTCAGCCCACGGGCCGGTCACGTGGTTCAGGGAGCTGGTCACTACAGCCCATGGGTCGGATCCAGGCCCTGACGCCAATTCATCTGGCCCACAAAGCCGTACATGTTTTCATCTGGCCCACATGTTTTACTTCCGCTTCCAGGAGTGATGAGGGCTTTGTTGGCCAAATGAATTGGTGGCAGGGGCCGGATCTGGCCCCCGGGCCATAGTTTTGGGCATCCCTGCTGTACATGGGTAGGACCTTTGTGTTCAGAGCCAGCACTGAAGCAGCTGATAATGCAGAAGGCACTGCAAACATCCCTTGATAAGAATGTTCAGTGACAGTGTTTTTAAAATAAACAATATTTCAGATTCAGAATAAGAAATCTATTTGGTGTTCAGTAATTAGCAGCCAGGATTTTTTCCCCCTCAATGGTGTGAAGACAGCAATTATAAATAATTATAGGGATAGATAAGATGTTCAGTGCTATGCTCCAAAAAGTGAGTTAAAAAATTTACAATTACACTATATAAATGCATTTCATTCTGCATATGTTGAATGGATCCAGACAGAGAAATAAGCTTTCTGCATCTTAATAATTTATCAAAATAATGTTTATTTTCCCCACAAGAATCAGCACCCATTGTGGAGGATCCAGATTCCTGGGTCTTGCAGCATCCAAATAAAGCTTTTGATTTACACCACTTCTGTGAATTCTGGAAATGAAGCAAGTCTTTCCATAATTACTGTAATACAGACCACTAAAGAATTACTGTATGTTTCAAGAAGTGGAACAACTGTTAACAGTTTAAGAAATGGATGTTTTAGTGCACTTTTGTCATTTTTTAGCCAACATGCTACACTATTGTCTGTGCACAAAGTGAACACTGGAGATTTTCATTGTAAAATAAATCTGCCGCAGTAAGAAACATACTGTGTCAAGGTGCCCTTTTCTCCCTTAGACCTGCACAGGCTTAAGACAAAAACCTTGCAAACATTATATTATCTTTTTTTATTATTAAATGAGAAAAAATCTCATTCTCTTACATTATCACATTGCTAGTCAGAGAAATGCTGCAGTGATGAAGAAAGTCAACGTTGGGGCAAAGTCCTCATTTTCTACAACATCCATTTACAGAGAAATTATAGTCATGTTCAAAAAGCTGATCAGCACAACTCTCTTAGGTTTCCTTCACCAGGAGTCTGAAAGATCCTTCCTCTAGTGGGTAATATCACTGTGTAAAAATTACAGTTTTCCACTTCTGAAAAAATCATTCTGACGTTGCACAAGGTGCCAGGCAGAAATCCTCAAACATTCAAGGAACGTTCACACAGCCTCATCATCTGACGTGTCGCTGCTGCTCGTCTCTGTGTCTTCATTCTCAAGCGATGGTTTAAAAGTGCTATTTTTCCAGGGATTAAATTTGAAGTCACAGATGAGGCCATTTTTTAGAATACCATTTTTTCTAAGGCCATTTTTTTGTAGCTGAAATTTAAAAAGCAAATAGAATTAGCAATTTCAATGTGACAAATTCCAAAAGCATTCGTTTTGCCTTTAAAAAATTAGGCTGTGGATTTTCTATTTGGAAACAGTACGACTAGATCAGACTGATAAACTACATTCATACTATTTTAAATGTACAGTATATATTTCAATATATGTTTCACTGTTTTATGGTCAGAGAACTGAAAGATTTATTTTATTTCTTATGAATAGGTAGGTGTTCTGAAATCTCAACTACCAATCTGGCACCTCTACTAGTTTGCTCAGATGACTACTGCGGTTTCAGCACAAACACACGCATGATGGGAGATGTGTCTCTCACCTGTTCACTAATGACCTGAAATTCCCTCATTTCATCCTCAGTTAGTGGAGCACAAGTTTCATCATTTTCACTGTCTTCCTGCCAACCCATCTCCTTTAACAATCTGTTTAACACAGAGAGAGAGAGAGAGAGAGAGAGAGAGAGAGAACGGTTGAGCATTAAATTCCCAATATATATCTCAAATCATAAGCAACTGGTGACTCCCAAGGAGCAATCTAATATCTCTAAAGGTAGCTGTTTCAATTAGCTACTTGCTAGCACCTTCTGTAT
Organism: Furcifer pardalis; assembly: GCA_030440675.1. Classification (NCBI taxonomy): domain Eukaryota; kingdom Metazoa; phylum Chordata; class Lepidosauria; order Squamata; family Chamaeleonidae; genus Furcifer; species Furcifer pardalis. The sequence continues at coordinate 86,011,473 of CP126896.1, forward strand.
TACTCTTTCCATTTTTCTTCAAACTGGCTGGAAAAGAATCTGAGGTGTGAGAACATAAATGAAATGTGTTACTTCACTTTTGATATTTTTTTTTAATCTTAGTGCTTTTTTTCTTCCCCAGAATAATTCAAAGTAAACTACCTCTGGGATCAAATCTAATTAGTTCTATTTTATTTATTTAATCATATTTATATGCCGCCCTCCTCAGAAGTGACCCAGGGGACTAACAGAGCTTTAAAAACAATTAAAACACAGGATAAAAATTAGAATTAAAAGATTAAAAAGAGATTAAAAGAAATTGAAGATTCACACAGAGAGAGGGGAGGAGTCAAATGAGCCAACTGGTCGGGGTAACCGTCTGCCCGTACCCCATACCTGCCGCAGTAGCCATGTCTTAACCCCATGTCTGAAGGGCAGCAACTATTTCTGGAGACACAACTCAGTTGGCAGGAGGTTCCATAGGGCCAGAGCGGAGACAGAGAAGGCCCTCCTTCTGGTGCTAAAGAGATGTACCTTTCTAGCCGATGGCATGACCAGAGCGCCTCTCCAGGCCATTCTGGTAGGACAGACAGATGTCCTTAGGGTGACGCGGTCTCTTTAAGTATCCTGGCCCACTACCATAAAGGGTTTTAAAGGTAATAACCGGCACCTTGAATTGCACTCGGAGGCATACTGGCAGCCAGTGCAGCAATGGTGAGGCACGAGCATAATGCCCGCACCTCATCACAACCCGAGCAGCCACATTCTGGACCAGTTGCAGCCTCCGAATGGTCACCGAGGGCAGCCCCATGTAGAGTGCATTAAAATAATCAAGTCTGGAGGTAACCAGAGCGTGTGTGATCATGAGCAAGGAGTCCAGATCTAGGAGCGGGCGTAACTGGCGTATATCACAAAGTTGTGCAAAAGCCCTCCTGGCCATGACTGCCACCTGCTCTTTGAGCAGGTGTTGCAAGTCCAGGAGGACCCCCAGATTAATACAAAGATAGACTAGAAAAGGATGTGGTCATTTATCTAATCAAGTAGCCAATCAATACATATTGTTGTATACTTTCCCCAGCTACAGGAGACCTACTGAATCAAAGACCAATTGTTATCAACAACTGCAATTACTGCAAACTCACATTAAATACAAGTCTTTAAGAACACTTCTGTTCCCTGTTTGTTGTCTGAAATGTTTGCACAGACAAACTAACATGGCTACTTTTTCAAAAGCTACATTTTTAGGAGTTACACTGTGCTTCAAACAATTCTGAATATTGCACCTTATGTAAAAACGTTTACCCTATTGAATATTTAGTGCAGCTGAAAAATGTAGTCTTTGTTGCTGTCCTAGACACAATTCATGCACAGTACAATGAAATTTCTAACTGAAAAGCAAAAATAAAGCTGCTAGAAAATTCTTTATTAAAGGAGAAAAATATTAACTGCAGACTTTGGTTTCTTGAAGCAGCATGCAAAATGACTAGACCCAAGGACAGTATCTTTCAGATCCAAAAAGCCCATTATACTGTCAAAAAAATTGAGCAGTTTTGTTTTCTTGGCTATTTAGCTACTAGGATGTGAAATCCAAGCGAAATAAGTAAACATCTAGCTTCTATAGTTATAGCTGATGAAGTTTTCATATCATCTCTTCAAAGAAATTAATGGTAGAGACTAAACCATCCAACCTCATTTCTGGTAAAAAAATTTCTACTTCAGCTTTTTAGTCACTCTCCCCACTTTAGTCATTCTCCCCACTTTCTAAAATTTCAAGACTCTATTTCTGCCATGTATTTGAGATAATGTTGAGTGACCATTACCAGATGAAAATATGCTTGTTTCCTAAATCTCACCAGTAGGAAGTTTTTGGTGGAAATCTAATAATGAAATAGGAAGCAGCATGTCAGTTGGTCATGGTGGGCAACAGATATGAGTTAACAACTTGGATCTGCTTCTTTGAAGAGAGAAACTTATATTGCAGCTGTCTCAAATATAACTGAGTGCTGTGTCCTTAGCTACTCAACGGCCTGCAAGAATTTGAACATCTGGACTGTCTACTCTGATACAGCTTTTAAAACTTTTTCACTTATGTTGTTCAGTGAAGATACTCCTGCTTTTCAACACTGATGTTTATGCATTCCTGCGCTTTAAAAGCAGAGAAATTCCCAAAAGGAAAATGCCTTTGGTTTACAGCAAAACATTATGATCAAGGCTGTACTTCAAACAGCAAGCAAATTCAGACCATGGATGAACATCCCCTACTCACTCAAAACACTGACAAACTGGCTGAAACTTTGTTGCTTATTTTTTCAAACGGTTAAAAATAGTCCCAAATATTTCACAGCACATACCGATGCTCTGCTTCAAGTGAGCTTGAAAGGACATTGTTCTGTGGAAACGTTGAAGACCGGATGAACTGCTGGGACATCACTGCAGCCTTTCTACTCTCTTGAGAAATTTCATTTTCAAAATTACGGTTGATATCCCTCTCTTGGTGACTACTGTTACTACTGTGTAAATTAAATTCATCATCATCATCGTCATCCTGTTAAAGAAACCACATATTTAAGTAAATTTTAAAAGATTAATTCACTGTAAGTTGTATACGTACACATGATGCAACAAATACATATAATGTATTGCACTGGATATAAGTACATGAAAAGGCCATACTAAATCAGACTGAGGGCCTAACCCAGTGATGGTGAACTTTGGCACTCCAGGTGTTCTTGGACTTCAATCCCCAGAAGCCCAAGTCTCTGTGAATCCACACGAATGAGTTTACTGCGCGTACCCCAGGGAAATGAAGTCCAAGAACATCTGGAGTACCAAGGTTCGCTATCACAGGCCTAATCTATCAAACACCCTCCCCTACAAGAAATCACCGAAGCGCAGAAGCAAGATATGAAGGGAGAAGTCATTTTCTGTTATTGTTCCTTAACAACTGGGATTCAGAGACAGGACAGCTCTGAAACCTGAAACAGAAATAAAGCAATCAGAACTAGGAAAGAATTATCTCTAAACTGTCAAGGCCTAAGTATTTTTTAACCATGTTGTGTAAAACCTGAATTCAACTACTTATATATGCTTGACAACCATAATATAGTAATAAAAGTGAAGCAGATATGCTGCACTGTGTAAATATACCGTTACCTGCTCTAGTCCAAATAATTCTCTTCATGTTCAACTAGTTTAAGCTATAATGCGCAAATAATCTTCTACAAGCAACCATGCCACTTTGAGTTTCTTCAACTGAGTGGTGAGACAGATACACACCAAGAATAAAACTAAAACATATATGCTCTATTGAGCTAATTGTGGAGTACCTTCTCTTGGCCAACACAATTCTCATCATTTTCCTCTTCCACACGATCACGTTTTAGTGTCTTCAGGAATTCACTTTTCTTATCGGTCCGCATTCGAGTCAATCTGGTTAAGCGGGGCTGGCCAAGTTTATCAACAGGAGATGAAGAATTGGACCTATCACACTAAAATGAAAAATAAAATATAAAATAATGAGACAAAGAAAAACTCACCCCTAAGAAACTATTCTGTTTCGTTCATACAGATTCAAACTTCCATTGAGAGAGGGAAGGAAGGAGGGAAAGAGGAGAAATAAATAATATCAATTACATAATCAGCAATACCTCTTTCACAGAATTCTGTGATCCAGCAGCCTTGGCAGCAGATTTGAAAGTACTAAAATTTCCAATACCATATGAACAATCATGAGGAAATGAAGGGCCAAGTTTTTCTTTTGTCTGACTTTTCCACTGCGTGGTCTACAGAAAACAAAAATGATACAGTGTAGTTTTACATGATTAATGAAACTGTTTCTTAAAGTTTGGATGCTCTTTTTAATAGAGCTATCAGTCTAAAACCTGCAGCCAAAAGACAGCCCCGTATGTCCAAGCCTAAACTAAATGCTTAGAGAGATGGAGACAAAAGGAGAAAGCAATAAACAAGAGATACACCAAGTAATAAGAATGGGATTTTGTGATTTTCTGGACTATAAATAATGTAATTCTCAATTCTGGGATTTCTACATACCTTGCAAGCACCTTGCCCTTGCTCGAAAGCCGGCCATTTCTGACTCTAGGGTTCAGTGCCAAAGAGCCAGCACTGTCTGCATCTGCAAACATTTATGTGAACATGTAGTAGGCATGACTAGACACCGGAGTGCACTGAACACTGCTTACATTCCCACCAAGGTAGTACCTTTTTATCTACTTGTAATTTCTTGCTTTCAAACTGCTAGATTGGGAGGAACTGGGACAGAGATGGGAGCTCACTCCATCGTGCAGTACTCGGGTCTCAAACTGCTGACCTGCCAACCTTCCAGTCATCAAGTTCAGCATCTTAACCACATGAGCCACCACAGTCCCTTACAAATATCTTAATGTGATGCATCTGAGAGGAAGGCCTAAATTAAAAGACTGAGGCATAGCTAGGCCAAACTCAATTTTCCTGTTCCTGCTTCAGAAGCTGGTAGCTTTTTTCTAAGACACAGCTTAGATAAAGTTTGACCTAGTTAAGCCTGGAAGTCATCTAGGTAATTCCCACAAGTGCATCAAATTGAGATGTTTCTAAGGTGCCTGTAAAGAAGACAGTACTCCCAGAATGGAGAATTATATTTTGTAGTCCAGAAATTTTGTAAATCCCACCCCACAAATAACAATTGTAAGATATGGCGGTATGAGTTTTGAAATTACACCTAACAATTGTGTAAGGCAGTGATGGTGAACATTGGCACTCCAGCTGTTCTTGAATGTCAATTCCCAGAAGCCCAAGTTTCTGTGAATGCACATGAATGGGTACCCATTCGTGTGCATTCACAGAGACTTGGGCTTCTGGGAACTGAAGTTCAAGAACAACTGGAGTGCCAGGGTTCGCCATCACTGGTGTAAGGTGTGATGATGAGATGGATAACCTGGAACACTCAGGTCTCAGTCTGTCCTGGGAAGGAAATTTGTCTTTGCAAAAGCCCAGACAAACGCTTTTGCTGAACCTTATCAGCAGATGTCTCTGCTCAAGATAACCATGGGGGAAAGGAATGTCTGGGAAAAGGAAAGTTAACAAAGGCTGAGAAGAGATGAGAATGAAAGAAAGGTTTTGCCCTAATTGGCATATAGGAATATCATTGGGCACCAGGACAGATTGACATGGAAAAGAACTAGGAGGCAGCTTTTGGAAGCTGGTTTAAGGAGCTAGTGACATAGGATGGGAGAGGGAGTAGTCATGTAGTGATCACTGAGCCAGCAGACATACAATCAACAGATCTTAGAAACTGGAAATATGTGAGTAAATTGTCTGCTATAGATTTATAGTTGTTTTATGGATTTAAGGTGAAAATACCCTACTGGTTTTATTCAAAGGGGGGGGGGGGCTGAGTTATGCTACACTTGGAAATGTATTGCTTTTACCCCCTGGCAGAATTTACTCAAAAGGGGAGGAATGAAGTCAAGCCGGTTCCCAGAGGCTTGTATTTCAACCCAAGGCCTGGATAGGCCCTGTTACCTGGTGCCTGTGCCACTTAAGTCCTGTGGGATTCAGTGTGGCTACCCGATAGGCACTTAGGGGTACCACCACACACATGTTGCGAGAGCTGGGGACACCCTGAAGCTTACAATAATAAATATATTGTTTATAAAAAGGGGGGAGGGAAGAGAAGAAAGAAAGCAAAAATACCTTCTCTGCAAGCAAATTGCTTTCAGATTTTACCTTAGCAGGTGGAATGACAGGTTTTGGGACAAAACCTTTATAGACACTTGTACTAGTTCCATTCTTGACTGACTGTGAATGAACGTTTCCTCCCACAGAGAATCCAGATATCTGTAAATCTTTTGTACTGCCTTTTTTAATAACCATCATTCGTGGGGATCTAGATTTAGGATTCAGGGGATACTCTGTAAGGAAAAAAAGGCATTTCATCTCAGATTGTAATGCTATATGCAATTAGGAGTAAAAAAATTGAGGATTAAATAATACAGTTCTCCTTACACGTTGAAAGTTATGTGGGCACCAGGTACAATGGAACTGCAGTGCCAACTGGTCTCTTGAAAATTTTAACATACAGTGGAACTTCATACAACAATCGCCCCATATAGCAACAAAATTGCATAACAATTAGGTTTTTTGGGGGAATGGCATCCCACATAAAAATTTTCCCTATGGAAAAAAGTGTACAACAATTTTTTAGTGGGAAAAACCACTTAGCAAAAAAATCATTGTGCGATGCATCCCATAGGGAAAATCGCTATACGATGCATGCATCATATGCAATTGTTTCATACAACGAGCCCCATGGAATGGATTAAAATCATTGTATGAGGTACCACTGTATACGGAATGTTTTCTAAGTTCAGATATGAACTAAGAACACCCCCTATATAAAAAACCTCAGGAAACCAAGTATATGAAACTAATTTAGACCAGGAGAGCATTGCTCAAATACAAATCTGTGCATTACTCTCATTTATAAAAATATTATATTCATAAAGCAAAGCATAATAACACAAGGGGTCCGATGCACTTACCCCAAACGCCTGCAGCTAATGATTTATTCTGATTTGGTTCTCTCTCATATTCAGGGTTCAAGGATGGCTAAAATAAACAAACACAGAGACATATGTAGCTTGATTACTTTGGACAATGGCTAGTGAGTATATATACCAGCCGTAATGCTGAGAAGCAGAAATGACAGATAATCTAGTTGTCAGTAAGTTGACACTACGTGATATTGGGAGGGGTTGGAGAGGATAGATTTAGATTTCTCAGTGAACACAGAAAAAAATAAGACATATTAATGTATGTTAGCCCTATCCTTAAAGCTGATCTTGATTATCTTGAAAATAGAGATGCCACAGAAAGTTAACATAATTGTTAAAAATAAATTTTGTGACATAAATTACTCTGGGTTGAAAGGATTTTTGCTGGAGAAACCCCACTAAGAGGATGCCCAAATGAGGCTCCTTTCATGTCATGAGTATAATGCCTGTATGTTATTAGCTACCTTGGGACTGCTGAGAAAATATGAGATAACAACATTTTAAAGACCCTATTTGCCAGCGTACAAGATGCACCAGAGTATAAGACACACCTCATTACTACCAAAATAGCCCACTATATACAATACAAGATACACTCAATTTTCCCAGTGTATTTTAAGAGGGGGAGTGGATCTTATATGCCACAAAATACAGGAATTAAATAAATAGTCTGGAAATAAAGAAGCATTCATTCTAGACCTAAGAGAGAACAACCCTCATATCGCAACACTGATTTCCAAACATATTTGCATTACAGTGCCTCCTCACTACAAAAAACCAAAATACAGTAATACCCCGGATAACGATTGTACCGTATAGTGCTAAAACCGCATAATGTTACAAGATTTTTGGAAAAATCTTGTATCGAATAACGCTATTTTTAGCGTTACCCGGAACAATCGTGGGGGGGGGGGGGTTGGATTGGGTAGAACATCTACCCAATCCACACACACCCCCGGGGACCGCCCGCCCGATGTTTGGAAAGGGTATTGGCCCCCATACCCTTTCCAAACATTGTGCAGGTGCGCGCCTGTCAAACGCGGCTTGGGGAGCATACAGAGAAAATCTCTGTATGCTCCCCAAACCGCGTTTGACACGCGCACGCCAACGCGCCCGATGTTTGGAAAGGGTATGGTCCCCCATACCTTTTCCAAACATCGTGTGAGCACGCGCCTGTCAAACGCGGTTTGGGGAGGATATGGAGTATGCTCCCCAAACCGCGTTTGACAGGCGCCTGCCAACGCGCACAATGTTTGGAAAGGGTATGGTCCCCCATACCCTTTCCAAACATCGTGTAAACGCGCACCTGTCAAACGGGGTTTTTTAGCGTTGTTCGGTGTATACCCCGGACAACACTAAAAACTGGATACCATCATGACTTGTGGAACCAAGTCATAACATTATCCGGGGTACTAGTGTACCAACAAGCAAAGCCCAATGACTTTTTAAAAACTTTAAACATGTAATCAAAATATTATATAAACAGTTCTTCCCACAGATGTTACATTATGTTGCAGTTGTTTATTTAATTATTTGTACACCTCCCAGAGTGGGAAATATCCCAGATGGTTGGTATGAAAAATGTAATAAATAAATAAAATTATGCCTGAATTTATTATTTACTTACAAAATCTTCAGCTTCAAATTGCTTCCGTTTGTCTTTTTCTTCCTTTTTCAAAATCTCACATTCAGATGTGTTGCTTTCATGCAAACCTTGGCTTTTTCCTGACTGAAAACTGCTGGTACGAGCACGTGAACCTCCATTATGATATGCTCCTCTGTGGCTCGTGTTTTCAGTGCCATTTCTGCCTTGAGAACGCCAACCATTTCTCTCTTTTCTTCCCAAATGTCCTTAGTAATTAAAAGGTTAGATACAAAGTGAAAAGCAATTCTGAACTGATTTTATTTGAAAAAGGATTACAGGAAAAAATAAAATCTGATGTACTAAATTTTTATCTTTCCAGAAGTACTACTAAAAATGATTTTAAAAAAACAATGTGGTAAAATTTTACTAAAGAACTATTACAACCTAAAATAGTGTTTATCAACCATGACAGTGATTTAACTTAAAGCTTTGGGCCTCATTAGAATACACTTCCCAAAGAATAAAAATTTATGCCATCACCAAAGACACCCCTTATTCAAATCTGGAAGACAGCAAAATTACATCTGCTACAAATCTCATACTGACTAAAGATGAGCTCAGAAGAGCCGTTCACTTGAACCTAGGTTAGTAATAATATGTAGAAAAATTAGTGAGACTAAAATTGAGACATTACATGACAAAATTGGATAACGTTGGGGAATTTGAAGCAAACATTTGCATCGTACAACGTTAAGATAACGTGCAATGCAAATGTTTGCCTCAAATTCCCCAACGTTATCCGACATTTATCCGACGATGAAATCAGTGCTTAGGTTGGGGGTTGCAGCGTGTAATCAGCGCTTGGGTTAAGGGTTGAAGGGGCGCATGTGCGCATTTGGCATGGAGGGGGACCCACTGGGCTACCCCCTCCATGCCAAACACGCCGCCCATGCGTGCGTGTGTTTGGCAAGGAGGGGGGCTTTTTTAACGTGTGATCAATGCATCACACAATGTTAAAAACCAGATAACGTTATGACTTGTGGAACCAAGTCATAACATTATCCGAGATACTAGTGTATACGGTAAACAGGTACTGTCCTACTGCCAACATCTTATTCATGAACAAGCTGAAAGGGGGTCAACTGCAGCAGTGTTGAATGAGACTGATGCTCTTGATCCTTTCCTGGTTGTGTCTTGGTACGGATACATCACAGCACTGTTCGTACTACAGGTTTTCAATGCATTCCTATGGGAAATTCTCTTCACAAATGTTTCATAGTATACAAGGTTCCAGATAATGCATTAAATTTGTTAAGCAAGGTTCCACTGTACAAACACCCTTATGGATTAAGTCTTGCACAATTAATATTAAGAACATTTACACAATACATAAGAGTGCTTACAATTTTAAAACACTATAACAGTGATGGCAAACTTTTTAGAGACCGAGTGCCCAAATCTCAACCCAAAACCCACTCATTAATTGCAAAGTGCCAACATAGCAATAGGGGAGGGGGGAAGTGTTCCCACTGCACTGCTGGGCAGAGGGGTGGGGTGAACTCTGTGCTGGGGTGACTGCACAGGTGCCCACAAAGATGGCTCCAAGTGCCACCTCTGGCTCGTGTGCCATAGGTTCACCACCACTGGACTATAATATACAGGCCAACACCTTACATTGAGATAACTACATACAAACCTCCATTTGAACGTCCACTACCAGGATCAAATCCATCAGAAGAGTTGTGCCGCCTGCGGTTAACTTCGTGACGATTATCTGTCCATGAATAGTTCTCAGAATGCTTCTCAAAATTCAGTGATGTCTACGCATGAACACAAAAATTAAAAGACAGCAGTGACATTAAGTAAACCATCGACAAGTAAAAATGAAGAATACATCTTGGAATGATTACGCTGACTAGGGTTGATGTTATGGAGAACGGCACAACTACTGCTGAAATAATGTAATTCAAACCACTTATCCTAAAACTTCATCTTTAGAAATAAATATCTCTCTCCATGGGATTTGCTCCTCCACCTCCAAATGTGCATAGGACTACAATCTAAATTTTCATAGTAATTCAGCAGCGTTATCAGCATTCGATCATTCTACAAAGATACTGACACTCACTACTAGATCTGTGATTCCCAACATAGGGCCCACCATGCCCCACAGGGGGATTTCAAATCCCAGCAGCCTAAGTCAGTACACTGGTTGATCAGTGCTTTGGGAGATTGACTTAGGCTTTTGGAAATTGAAGTCCAAAAACCGAAGGTTGGGAAACACTGCACTAGATGCAGATGCCAGAAAAGTAACTAGGTAGTACTTCCAAACTGACAAAAGTGTCACTGGATAACAAAAAGACTACCTTCTCTGCAAAAATCCTCTATTTCAAAGTGCAGCAAAACACGTATCAACTCCACAGAAAATCCATAATAAGGCTACGCAGTGAAAAACAGTTTAACAGCAAGAAGATGATTGACTTACTGACTCACAAAAGCAAATTGTGGGGGGGAGGGGGAGGTCATGCTCCAATAAATAAATAAATAAATAAATAAATAAATGCATACCACCATATTTAACCAACTACCGTGTTTCCCTGAAAATAAGACATTGTCTTATTTATTTATTTATTTATTTATTTGTTCCAACTTGTTATCCCGCCCCAATCGGGTAATCCCAACTCTGGACGGCTTACAAAACAGGAATAAAAATACATAATTTAAAACCATCGTTATCAAAATTCACTTCACTGTTAACAATTAAAAATATGAGTAACTACAATATTAAAAATTAGGCTAAAAAGGAATTAAACATTTTCAGATTACAAAATTACAGAATTATAAAAAAGCAAGGGCAGGAGTAAGGAGGCAGGAGCAGAGGGTGGCTGTCTCATCTGATCAGCCACCCAACATGAGATCCAGCATTCTTTGATCCCCAAATTTGTCCTGCCAGCCAGGTTTTCAGGCCCTTCTGGAAGGGCAGGAGCTCTGTCTGTTGTCGTAGCTCAATTGGCAGGAGGTTCCACAGGGCCGGGGCGGTCACGGAGAAGGCCCTCCTCCTAGTGCTAGAGAGGCGCGCCTCTCTAGCTGATGGAATTACAAGAGCGCCTCTCCGATCTGCCCTGGTGGGACGGACAGATGTTCTTGGGGTGACACGGTCTCTAAGGTATCCTGCCCCACTACCATATAGGGCTTTAAAGGTAATAACCAGCACCTTGAATTGCACCCGGAGACAGACTGGCAGCCAGTGCAGCTGCCGAAGCAGTGGTGAGGCACGAGCATAGCGCCCGCACCCCATCACTACCCGAGCAGCCGCATTCTGGGCCAGCTGAAGTCTCCGAATAGTCATCAAGGGCAGCCCCATGTAGAGCGCATTACAGTAATCAAGTCTGGAGGTGACCAGTGCATGTGTGACCCTGAGCAAGGAGTCCTGGTCTAGGAGTGGGCGTAACTGGTATATTACACGAAGTTGTGCAAAAGCCCTCCTGGCCACGCCTGCCACCTGTTCTTCGAACAGTAGTCGTGAGTCCAGGAGGACCCCCAGATTACGCACCGGGTCTGTTTGGGGCAAGGCTGCCCCATCCAGAACCAAAGCTGGAAGCTCCTGGGATAACACAGGGCCCCTTACCCATAGCCACTCAGTCTTGCCGGGATTCAGTTGTAGCCCGTTTTCCCCCATCCAGACCCTGACAGCCTCCAGGCACCTGGTTAGGACTTCCACTGCACCGCTTGGGTCCCCACGGGCTGAGATGTACAACTGGGTATCATCTGCATATTGATGATACCTTACCCCGTGGGAACGGATGCTCTCACCCAGTGGCTTCATATAGATGTTAAACAGGAGAGGTGAGAGTACCGAGCCCTGAGGCACCCCATATTGGAGGAGCCTAGGGCTGGACCTCTCATTCTCCAGGCATACCGTCTGGGTCCTGCCCCTCAGAAATGAGGAAAACCAGGCCAACACAATGCCCTGGATCCCCAATCCTTGGAGCCTTCCCAAAAGAATGTTATGATCGACGGTGTCAAAAGCCGCTGAGAGATCGAGAAGAGCAAGGATAGAAGGGGGACCTCCATCCCGCTCTCTCCAGAGATCATCCACCAATGCGACCAGTGCAATTTCGGTACCATATCCGGGTCTGAATCCTGACTGAAAAGGGTCCAGATAATCCGCTTCATCCAGAGCTTCCTGTAACTGCTGTGCCACAGCCTTTTCTAGCACCTTACCCAGAAAGGGTAGGTTAGATACTGGTCGGTAGTTCCCAAGTACCATAGGGTCGAGAGATGGTTTTTTTAGGAGGGGGCGCACTAAAGTATGTTTTAACGGTGTTATATTTATTTTTCCTCAAGAAGATACAATATGGCTTATTTTCAGGGGGTGTCTTATTTTTATTACGCCACTGGCTCCACGCCGGGACACTGCATAGCCATGCCTATCACTGTGGCTGTCCTTCTTCTTCACCACTCAGTGCCAGGACACTGCATAGCCGCGTCTATCACTATGTCTTATTTTCAGGGTATGGCTTATATTGCACAACTGCTGAGAAATCCTGCTACTGCTTATTTTATGGGTACAGTAAAACCTCGGATAACACTAAAACCTGGTTCCACAAGTCTTGGTGTTATCCGATTTTTAGTGTTATCCGATGCATGTTAAAATCCTATGGGATCCATAGAGATACATTGTAACCACACAGGCTTTAGCGGTTGTTATCCGATGCATCCCATAGGATCTTAATGTTATCCAATGCGATTCTTCTCCCCAGATTGCTTAATGTTATGCGATTTTAGTGTTATTCGATACTAATGTTATCTGAGGTATTACTGTATGTATTGTTTTCAGGGAAACACGGTATCAGAATGCTGCAAGCTGAACACTAGAGTCGACCTTAGACTCAGAAGAAACTGAGCTCAATCCTATAACCAAGGACCCACTTCAACGGTACTGTTCTTAGGTTCTTTGCCTAGTATATAGACCAATGTCCATATTCTGTAGCCAAGAATACCTTCATTCACATCACTGAGCCATCTGTACTTGTTCCAGTACTCTGATGCTCATGTCATTTGCTTTTTTGCGATACTGTATATCCTGCATACAGTACTGTACTTGGCTCCAGCTATTAAAAACCTTGCAGTGCCTCTTCTCCATTTAATGATGTAATCTTCTTCTTCAACACATGGTGGAGCTAAAGCTCTACTAAACTTGATGAGGTAATCAAAGTCAAGTTGTTGAAACTTTCACTGATTATGGCCTTTCAAACAACTATTTCTCTTTATGCTAATATCAGATGGAACTGAAGCAGGCACTAGTTTACTGACAGAATCAAGGTAATATGTTTACATCAATTAAGTTTATATGCTCCGACCTTTTTGTTCCCAAACCACCTATCTTTATGATTCTAAGCGGACTGGGAGCTTCTGCCTCTGGAAAACTCAGTTTCTACCCTCAAAAAAATTGGAAACATCCTGACGTAAAAGCCCTGTACAGGTCACAACTTCATGTTTTATTTTGTTTAAAAAACAATGTTGGAAAATGCATGCACCTGTTATAAATATGCATATTGAATAAATTCAGTGCTTAATTTTTTTTTTACAATAAATCAGAATGAACAAACTCCAAGCCAGATATATGTATAGTAGCACAGATGTATTAATGAGGACAGCTTTGTCATTTAAAAATATTATGTTTCAAATAACTGAACAGTCTACTTGGTAAACTACTAAAAACAAAACACAATTTTAACTGATTTTTAAAATGCTAACAATAGTAATTACACTTATATACCGACCCATAGCAGTTAGTGCACTCTCTGGGCAGTTTATTTATTTGTTCAGATTTATATTGCCACCCACTCGCCGAGGTGACTCAGGGTGGCTTACAGTCAAAACAGCAACAGTACAGTAACAATCATAAAATACAACCTACAATAAAATAAAATAAAATACAAGGTAATTAGCATTTTGCCCCAAACATGCTGGGAACTTGTTATATCAACCTTGGAAGGATGGAAGGCTGAGTCAACCTTGATTCCTGTCAGGATCAAACTCAGATTGTGAGCAGTTTTGGCTGCAGTTTAACCACTGCACTATGAGGACTCTTGTAAAATGTTACTTACATTTTACAGCTGATTTAAAGTTTTTATTGGACAATTCAGCACTTAACAGAAATTAGCACTTAACAGAGAACCACTCAAGCGTCAAGAAGACAAAAACTATACAGTAATACCCCGGATAACGATTGTACTGTATAGCGCTAAAACCGCGTAACGTTACAAGATTTTTGGAAAAATCTTGTATCAAATAACACGATTTTTAACGTTATCCGGAACAATCGTGTGGGGGGGAGGGGTTGGATTGGGTAGAACACCTACCCAATCCAACCCCCCCCCCGGGGCCCGCCCGCATGATGTTTGGAAAGGGTATGGGCCCCATATCCCTTTTCAAACATTGTGCAGGCGCGCGCCTGTCAAACGCGGCTTGGGGAGCATACGGAGAAAATCTCCGTATCCTCCCCAACCGCGTTTTGACGCGTGCACGCCAACGCGCCCGATGTTTGGAAAGGATATGGTCCCCCATACCCTTTCCAAACAATGTGCAAGCGCGCGCCTGTCAAGCGCAGCTTGGGGAGGATATGGAGAAAATCTCTGAATCCTCCCCGAACCACGTTTGGCGCGGGCGCACCAATGCACCCGATGTTTGGAAAGGGTATGGTCCCCCATACCCTTTCCAAACATCGGGCAAGCACCCGATGTTTTTTAGCATTATTCGGTGTATACCCCGGACAACGCTAAAAACCAGATAACAACATGACTTGTGGAACCAAGTCATAACGTTATCCAGGGTACTAGTGTACTTGGTATTTTTCATTTCGCCTGCAACACCTGTGCCTCCTGAATAACTAGACCACTAGGATAGCTTACAAAAAACATGTTTAGTGACACGTGATTCTACAGGAGGAAACAGATTAGTATCACTCCCATGCTCTCTTCTCTAGAAGAGTGTCTCTAACAGATTCTGCTATCTTTTGTGGACAGAAAAGTAAATCTCTGGGGTCCTAAATCCACTGTTTTTCAAATATGGATTTCACTCTCAAATACTGTTTTACACTAAATATGGCAGGATGAGTAACTCTGGCAGGCTAAGCAGCAATCCTCTGCCCCTGAGATCTCCCAAAATTACCAAAATGGAAAACTTAAGGCAGATGTCCTTGAAATCCAATTGTAATTTTTTTTAAAAAAAAATAATAATATTCTGGGATGTTAAATGGTGCAAGGTACCTTATGAACTCAGATAATCTATTTCATTGAAGAAATCTATTTGGCACTCTAAAAACACATAGAAATTATGCATGGTCACTGACATCAAGAGTAAGACTAGAATTCTGTTTTTATAAATTTACATACAAATTTGCAAACAAATGGGGAAATTAAATTAAATTTAAATTAAATTATCTGTGCTGCCAAAAATTTCTGTATTATGCATATAATCAGGCTACAAAAAGTATTCAATATTGACTACTGCTCAAGATCACATTCCTCTGTAAAACAATGCCCATGATACTTGGCTGATGGAATCAAGACTATTCCGTTTCAGATCAAAGATACTGTAATGTTTAAATTGCCGGAACATAAAAAGTGAATATAGTAACAATAAATGGTAGGTTTCTGTTTTGTTACTGCTACTGCTGCTACCACTACTACTACTAATTTGGAAACAGTGGGATTACAGATGCAAACTCTGTGACAGAAGGGGAACTAAGCAAACCCCTTTCTCAGATGTTATAAACCAGGGATTCTCAACCTGCGGCCCCCCAGTTGCACCATTTCATGCAGCCCCCCACCGCCTCCACCACCCCAGGAAGTGCCATGTGGTGGGGGAAGGGCAAAATGGTCATCCAGCCCCCGAAGCTGTCTGAGGGAGCGGGAACTGGCCATCGGCTTTAAAAGGTTGAGAACTCCTGTCGTAAATCATAATACACAATTTTTTACACAGTACATAACAGCATCTCATAAACTTTGGATCTTTAGAAGCCTACTGACTGCTAATACAAAAACGACAACAATACAAGCCTCACCAGTTTTACCCTTCCTACTAGTATGAAAACACATGACTTGAGTATTCACCTCATTTACAAGTTCTTTAGCTAAACAAGGATCTGATGAATAAAGACCAAAAAGTGTTTCAACTTTGCAACTAGTAACAGCTTATAGTCCTGCTCAGAGATGACTGCAGTTACAACAAACTGCCAGTGGGAGCTTTCCTATAGTACAGGGGTGCCCAAACTATGGCCCATAGGCCAGATCTGGCCTGCACTGCCGGTTCGTCCAGAAGCAGAAGTAAAACATGCCCACGCATGCAAAAACACTGCCGTAAATTACCTGCAGCTACCATAAATGCATTTCTGACAGCTGTGGGTGCATTTACGGCAGTGTTATGCACATGCGCAGGAACATTTTACTTCCACTTCTGGTGGGAGGAACCACGTGGTTGGCCGGCTCAACCATGTAACTAGCTCATGGCCCAAAATGTTTGGGCACCCCTGCTATAGTACTTATTATTAAAGGGTTGCAGAACAGCTGTCCTCATTCTTCATTTGGTAACAATATTGTAATGTAATTTACCAAATAGTTTTAAAAAGTGTTTAATATAACTAAAAAATTATAAACATCCAATTTAAACAAAAAAAATCCCCCTAAAATATATAGCACATCGTAAACAAAACAGCATATTAAGAGTTACAAAAAACCAAGATACTTTTTAAAGTTGATGGCAAGTACATTTTGATATTAAGAATTTAATAAAAAGTAAGAACACACCTTTGACGATGACGGTGGAGTAGGAAAATTAAGCCAGGCTGGAGCAAAGTCATGCTGCGCCATTTAGGTCCAGTCTCTCCAGATAAGTGAAACAAGGCTTCAGCACCTCATGGCAAAGAGCTGCAAGAGAAATACAATGTAGTGTCATGTAAAATAAATATTTCTATATCACGTTCACATATCACTTACTGATCACAATTTACAAGTGAAAAAAAAATCAACTAAAATAAGACACCATCATCACAGCTAAAGATCTCCTTTGTTCAAAAACCAGTCACCAAAGACCTAGCGCTTTCTGCATCTGCAGATGTTTCCATGGTCATGTGGTAGGCATGACTAGATGCTGGAGTGCATGGAACACTTTTACCTTTCCAACCGAAGCAGTACCTACTTATCTACTTGCAAATTCTTGCTTTCGAACTGTCAGGTTGGCAAAAACTGGGAAAGAGATGGCAGATTACTCTGTCATGCAGCGCTCAGATTTCAAACTGCTGACCTCCTGATCTTCCAGTTGTCAAGTTCAGTGTCTTAACCACTGAGCCACAATTAAAGCTAAAGCTAAATAGAAATATAGTAGATCCTCGTATAACGAAAATAATTGGTTCCACAAGGCACTTGGTTATACAATTTTTTCGTTGTATGATGCATGCATCATACAATGAAAATCTCTACGGGAAAATCGTACAACGAAAATCCCTATGGGGAATATCGTACAACAAAATCTATATGGGAAAAACCGTACAAAGAAAATTTTTGTTGTACAATTTTTCCCATAGAGATTTTCATTGTATGATGCACCCATTTGTGCCAAAATTCTCGTCATTGTACTTTTTTGTTGTTGTTGTTGTATGATGCATTTATTATATGAGGTTCCATTGTATAGCTATTCTGTACCAAAAGCACTTAAGAAATCCAAGCTGAAATGAAATGTAAGGAACAAACCCTGTGCCCTAGTAGAATGTACACACACCAGAAGCTGGTGAAAATATTTCAAAACAGAAGTGATTTCAGTGCCTAACATGTACAAGTGTTAGCTTTAAAAAGCCTCACCTCTTTATGTCTTGGCAAACAAAATACGTACAAAATGAAAGGTTTACTTACTTACTTTTGCAGCCCCAGGCAGAGGTTTCAGCGCAAAGATCCCACCAAAAACTAACAGGCACTTAAATCTTTGCTACTGACTAACACTGGCCATGAAATAAAGAGGCCACATAAAATTTTTCTCTGAATAAAAAATGCAATCCACTCCAAAAAAAGGACCAGAATACACAAATTGCAGAAGACAATTAAACACATAAGATCCATTTACAATAAAATTTAGTAATAGATGAAATTTCTTAGTGCTACAAACCTAATCTTAAAAAAGACAGATTGAAGATACACCTATTGCAAACTATTCCGTTCTAAGTATCTTTATCCCTCCTGTCTATACTGCAGGCAATCAGTATGCCAAAAAAAAATTGTAAAAGTACAGTGGAAATGCACTGTACAGTAATACCCCGGATAACGATTGTACCGTATAGCGCTAAACCCACATAACATTGCAAGATTTTAGGAAAAATCTTGTATCGGATAACACGATTTTTAGCGTTATCCGGAACAATCGTATGTGTGTGTGTGTGTGGGGGGGTGGATTGGGTAGAACATCTACCCAATCCAAACCCCCCCCCCCAGTGCCTGCCCGCATGGTGTTTGGAAAGGGTACGGGGAAGTTCCCCGTACCCTTTCCAAACACCGTGCAGGCGCGCGCGTGTCAGATGGGGGCTGGGGAGGCTACAAAGCTCTTCCCCGTAGCCTCTACAGCCCCCAACTGACACGCGCGCGTCCACGGGAGAAGCCGACACGGGGGCTTTCGAATCCCCCCCCCCCGCAGGGCAGCAAAAAGTCTCGCCGCCAAAGCAGCACTGGCTGGATACCTGGTGGCAGGAGGGGGAGGAGGAAGGGGGAGAGTCCCGGCAACAGTGTCTCTTTTTTAAAAGCCCCCATGTCGGATTCTCCTGCGGGCGGGCACGCACGTCAGATGGGGGCTGCAGAGGCTACGGAGCTCTTCCCCGTAGCCTCTGCAGCCCCCATCTGACACACGCGCGCGCCCGCGGGAGAAGCCGACACAGGGGCTTTTTAAAAAGAGACGATGTTGCCGGGACCCTCTCCCCCTTCCTCCTCCCCCTCCCACCACCAGGTATCCGGCCAGAAGGGAAAGCCCCAGTCGTCGTCATCACCCCCCCTCACCAAGCAAAGGTCTGAACTCCCCCCCTCCGGGCGGCAAGGGAGCAAAAAGTCTCGCCGCCAAAGCGGCACTTGACGCCCCACCCCCGGGGACAGATGGAAGGCATCCTGGGGCTGAGTGGGGCGGCGGCATCCCCGCAGATGTTCCCCGCAGCTTTAACCTAGCAGCGTTCTGTGCACTCCGGTGTCTAGTCATGCTTGCCACATGACCAATCCTCCCTGCTGTATGACCAAGCAAACAGCACTGGCTCTTCAGATTTGAAGCAGTTAATGCCACGAAATCTCACTGACAAAATGGACTTGCTCCACGAAAACATTAAAATCGTACAGCAGTTACTCTATTCTTGAAAGTGCCACAACGTTTCCTGTCTTTTGTTTGTTTACTCTCTGATACCTGTACCTGTACACAAAACATTTTCCCAGGATGCATTGCTCCTGGGCTGGGCAGCAAAGGATGAGCCCGCCTTCCTTGTTGTTGTGGTTTTGCATGAGGAGAGAAGTGTATGGGAGGAGTTCTTGAGAGCCATTTTGAATTTTCTGGGGTTTTTTGTTTTTGGTCAATATTTTTGAAAGAAGTCTTGGCATTTTGGCTTCATTCTTCAGATTATTGGAGCATTCTTTGGCACAGTGGAAAGGTAGGCAGATGAAACTTTTGTTCCAATTGGCTTGGGGGTGGGGGGTGGAATTTTAAAGAAAATTCCTTTGCCCATTTGGAAGAGATTCCATTGTCCATCTTTTTTTATCTGTGGATCTGCTAGTGGTGGGTTGTTTACAAAGTTTGGTGAGATTGATTTGCTTTTCTTTTTAAAGAGATTCCATTTTACATCTTTGTTTCTTTGTGAATCTGCTAGTGGTGGGTTGTTTACAAAGTTTGGGAAAAATAGTTTTTGTTTCTAAAAAGAGATTCCATTGTCCATCTCTGATTTTTTTTTTTTTTTTTTTTTTTTTTTTGTGGTGCTGATATGCTATTGGGGAATCCAGATGGCCACTTTGCATGATGGTAAATGTTGCATGATGGTAAATGTCTATCACTGTTAGCCAGGGGTGCCCAAACAATGGTCCATGGGCCGGATCCAGCCATGACACCAATTCACCCGGGTTGCGACACCCTCATAATTCCCAGAAACTGAAGCAAAACACACCTGACTTCAGCTTCTGGGAATGACAAGGCTGGCGCATCCCAGATGAATTGGCATCATGGGCCAGATCCGGCCCACAGACCATAGTTTGGGGACCCATGAGCCATATGACTGGACTGTGGCCTGAAAAGTTTGGGCACCCCAGCTAACAGCAATAGAAGCAGGCCCAAAATAGATGCCAATATTTATCCATTATGCAAAGTGTCCCTCATGTGCACATGAATCCATTTTAAAAGCTAACAGCAGGGGTGTCCAAACTTTTCAGGCCATGTGCCACTCACGGGTGCATTTTACTTCTGCTTCTGGGAGCGACAAGGGTGTCATGGGCCAGATCCGGCCCACTGACTGTTCTTTGGGGACCCATGACCGACATGACTGGGCCATGGTCTGAAAAGTTTGGGCACCCCTGCTGTTAGCTTTTAAAATGGATTCCTGTGTACATGATGGTAAACATTGGCATTAGGGCATCTTGAAAGATATTTTCCCCCTATGTCTTGGTGATCTTGGAAAGTCAGTGCAATACAGTATAGCACAGTACAAACTAAAATTGGTTTTCTTCTGCTCACCTAGTGTTTTCATTGTGCCATGGCATCATCAAAAAAAAGACATCTGTCAGTGGAAAGAGGGAACAGATTTTGGTGGAGGAAAAACAAGCCATAATCAAGAAATATGATGAAGGCATGCGGATTTCAGACATTGCCAGGCTGTACGGAAGACCCAGCTCGACGATTTGCACCATAATCAAGAACAAAGAGAAGATTATGGAAAGACAGGTGGCCAAGGGTGTGACAAGGATCACAAAGCAACGACCACCAGTGTTGGAGGAGGTGGAGAAATTGCTGCTATTGTGGATCCAGGACAAGGAGCATGCTGGTGACACCATGACAGAGGCCATAATCTGTGAGAAGGCCAGACAGCTGCAAGCCGACCTCATGGCCAATCAACCAGGGCCATCAGCCGAGGAGGAGGAGGTCTTTGGAGCGACCAGGGGATGGTTCAACCGCTTCAAGAAAAGATCTGGGAGGCATGTTCCTGCTGCAGAGGAGTTTGCCACAATATTCTATGAACTGATCCAAACTGAGGGCTACCTCCCACAGCAGGTCTTTAACTGTGATGAAACAGGCCTCTTCTGGAAACGCATGCCAAGGAGGACATTTGTCACAGAGGAGACCACCTCATTGCCTGGCCACAAACCATGCAAAGATCGTCTTACCCTGCTGTTTGCTGCGAATGCAAGTGGGGACCTAAAGATCAAGCCCTTGCTTATCTACAGCTCGCTGAACCCAAGGGCCTTTAAGAAACGCAAGGTGAGCAAGGATGACATGGGTGTGTTTTGGCGAGCATCAAAAAATGTGTGGGTCACACGGCCCATTTTTGTTGCTTGGATCAACATTGTCTTTGGACCAATGGTGCATCATTACCTGGAGGAGAGCAACTTGCCCATGAGGGCAGTGTTGCTCTTGGACAATGCTTCGGCCCATCCTCCAGGGCTTGAACAAGACCTAAGGCCAGAGTACAGTTTCATTAAGATCCTCTTCCTGCCACCGAACACAACACCAATTCTCCAGCCCATGGACCAGCAGGTCATATCAAACTTTAAAAAACTATACACACAAGAACTGTTCAAAAGATGTGTGGAGGTCGCAGACTGTTGCAGACTGACCATCCAAGAATTCTGGAGGGAGCACTTTGATAGTGTGGACAGTGTAAAGATGATCCGAAGGGCATGGGAAGGGGTCAGTCAGCATAACCTGGTGGCCTCCTGGCGTCCCCTTTGGCCTGACAGTCAACCTGCTGGGGTTGAAGCAGCTTCTTCACCAGAAATGGACAATGCAGTGGTCAGTGAAATTGTTGACCTGGGCAGATCCATTGGGCTGGAGGTTTCAGAGGATGATGTGATGGAGCTGGTGGAAGGCCACGAGGACACCGAGCTGTCCACCCAGGACTTAGTAGAGTTACAGAAACAGGAGGAGGAGTTGGTGGACTCCTCATCTGAAGATGAGGAGAGGGTAAAGAAGATTTCAGAGCTGACCAGCAGTCAGCTGAAAGAATTGTTGAATGCACATGAAGTGTACCAAAAGTACCTCCAATACTACCCAGATAAGCCAACGCTCATTAATTTTCTGGCCAGGGATGCTACCATCTTCATCTCAGCTATAAAAAACGAATTGAAGCAGCGCCAGAAACAACAGCCGATAGAAAAGTTCTTAAAAAGACAAAAAACTGATGAAGAACCATCTTGCTCAGCTCTTATTGAGTTGTCTTCCTCCTCCTCCTCCTCCAGTTAAAATCCATACTGTTCAGCACTGTATTGAACTGAACTGCAATTGTTTACTGTATTCTGTGGTTTGGAATGTTCTTGCACTTTATTTATCCTTTAAACAGTCACTTTACTGTACAAAGTTTTAAAAAGTTTAAAAATGTTTCATGTTTTGTTTCCCTGCAGTCAGGGTGGTTGGGAATGTTTTTGAAATGTAGAGTTGTGTTTTTACCTTTTAAAACAACACTTTATAAAGTTTTCAAAAGTTTAAAAATGCTCTATGTTTTTTCCCTAATGTCAGGGTGGTTTGGCATGTTTCTGTAATGTATTTAGCCTTTAGACAATTATTTCTTAAAGTTCTTTAAGGTTCCAGTATGTTTCCTTGACTTTCCCTTGTACTCTGTGCCGGTTACAATGTATCTATATGGAGTTGACATTATCCGAGACAGCTCCATAGGACTGTAACGCTATCCGATACATGTATCGGATAAGGATAAAAATTGCATAACGTTAAGACTTGTGGAACCAAGTCTTAACGTTATCCGGGGTATTAGTGTACTTTATAACATTCAGTTCCTTTTCAGATATGTTTGCAAAGCCCCTCTTGATTCTGCCACAAGGCTACGTACAAACCTGTTTTTGAAAAGCTTCAGCTCTCTCCCCCCCGCCCCCCAAGGATCCCTTTTGCTGCCCTGGAAGAAACTTTAGGAGCTGCAGGACAGTGTGAGGAGAGACTTCAAGAGTAAATAATCAATGCTGGATTGGGACTGTCAACAGAAATCCAGAGTAATATTTTAACAAAATGATATAACTTTCAGTGCCTAACAGCATGCAATTAACAAGTTTTTGCTGGGATTAATGAGCACATGCCAACTCAGTGGGCATATACACCTTGTTTAAAAAATAGAAGTTACTGAATGTTACATCAGAATATTACACCATTTGCTTATAAATGCATATAAATATGATATTTAATTCTGCCACATTAACAAGAGCAGGCAGATATAATGGGTTGTTTTACTGGCAGTCTTCTAAAGGAAAAGAGAAATAACTGGATGAAAATGACAATTTTTAAAACAAATATGGTCATTTTACCTTTTGGGGTTCTTGAACTGCTGTTTATAATACTTTCAGAGGAGACTTATCTACAGTACAACTCACTCGGGCCTGTTGACGCTTGCCTTTTCAAAGTTACTCTACTCTTTATAGCAGGGGTCCCAAAACTACGGCCTGTGGGCCAGATCTGGCACCCAATGCCAATTCCTCTGGCCCATGCTGTTCTCATTGCTCCTGGAAGCAGAAGTAAAATGTGCCCATACAAGTGACAAGGACAGCATGGGCCAGAGGAATTGGCATTGGGTGCCAGATCTGATCCATGGACCACAGTTTGGGCATTCTGGGTTAAGCAGAGAAAATGGCAGCTTCGAATCTATCTCATCATGTTGCAAAACAGATTGTAAGGTGCATTTTACTTCTGCTTCCGGTGGGAGGAACCACGTGACAGGCCTGTGGCCCAAACAATTTGGGCACCCCTACATTATAGAGTCAAAAACACAGACTTGGCAATGAATGATCTGACCAAGATTAAGAAGGAGTTTCATATGTACAGGCCCTTAGAATATACAAAAATTGGACAGGAAGTGTTCATAAAAGCAGCACAGCTTTGCAAACAAAAGTGTTCATAAAAACAACAAAGCTTTAAAAAATTTGATATTAGTTTTAAAAACTATTTCCTTCACTTTCTCATCTAGATTACAAAAGGTAAGCTTTATCACATTCTAGATACCTTAGCATAAATTGATCCAAGTAATAAAGTAGCAAGCTGGAAGAAAATGTATTCGCAAAAAAATTATTAGTTTTCATATGTGTATACATATTAGATTAGATATTTTTATAATACCACTCAAACCATTTTATAACAATCATATACTGCATAAAATGCCAGAAAAATCTTATTCCTGAGTTTTAAAAAAAGATAACGTTGGAACCTGTGGATCTGGTTAAGAATAGAATAGTAGAGGCTGATCTCATAAAAAATTCTCCCTTATTACCATCTTCATGTTCCTCCCTTTGAAGAAATACTCAAGAGGCAGGCCTGAGATGTTAATCTTAGCACAAACTGGTTCATGACAGGAAATACATGCCATCAACTACTGAGAGTTCTGAACCATATGCAACTTAATAGACCAAAATCACTATTCCGAACTCTGATCCAGATCAGAAGTATTGCCCCATCATCAATCTGTATTATTCTACCACCTGGAAGTCTATTAATATAGTTCTATGACTGTTTTCCTTACAGTGTACTGAGGGAGACCTTACAACCATCTTTGCTTTCATTTGTCTCACTAAACGGTCTTCCCTGTTTCAAGAAATCTTTTAGATATTCATAGAAAGTTAGGACACAGAATAGCACTGCTAGATTAAACAAAGTTGCTTCTAGGAATCCCACAAGCAGGGCATCTGTCTCATGTCTGCCACTTACAAATATAAAGGAGTAGACTATCTGTGACGATCTACCTGTCCTACTCTAGGTACATCATGAGAAAGCAAAACTCTCTGGAAAAAACAGTAATGCCAGGAAACATGGAAGGCAGCAGGAAAAGCAAGAAGCCAAAAGAGAGATGGATTGATTCCCTAAGGCTAACCTTGGTACTCCAGGTGTTCTTGGGCTTCAATTACCAGAAGCCCAAGTCAGCACTCCTGCTGATCAGGGCTTCTGGGAATTGAAGTTCAAGAACACCTGGAGTGCCAAGGTTAGCCATCACTGCCCTAAGGGAACCACAGAGTATAACTTGCAGGCCTCTGGTAATTGATGTCCAAGAACATCCGGGAGCCAAAGGTTGAGAAACCCTGGATGGAAAAAAAATCACCTTTTTTCAATTTGTCCTCACACCATTCAGGTTCAATAGATTAACCAAGGGGTGATCAACCTATGGGCCATGGGCCAGACTCAGCCTGCAGTACCATTTCATGTGGCCTGCCATTGTCCTTGCCGCTACTGAAAGTGGAAGTGAAAGCATTTGTGACAGCCATAAAATGAACCTGTGCATATGTAAATGCCTGCCATAAACAGTGCCGTAAATGCACCCATGTTTATGACAGACACAGACACATTTTACAGCAGCAGTTACAGTGGGAGGAACCACGGAACGGGTCTGCTCAGCTGTCTGGAGTGTGTGAGATACAGCCCGTGGCACAAAAGGTTGGGAACCCCTGCTCTAGTGTAACAGAAAACAAAAAGTTCTTCCTCATCTTCTTTCCACACACTATGTATTATGGTATATATTTCCATCACATCTCCCTTTACTCATCATTCCTCTAAATGAAACAGCCTAAAACACTGCAAACTTTCAGTATAGGAAAGCTACTACAGTACAGTACAACACCGGATAACGCTAAAACTTGGTTCCACAAGTCTTGGTGTTATCCGATTTTTACTGCTATCCGATGCATGTTAAAATCCTATGGAATGGATCGGATAACGTTAAAGCTCCACAGAGATACATTGTAACCGCACAGGCTTTAGCGGTTGTTATCCGATCCATCCCATAGGTCCTTAACATTATTCGATCCAATTCTCCTCCCCAGATTACTTAACGTTATGCAATTTTAGCGTTATCCGATCCAATCGTTATCCTGTGTTTTAATGTCTAATCATCTAGCCATTTTGTGTACTCTGATAAACAACATCTCCAATAGTTCCGTTGTGTAAGGTAACAAGTTGGAATGCCTCGCTAGGGGTTATGATCTTGATTCCCCAATATGCCTCCTTGGGCCACAGCTTTCCCAGAAGAAGGGAATAATAAGCAACCTCTGAATATTCAATACAGTATCTAGAAAACTTTGAGAAGGATTATCATAAATCCAAAGAGTTTTGACAGCATACACCTATTTTAACAAAAAGCAGCAGGTAGAGTCTAAGGACACTACCGTCAGGGATTTAGTTTGTGAATTCGATGTGTTGAATTATGCACATTATTTCATTTATTTCTTCTGATCTGAATGAAATAAATGAAATAAATGAACTAATGAGCATAATTCAACACATCAAATTCATGAACTAAATTCCTGACGGTAGTCCTTAGAATCTACCTGCCGCTTTTTTTAAAGGAAAGGTTAGAAAGAAAGTGTGCTTTATTGTTTTAAACCGTCATAGAAAATGTTTCTGACGTCCAATCCAAATTGTATAAGTGTCACAAGAAAGGTTATTATGTCTTCTATCAATTGCATTTTGGATCACTTCGACAGGTCGATCGGTTTTTGTTGGCTCATTGCCAACCCACCCACCCCCCACGGAAATGTCATTTTAACAAGTCACATTTTTCCTCAATATCTTTTTTGTGAATTCCTGCTTCAGCGTCATTTTTCTCCACATGTTGTATGTGAACTGTATCCACCTCGGGAAGTTGTCATATACATTTTCTAAATTGGTTTTCCCTCTTTTTTGTGCATTTTTGTAACCTCATTTGAGTGGTTTTTGTAAAACGCTTCATGGAGTATTTTTCCAAAGTCCAATTCCACATCTGAAAGTGTCCCCACAAAGGTTAATCTTCCCTCTTTCAAACACACTTTGGATCATCTGAATTGATTGGGTCTTTTTTTTTTTCACTCCCCCCCCCTCCGACAACTGACAACCCACCCACCCCGCAAAACTGTCACTTTTCCGATGCTACTTCCGAAAGCAATGATGTCATTGCTTTGTATTTTTGGCTTTTGGGTTCTACCAATTCTTAAAGTTGCCGAGACGATCTTTCAAATGACATAACCCTTATTTTCATGGGTGCCTTCGTTTTGGTGTTGCACTTTGTCAAAAGTACATGATTTTCGTTACATTGCAATGGGAACATACGATACTGGCAAAGGATTTTTATTTAATTCTTATGCCTCTACGACATTGTCATTAAGCTTTCTACAACAGCCATTTTCTTAATCAATTGCTGCCAACTCAGATCTTATTTAGGTAGATAGAGAGCAGGATTTATCATATTTGCTGGAGTATAAGACTCACCGGAGCATAAGACGCACTCTGTTTTTCTGGTGTATTTTAAGGGGGGAGTGCATCTCATACATTATTTCTTTTGCTCATTACATATCTTAGTGGTAGCGAACCTATGGCATGCGTGCCAGAGGTGGCACTCAGAGACCTCTCTGTGGGCACCCATGCAGTCACCATAGCACAGAGTTTACACCACCCTTCTGCCCAGCAGCCCAATGGGAGTGTTTCCTTCCTCCCCTATTGCTATGTTGGCACTTTGCAATAAATAAGTGGGTTTGGGTTGCAGTTTGGGCACTCAGTCTCTAAAAGGTTTGCCATCACTGACATATATTATGGGCACTAAATTTTGCCATTTTAATTTTCATGCCAATAGTGCTTCACACTACAGTTTTATCTTGAACCTTCAATTGTTTAGCATCATAACCAAATTTGGCCATCTCACCACCCAACCATAACCTACAAGTAAACTCTTTGCATCTTATTCTTGGTTGATGTTATGCTATGTTTGTTCTTTTCAAAATACCTTGTCTGCATTCCTGTATATGTTAAGATATCCTCACAGCTGTTTTTGTTAAGGTAATCTGCTGGAAGGGAGTGTGGCTTTAGGACAACTTATAAAATAGAAGTAGGCAAAATGTGACCTTTCAGATACAGTTCAACTGTAGATTGCAGCATTCCTCAATACTGCAGTACAGGATAATACTTGGAACGCAGCACTCTATC
The DNA here is from genome assembly GCA_030440675.1 of Furcifer pardalis. Lineage (NCBI taxonomy): Eukaryota > Metazoa > Chordata > Lepidosauria > Squamata > Chamaeleonidae > Furcifer > Furcifer pardalis. The sequence goes on from CP126896.1 coordinate 86,039,745, forward strand.
TATCTCAGGCTCTCAGCTATCTTTTTATTTACTTAACATGGTCTAACAAGTAACTACACTTGCATAAATCAATATTACACAAGTGATAGTTGTAACTGTGCCAAGACAGAAGTGCGATTCACAAAGCATTTCCACTGGCAAGCCACACAATACGTCACAATGAGAAGAGCATGGCTGATTGCACACACAACTTGTGCAAAACCTGCTGCCTGGGCATATCGCCCAACAAAGTAACACCTGAGAACTTGAAATTAAGCAGTGACATAAAGAAACCTGTAATTTTATTCAGCTTTGATTGTGAAACCTAGTTTAACAATATCAATCTGCAAAAAAAGTCCTCTAGTTCAGAGGTGGCAAACCTATGGCACATGTACCAGAGGGGGCACTCAGAGCCCTCTCTGTGGGCACGCACACTGTCGCCCCACTGTCGCAACACAGAGTTCGACCTGCCTATCTGCTCAGCAGCACAATGGGAGTGCTTCCTCCCTCCTCCTAGCACAGAATTTATCCCACCCCTCTGTTTGGACACTCAGGCCCCAAAAGGTTCGCCATCACTGCTCTAGTTTATTCATGTAGGATATTTTGTTTGTATCTATGATTCAATATAGAGGAAAATGGCCCAACATTGTTGTACAATATTACAGAAAGAAAAAGGATGCCAAGCTTTACATAGCTAAGACTCAGCATGGCCAGATTGCCTGCAGACCCCAGGAGATTTCCAACACATGGTATAAACCAGAGGTCAATTCCCAGAAGCCCTGTTCAGCAGGTGTACCAACTGGGACTTCTGGTAACTGAAGTCCAAGAACAGCTGGAGAGCCAAGTTTGCTAACCACTGGTGTAAGCCAATCTTACAATAGTTTATTGTGAATAACCAATAATCACCTAAATTACAATTTTAAAAAAAACAACTAAAACACATTGTTACTACAAATTCAATGACATCATTTTCAGATTGAGATAATACAGACACTATGCTACATGATACAGACTTGAATGGATCACAGTAAGAAACATTACTACTCTATTGCAATGGTCTATCCCTTTCCTCCTCAGTTTATTTCTGATAACATATAATCCATAATAATTATCTACACTTACACTTAAGGCACCTTTATCTGCTGAACATTTTTAGAAACCAAATAAGCAACTAAGCTATTCCCAATGAACAATAAAAATGCATTTCTACTGCTGAAACTAAGCAGATTTGGTAGGGAGACCTCTCAACAAACATAAAGAAACTGCTCTGGACAGTCCAGATTAAAAACATAATATGAGAGAGTAAACAAGAGAGTAAATAAAACAAAAATGCTGTGACACCTTAAAGACTACCGTATATACTTGAGTATAAACCTACCCAAATATAAGCTGTGGTACCTAATTTTGACCTGAACATCTAGGGAAATAGATTGACCCAAGGATAGGAAATGTTGCTGCTGCTGCTAGGGAGTTTCAATAATCAAAATACATGAAAATATGGTAACACTAATTACTTTTTTGGTGCATCTCAATCCACCGTGGTCTTGGGACCCTCGAAGTCACTGACCCGAGTATAAGCCGTTTCCCCTTTGGGGGGCTCATTTTTGGGACTAAAAACTAGGCTTATACCCAAGTATATACAGTAAATGCTGTATTTTAATGTCAGCTTTCACGGATCAAGCCTACTTATGGAATAGCATCAAGGAAATCTTTTTTTTTTTAATTCCATAAACATGACTGGCTTATTCCTGTTGGCAAAAAAACAGAAGGTTTTCTCCTAGCCTGGACTTCTCCAAAACATAAACAACAAAAAGAGAAATGTATGATTGCTGTGGCAACAAAGTGATGGCCAAGCTGGAAGACAATGGAACAGTATGGATGGACAACAAAATTAGATACAGTTGTACCTCGCTTAAAGAGCATAATGCGTTCCACAGGTTTGCTCTTTAAGCAAGTTTGCTCTTTAAGCGAAACACCATTGTAAGTGACCAACTGTGGGGGGGATTGCGAACCCCAATTTATTTGTTAAGTGAGTTTTTGGTTGGTTTTATTTGTTAAGCGAAGCGAACATTCAGAGAAAATTCTGCTCTTTAAGCGAGTTACTCTTTAAGCGAGGCGATCTTTATGCGAGGTTTGACTGTATTTTTGATGGCTCAAGTCCCAGAGTATGCCCCGATAAGATGCTTCAATTATGTAATATGTCACAGGACAAAGGGATGGTTTATTTTCTAGGAATAAAGAAAAATTGTGTTTCTCAACCTGCTGAATTTTAGGGGTGAAGATAAAGAAACCAGTCGGTAGAAAAATTAGGTGTCTCAGAAAAATAAAAACAGTTGCTGCCTGGGAGAATGGGACTCAAAATCATATGCTTTACATCTTTCCCCCACATAATTTTTAATTTTACAGATTTTGACTGCCTTGGGACCTTTGGGCCTTAGTCTGCCTTGACTTAAAGAGAAACTTCAGCTTTTGCAATGGGTTAATTACTTTTTCTAGGGAATTCTTCTTCAAGTGCCATATCCATTACGGATATTGGCTATCATCATGGAGATAGACTTCCTGTTCTTACCTTCTCTGAACAGTTCTTCAGAGGACATTCCACAACAGTCCCTCAGGAAATTCTACACCTCCCTTATTGTCATATTTCATATATTCCTACTCATTCCCCAAAGCCTTTAGGAACCTCTTCTTTGGAATAGATAGGTATGTAGCTTTCTTTCTCAATCTTCAGATAAAAGACTGTAGACCACTGTAAGCTTCAACTAAAGGACTATGCAAGGTTAGGGGCGAATATAATATACTGTATTAGCTAAATAATATAGGTATTTGGCTGCAGAGCCAGAGGTTAGGAGTTCAATTCTCCACTGTGCCTCCTCAGAGATCAGCCAGTTTGTCTTCTTGGGCAAGCTGCAGAATCCCTATAGAAACATGATTCCCAACATGGGGCACAAACCCTACAAGGGGGTGCAATTTGATTTTTATTGGGGGGGGGGGATTCAAGAATGAGTTATTAACAGTGAATAGCCTTTAAGGCTTCCTCCACATGAATAGTTCGCTTTTTGAATAATAAGAATTATATGTCATGGGGGACGTCAGGATTTTAGAGATGCTTAGGTGAGGCATGGCCACAAAAAAGGGGTTGGAACTACTGTACTGCCCTAGAGGAAGGAACTTGTTGACCATTTCTGAGTATTCTGTACCTGTACTTAGGAAACCCTAAAGAGAGTCAGCATAATAAATAAATAATAATAAATAAGTCAGAATTAACTTAATGGCACATTATTATTAGGATACCCAGTCTTCTTCTTCCTCCGTGTCTAGGCCAGACATGAAACTGCTAAAATGAGTTCATTCTGCAGTTCCTTTCGCCTGACCTAGCATGAGAAAAATTAGCTGACAATACAAGATAGCTGTTGCCAGAGTATGCCCATCTGTGGTTCAAAAATACCACAATCATCGAGGAGGCTCTTTCTGTGCATCCCAGGATTCTCAGTGTGACATAGTATACAAAGTAATAGATTAGGGCAGTGATGGTAAGCCTTGGCACTCCAGGTGTTACTGGACTTCAGTTATCAGAAGCCCAAATCAGCACTCCAGCTGATCAGGGATTTGGGAATTAAAGTCCAAGAACACCTGGAGTGCCAAGGTTAGCCATCACTGCATTAGGATTTCAAATCCTCAGTCAGATATGGAAACTCACTGGGCATGTGGAACTGCTAAAACCGCTTCTTAGATAGCTCACATATCTTAAAAGCCCTATTAGGGTCACTATAAGTCGGTTACAATGTGACAGCACATAACATAAAACAAAGACCTAACTGTGGCTAATTTCATAACTACAGATTCATCTAATACTTTAACCTGGATTGGTGTGCTTTACATGTCATTTCTTCACTACATTGTACTACAGTGGTACCTCGCTTAAAGAGCATAATGTGTTCCACAGGATTGCTCTTTAAGTGAGTTTGCTCTTTAAGTGAAACACCATTGTAAGTGACCAATTGTGACTTCTAGCAGGGGGATTGCAAACCCCAATTTAGTTGTTAAGCGAGTTTTTGGTTGGTTTTAGTTGTTAAGCGAGGTAACCATTCAGAGAAAATTCTGCTCTTTAAGCTAGGCACTCTTTATGTAAGGTTTTACTGTACAGTAATACCTCATATAACATTAGTATCGAATAACACGAAAATCGCATAACATCAAGGAATCTGGGGGGAAGAATTGCATCAGATAACATTAAGATCCTATGGGATGCTTCAGATAACAACCGCGAAAGCCTGTGTGGTTACAATGTATCTCTATGGATCCCATAGAGGATCAGATAACACGAAAAATCATATAACACGAAGACTTGTGGAACCAGCTTTTAGTGTTATATGAGGTTTTACTGTATATTAGAAATCAACTGATTTCCTTTGACTTCTTTTGTATTGTGCCTTCATTTCACAGATCTTAATCCCCGTTTATCTACTGTAATTTAAATTATACCTATAAATAGCCTCAGATCATTTCTGATGTGTATACACTTTTTACCCACTGGAATAAATATGTTTTTACCACATAGATTAGGAATCCCTAGAAACTTATTTATTTATTTAAATTTCTATACCGCCCACCTCGCCAAAGGCGACCCAGAAATACAGGACAGCAGTTCCCAATTTTTTCATAATCACCCCACTTTCTAATTAGAGAAACTCCACATCATCTTAACCATTATTCAACCTCTTTTAATTAAAAATTCCATTTGTAATTTAAAATTAAAAGTAAACACAACTTAATAAAATAAAACAAACCATTTTTCTTGCCACAAGTAGTCAATACAAATTAAATCTAAGAATTGATTAAAGTCTTCATTACACCCCCACCAGGGGATCTATGTTGTGGAAGAGTAAACATGCATTTTTGCAAGTTTCACCTTTACAGGCTAAAGAAAGCAACAGCAACTTGAGGAGTTTCTATACCATTTGATGCTTAATCATATTACAGTAATACCTCGGATAACGTTTACCTCGGATAACGCTAAAATCGCATAACATTAAGTAATCTGTGGAGGAGAATTGGATCGAATAACGTTAAGGTCCTATGGAATGGATCGGATAACAACCGCTAAAGCCTATGCGGTTACAATGTATCTCTGTGGAGCTTTAACGTTATCCGATCCATCCCATAGGATTTTAACATGCATTGGATAACACTAAAAATTGGATAACACCAAGACTTGTGGAAACAAGTCTTAGCGTTATCCGAGGTATTACTGTACTGTACAAAGCTTTCTTAATTTGCGAGCATGTTTTCTCAACATTTTCTCTCTCAAAAAAAATCACATTTGCAAAATTATGAAACTGGGCCTTCATTTAAAAACTTACTTTAATTCAGATTCTTAGAATGAACATACTCTAATCATCCCTAATTCTCATTTCACATTTAATGTACTAGTTAATAACTAATGTTTTTCAGCATCTATGGATTTCATACACAAAATATAAGTGTCACAATGTACAGGTTTGAAAATGTTGTATGCAAACAACAAAATGTGCATCCAGTTTTCCCTAATCCACATCACTTATTTGCAGATAATATTCTGCCAAGACCAAGTTTATGCTTCTGCTTTAATGTAAACACTAAGTAAAAACAAACTGAGGTATATGAATGTTTGTATTAGAAATATATCCTACTTTCAGTTCCCGCAAATACACATTAACAATAAACTCTGGTGCAGAGATCAGTTCAGTGGATCTCCACTCACTGATCAATCCCATCAGGGGAAAATGGAGTGGGAGCAGCTACCAGCACTGAACCTTCTAGGCCAGTGACGGAGAACCTTGTCACTCCTGCTGATCAGGGCTCCTGGGAATTGAAGTTCAAGAACATCTGGAGTGCCAAGGTTCACCATCACTGTCCTAGACCCTGAAGTCCCTTGTATGTGTCAAAATGAAATCTGGGGAATCATCTCAGTATGTGGAGCAACATAGAGAAAAGAGGAAACAGTCCAAAACAACAACACCCATTTCCATCTGCCTCTAGTGGGAACTTCCACTCAATCTTCTTTTCAGCAAAGTTGAGACCCAACCTTGTACAAACGAAAATCATTACAAATCAATTTATGCCATTTAGTCCTTATTTGGAATAAAATATTTTCCCACAAATCTCCTGTTCTATACCACACACAAACAGATTAGTTTGCTGTAGGAAGTGTCTTGTCCTTTTATTTTGCCACTTCTGCACTTATTGTTTGATCTTGCCATCTCATATTTCCTTCATGTTCTTTTGTACTCTACTGATGTGAGCAGTGTTTTATTTTTGTCTTAGGAGTGTACTTCGTATAGTGCCTAGAAATTTTAAGCATAGATTTTGACTTGCTCAACAGAAAGTTAATTCCACAACTGTCTGTATTTGTTTAAGTAGGCGTTGGAATAAACTCTTAATTTTAGAAAAATTGCAACTCTATTCCAACACAAAAATGCTTGGTCCAAAACTGAGAAATGCCAGCAAGAAAGAAAAATGAAAACCTTTACATGCTTTATTATACATGAACATTAAATCAAGATAGGCCAGAATACTTCCTTTGGATGACCATTAATTTCCAACTGACTCAAATCTTAACAAAATAATCCACATGCTACTAAACTATTCTGCTTTTCCTCTCACAAAAAGTACACATACAGTCTATTTCTGATGGTCAGAGATCTCTTAAGAAAGATGGATGGAGAAGAAAGAGCTGAGTTTGGAAGGAAAACTTTTCAAAGTGGGGGCAAGGGACAACATTTAAAAGAAGAGCACTGCTTTGTGCTCATACATTTTTAAATCCAAGCTTAAAATATGTGAAATACATCTATCTTCATGCACCACCGACCAGCAAGTACTTGGACTGACACTATGATGAGAAAATCAATTAGAAGTTACTAAGGCAAGTTTACATTGGCTAGTCACCTGACCTACCTTGGCAATTTAATGTCAGTAAGCAGTGAGCACTGCGCACAATAGTCTTACTGTTATCTTGTTTGCACAGGGCAATACCTCAAAGGCTGCACATATAAATTTCCTTGAATGTTTTCAAGGTTAGAACAGACAAAAGAAATCCTGTGAATAGCTTATAAAAACACAGGACAAGATCATGCTTCTTACCAGTAAGATTATTTCAACCACATGTCTAGACATGTTTGGTGTAATTCCTCCAGAGAATAAATCAAGCAAGAAAGCAGTTTGAGCCTAACAAGACAGTTGCCTTTTTTAAAAAAGTCCAATAGGTGGTTAGTTAGAATGATAGTGTTCATGTAGTAGGAGTGTTCCAAATAAATATGAAAACTGATTGATGTGTGTTAAATGGTGTTGATTAATTATTGTAATTTGTTTTATATGTTTTTGTTATATACAGTACTGTATTGTTGTGAACTACACAGAGTAGTGCTTGCACCAACTGGGAAGGGTATCAATGAAATAAAATAAATAAGCAAGTAACATAGAACAATCTGTCAACCTTATCTTGTTTATTCAAGCTTAGTAGATGCCTTCTGAAAAGGCAGACAGGATAGAACACAGCTCAAGTGAGAATTAAGAAATGAGATACAGAAGAGCTAACCATGTTCATCTTTCCTGAATATGTATAGTACAAAGCAAGTTAAGCCATTATGACATGTTGAAACAACTGCACACACAAGGTTATTCTGACAATATAGATTTATCTAATTATTTAAATCAAGACAGAAACATGCTCATGCTCTACATGTTTTGGAGTTGAGCAGTCAGAAGCTTCATCCAGAATATTCAAAGTAGGGGAGTATAGGGATTTTAGTTTAAAATACCCAGTAGACCAAAATTCAACAACCATTATTTAAACAGACTCAACTTTTAAGTTAAGTCTTGAATTTTAAAATTACAGTATCGTATTGAGGTTATATTTGCTAAAAGTTCCCAAGACAGTAGTAGATGCAAGGTTTTCCACTGATAAAGCAACTTAGGCCCTCCATGTGTTATTTAGCTGCAATTCACATATCTTGTCAACACAATTACTAATGATAGTGAAACAAACGGTAGTTCCATACATTTCGTTTACACAGTGTCTAAATCAATCCTCTTAATATGACTGCATTTGGAGAATCAAATCCTGCCTTTATACATCAAGATACCATTTACAGCGGAACCCCGTATAACAAATTCAACATACAACAAAAAATCATACAATGAAGCAGATTTTTGAAAAAAATGGTGCATCGTACAACAAAAATTTCTGTTGTGCAATGCAATACTTTTTCCCCCAGGATGCATTGCACCTGGGAGGTTTTGGGTTCAAAGCAGCTGAAGGGGGGGAGATTCCTTTAGCTGCTTTGACTGATTGGCAGATCGCAAAGGTGCTTTCGGAGCAGTGAGGTAAAAGCTTCAGCTCACTGCCCCAAAAGCCCCATTTGGATCTGTGGCTTTTGGGGGAGGAAGATTGACTGACTGATTGATTGATTGGACTTGTATGCCACCCAATCAGCTACAACTCAGGGCGGCTAACAACAATCACAATACAATCTAGTCACAATACATCTCATAAATACAATACTACAGTACAACAGAATACAGTAGAATCAAACAATATCATATCATCATCATAAATCACAGTATCAAAAAAATCGTTATAAAAGAGAAAAACACTCATTTGAGAAGTCGCACAGCAATAACAGTAAAGTCACCACACAAATGCATCCCAACACCCTAACCAAAACCACTGGTGGGAGGGCTGAGGAGGGTGTGGCAGTACAGCAGTGTCTTCAGCCTCCCGTGGCAATGGAGGCTCTTTATCCTCCTGGCCAGTGGGAGTGCTGAGGAGGGTGCGGTGGCATAGCCCCAATCCCTGGGTGGCTTTGGGGGGAGGGAGATGAAGGTTTCACCTTACTGCCCCCAAAGCCCAGTTTGGATCCTCCGATCCCTGGGTGGGTTTTGGGGGAGGCAGATGAAGGCTACAAAGGGGCTTTTGGGGCAGTGAGGTGAAGCCTTCGTCTCCCTCCCCCAAAAGCCATCCAGGGATCGGATGATCCAAACGGGGGTTTTGGGACAGTGAAGTGAAGCCTTCCTCTGGCCACCACGAAAGCAACCAGACAAAAATGACTGGAATAAGGGGCGGTCCAGTGAAGGCTTCCCCTAGCCGCTCAGACTGCCCACCCCACCAGTGATCCCATATAACAAAAAAAAATCATACAACAAAGAGCCCCCTGGAACCAATTATTTTCATTATACTGTACGGGGTTCCACTGTATTTAATCTAGTTCTCACCACCTTTCAAAAACCTACATCTTCAGTGTAGATTTCAAAATAAAAGCCGCATCAAGATTTGTGTATCACATACAGAAATTTCCCTCTTCCTTATACAAATAAAACAAGCCGGAAAGTATAATAAGTTATAGCTTCCCATTATCCTTAAACTAGGAATTGTGTCCAAATAAACCAGAATTCACAGGTACAGTAAAACCTCATATAAAGATTGTGTTGTACAGCGATGAAATCGTACAATTGCCTTTTTCTTTAAAAAATTGTATCATATAACGATTTTCATCATTGTACGATACAATTTTTTTAAAAAAGGCAAAAGCCAGGTGGCGTGGGGTGGCTTGGGGGAGCCTTTCCCCTCTCCCCCAAAGCACTGGGCTGCTTTCCTACTGGGAAGTGCGTTCTCAGGGGGAAAGCAGCCCAGCGCTGTTAGTGAAAGGGATTCCCACTGGTCCTCTTGCGGAAACAGCAGGGAGGCCATCGAGATCCCTTTTGCTAACAGCACAGGGGTGCCTTTGGCCAGAGAAGCGCTTTCCCAAGGGTAAAGCACTTCTCCGGCCAAAGGCACCCCTGCGCTATTAGCAAAAGGGATTCCCACTGATCCCCTTGCAGAAACAGCAGGGGGACCAGCGAGAATCCATTTCACTAACAGTGCAGGGTTGCTATTGCCCTGGGAAGCACTTTACCCCTGCGCTGTTAGCGAAAGGGATGCATTTCCATGGAGAAAATTGTTGTACAAATCATCAATAGGGAAAATTACTATATGATACATGTATCATACAGCGATTTTTTTGTACAACGATGGACCCACTGGGACCAATTAAAATCGTTATACGGGTTTTTACTGTAATTTAAAACCATGACATCATATTGTGGCTTCTTTAGAGTCCATTAACAGATATTTACAGATCTACTTGTCAACAGCAATAATTCAAGACAGCAAAATAATCAGCAGCACAAATTACTACATTTCCACTGAAACATTCAATCTATTATGGAACAGTATTCCAACTGTTTACTGAAAATAAATAAGATGGAACAAGTGTGCTATCTTCCCTTCTTTGGATGCCAGAAGACTCAAGGAAAAAACAGAATTGTTGGCAACCAGAAACAGTTAGCTAGTAACCCAACACTTGTGATTTCCAACCATTAACTGCTGTTTCCTATGTCAAATATAATGCAAAGCTACAATAAACTGCAGTTTCCTGACATGTGTCTCTTCTTAAACAATTAAAAATGAATATATGATTAAATCATCCAAACCAGAAGAAACTATACATCACTTTTGCAGATATTGCAACACATAAGATTTTCACATAAAACAAGTGTTCTTCAGCAATAAAGATTCAACTTTCTATCACCACTGTGATCTACGGTAAAGGTTATACTGTACCTCACAATGTAAGTTCAATTCAAGGGCAGAATATCCAAAAGAATATCTTCAAAAAAATTCAGATCCAGGACTCACTTTGATTTACTCACAACACACTTCTAATTTGTTTAATCATACCTTTTGTGTGTTCTCCTGTCTACAGCCCATCAAGTATAAAGGAGCAAGTTTTCTGTATTTTTACAGTTGCACAGAAGAGAGCATTTGGATGGACGCAGCTTACAACAAAAACTACAGTGGGGACCTACTGAAATTCCACTTTATTCAACTATGAAAAGGCATCAGAAGCCTCTCTTTCACCACAATGTGTCCTTCTGTAGAAATGGGGCATTCCCATTACTGTAGCCAAACTTGGATTAGGACACAATTGATTAAAAGATTAATACTGTAGTCAATTCAGTCTGTTCATAACTTAAGCAAAGCTTGAACTATAGACTTTCTTTCTCACTTGGAGATACTATACCAACTCCCATTATGGAGATACTTCCTTATAGTATGAAGAGTACTCAAATACAGAGAACAATCAAACAAATGCTAGTTACTATGCCTGTATTACTTGCCATGTTCACAATGGCATAAGATGAGTTAACTTGGTATTTTAGAAAGATTTGAAAACAATGAACAACAGTTTTGACTATAAATTTAATAGACATTTAGTACCTTCCACTGAGTTTGAAGGCAGTGATCTCAAGACAGTCAGAAGCTGCACTGAAATCCCCAAAAAAGCATCTTTGTTGTTTTTCACAATTTTAGCACCCAGAATATCATCCTCAACTAAAAGAAACAGCAGAGAGAGTTGAACCGTAAATCTAGTTATTTTTCCTCTATGGAAAACAGAATGGTTCTGGATTGGCCCATACACAGATCCACGGGCATACTGCACATTTTGCTACACCCCTCAGGCAACAAACAAGAAAAATGAAACATTACAAATGCAATGTGGAAAAAGAACTTCAACCAGAAGAAGGTGGAACAGTGAATTTGTCAAAACAGCAAACTCCTAGTATTTTCAAGACACTTTACGTTGATTCATATAGCCACATTTTAGAGACTGTCTTCCAACTACATTTACACTGTACAGTATTGAATGTGAGCAACACAACTGTCACTTTACTGTGTATACAAATCCTTAAAATGCTTCCAAATGTGTTTTAGTGTGGTGCAAAACAAGAGCTACATAGATAGCAAGGTGCCCAATGAATGATCAACCCTGCATGCATGAACTCAAGTGAGGCAATCCAATATTCAAATGCAGAATATGCTACAACTTTGAAAATAGCTGTAAAAAGGGGAAGTGCCTTTTACATCTGTCAAGATTATATCACTAATAACATACCACATCATATATTTACAGAAGAAAAATATTTCCTTTTCATAATCCTTAGCCTGATAATACTATTAAAATCTATCACCATCCTCTTCTCATCACTGTTTTAGAACTCCCCTCAAAGAACTTCCAATACATCTTTTAAATCTGACAATTTCATAGGCACTTAAAATTTGGATATGCACTTTCTAATATTATCTCAGAGTAAAAATTAAGTACATGGTTGTTTGTTCCCACCGTGACAAAAGTTATTTTTCTGTATATATCTAAATTAAAATATGTGGGGGTTTTGGTCAGGATATCATTCCTACCCTACTAAATAATTGTTTCCAAATATTGTGCCATTTCTTAGGTGTTATTAACATCACTGCTAATAAGGGAACTTTTAGGTATGTAGCTGAAGATCTACAAATTCAATTGTGATTCCTTCTTGAGAGGTGCAGTCAACTTGTGGCTTTCCAGATGTTACATTGCAACTGTTATCATTCTTCATGACCCGTCTGTGCTAGCTGTGGCTGATAAGAGCTGCCATACTACAATGTCTAAAGAACCAAACTTCCCTACCTTCCACCTTAAGAGCAATAATGGGAAGAAATGATTACACTGAGCTACCACCCTTTCCACACAACACTATAAAATCATAGGACAGAGAAAATGTTAGAAGTGAATATAAACAGTAAAATGCTAAATGTGAAGAGATAGCATAAGTGAACTAGTTCAAAATGATGCCTACATCCCAGTTTATTACATTAAAAACATCAGCCAGGTTTTTATCTTTTTCTTCAAATTTAAGACTTAAACAGACATATCTGAGAAAAGGGTGAAGCATATCAAGTCAAGAGTAAATTAAAGTGAAAACAATTAGAGGGGTGAATAAACATGTTCAAAAGAACCACACAAAAGTTTCTTACTTTTCAACTAGGTTGCTTTGTCCATTTCATATGTTCTTTGAGGCAGCACTGGATTCTGTTGAAAACAAACCTGCAGAGAGATTTCAGGTGTTTAACACACCAATTAAAAACTGTTCACTGACTTAATAAAGTTATCTTAATTTCTCAATAAAATAGTGAACAAGAAATAGTTATTAAACTGAAATTGCACTCTCCATAGCAGTGGTTCCCAATCTAAGTTTCCCAGATGTTCTAGGACTACAACTCCAGAAATCATATCCAGCACAACCAATAGTGAAGGCTTCTAAGAGTTTTAGACCAAGAATATCTGTGGCCTCAAGTCTGGGAACCACTAGTTTAGAACAGTGTTTCCCAAATGCTGGTGTTTGGACTTCAGTTCCCAGAAGCCTAAGACAGTATATTGACTGATCAGTGCTTTGGGGAATTGACTTAAGCTTCTGGGAATTGAAGTCCAAACACCAGCATTTGGGAAACACTAGTTTAGAAAGTAAACTGTTTTAAAGAACATTCTAAAGATCAGTAAAAGTCACTGAACCAGCAGGACTTGTAAAAGGGAAGACCTACATAAATCATTATTTATTCAATAGGGCTACTCTAGCTGAGCCTAAAACTGGGTTCTAAAAGTAGACACATCCCTTCCTTCATTCAGTAACAACTATGAAGACTTTAAAAAATGGGAAAACTACTCCTTCAATGTAAATAACATACACCACAAAGTTGCTTTCAAGGAACAAAAATAAGATGAACAGCTACTGATCTTTAGAACTCCAGCACAATACTGCATTATAAATACACTAATAAGAAACCAAGTAAAAAGGATTCTAAAGGGTCATCTGGTAGCAAGTTATGCAAAACTTCACAACACCTGTACTAGTTCTAGAGCAGGAGTGCCCAAACTTTTCCAGCCGTGGGCCAGTTACATGGTTCAGCAGACTGGTCACATGGTTCCTCCCACAGGAAGTGGAATTAAAACATTCCTTGCATCTGTTTTACAACAGGATGAGATAGATTTTAGGCTGACATTTTCTCTGCTTAAACCAGGGGTGCCCAAACTACAGCCTGTGGCCCATGCCACTCTCGTCGTTCTTGGAAGCGGAAGTAAAATGTGCCAGTACTTCTGCTTCCAGGAGTGACAAAGGTGGCATGGGCCAGATGAATTGGCACCATGGGCCAGATCCAGCCTGCAGGCCATAGTTTGGGCACCCCTGTTCTAGACAACAGGAAGCTGCCAGTCTCTTACAAAGCAAACAGAGGCACTGACATAGGATCAGGTTCTTCTGTGAAGTGGTCCCAACAGCTATGGAATATGGCTATCATATAACCCAAGTAAATCTTTATACTAATACTGCTACATTACACTAGTTAGCAATATCTGCACACTCAATGCTAAACAGAACAAGGTCGCTTCTCTACCCAGAACAATTATGTGTACTTAATGGTCTAGTTCAGATATCATGGTCACCTGGTAAGGGAAACATGTGTATTACACAACACTTCATACACTCTCAAAACTTAAACATTCTGGGTTTTTTTAAAACAACTAGTTTCCCAATCTAGGCATTGAAGGAAAATGTCATTTAAAGTTCAGAACACCACCTCATGTGACAGGCATGACTAGACGTTGGGAGTGCACGGAATGCTGCTACCTTTGCACCAAAGTGGTACCTATTTCTCTAATTGCAATTTCTTGCTTTCAAACTGCTAGGTTGGCAGGAGCTGGGACAGAGGCAGGAGCTCACTCTGTCGTGTAGCACTCGGGTCTCAAACTGCTGACCTGCCAATCTTCCAGTCGTCAAATTCAGCATGTTAACCACTAAGCCACCACAATCTCTAACACATCTGGGTAGGGTACTCATAATCTTAACTTATACACATTCTAATCACTCAGATCTAAAGTCTGGTGAAAGCTTTACTTGATCTCAACAGAAAATATTTTCACAAAGACATGCATTATATCTATCTCCATGTGTAAGTATTCTGGCAAGGACAAACTTTATGGAATACTAGTCATCATTAACATAGATATTCTTTAAAATTTCAAACATTAAATGCCATTTCCTTCATTGCTAACACTAAAGATACATACAACTAAAACTGGTGAAACACAAGCCTTTTAAAGCATTTACCACTTAAATACTCAATTATACAATACTTACAAAATCCAAGAGAACTGCAAAGACTGACATTAACACTCCGTGATTTGTATTTTCCAGTTTGCTCCCCTCGAATTATATCCCAAGTTCCTTAAAGATACTACATCCGTAGACAAACAATATAGGGCTGATCCTTTGAAATCAGCTACCCATTCTTCTTCACATTTAAGGACTCCACACTGTTATTTCCAGATATCAGATCAATCTGATTTCAACAGCTTCTCTTGTCTTTTGATAACTTGTCACATTTGGATTCCACCTATACTTCACTATCATGAACATCAGTTCTAGAATAAATACACCTTTTATAACACAAACAATAAAACTGAAAAGTCAAACTGCATTTGAAGTGAAATACATTGCTCACTTCAAGCATCTGCAGCTAGCAGCTATCTTAATACTCCCATATTGCTTCTTTACAACATTAAAAATAGTAAAAAATGCAAATGGAGAATAAAGGTTTTGGTTTCTTCATTTAGGAATCACATTTCATTGTGAAAAATAATGCGAAGCTTCTGAAACTGAAATAACAGTTGCCAATAATAATCAGAAGCTACATTTAATATACTGTTGCAGACCCAGTTGAAAACACAAGTCAAAAAATTTTTGATCTAGAAAGTACAAATATTTTTGTCAAAATAGCATGCAAAACCTAAGAGGTTATCCATTCCATATGGGCAAAAATTAATCCAAGATGCAGTCTTGAAGTTAAAGGGGGTATCAAAAGTTCATATGCTGTTCAAACTGTGTTTTCTTCTCTCAATTCTACTTCAGCACTGTCTTCAGAAATACGTGAAGTGGAAAAGTGATGGAACAAATCAGAATCTCATTTTAGTCAAGAATTTGCCTCTCAACTGAAGCAGAAACTATAGGTAAACATCCAGCCAGTTTTTCTTCACAAGCTCAGGCTACCAGTTGCAATATATCCAGCCTCAGAGTCAAAATCGAGATCACCTAGAAATGAGGAAGAAAGACAAAGCATGTAATCAACTTCATTCCCTAGATGCCTCTGATAAATGGTTATTAATCCTCTCCTAAAGAACCATCAAAACCACAACATATTTGCAGCAAAGAAATATCGAAAAAGAACATTCAACCAGATTCTATCTGAGCTTAAATTTGCAACAAGAGATTAGAAAAATTATACCAGTTTTCAGCAAAACTGTAACTAGGCACATGAATAACAATACAGTATTGTGGGGATGAAGAATTGCAGAAAACTAAGAATCTGATTCCAAACGGAATTCCTTTGCTTTCGAGTAGGCACAAAGGAGAGGCGAACTACTCCAAGGAGTTTGGATCCGAAACAAAGAAGGCAAAACCCAAGAGCCCGTGGCTTCAAGTGTTTACCTATGAGGAAGCCAGCGTCTCCTTCCAAGGTTTCACACTTCCTCCTCCCTCCCATTTTACAACCAGGTAAAGTCGAAGAGAAGTTCTTTCATCCCCTTTTTTTTAACGCGTTAACGAGCGTCGGTCGCTTATTTTTTCTGTTTTCTCTCATTTCGGTTTCCAACTCCTCCTTGGAGAGGCCAAACGGAATTGACGACGGTGTGGTGGTTTATTGACGAAACCGAAGAGGCCCACACATGCTCTGGGGCTGGAGACCGACAAGGCGGCACGGTTGGGGGGGGGAGGGGGGCATTATTAATTACGGAAGTGACTCTCGGGCAAAAGACTTCGTCGCAAAAATAAGGGTTTTGGATCCCGGCTATTCTTCCCCCACAGAGGTCCCTATCACACACACACACCCCACACACACACACATACTACACACAACACACACAATCCTCACTAAATATTGTTTCTTCGGCCCTCCCCTTCCTCGGCCTGCTCGCTGAGGGAGGCGGAGACCAAAAGCGCGGCGCTCACCTGCCAGCCAAGTCCCGACCAAGCTCACGACTTAAAGCGGGGTCCCGAATTTGAAAGCTGCTTTTTTTGCCGCTGCTGCTGCCGCTTCTCTCTCTCTTTTTTCCCCCCCGCCCCGCCGCGCGCACAACTCCTCGCTCCCAGTCACTCAGTCCGTCCCAAAATGGCGCCGCTCCGAGCCGCAGCCGCGATGCCCTGGCTGCCCAAGCCTCGCGAGACTTCGCCAACGGCCGCTGCCACGCGCGCGCGGGAGGGAGGCAGGCAGGCAGGCGCGCGCGCCCTACTTGAGGGAACCGTTGCCCCAGTAGTCGTGTTGTTTGTGTGTGTGTCTTCTTGGCGCATGCGCGCACTAGCGAGAAACAATTGGGAGGGAGGGGGGGGGACCCGAAGGAAAAGAGAACCTTTTAGGTGGTGCTTTTGTTTTGCTGACGCAGCGAACCAACGACGTCGTGACTGGATGCCAACCGGCTGGCTGGCCGCGCGAGCCTTTCTTCCCCCCGTGTGACGTCACTCGGAACAATCCCGAACGTTTCGAGAGCGGCGAAAAAAAAAGGGGGAATCCCCTTCCGCGCACGCGCACACAGACTCGCGCGCAAAAAAAAACCCCCAGTCGCTCGCCTCGCCTCACGGACATTCCCTGTGTGGGTGGGTCGGGGGAGGAAAGCCAAAAGGCGACACGTGTTGAGGGGGTTACTCTACACCAGTGGTGCCCAAACTAAGGCCCGGGGGCCGGGTGTGGCCCCGCGACACCAATTCACCCTGCCTGCGAAGCCCTCGTCGCTCCTGGAAGCGGAAGTAAAACGCGCCCGTACGGGCGCGTTTTACTTCCGCTTCCAGGAGCGACGAGGGCTTCGCGGGCCGGGTGAATTGGTGTCGCGGGGCCACACCCGGCCCCCGGGCCTTAGTGACTGGCTCCCTGAACCATATGATTGGCCCACAGCCAAAAAAGTTTGGGCACCACTGCTCTACACGATCCACCGATTATTTTTAGGGACGTGCATCCCAGTGGCCAATAATATATTTCCCTTTTTTTTAAAAAAAAAAGTCGTGCCAGAATTGTTTGTTATTTGTCGTTTAATAAAGCTACACGTATAGTGACAGGGTGTCTCAATTCTACCCCAGCTTGAGGAAACGTACCCTCTCGTTGGTGTTTTTCTCTGCATAAAGCTCAGGAGACAAGTAGGAGTGGACACCGGGAGAATTAAGCAAGAGAATGGCCCTCAACAACACCCTCTGAACAGATATGAGGCTCAAATCTGCCGGCTCAGAGACAGGAAGAGATTTATGGCAAAGAACAAACATTCTTGAGGATTTGTTTGTTGTTCAGTCGCACAATTGGTTCCCTTTTGCGACCCCATGGACCATTGCACACCAGACACCTCTGCATGCCACCATCCTCTTCAGGCCGCCGAGCTCTGTGCCCATTGCCTCTACAATACCATCTAGCCATCTCATTTTTGGCTGCCCCCTTCTTCTTTTGCCCTGCACCATTTATTATTATTATTATGTTCAATTTATATGCCGCCCCACTCGCAAAATGCGACTCTGGGCGGCTCACAACCATGTCATCACATAATATACATCAACATAATAAAATCATAAAATACAGTATACAGTACATAGTAAAATACCATTTAAAACCATTTCCACCATCAAGGCCTTCTCAAGTGAATCCTCTCTTCTCATTTGAAATCCAAAGTACTTTAGCTTCATCTTTACTATTTGACCTTCTAGGGAGCAATCAGGGTTGATTTCTTCTAAGATTGACCTATTTGTTCTCCTCGCTGTCCAGGGGACTCTCAAAACTCTCCTCCAACACCACATTTCAAAGGCATTTATTCTTCTGCACTCAGCTTTCCTTATGGTCCAGCTCTCACAACCATACATTATCAACGGGAATACAATTGTTTTGACTATGCAAATTTTTGTTTGCAAGGTGATGTCTCTACTTTTAACTATGTTCCCCCAGGTTTCTCATAGCTTGCCTTCCAAACTTCAGTCACCTTTTTATTTCATGCCTGCAATCTCCATCTGCAGTGAGCTTTGATCCTAAGAAAGTAATGTCTGTCACTACTTCTACTTCTTCCCCAGGAACTGATATGGCATGTTGCCATTATCTTGGTTTTCTCGATGTTGAGTCTCAAGCCAGCTTTTGCACACTCTTGAGGATACACAAGAGCAAAACCAAATTAAAAGATGGAGAAAGGAGCTCACTAGACAAGGTACATCATTAAAGGAGAATATGGCTGAGGAACTCAACCTCTCCTACTTCACTTGGAGGACCCTGAATAGGCTGAGGGTGGGAGTCCCTAAATGCAAGACTAACATGCTCAAGTGTGGGCTGCTGTTAGACAACAACACGTGTGAATCTGCAGAGATACGGAATCCAGCTCATTTGCTGGTCTGCTGATTACTACCAGAAACATGTACCGATGAAGATTTAATTTTGGCCAGTGACAAAGCCAAGAAAATGGCTTCATTTTGGCAGTCCAAAGTTTGAACTGGACATGGAAGAAGAAAAAAGATGTGTTATTTTTATACTGTTTCTTAATCATTCCATTTTGGGTTGGGGGTGGGGTGTCTGGTTGTATTCTGTGAATAGTGCCTTAAATGCAGAGTCCTGGCTCAGATGTATGGAGTGGGTTAAAGACACTGGTACATTGTGAAAGGCTAAGGGAAATAAAAATGCAGGAAAAACAGGAATGAAAGATAGCTATTTATTTCCTTAATTAGGGGATGGGCAGAATTAAACTGTTTGCCTCTGGGAAGAACATGCAGAACTTGTCAGTGGATAAAGTCCTTCAAAAATCAACAGAGCACTGTTCTAGATACTTCAGTATCTATCCAAATAAGGATATTTTTAATAATAGCAACACCAGCCTCCTTTCATGGAATGCCAAGTGATTAATTTATAATTCCAGTGTTACCTAAAAATCGCTATCCCTTTTTAATGTGGAGATGGGTTTTAAAATTAAAAAGTTTATCTGCTGGCGGAGCCCCCCAAGAACCACATATATTTTAATTTCAGACAAAAACAAGACTGGTTTATTGACAAAAATAGCATCTCAGCAACAGAGGGCCCCCGCTGCTGCATTAAAAGCTATATACAGTTGTACCTCGCTTAAAGAGCATAATGCATTCCACAGGATTGCTCTTTAAGCGAGTTTCCTCTTTAAGCGAAACACCATTGTAAGTGACAAATTGTGGGGGTGATTGCAAACCCCAATTTATTTGTTAAGGGAGTTTTTGGTTGGTTTTATTTGTTAAGCGAAGCGACCATTCAGAGAAAATTCTGCTCTTTAAGTGAGTTACTCTTTAAGCGAAATGCTCTTTATGCAAGGTTTGACTGTATAACCCAATTTTGTCTGCTAGAAAAATCTATGTGCTGAGCTTCCCTAATAAAATTTTATGGGAGAGCTCCCTTGCCCTCCAAACACAGGACCTGTTATATTTTTCTGCTAATCTTTAACAGCTATCCAATTACCTATTGCAACATTGAATTTTATACAATAAAACAAAAAACCAGCTGTGGGGGTTTCATTCATAAGTAAATAACTCAAACTTTAGTTACAATGGTTTGTTAGCACCTTAAGTTCAAGATACAATGACAAGTTTTTATGAAAATACAAAGTCCAGAAAGTGGTAAGGGGAAAGGGTTGGGGGTAAATGTCAATACATCAGTTAATGGTAGTGATTTGGGTTTTTGGGCTGCTAGAATGAGCATGTTGTGCTGGATGCTGTGAACCAATGAGGGATACGGCACGTCTGAAGTGAGAACAGTTTTTGACCAATCAATATTGGAGGTTCTTCAAGAAACTGGCTTTGGCTTTTTACTATGTGTTTCTTTCTCATAATAACACATAGGCAAACAAATTAACTGTCCTTTGTACATGTGTTAATGGCAGAACCCAGACACAAAGCAGGAGGTACAGGCAGGATGGATAATCTATGTAGCAATCAAGGCTCTCCCATGTGATATCTCTGGGTGGTTCTCTTTCAGGAAATACCTTGGCAGAGTGTGATACAGCCAGGGGATTGTGTTAACTGGTTTCTGGGTGAGAGTGCATAATGTC
The DNA here is from genome assembly GCA_030440675.1 of Furcifer pardalis. Classification (NCBI taxonomy): domain Eukaryota; kingdom Metazoa; phylum Chordata; class Lepidosauria; order Squamata; family Chamaeleonidae; genus Furcifer; species Furcifer pardalis. The sequence goes on from CP126896.1 coordinate 86,060,690, forward strand.
CTTGGGGTTTTCAAGTATCCTTTGTTGGAGGGAAATGCCTTTGAGTATTGTCCTACTTCGAAAATATAGAACAGAGCGTGTTAATAATCTATTTATGTACTTGCAATTTCTTGCTTTTAAACTGCTAGGTTGGTTAGGTAGGATGACAATGGGCACTCATTCCATCACACAGCACTTGGGTCTCGAACTGCTGATCTGCCAGCCTTCGAGTCGTCAAGCTCAATGCCTTAACTACTAAGCCACTGCAGTCAAGTCACCTACTTGTCATTAAATAATCTGGGTGCTGTTGGACCAGTCATTCTCTTCCAGCCTGACCTACATCACAGGGCTGTTGCAAGAATAATGTCGGCATGTATGCCATCATGAGATTTTTTTAAAAAAAAAAACAGCCAATAATTGTTGCTGGCTGGGTAGCTCATGGATTAGGTATCTGGCTGTGGAAGCAGAGATTGGGAGTTCAATTCTTCCATGTGGATCCCAGAAGAGCCAGCTTGTGTAGCCTTCAGCAAGTTGCACAGTCCCAGGGGACCTTCAGAAGAAGGAAATGGTGAACTATTTTTTAACAATCTCTAGCTTAAAAACACTGGAAAATCAGAATGGATTTCTTCTTATTTCATGTCCAGATTAGATTTTAAACTGCCAAAATGAAGCCACCTTTTTGGCTTTGTCATTGGTACAAGTTTCCAGTAGAATCTACAAACCAGCAAAAGAGCCTGATTCTGTATCTCTCCACATTCACACAATGTGTTGTTATCCACTAGTAGCCCCCGCTTGAGTATGTTGGTCTTATATTGAGGGACTCTGACCCTCAGCCTATCCAGGGTCCTCCATGTGATCTAGGGGAGGTCGAGTTCCTCATCCATATCTTCCTTTAAGAATGTATTGGATGGCATACAATTATTGTTCTTAATAATGGTTGTCTGTGGTATGGCAAAAAAACAAGGAAGGGACAAATCCGAAGGTTCATCTTTGGCTGATCAAGTCCAAAGTTTTTACTGGCTGTCTCTGGCTATGTGCCAGATATTCCCAAACCTTAATTTAGCAAGAAACTCCTGATTTCCTGTTGCCCGTGCTGTGAATTCTGATAAGTCAAGGAGGAGATACTATACTAGCATATTTTCTGTGTTGGTAAAGAGTTTGAATGGATGATCTCAAAGTTTACTTTCAGTTCCATGATTCTATAAAAGGGCTCTCAGGGTTTCAGAGAAACTCATGCCACAGCATCTTGTTTTCCTAGAAAGTAGTGGATAAGCTGTTTGAAACTGAAGGACAGCACAGTAGTTTGAAAGCAAGAAATTGCAAGTAGATAAATAGGTACCACTTCGGTGGAAAGGTAAACGGCATTCCGTGCACTCCAGCATCTAGTCATGCCTGCCACATGTCCACAGAAACATCTGCAAACGCAGACAGTACTGGCTCTTTGGCTATAAACAAGATGAGCACTGAACCCTAGAGTTGGATTCAACTGGCTTTGTAGCAAGGGTGATCTTTACAGTGGGTTGGACTTTGTTCATGTGCTTTCAATTGAATGTTGCCATAGCAATAGTGGTTCAGCACAACAGTAAACATACTATTGCTGCTTCTTTCATGTTCAATAGTGTATGAAACTCTGGAAATGTGTCTTCCCTTCATAAGTAGCCTTTATATTCAGTGTGTGATGGATGTTGAGTGTGTATTAAGCATGGTAGAAATAGTTATTCTTTTTCTCTTTCCAGTTTTCTTTACCATACCAAGGCCCATGACTTTTTGTTCTCTCTTTGAGCTCCTGTAAAACAAGAATTCCTTCCTTGTGACAAAGGCCTATGAAAACATAACACATGCTTTCTTGACATTTTGTTTTCTATGGCTTCTGAAAAAGAAAGGATAGAATATACCTGCCTTGGAATTCAATTGGTGTCAAATACCACAATGTCAACAACATTCTTTGTCTGCTAGAGAAGCAGCATGACAACATAGTTAGTCATGTGGCCAAAAATGACATGCTGCTTAATACAGTTGTGTCAAATAAAACCATCATCAAGTACAAAGGCATGGATGGAGGTCATGACTTATTACAAACAGGTTCATGCAGCAATCTCTTAGAGCACCATCACAATATCATCCAGCAGACCCAAAAAAGTGGCAGGTAGAGTCTAAGGACACTACCGTCAGGGATGTGTTGAATTATGCTCATAGTTCATTTATTTCTTTTATTTCATTCATTAGTTAAGGGTGATGTTTCAAATGGGGGAAAATAAAGACATTATGTTCATAAAATTAAGGTTTTCATAAAATGTTCATAAAATCTAAGATTTTCTGAGCTAAGGTAAAGGTCACCCTTGATCGAAAGCCAGTCATATCCAACTCTAGGTTTCAGTACTCATCTCTGTTTATAGCCAAAGAGCCAACGCTCTCTGTGTCTGAAGATATTTCCGTGGACATGTGGCAGGCATGGAACACTGTTTACTTTCCCACCAAAGTGGTTCCTATTTATCTTCTTGCAATTTCTTTTTTTGAACTATTATGTTGTTTTAACCCAAACCAGAAATCCCAATTTCATTTATGTTTATTATTTTTTATATTTTATTTTTCATTAAAGATGCTTTTAACCTTTATTTTCCATTCTCCCCGACTCTATTTATTTTTTATTTTTATTTATTTATTTAGATTTATTATCCCGCCCCAATCAGGCGAACCTGACTCTATGCACACGTGTCCATAAGCAGACCACTGTACACACAACATTTCACCACAGGTGAATAACTACAAAGGATCTATTTTTAATAAATATTTCAATAGTCAAACCACAAAGTAAAAGAGTTCTTCCTTCATGATTCTTTGAAAGCAGTTCTTCAATAAGAAGGAAAGCCAAAAGGGAAAGTGGTTATTACATCAAAGGAGAAACTTGCTATAGTGTATCCATTCTCACAACAATGTATTTATTCTGGTGTGGAGAGAAAAGAAGGTTAGAAAGAAAGTTTCTTTTGTTTTAAACCTTCATAGAAAATGTTTCTGAAATCTGATCCAAATTGTATAAGTGTCACAAGAAAGGTTATTATGTCCTCTATCAATCACACTTTGGATCACTTCGATCGGTTAATTGGTTTGGTCGTAGGCTCACCACCAACTGATCTGCCCCCCCCCAAAGTCATTTTTACGAGTCACATTTTTTCTTAATATCTTTGTTGTTGATTCCTGCTTTGGCATCATTCTTCTCCACATGTTGTATGCGAACTGTATCCACCTCGGGAAGTTGTCATATTCAGTTTCTAACATGGTTTTCCCTTTTATTTTTGCATTTTTGTGACCTCATTTGAGTGGTTTTTTGTAAAACACTTCATAGTTTTTTCCCCGAAGTCCAATTTCAAATGTATACTGTCACCACAAAGGTTATTCTTTCCTCTTTTAAACACACTTTGGGTCATCTGAATCGATCGTGTGGTTTGGTGGCCTAGCTGCCAGAAACCAACACACACACACCCAAGCGGAGATTGCATTTTTCAAGGCAACTTTCAGAAGCAATGATGTAATCACTTTGTATTTTTGGCCAATGGCTCTTTACATTACTGAAAGTTACCGAGACAAGCTTTCAGTTGATGTAACCATTATTTTTGTGGGTGCTTTAGTTTTGTGGCAGCAGCTCATCAAAAGTACATGATTTTTGTTACATCGCAAAAGCTGCCAGACCACCCAACCGAAACATAAGACGTTCATAGAATTCACGTCAAAAGGAGTATAATTACAGCTTTGTTCCTGTATACAATTGTGAGTGCACAGCAATATCCAAAAGCCATAGCATAGAGCTTTCGCATGTCCGTCAGGGGTTTGAGGCTCTTCTTTCTAGATCAAACCTTCATGGCACCATAAACATAGTAAGAAATAGTACATTCAGGAAGAACATTACCGAAGATTTGGAGTGCCTATAAGAATGTTCAGGGCTCAGTTAAAGAGATGTTCAAATCTCAACCTATATCAGCTTTTTAATACTATTCAATGCCATCCCTGTGCATGCTGGCCAAGAAGAAAGTTTCATTGTTAAGTCCAATAATATAAATACAGTATTATGTCAGAATTTTTGAAGTGATAGCTGTGTTAGTCTGTGCAAGCATATCAGAGAGTAAACAAAACAGAAAAAAAGAAAAATGTAGTGACACCTTAAAGACTAACTCCTGTATTTAAATGTGAGTTTTCTTGAATCAAATCCACTTCATCAGACATGAGAGTATTATGTCACTGCTTTCAGGAAAGTTGGTGAGCTTGGAACAGAGCCAGCTAGCAAATGGGTACTTAGCAATTTTAGGTATAGAGAAGGGGTTCCCAACCTAAGGCCCACAGGCTGTATCCAGCCCAAGGCACCATTTCATGTGGCTCCCTATCCCTCCAAGGGCATTTGAGAAACAAAATTGCCACCCTTTGAGGCTGTTGGGACAAAATGGCCACCTCCACCATGCAGTCAGGGCAAAATGCCCATCCAGCCCTTGAAGCTGACTGAGAGAGCATGACCCAGCTCCTGGCTTGAAAAGGTTGAGAACCCCTGGTATAGAAAATATTCTGATAATAATTCAGGCAGATCCCTGGTTTGTATCAAGATTTCCCATATATTAATGGATGTGAACCCATCTTTCTCTATACACACAGGTAGACACATTCCTTAGTAACTAGGGTACATTGTTTATACACTGCAAAATGTTATAGGCCATCTTCTTATACTTGTCAAATACAAAAACTCCTTACAGATACAAAAATATCATTTCAGGGTAAAGACAAGGCTGAACTCATCTCAACACATGTTTACTAAATGAATGGATGGGAGATGGGAATTTTCAAGCATAAAAATTTTCCTGCAGCATGAAGTGGTACAATCCAAAACTGTGTTCTCAATGACAACTTCTCTTCTTATGTTATTGTACACAAGGGCACATATTGGGCGATCAATTGGCTCCAAGTTCAATTTGCTGCTACATTCAGTGCTTCTTCTGAGAGGACTTGTATACTGTATTATTCAAATTCTCTCTAAAAGTTGCCTCCATGATTTCTTTGGTCTACTTGATTATATTTTACCCCCTTGTGGCACCCAGTCCATCACTATTTTTGGGTGCCAGGCTGCATGACCCACTTCTATGTAGAACCTCTTCATTTGTTGTCCAGTCAAAGTATGTGATGCCAATAATCTTTCTCAAGCATATCTGTGGGAAATATTGTGGTATAACCTTTACTGGGTCAGAGCTCATGCTGCCAAATGCATAAAGAAATATCCTAATATGATCGATATTAATGGAGAAGTTAAAAATATCTGATTTCCTGAGAAAACATTTTGGCAGCTATCTTATTTTACTGCAGGAATATATGCATCCAAATAGCATGGGGCAAATTTACTACTATGCTATATCTTTGATCCAGACGTTTTATATTGTTGCTGTTTTGCTTTGTATACTTTTATGCATTGTTTTCTCAACATCCTCTTTTAATCTAAATACATTACACTAGTACCTCGGCTAACGTTATGATTTGGTTCCACAAGTCATAACGTTATCCGGTTTTTAACGTTGTGCGATGTATTGATTGCACAACATTAAAAAAAGCCCTGTTCCCTTTCCAAAGAGGAAAGATCATCAGGTCATCAGTCCATTTGGATACACTGTGTATGACAACACAGCAACTGGGGACATAAAACAGACCAAGCACAATGTCCAGGGTGTAATGTTGACAAAAGGATTGCATTGCTGGCTCAGACCAAGGTCCATTAAGTCTTATATTTCATTTCTAATTTAATAGCTAATTAGACATAGGAACTTCTCTACACCATGTTGTATTACACATCTATTTGCTTGCAATTTGTGTGTGCCATCTTAAAGCTATGCTTTGATGGTGGCTTACTTAAAAAGAGATTACTAAGTAACACAAAATACATATCCATTGCATTTGTATATTTGACCTATGGAGAAGTTTCTCACTAAATAATAGATTGTCTCTCTTAAAGATGAGTACCAGGAAGAGTTAAAATGCTATGTGTGATCGGGGTGACAGTAATATTTTGCCAAAAGTGAAAATGTGAAAAATGACAGACTTGATTTGCAATGGTAGGAAAAGTTGTAAACTTTATTTTTAAGACTTCTAATATGTCCAAGAGCCAACACACTATTTGTAAATTAGAAAGATACTGAACTCGGGGGGGGGGGGGGGCGTGGTTTAACATGGCGTAGAGAGAACAACTTTTTCTCCTCGCTCCGCCAGAACAATGTGGTACTAATGGGATTATATACATAAAAACAAGTGATTTTGGATAATAAAAATATAAAAGTGAAGCTGAAAACCCACTGAAGAAAGTTGTTGGTGAGTGGGGCTCGGAGGCTCGAGCTCCGGGTGGCAAGGCCTTGGAAGAGGACTCCGATTCAACTGCTGCCTGTTGAGCCGGCTGGGAGTCGAAGCTGGCATTCAAGAAAAACTGAAGTACGGAGAAAGGATCATGGCGCCGGAGTCTGCCTCTGGTTTCAAGTGGACTTTGGTGAGAAAACGGGGCTACCGGGGGACAGACGGGGCGCCACAGAAGGAGCGGATCCGTGATTTTTCAGCAGTGTTAAAGCGGTGACTGGGGTCTGAGCCAAGAGAGAGAGGAACGAAGAGAGGATTAAATCTGGAGAGAACTGGGCTTGCCCTTGCCAAGGAGTAAGAGGGGAAAGACGGGACTTGTTGAGCTCGGGAGAGAAGAGACTGAGCGAGGAGGGGGAGGAGAAGGAAAAGCGGTGAAAGAGAAACGGAAGAGTTTAAAACCGCTGATTTTTTTTTATGAAGAAAAGAGACTGAATTTAAATATATATATTTAAAAAAACAGCTTTAAGAGTTACCTGAAAGCTGAGGAATATAGACGGAGCCGTGATCCCTTCTTTTTTATTATTGTTGTTTACGTATTTAAGAGACTTGATGTGTGCTTGGAAAATGGTGGTTAAAATCGAAACTTAAAAGTCTCCAAAGAAGCAAAACTTAACCGGGACCAGCGGAAGAAAATAAGAGATGTGCGGCCATTAAAAAATTGGTCTCTTGTCTTTTCTTTTGCCTGTCTTTGTTCCATTATCTTTTTTTCTCCCCCCTTATATCCCTACTTTAATTTTCTCTCTTTCCTAGCTGAACTTTCTTTCTCTCTTAGTCTGAGTAGCGATTTCTGACCCCCCCTTCCCCCCTCTCCTCCCTCCCTCTTTCGAATATATTGGATTCCCCTGCCAGATTTACTTTGTTTTTTTTCTTTTGTTATTATCTATAATTCACTTCGCATTCCCTCATCCCCAAACACTGATTTTTCTTTTGATGAAATAGAACTAAATTATTGGAATTAACATAAAATTGGTTGAAATTTTCCCTCTGATCCCCCTTCTAACCAAATGTGATACTAGCTTTAAATTTACCTGTTTGAATTAACACTAAGATTTTTTGGGGGGAGGGAGTGTTATTGTATGAAACTAATCAATTGAAACTAATTAACTGAAAAACATAATTGACTTATTTTCTAAATTGAAATATTTTATAATACTTTCAGACCAGTTGAATTCTGGGATTAATTTTTTTTAAAAAAAATTAATTAATCAGAACTTTTAGAATTAATTGAAATTCACAAAATTAATCAATCTATAATTAAGTTAGGCAGACTGGGTGCTTGATTGACTATTGGTCTATGTGCTAAACTTATTGGTCTAAGATTATTACAATATAATAAGAGCTTGATTCCACAATTTAATTGGTCACAGGACTAAAAATAACAAGATGGAGGGAGGAAGAGGCAAAGAAGAGGAGGAGGCGATGAAACCAAAGACAAGAAGAGAAAAAAAGGAACAGAAAGAAAGACAAGAAACACCAACACCACCACCTGTTGTGGAAATTTCAGCAATGGAAAATGTACAAATGTTTGTTGAGTTTGTTGAGTTCATTAAGAAAGTGGATATATTAGAAAGAACAATGGTAGATGCTATGCAAGAAATGAGAAAGAAAATACAGATTAGTAATGAACAAATGAGAAAAGAGTTTCAAGCCAGTAGTGAAGAGATGAGGAAGAGTAGGGAGGAGATGAAAAAAGATAGGGAAGCTGAGAAACACAACTATCAGACCTTGGCGACAGCATTAACGGATGTCTCAAAGGAAGTAAAGGATAACACGGTGAAGATTAATGCTATGATGTCAGATGTATATAAACAGATGGGTTCTATAAAAACTGAATTGAATGGATTGTATATTGCAGATCAAGCTATAAATGTTAAAATAATAGCTCAAGACAAGAGACTGGATTTGCTGGAGGAGGAGAATAGAAAGCAGAATATTGTAATTAGAAAGATGGAGGAGAGAACGCCAGACACTGTGAACAACTTGTGGAGACAGGAGGAAGCAGTTTTTCATATAAACTACCTGGAACTCCTCACCATTTGGAAGTCTCTGAGGCCCTTTGAAATGGTGCTGTCAGGGAAGGCTGTCCAAATTGCATCAGACAATACCACTGTGATAGCCTGTTTCAACAAACAGAGAGGCATGAAATCAATGACACTCCTTTACCCGGCAGTGGAACTGTGGAAATGGTGCCTGGAGAGACATTTTATCCCCATTCGCATCCACATTCAAGGCAAACTGAATGTCTTAGCCAACGAGCTGAGCAGGCTGAGCTCCACGACTCACGAATGGGAACTGGACAACCAAGTGTTCCAGTCCATTTGTTATCAGGAGGGGGTTCCAGATCTCTACCTCTTCACTTCAGAAACAAATCACAAGTACCCAAGATACTGCTCCAGAGCAGTGATCGGGCTAGCCTCCGAGGGCAATGGCTTCATGAAATGGTGGGACTTGGACTATCTTTACACATTCCCTCTGTTTCCACTCATCCAGAAAGTCTTAATCCGGAGGCTCCATCATCAAGCTCAAGCTATTCTAATTGTGCCGGCATGGCCAAGACAGCTGTGGTATCCTCTTCTACTTCAGCTGTCTTCACAATAGCTCACACTACTGGATTGCTGCTCCAAATGGAGAATGGTCAACTCCTCCATTCTGACCTGCCCAGCCCTGCATCTCACGGTGTTGAGATTGGCAAGAATACTCAACATGAGTAGGAGGCCCTCCATGCGGAGGTCCTATGCATCTAAATACAAACGGTTTTGTGCCTTCCTCGACTCCAAACCAGTGACCCCAAACCGTGACTGCCTCCAGGACATTATGGGTTATTTATTCCATTTGGCAGAGACTAGCTTAGGACTTGCATCCATCAGAGTCCATTTGCCAACCATTGTGACACACTCTCCAATTGGGTCCATAGCTTCCACAGATTTCAGGGATCAAATGATGAAAAGATCTCTAAAAGCCCTCCATAATGCTTTTTCACCTGTAAGGTCTTCAGCCGCACAGTAGTCATCCACTGTTTTGATTGTGCTTACCAAAACTCCGTTTGAGCCTCTGGCTACTGCCGACCTTCGTCTTCTGACATGGAAAGCTGCCTTTCTGGTGGCCATCACATCTGCCAGAAGAACATGTGAACGTACAGCACTTCATGCGGATTCACTGTTCACCAAATTATTTAACGACCGGGTGGTTCTTCATCCAGACATCACCTTTCTCCCTAAGGTTATCTCTGAGTTCCATTTGGGATAGTCTATTTCCCTGCCAACTTTCTTTCCAAACCCATCCTCGGACCAAGAAAGGGCATGGCACACGCTTGATGTTTTTTTTTAAAGGGGGGTACTTTATTGTTTTGCATCAACAAAACAAGACAATTCAGAAGGACACAATGCCTTTTTGTGGCGCATGGAGGAAAGTCCAAGGGAGAACCCATCACATCACAGAGGTTCTCTAAATGGGTCTCATCTGTCATCCATCTCGCTTACGAGATTGCTTCTCTGCCGCCGCCTCCTTACGTCAGAGCACATTCTACCAGGGCTGTTGCGACCTCAACTGCCTTTCTGGAGGGCATGCCAATTGAAGACATTTGTAAGGCTGCCACCTGGTCCAGACCTTCTACATTTGTCAAACATTACCGGATGGACACCAGAGCTACTCCAGACACCAGACTTGGTCATTTCGTCCTTGCCAGAGGGCTCCAGGCTCCACGCCTGTGAGGGTCCATCCTGCCTACCTGATGTGACTGTGTGTGTGTGATTGTGGATTCATCTCATCCGGCTGCCCACCTACCATTTAATTGTGAGCTTGCTAATCTCCCAAAAGTAGGGATTCACAGAGTAGACTAAAGAGAAAGTTAAGTTGTACTTACCAGTAATAACTTTCATTCTTCGAGTATGCATTCTGTGAATTCACACTTTCCCACCCTTCCTCCCCGCTTGAGCTGCATGGATGAGATAACTTATTTTTATCCTGTGCTTGGCTTAAGTATTAACTGAGGAAAGAGCATGAAATGGCGCCAAAGGGTAGGTGGCCCTAACATTCAAACTTTTAGCCAATCAGCTTGAAAGCTCCGGTCACGGCTCCACGCAGGCACAGAACCCAAAAGTGTGAATTCACAGAATACATGCTCGAAGAATGAAAGTTATTACTGGTAAGTACAACTTAACTATTTAGCTTTCATAAAGAAAAAAGAGGAAGTGAAGAAGAAGCAAGCAGCAAGCAGAGGGTACTCTAATTCAATCAGGAGTGCCAGGAAATTAATATGAAATTAATTAGAAAGGGCATATCTCCGTCTCTTCTCCTCCTCTTCCTCCTCCTCCTCCTCCTCTGCTGTGTCCACTTTGGCACTCGCCACCACCTCCACCTCATGGACTTTCCCCTCTTCGCCAAGGCTCCGTCTCTCCAACGCCTCAACGATCTCGGCCTACCATTTCACGGTCCAGTTCAACACAAGCACTTCGACTGCTCCATTTCCTTCACAGCCTCTCCAACTGGATTTTCTCAAGCCACTGTTAGAGACTGTGGTGCGGTCTCTTGGAGACCAACTGGCAGCGACGTGGAGTTCCTGCAGGCCCATCCTCTGCCAAACTCCATGGTTGTCCGGGCTTCCCAGAGCAAGCCAGCAGTCAGCGATTTCCCTCTTCTACCCTCCCAAGAGGGTAAGAAGCTGGATGCATTTGTGTGGAAATTGTACGCCACCACTACGCTGTCCCTCCGGGCCGCTAACTATTCCACCGTGATGGGACTCTACAACTCCCTCCTGTGGGAGCGAACAAAGGCTTTCGCCGTGAAGTTGCCTGCAGACCTCCACGCAGAGTTCAACTCCCTCTGTGAGGAGGGCAACTATGTGGCCAAGCAGCAGATGAGAATGGCACACCACATCAATGACTCTGCAGCAAAGGACATGTCTATGTCCATCCTGCTCCGTAGACATGCCTGGCTTTGCTCAACCAAGCTGGAGGAGCCAACCAAATAGCTTATCGAAGACTTGCCTTTTGATGGCAATGGTCTGTTTGCCCAGGACACTGACAAGGTCCTCAACGAACTGAGGCAAACGAAGACTATGGGAAAGTTTTTCGGTTTGGTGTCATCCGGCCCTTTCACCTCCAAGCTGAGGTTCCAGCCTTTCTCCTCATGGTACCAGGCTACTTCCACACCGTTCTTCCCCTTCTCAATAAAGTTCTTCAGTTTGGTGCCATCCGGCCCTTCCACCTCCAAGCCGAGGTTCCAGCCTTTCTCCTCATGGTACTAGGCTACTTCCACACCGTTCTTCCCCTTCTCAACAAAGGGGATTATTTCACAGTGATAGACATGAAAGATGCCTACTTTCATGTCAACACCTGCGAGGAGCACAAGAAATTCCTTCACTTCCAGATAGGAAACCAAGTCTACCAATACCGATTTCTTCCATTTGGCCTTTCTACAGCAAATGCATGGCACCGGAGGCAGCTTTTTTTTGTCAGAAGGGGATCAGGGGCTTCCCCTATATCGACAATTGGTTGATATCTTCCTCCACAAAATCGAGGGCCATCAGCGGCGTCAGATACATGGTACAGCTTATGCAGAGTCTCAGTCTACGGATAAACTTCACCAAATCGAAGCTGATTCCGTCTCAGCATGTCGAGTACATTGGGGCAATACTCGACTCCCTCTCCCTCAGGGCTTATGCCCCTCCAAAGTGCCTAAAGGACACTACCAAGGTGGTTGGGGTCTTTTGGCGCAGGACTCATGTACAGGCAAAGAAGGCTCAATGACTGCTTGGGCTCATGGCATCAACCACGGCTGTGGTCCCTCACGTTAAACTCAAGCTTCGCTCTCTCCAGTCTTGGCTGCTTCACGAGTTTGATCCGCTACTGGACAGCCAATCCAAATGCCTTCTGCCCACCCCAGAACTAGTAGACCAGTTGACTCTAACTCAAAATGTGGCTACGGGGATACACTTTTACTCCCCTCAACCCACTCTACAGATTCTGGCCGACACGAGCAATCTCGGATGGGGAGCTGCTTGCGGGTCTCTGATGGTAAACAACCTGTGGACTCCAACGGAGGCAGTTGCTCACATCAACTAGCTGGAACTGCTCACCATTTAGAAGGCTCTGACGTCCTTCCAAATGGTAGTGTTCAGGAAGGTGGTTCAGATAGCATCTGACAATACCACCACGATAGCTCATCTGAACGAGCAAGGAGGGATGAAATCGACGCTTCTTTACCTCGCTGTTCAACTGTGGGAATGGTGCCTGGAGAGACACATTTTTCCCATCGGTGTCCACATTCAAGGCAAGCTGAATGTTCTGGCCGATGAGCTCAGCCGACTGAGCTCCATGACCCACGAGTTGCAACTGGACAGCCAAGTCTTCAACTCCATTTGCCAGCAATGGGGGACTCCGGAGCTCAATCTCTTTACCTCGGAGACCTACCACAAGTGCCCGAGGTACTGCTCCAGGGCGGGGATTGGAGTAACCTCAGAGGGCGATGCCTTCATGAAACGGTGGGACTTGGACTATCTCTATGTGTTCCCTCCATTTCCTCTCATACAGAAGGTCCTGATCTGGATGCTCCACCATCGAGCTCGAGCGATACTCATCGCACCGGCGTGGCCGATACCCTCTTCTACTGCAGCAGTCTTCGCAATCGCTCACGCTACCGGACTCTCCATCGCTTCTCCATATGGAGGACAGTCGTATTCTCCACTCCAATCTACCCACTCGGATCTACCCAGACTGGCAAAGATTCTCAACATGAGCAGGAAGTCTTCAACTAGGAAATCCTATGCCTCAAAATACAAGCGGTTCCACTTCTTTCTTGTCTCCAAGCATCTGAGCCTGAACCACAACAGCCTCCAGGACATTATGGAGTACCTACTCCATTTGGCAGAGACTGGCTTAGGACTTGCGTCCATACAGGTCCATTTGGCGGCCATTATGGTGCACTCTCCTACAGGTTCCATTGCCTTCACAGCGTTCAAGGACCAAACCGTGAAATGGTTTCTGAAGAGCCTCTGTAACGCTTTCCCTCCGGTAAAGACTCCAGCAGCACAGTGGTCCTTATCCACTGTTCTGACTGCACTCACCAATGCTCCGTTTGGACCACTAGCCACTACAGACATTCATCTCCTGACATGGAAGGCGGCTTTTCTTGTGGCTATCACATCTGCTAGAAGGGCCAGCGAACTCATAGCTCTTTGGGCAGATGCAGCTTTTACCAAGTTCTTCAATGATCAGGTGGTCCTTCACCCAGACATCACCTTCCTCCCTAAGGTTGTCTCTCCATTTCATCTGCGGCAATCGATATCGCTGCCAACTTTCTTTCCCAATCCTACCTCTAATCAAGAAACAGCAAGGCACACGCTGGATGAGAAACAAACTTTATTGTTTTACATCAGCAGTTTAGAAAGTCTCAATGCCTCTTCGTGGCTTATGGAGGAAAGTCCAAAGGTGAGCCCATCACTTCACAAAGGTTCTCCAAGTGGCTCTCCTCTGCCATCTACCTTGCCTATGAGGCTGCATCTCTGCCTCCTCCTCTTCACGTCAGGGCACATTCTACAAGGGCTGTTGCCACGTCCACTGCCTTCTTGGAAGGCACTTCAATCGAAGACATATGTAAGGCTGCCACCTGGTCCAGACCTTCTACATTTGTCAAGTGTTACCGGATTGTAGAGGTAGATGCTTGGTGTTGGCACACCACACCAGCCTCTGCCCTCTTTTTCACTCCTGAGTCATAAGTGCATGATTTGACCATTACCTCACCCTACCCTAACCATGATAACAGGTCTAACATAGAGGTTCGCTCATCCCCCCTTTCCCCCTCCCTGTTTCCTGACCACCTTAAAATACTGTGCTGTAAAATAAAGCTTTAGAGACGTCACCTGATACCTGCCTGTGTGTGTCTTCATCTCTCCGGAGATCCCCTCAGCTGGTGACCACGACGTGATCCAGATAGAGACCCACTTACTTCGACTGGTAAAGTCTAGTGCACTCAGCCTCCTGCTCCCGTAAGCATGGGGTCTACTCTAATGAAAGAACAGGAAGCGCATGTTCAGGAATTAATGCAACTAGTTAACACAGGGCAGGAGGGAACAGTCTCTCACAAAGGAATAAGCTCTCTTTTGCTCGAACTTGATAAATGTTGTCCATGGTACGCCCTCCATGGCTCCCTTAAGGTGAATGATTGGAAGAAAATAGGACAGGAGTTGCAGACCGAACCGCGGGTGGCTGTCGATCTCATACTCACTTGGCGAAAAGTTTTTGCAGCTCTGAAACTCCTCAGTCCAGACCATGCCCCAGAAAATGCCCTTCTCAAGGAAGCTTTCCCTGTTGAAAAGCCCCCACCATATCCTACGGTGACACTATATCCCCCCATACCAGATCAAATTCATGGGCCAGAACAAAAATGTCCTACAGCCCCCAGCCCTTCACTCTCTAGTCTAGAACCCCCTACGGGTCCTCCCTGGCGTTCTCAAGTGGCCGAGGGAGTAGCCCGGGCAAAAGCTGAAGGACATTGGGATCCCAGTGAAAATTGGGAAGGTGAAACACCCGTGTGTTATCCCGTTATCCACACCCCAGATCAACAGGGCAGAATGAATTATGCCTGGGCTCCCTTACCTTACTCGGTACTACGGGAACTTAACAAGTCTGTCCTGGAAGATGTAATCCAATCTACATACTTTCAGGGTATGATTGAAGGGATTGCCAATGGTCATCTCATGACACCCACCGATTGGAAGGATATGTTCTGTATGCTTCTCAGTCCTGCCCAATATGTGATTTGGGACAGTGAGTTTACGGCAGCTGTGCTCACTGGCCAGACAGCAAATATTACAGCAGACCCGGTGTATGGTGCAGGGCAGTTCTCCACACTCGAAGCCCAAGTGCAACTCACAGACGACCATTTCCATGCAACCTCTTTCTCCATTCGGAGAGCTCTCCGAAGGGTGCCTGGAAAAAATACAGGACAAAAGTCCTTTTCTGCGATCCGGCAGGGTCCAACAGAACCATATATTACTTTTGTGGACAAATTAAAGGCAGCCATCACTAGACAATTATACAATGTAGAAGCGCAAACCGAACTTCTGCACAAATTGGCTTATGAAAATGCTAAATCTGAATGTAAAAAGGTCTTGCAGCCGATCGTACACCGCGGTGTGTATGAGTTAGCTGACATGCTCCATGCCTGTGCGGATGTGGGGAGCAAAGCTTATGAAATGGATCTTCTTGCCGTTGCCCTTCGGGGCGCCCGCGGTAATTGCTACAACTGTCAAAAAACCAGGACATTTCAAAGCTGAATGTACAGCCCCTGGGGGCGGTGCTCACAGAACCGCTGGCACTGGCAGAATCAGACCTGGGGATAAAAGGGAAACACATCCCTCCAAGAAGTGTCCCCGCTGCCAAAAGGGGTATCATTGGGCCAACCAGTGCCGCTCCGCTCCTGTCTCAGCAGGCAATCAGGGAAACTGAAAACCGGGCGTGTCCCTAGCCCGGACAAAAGAGGGGACCTGTATCTTGGAGTTGCCACTAACATTTCCCACCCCCTGCCGGGGGAAACCGTTTTGGTAACCTTAAAGAAATACCAAGAACTGGCTCCAGGAACATACCTTCTGCTGCCCACAAAGGAGGCGCTAGAGTGTGGCATTCAAATATGCCCGGAGGTTGTGCAGAAAGTAAAAGAAACACCCATTGTTGCACAATGCTCCAGCCTCCTCCCTGACTCCAGGAGTCTCGTATGCGCAGTGCATACCACTCACCAACCCCTGCCAACAACAGCAGGCTCTCTCTGTTCCTTTGCAGGTCAACTACCTGAAAGAAAGCATCTGGAAATCAAAACCGATACGTGAGTACTTCATCCAGGGGAAGCCTATCACGGCCATTCTGGACACCGGTGCTGATGTGTTTTGATATGGCCCACCGACTAGGATCCCGGGTGGCCGCTTGAGGCCACGCCCTCTGTGTGTGGGGTGGGTGGCGCTTCTGCCACCAAAGTTAGTGTCCGTCCTCTCACTGTAGCACACTCACGTACTCGCGAGGTGTTGGGTCACATCACTCTGGTGTGTGTGGCCATAGGAGTCAACCTGTGGGGACGAGATTTGCTAGAGCAACTAGGTGCGGAATTAGTCACCAATGACTCAGCTTAGAGCTGTTCCGCTGACTTGGACTTCTACGGAACCTGTCTGGATAGAGCAATGGCCATTCACCAGCGAAAAGTTAACAGCACTCCATCAGCTGGTGAAGGAACAACTAGACAAAGGCCACATACAACCCTCCGTGAGACCATACAATACCCCAGTATTTGTGATCAAAAAGAAATCAGGCAAATGGAGGTTGGTCCACGATCTCCGAGAAATCAACAAAACTCTCTTCCCCATGGGGCCGCTACAATGTGGCTTGCCCAATCCAAATCTCATTCCTCGTAACTGGGAAATGACGATCATTGATTTAGCGGACTGCTTTTATACCATTCCATTGCAGCCACAGGACTATAAGCATTTTGCATTTACTGTGTCAGTTTAAATAATGAAGCCCCAACAAAAAGATTCGAATGGAAAATGTTACCTCAAGGCATGGCCAACTCGCCTACTATGTGCCAGATCTTTGTTGATCATGCTCTAGCACCATTTAAAAAGAAATACCCGCAGTGCAAGGTAATCCATTACATAGATGATATAGCCATAACAGCCCCCCAACTGCCCCCTGGGTGGTTAGAAACCTTAGCCTGCATGTTACAGACTCAGGCTTAAAGATAGCTCCAGAGAAAGTACAGAAGACAGAACCATTCCTGTATCTCGGTCACAAGGTTCTGGCTACTTATGCTGCTCCTGAATTCCCAGTGCTTAACTTGCCACAAACTATAACTTATGTACAATTGCAGCAGTACCTTGGTGCTATAAATTGGATTCGTCCATATTACAAATTGACCACTGATCAATTAGCTCCCTTGTTCAGTGTCCTCAAGCGAGGTCGCCAGCCGGCTGACAAGATCAGTCTGACCATGGTGGAATGGAGTGTCATTAAACTCTTACAGACCCACATGAATTCATGCTGGGTAGATAGATGCCTCCCTGGCCAACCTCTATCCTTAGCGATCTGGCGGCCAGGAAGGCAGTGCTGTGGTATCCTATTTCAGCAACAGGATAAAGCAGTTTATATCATTGAATGGCTCCACATGGGTCACGCCCCTAAAAATACCATTACTACCCTTCCGCGGATGACCGCTCAATTGATTATCAGCGGCAGGGCACAGGCCAAACAGCTAGTGGCCATGGAGCCTGAAGTCATAGTTGTGCCTTTCACAGCCAGTGATTGGAGCCATCTTCTTGCCACTGGAGGCACCAGTTCCTTTGCTTATCACCTACCCGTGATCCACGCATACAGATACAAGCACAACTGTCTCTGCCTGTCACCTCCATCTTTGTGGCCACACCCACAGACGGTTTAACTGTCTACACAGATGGTAGCCCCTCGAAGGGGGTTGCCATGTGGCAAGACGAAGACAGTAAATGGCAGGCTAAATTCACCGGCCCGCAGCGCTCTCCACAGCGCACGGAACTTGCAGCCATGACATTGCCACATTTCCCAATGAGCCTTTGAATGTTATAACGGATAGCCTTTATGTTGCTAACATAGTTAACCAAATTGAATTTAGCTACATTTCTCCAAGTTGTGATTACAATTTATTGAGCCTTTTTCTAGTCATGCAGGAGTTTTGTTCTCTAGACATCCCACACTGGACTGTCCTGCAAGACATATCCATCTTGACAAAACTGCTCAACGATCTGTCGGCAGACCCGGAAGGTGGTCCAAGCAAGATGTCACTCCTGCCTGGTGGGACATGCTATGGTCTTGGTTGCCCACTGGCTGGTTCCAATCTATCATTCAATATATTTTCATTGGCATTATCCTGTTAGTTGGCGTTTGCTGTTTCATACAATGTATCCCCAATCTGTGCTCTATGATGACCTCAAAGTGTCGGCCCTCAGCCCCTTCCCCCAGAGCGATCTATTATTCCTATTAGCGCCTTAAAAATAGAAACGGGGAGATGTAGAGGTAGATGCTTGGTGTTGGCACACCACACCAGCCTCTGCACTCTTTTTCACCCCTGAGTCATAAGTGCATGATTCAACCATTACCTCACCCTACCCTAACCACGATAACAGGTCTAACATAGAGGTTCGCTCATCCCCCCTTTCCCCCTCCCTGTTTCCTGACCACCTTAAAATACTGTGGTGTAAAATAAAGCTTTAGAGACTTCACGTGATACCTGCCTGTGTGTCTTCATCTCTCTGGAGATCCCCTCACCGGATGGACACCAGAGCCACTGCAGACGCCATCGTCCTTGCCAGAGGGCTCCAGGCTCCATGCCCGTGAGGGTCCATTCAGCCTACCTGTGATGTTTATCTGTGGATTCATCTCATCTGGTTGCCTGCCTACCAAGTAAGTGTGAGTTTGCTAATCTCCCAAAAGTGGGGATTCACAGACTATATGAAGGAGAAAGTTAAGTTGTACTTACCAGTAATAACTTTTGTTCTTCAAGTATATAATCTGTGAATTCACATACACTAATACCTCAGATAACATTAGTATCGAATAACACTAAAATCGCATAACATTAAGCAATCTGGGGGGAAGAATTGCATCGGATAACATTAAGATCCTATGGGATGCATTGGATAACAACCGCTAAAGCCTGTGTGGTTACAATGTATCTCTATGGATCCCATAGGATTTTAATATGCATCGGATAACACTGAAAATCAGATAACACCAAGACTTGTGGAACCAGGTTTTAACGTTATTCAAGGTTTTACTGTAGTTTACTTCTGGATGAGGGAAAGACAAATAGACACAGAACTATATACACAGGTACCAGTCTGTCTTCAAGCCCCACAGTTGCAACAGAGCTTGGAATCCCCAAAGGCTCAAGTCCAATGAGCATGCACAGAGTCCTGCTAACAAAACACTGACTGCAGTTTGCCAAAGTCAGTGTGCTCTTCTCAGCAGTATAGAGTACCTGATAGTTCTTGGTAGAAGCAGAGCTTCAAACAGCACGTCTTCTCCCTCTCAAGTCAGTTGTCAGTCTGTCACAGTTCCTCAGCAATTCCTCTGCATTTTACCCTCCTCAGTAGGACATAGTTATACTGTGCTGTTGCTCTGTCATCCACTAAGTGGTCACAGCTGTGCTCAGCTCTGAGTCACATACACCAAGCAGACACAGCTGTGTAATCAGTCTATGCCTCAACAGCAAACACCTGTGTCTGGAGCTCTGCAAGACTCTTAAAGGTATACTCACACAGTGGGCAGGAATCTTGCTACAATACCCATTAAAATGCCCTAACATACAGCTTAAGTATTAACTGAGGAAAGAGCGCAAAATGGCACCAAAGGGTGGGCAGTATGGTGGGTGGCCCTAACATTCAAACTTTATCCAATCAGCTTGAAAGCTCCGGTCACAGCTCCGCGCAGGCGCAGAACCCAAAAGTGTGAATTCACAGACTATATACTCGAAGAACGGAAGTTATTACTGGTAAGTACAACTTAACTTTTCACAAAATTTGAAGGCCCACACGGGTTTCCCAGGGCCACTTGAAACTATCTGGTGAGGTTTGTCTAGAGTGGAAAGGGAGTCAGCTTTGTTGCCTCCCTTTCTCTCAGCATCTTTTATGGAGGTACACAGAAAGAGCCTCCTCGAAGGTTGTGGTATTTTTGAACCCCAATTGGGCTTACCCTGGGCAAATGCAACCTTGTGTCACCTTGTGGCCATTGGGATGGAGCCCTGGACACCACCACCCTGGCCAGCCTGGGCCCTGGACATATGACGACTGACTTTGAACAATTCATATTTTATTTTATTGTAAGTGATTTTATTGTGTACTGTTGTGAGCCGCCCAGAGTCGCGTTTGCTGAGTTGGGCAGCATATAAATGTAAATATTAAATTAAATTTCTCACAGGTGAAAGGAAATGCAGAATAAATTCATCAAAAGGTGGCTTAACGGTCTGACATAGACAGGGAGGAGGAAGTAGATGAGGCAGAAGCAGCAGCAGAAGTCATCATCATCTTTCATGATTCTTCTTCTTTTGTGTCCTAGTCGCAGCCAACTCTGACCCTTTGCAACCCCGTGGATCAAACCCTGGACTGCCAAAATGAAGCCACCTTCTTGGTTTTGTCGCTGTCCAAACCTAAATCCTCGTTGGTGCATATTCCTGGCAGTAATTGCAGACCAGTAAATGAGCCGGTTTCTGTATCTCCCCACATTCACACCGTGATCTTTCATGATAAGAGACAGAAGTCCCATTAAGAGCCATGGTGCACAACTGAGGTGGACAAATATAAAATGAGTAATGACAACAAGGAATTGATGGCAATAATGTTATCGGTGGCCAGACAATGTATAGCGAGAAATTGGAAAAATAATGAAAAGTTAAAAAGAAGGGACTGGTATAAGGAAATGTGGGATTTGGCACTTAATGAAAAGCTAACATGGGAGATAAATTCTAAAAAGGGTAAAGTATTTGGCAATAATTTTTGGAGGACTTGGAAACCTTTCATTGAATATGCAATGGTTAAGAATAAAGGCATACCCCCTGTACCTGAACAAAATGACTTCTGGAAAACATAAGAAAACATAAATCCCCGGACAATGTATATATCACAAGGGTGGTTTAAAAGTTTAAAAGGATAATAGAGTTAGAGAACAACATATATTGGTTATGAGGAGATATATGGAGATATAGCATATAATTTGAAGCATCAAACTTTGGTTTATAATGAGGCAATGATATTTGATTGATGATACCAATGTAGAATTGATACTTATGTGAATTTCTATCTTCATTTTTTAATTTCTTTTATATATACTCTAGAGTTATGTATTGTTTTTGTATTATGTTTTTTTTATTTGTAATGTCTTATATACCTAATTTAAAAAAAAGAGCCATGGTGCAGAGCTGTGTCTGTGTGTCTGTGTGTGGGGGAACCCTCCTGAGCTAACAGCCCCACAACCCACCCCAGGATGCCAATGTTATATATATATATATGTGTGTGAGAGACATTGTTGTCCCTCCTGAAAAAAAAAGTTTGGCCCTCCAAATCTAGAATCCTGGCTATGGCCCTGCCCTGGTGGCGGAGCAGTTACACTGCTGTACTGCAGCCAAAAAGTTCTGAGTTCAATCCTGATGGGATTCAAACTGGACTCAGCCTTCCATCCTTCTGAGGTTGGCAAAACGAGTGCCCAGCATGTTGGGGACAAAATGCTAATTAAAATGCTATCCACAGAGTGCACTAATCGGTATGGGGCGATATAGAAGAGTGGATGCTATATTGCTATTACAGTTCAGGAATTCGGTGTCAGCTTGGTTGTGACTGAAGGGAGGGAGTTCCTCCCCGGGTATTCCTTCCCCACCCACACCATTGCGGGCCCCTCGCAAGGCCTTGGGACAAGGAGGAGATTCCGGGAAGCCTCTGAGGACCGACGCCTCTTTCGTCCTCAACAGCCCGCCCGAGCGAGGCACTCTCTCCCATTCCCTCCTGCGGCTCCAGTTCGAGTCCTGGCCGGGGTATAATAATTTCATGTCAGAAATTATTCCGGACTAAAAGGATTTTTGCTGAGCAACTCTGCTGAGGGGACGCCCGAATGAGGCTCTTTTTCTTTTTCTTAAATTTTTATTAGGTATATAAAACATTACAAATCAAAAAAAAATACATAAGACAGACAAATATTACATAACTCTGAAGTATATATAGAGAAAAATAAAAAAAGAAGATAAAAATTCACATAATTAACAATACTACATTAGTGTCATCCCTCAAATATTATTACCTCATTATAAACCAAAATTTGAAATTTCAAACTATAAACTATAACTTAACACATCACCTCATAACCAATATATTTTGTTCTCTAACTCTACTATCATTCTTAACTTTAGGCACACCCTTGTGATATATCCCCAAGATCTTCTTCCCAACGAAGTGGTCCCAAATGATCTCTACAGACTACAGTATATGCAATTTCTTGCTTTTCGATCTGCTAGGTTGGCAGGAGCGGGGACAAGGACGGGCGCTCAACCCGCCATGCAGTACCCGGGTCTCGAACTGCCGACTGGCCAGCCTTCCAGCTTAACAAGGCGAGAGTCTTAACCACCCGAGCCACCACCACCGCAGCCCCTCCGACCGGGCTGCCATTGGCTTAGCGGCCCCATCCGGGCACTTGGCGCATCGCTGCTGCTCAGCCTGAGCGCTCCCAATATGGCGGAGGTGAGCGGGGAAAGCGGGTAGGGGGGCCTGGGGTCCGGCGGGCTCCTGGCCGGGCTGTGGGGCGCGGCGGCTCCCGAGGGCCCCCTCGGCCGCTTCATAACCCCCCGCCTGGGCCTGGAGGCCTGCTAAGGGAGCCCCCGGCGCCGTCGGGGGCCTCCTCGAGCCGCTCGCCCTGAGGAAGCGCCGCCTGCGTGACTAGGCCGCAGCTGGCTCGGTCCTTCTCCCACCGGCTAGCGCCCGGCGCCGGTCTCCACCCCATCGTCCCGCGGCTCGGGAGTCGGGTGGCCCTCCCGGCCCGGGGAGGACGAGGGGGATGGAGGAGGAAGACTAGCCGCTCTGGGGTGTCTTGTTGGGGGCAGCGGCGAGGCTTTCCCCCCCCCCCCGGTGGGCAGCCCCGGCTCCTGGCCGTCATTCCTTCGCAGGCGGCCCCCTGTCACCTCTCGGGCGGGCCCGGGCGGAGAAGGGGAGGACTGGGTGTCAGGGCCCGGCACTGGCGGCGGGGTTGCAGGAGCTGGAGAAGGGGGCTTGGCGAGGGAGAGAGGCGGCGGGGAGGACCGGGCAAAAAAAAAAGAAATGGGGGGAACCGGGATGGAGAAGGGATGGAGGCGCGGAAAGGGGCGCCCGCGAAGTTGAAGAGGGGCCGAAGGGAGAGGAAGGATGCTCAACAGACAAAAGCGAAAGGGAAGGAAGAGAGGGAAAGGCCGAGAGAAAAGAGAGGAGACATGGAGGAGAAAGAGTCTGTCGGGAGAGGAGGAAAGTAACTTGGAAGGAGATGAGTTTGGTTAACAAGTTCCCTTGTGCAGCCCTCTTTCCCCTATAGCCTGTGTTAATCTGTGCAAGCATATCTGAGAGTAAACAAAACAGCAAAAAAGGACAAAAAAATGTTGTAGCACCTTAAAGACTAACTCCTGTATTTCTCCTGTTGGTAAACCTGTCATTCCTGCTTCTGGCAGAAGTGACTGCTACTCTTGCCAACATAAGGAGGACCTTATGTTGGCAAGAGGAAATACTGTTGAGGTGACCCATATTGGGTGGATGTCATCTAGTCCTTTTAATTTCTTTTTGTTTTAGATATGTTAATTTTAGCTTTGCATGTTATTATATGCTGGTGGTGCCTCTGACGTGAATAAAGAAAGAGCCTTGCCTCTAACTTCTTCTTTTTTTCTTCCCTTCTCTGTTGCTCGTTTCAGGCTTCCTTTGGGAGTTCCAGCCCAGGTTTGTCCTGTTCAGTTCCTTCTTCTGTGATTCCGGCAGTGGGAAGCTTTTGGGTACGGTTAAGGGCCAGGTTACAGGCGCATCTGTCCAAGATGCCTTGTGTCTTTTTCTCTTGACATCTTGCAATGCTTTCTCCATCAATACCCCCATGCACATATCCTTTCTATTCTGTGGTCAGTTTTTCATTTCACAGTTGTACATTTGGTTTTTTTTTTAGTCAAGTTCTTGCAGAATCTACAGTTGGATGCAGGTGCTAGGTGTATACCAGGCAAGAAATGTAGCTTACTCCTGATATTTAGTAAAGGTAAAGGTCTCCCTTGCTCAAAAGCCAGTTGTGTCCAAATGTGATGTTTACTTAAAAGTAAATCTTATCATTGCTCCACAGTAACCTTCCAGTTAACTATGGGGGGCACTGGGTTGAGGGCTAATGTAGGATTACAGCTGTGAATTCTGATTTTGTATATGTTTAATTGGAATTAGGCTGCCCAGTACAGTGTGAGCTATAGCTTTGGTTTTAGTACTGTGCTTCTGACATCTTTGGTTGTAGTGATTGTTGCTATTTTCATATAATTGGCTTAAAGAAAAGAAACAAGTGGAATACTTTGTGTTAGAGAGGTTAAAAGCATAGAATATGTTAATTCCAGAGTCCATTTGTTTTTATTGAAAATAAAGTAAAATCGTACGGATTAGTTATACGATGCATTAAAATACTAAGTTCCCAAATATATATAAATTATTCTTTAATGTTTTAGATAACATTTCTGAAATAACACAACTTTTAACTAAATGTATGTTGTAAGCTTATGCACACTTTGGAGGAAGTCTTTTGGAGCTCTATGGGACTTAATTCTGAGTGGATAAGCATAGGATTGAGCAGTCAGCTATGTTCCATAGGTACACATCCTGGGAAGAAAATACTTTTTTCAACTATATAAGTGTATGAATACAAGGTACTCTAAAAGCAGTGCTTGACAGTTGTACTTTTCAGATTGAGTAAGGTACAATAGCTGATACTGTGTTTTAAAGTGCATTCCTAATAGGCCATAGGGGTTAGAATCCAATAACATGTTGTTTGGATGTGAAACGTGGAGAATACTTTTATTGCTAGGGGAGCATGTACACTGGTTTTCACAGTTCATCTGTAGAGACCTCTGTAGTCTGCTGCTAGTCTCAGTCCCCAAATGGGCATTCTGGTGGTCTTTCAGGCGTGAACGTGAAGCTAATTTCAGTCTAATGAACACAAAGGCCACTTATTCCCTTTTGATATAGTTAATTTGATGTAGTTAATACTTTCTTCATTAGTTTTAGGGAAGAGAAAGAATTCAAACCCAGAAAGGTCATTAGATGAGTCTTTGGAAAAGCTGACACCCCACAACATATATTAGCTAGTATGGGTTTAGGAGGAGTGAATCTGTTAGCCATTTCACTTTCCCACAATAAACACTAAGGTGTCATTGCTTTGCCTAACTGCAGTCGTATAACTGCTGTTATGGGATTAAGCCCCATTAAAAATAGTGGACTTCACTTTAAATAAACAAATGTGCGATTGCATTCATTGTTCAGATATAATTAAGGATTTTATGTTATAACAAGAGGTAAATGAACATAATTCATTTATTTCATAAACAGGCCAATATGTAGCTTGAATGGATTTTGTCCAGTATATTTTACAACATTAATGTAAAAAGGCATGTGTTTGTTTATAACATTAGGAGCATGAGAAGTTCTCTTTATAACTTCAGGGAGATTAAATGTTACTGAAATACTTTATTTGGCTCAAAATTGTTCTGATACAAAAACCTTATATTAGGAAAGAAATTTATAACTGTTTTTTTAAAATGAAGAAGAAAAGTTAGATTTTGTTGTTGTTTATAAGCCTGAAACAGGGTTGGGCGCCTTATGAAGTTTCATACAATGTTGGACTATAGAGCTCTTTAATCTTAGCCTACATGGCTAAGAGTGACAGACCACAGGACCTGAACTCCAACAGTAACATGTGTAGGACCACATATTCCTCCACCATGGTTTAAACATAAAAATGGGCATTCAATATCCAAATCAAATGCTTTATTGGGATTGGTTATTTTTCAGCAGATTGATCCCAAGTGCATTTAAATCGTATTTAGTGAGAAAAACAGCTGACAGAATCCAGAGACAGTCTGGGATCACCTGGACAGAGCAAGAAATAAAAAACAACTTAAATCTAAAGAACTCTGGGAAGTGCTGGAGAAAGCCTGATATAATATACCAGAAGATTACTTCAGAAAACCTCAGGACAGTCTCCCCAAAAGAGTTCAAGATGTGCTTAGACTACAGTCAATGGAGTTCACACTAAATACTGACTTTTGCCTGAAACTGCCATTTTGTTCTGAAAATTATGTTTGTTTGAATTTTGTGTACATATTTTCTGTAATGATGGCTGGTCATTAAATCTTTACTTAAAACCCCCCAAAGCTGGTGGTGGCCTAAGACTTTTGCACGGCACTGTAGCTTAGAGTACTTGTGATGAAAGATTTAGTTGCTTTTGTGGTCTTGACAAGACCTGTGCTCCAGAGCAGTCTTTTCATTGTCCCATCAGGGATGTTTTTGGTATAATATGCATGACGCCATACTGTTCTTGATTTGAACTGTTTCACATGCAGCCATGCTTGCATCATTCTTAGGGTAGTAAGAATGGATGTTAATGCTTGTTTGTTAGAGGCATTAACTTTGAATTTAATAAATAATAGGGGGGTATTTGTAAGTTTCACTGTGTGTTGCTGAAAAAATCACATTATCTTTTATAGTTGGCTCTTTATCTTCTGAGGATCATGACTTTGACCCTACAGCTGAAATGTTGGTACATGACTATGATGATGAGAGAACTCTTGAAGAGGAAGAAATGATGGATGGGGGCAAAAATTTCAGTTCTGAGATTGAAGACTTGGAGAAGGTGAGGGACTTCCTCAAAACATGCTGAATATATAATATGTTCTCTATTGTGTGATCTGTTCATTCTTAAACATCACAAAAGTCCTTCTTACTCCTCCCCCTCCCAGTTCATTGCCATCTTCAAGGGGTTGAGAGCAATGTTTCTAGAGCTCCATTGATATGAATTAGGTAGTTACCTAATATCTCCAAACAGCCATATAGAACAGGGATCTGTAGAAAACTACTCCTACACATCTTCAACACACTGGAATCTTAATTATTGATAAAAGAATTGTCCAAAAAAATCTATATTGCTGTGACTTAACATACTTTACTCACAAGGGAAATTATATGAGTGACTTTCACTTCAACCAGCTGGCTGTTGTGTGCCTGATCTTATGCCAGGGAAAGGCTGGGACTGCAATAGATGGCCTGGAAAATTACCTCTCACCTTTTTCATGATTGCCTTTATGAAGTTAGATTCCATTGCATCCTATCAGTTGGATTCTGGTCTTAGTATATACAGTTATACCTCGCTTAAAGAGCATAATGCGTTCCACAGGATTGCTCTTTAAGCGAGTTTGCTCTTTAAGCGAAACACCATTGTAAATGACCAATTGTGGGGGGGATTGCAAACCCTGATTTATTTGTTAAGTGAGTTTTTGGTTGGTTTTATTTGTTAAGCGAAGCAAGCATTCAGAGAAAATTCTGCTCTTTAAGTGAAACGCTCTTTATGCGAGGTTTGACTAATTAATTCCAGTCATTCTGTGGTGCTGCTTTTTATGCTGTTGTCGACTTGTTTACAATATTTTTGCTTCATATCAACATGGTTTTTTTATTAAATTTGTTAGATTAGTAACAAACTGTATGGGATCTATTAATTTCAATTTATTCTGCACTTTTACAATAAAAGTGTTCTTTGCTTTGCAGTGTGGTCCTTAACACTGGTGCAGAAACAATATGGAGGCCCAAGGGCAACATAGCTATATTGTATCAGTAGCTGTTCAAATACTATAGCAGACTCATATGGCTGTTTTCAACTGATAGGATGCCAGGTTATCTGTTGAAGCTAATGTGACACCAGAGGATTAGATTGCAAATATCTTTTCAGTTGTGTATTTAAAGTCTTCATCTAAAGTGCCCTAAATCCTTTCATTCTGATAGTGTTTCCATTGATTATCTGATAATGTTTCAGTTAATTATCTAAAACTGATTTATTTCTTTAAAAATGCAATAAATGTATCAAGCCTGTTGCTTTCCACAAGTGAAAGAGGACTTTGTTTTCCTTTTCAAAAAACAAACAAACCAGGAAGGAAGCATGCCTTTAGAAGATTTGTTAGCATTCTATGGCTATGAACCAACAATTCCCGTTATAGCCAGCTCCAGTGCAGATAGTTCTCCAAGTGAACTTGCGGATGAACTGCCAGACATGACTTTGGATAAAGTAAGTTGCAGATTTTTCCCTCGGTTGCAGTGTAAAGTGCAAAAGGTTAAGGTTGTGTGGGATGCTATTCCTTTTGTCTGTAGATCTGATTGCTGGATGCCAAATGTATTTTGCCACCAATAATCATTTGAAAAGTGCCACTGATTTAACCTTGTCTTGTAGTATTACATTTTACTTTCATTTGACAGTTTTAAAAAATGTCACTTACATTCACTATACAGTATTTTTAAAAAACAAAATAAATATAATCCTGCCGAAATGAAGTACATTCTGGCCCAAAATGCTTCTTATATCAAGTGTTACTGTGTATGGTTTCTACTAAACAGGTTTTTTCCCCCTAAATCTATTTTAGTTACTGGTGAGGGTATGTTACATTTCATGTATACATAGTTGAAATGTATTACAGTAATACCTCAGATAACGCTTACCTCGGATAACACTAAAATCGCATAATGTTAAGTAATCTGGGGAAGAGAATTGGATCGAATAATGTTAAGGTCCTATGGGATGGATCGGATAACAACCGCTAAAGCCTGTGCGGTTACAATGTATCTCTATCGAGCTTTGACGTTATCCGATCCATCCCATAGGATTTTAACATGCATTGGATAACACTAAAAATCGGATAACACCAAGACTTGTGGAACCAAGTCTTAGTGTTATCCGAGGTATTACTTGTATCTAAAACCACTGAATGCTGCAATCTCTTTCTACTGTGACTCAAATTTGGTCCTATGTAAGGAGGAAATGATGGTTTAGTAGGAAGACTTTGCCCCTTCTGTAGGCTTTCATGTACGGAACACTGTTGTTAGTTTCAAGATATAGTTGTTTGTTTGTTTGTTTTGAAGAGCTGAGTGATAACTAATCTTTGATTCTTTTGATTATAGGAGGAAATAGCCAAAGACCTGCTGTCAGGGGATGATGAAGAAACACAGTCTTCTGCTGATGATTTGACACCGTCAGTTACTTCTCATGAAACTACAGACTTTTTCCCTCGACCTTTAAGATGTAGGGAAATTAATATTGTCTATATTAATGTGTTAGAAGTTTTGTGACTGGCATTTTCTTGGCCATGTATTACTTTTTCCTGAAAAACACATACAGACTTGAATTGCTGCTATTTTTTTTAAGAGTTAGAGTGGCAGTACCCAATTAGAACAGATTTTAATCTTTCCTTGATCTGTTTGTGCTAAAAAAAATCCATTGTCTCAACAAGAAAGTACAAATTTAACTTCCAGTGCTCAGCATTGCATAATATAATGTTACTAATTTGACTGTTCTCCGATGATCGCTCCAGAAGCTCAGTCACTGGCTTACCACCAAACTACTGTACATGGTTTATTACATGATTAAATCTTTGTAGAAGATGCCTCAGTTGATGGACAAGTAACCCGTGTTGTTTCATTTTCAAGGAAAAATATTGGCATGTTAGAAAGTACTGTATCATGAAATCATTTTCATAGGGAGCTGTGATCTTGAAACCTGGTATTGCTAGTCAGAGTTTTGAGATCTTTTTTGAAATTGCTGTCCGGAACTTACCTTGAAATTACTTTGTCAGAGTTAATAGTATGCTTGCTTCTTTCAGTTTCTTACTAGAAGATTTATGTTGTATAATTCTTAATAAGAGTGAAGCAAAGATTTGTTGCAATTTATTTTTCACAAGTGTACTGTATGTACCTTACCGTATTTGCTGGCATATAAGACCCACTCCCCCCTTAAAATACACTGGAAAAATGGAATGTGTCTTGTACTGTATACAGTGGACTATTTGGGTAGTACGGGGTGCATCTTCTACTCTGATGTGTCTTATACACCAGCAAACACGGTAATTTGTTTGAACTGTGGTAGGAATTGGAGTAGGGCTCATAGAAACTATTGAGACATCCCACTTCTCTACTACGCATTCGTATAGATTAGATTACTTTGCAATGTAGTGTGGTATTATTATTTTTATTATACTTAAACAAGAAATGACTCCACATAAAGCAGTATAAAAAGGCACAGGTCTTGCCTTCAGGATTGTAATCTGTGAGATTCAAGGGGAATGGTAAAGGTGCAACTAGAGAAAGAATAAAGAATCACATTTTAATCAAGAAGTGCCCAAACTTTTTGGGCAGTGGGCCGGTCACGTGGTTCAGGGGGGCAGGCACTATGGCCCATGGGCCAGATGCAGCCTCCAGCACCAGTTCATCTGGCCTGTGAAGCCCTCATTGCTCCTGGAAGCAGAAGTAAAATGTGCCCATTGTTTGGGTACCCCTGTTTTAATCAGATACTTACACATATCTGCAGAAAAAGTCAGATGGTTTCCCTAAAGATAGAATAATTTAGTGATAGGACAGAGGTAGTTTAAAAAAGAAGCAATTTGGGATTTATATAAGGCTGGTCTTTATTCGATAACTTCAAAAAATTGTAAGTTTGTTGATCAGGATTCTGCAGTTGTACTGCAGTTCTATAATGCTTATCTAGGATTACGTTGTACTGAAGTTGATGGAACTTCATCCTGAATACATATGCATAGGATTGCAGTGTTTATTTTATTTATTTATTCATTCCATTTGTACCCTGCCCATCTGAGGGCTCTTCCCCACTCTGGGCTGCTAACAACACATTAAAAAACATCTTAAAATCACACAATAAGAATACCAGACCTAATTAACAACGGGAAAGGCCCAACAAAAAACCTACCACTAGACAGATGGCAACCTCTTCTTGAAAGCCTCCCTAAATGGAAGCAATTTAAGATGCTTTCTAAATGTCAACAAGGATGTAGTCTGGTGTAACTCCACCAGAAGGGAGTTCCATAGGGTTGGCGCTGCCATCAAAAAGGCTCTTTTCCGGGTTGTAATCTTCCTTGCCAAGAGCTGACCCGTCTGGTAAGATCAGGTGATGTGGGATGATATTCTAAGAGGGAGATGCTTCACCATGTTGGAAGGTCCAAAACTGTTAGATTCTGTTGCTTCTTGTTGTGCAACAGAACAAGTGCTAATTTTATTTTAAATAATTTTATTATTTAGCTTTCTAAACAAAACACATCAGAGATTTGTCACAATAATTCTGAATTAGCATTTATTTTCTGTTTTACAAAGCAAACACTATATGTGATGGTGATAAAGAATCAGACGGTGAAGATGTGGAGGTGGAGACTGGTAATTCATCTGAAGATTTACGAAAGGTAATACTTGCAAGGACTTACATTCATACGTGTTAAAGTTTTTAAAATACTGTGCTGAACTACTTATATTGAATATATAATAATGGAGTTAATATACATGAAAAAAGCCTAGTCCTGAAATTATGTCAGCATGCACAACATGATGGATAGTTTTCTGCTTGCCTGGGATGGTTTCTGCTCCTTCTTTCAGCAGTACCTTGCAGAAGACTCCTCCACCAGGGTTTCTCAACCTTTGGCCCCCAGGTGCTCTTGGACATCAATTATCAGAAGCCCGTCAGCACACCTGCTGATCAGGGCTTCTGGGAATTGAAGTCCAAGAACATATGGGGACCCGAGGTTGAGAAACCCTGCTTTATACCCAATGTGGTAAATATGTGGCCCTCTAGATGTTTTTGGATTGCAACACTGTCAACCCTAGTCAGCATCACCAGCTCTTGAGAGCTCATGTGGGTTGCAGGTTCCAGAATCTGAAGCCATAGTGCAGTGATGGTGAACCTTGGCATTCCAGGTTTTCTTGGACTTCAATTACCAGAAGCCCATGTCAGGACTCCTGCTGATCAGGGCTTCTGGGAATTGAAGTTCAAGAACAGCTGGAGTGCTAAGGTTCGCCATTACTGCATAGTGTTTGTGCTCAGATGACAAGTCAGAGCGCTGTTGCATGAAGTGCAAAGAACTGCTGAGAGGAACATTGTCCCTTTTGCTGCATATGTGTGCAGAAAGGAAGGAAGGCTTAAATATTGTGCTAGACAGGGAGGTGCATTTTGTATCGTAGCTGTTTGATTTGTAAATATATTTGTTTTCATGAGAGTTATATAAGTAAATGCCAAATTTAATTTTTTAAACATATCTTTTTAGGAAATAATGATTGGTTCACAGTACCAAGCAGAAATTCCACCTTATTTAGGCAAAAGCTGTGATGATGAAAAAGGTAAGTTCTTGTTATTCTTCTTTACTAAGGTAACACTACTTTTGTGGTAGCATTACGACTTTCTTCCTTTTCCCACTGCAACCCACTGCAGCACCAAAAATGTGTTCTAGAGAATTTCCTTATTCTGTGCATCAGACTTCTAAGACATGCAGGAAGCTTCTGGAAACAGCTTTTGTCTGCTGATCCTAGCCATTGGTTGCTGCCCTAATTATTTCACTTTACATTTTGAGTTTTGAAAAATACAGTCCAAACGAAAACACGAAAGGGATGTTATGTCACTTTGTTCTCTAGTACTGAAGTGAGCCAATGGATAAACTTGAGGTGTTGAAGATAATAATAATAATAATAATAATAATAATAATAATAATAATAATAATAATAATAATAATAATAATAATAATAATAATAATAATAATAATAATATTTATATTCCGCCCTACTCGTACAAGTGACTCATGGCAGAGCACAACAGGTACAGTAAAACCTCATATAACACTAAAACCTGGTTCCACAAGTCTTGGTGTTATATGATTTTTAGTGTTATCTGATGCATGTTAAAATCCTATGGGAGCCATAGAGATACAGTACATTGTAACCACACAGGCTTTAGCGGTTGTTATCTGAAGCATCCCATAGGATCTTAATGTTATCTGATGCAATTCTTCCCCCCAGATTCCTTAATGTTATGCGATTTTAGTGTTATTCGATACTAATGTTATATGAGGTATTATTGGTATATGGTATACCACAAACACACTAAAAGAGCAATAAAATTTAAAACCCATTAAAAACAACCTCCCATTCCCTAGCCTAAAAGGAACCGGATAAAAGGAATGGGAATGGATAAAAGGAATGGGAATGGGAGTCGGGATAGGAGGGTAGATGTAGGAAGTTAAATAACCCACCGGTGTGTGTGTGTGTGTCAGTAAACCATCACTACCCAACACCATTCCCACCAGCCAGGTTTTCAGGACCTTCCTAAAAGCCAATAACTCCATCTGGAGGCGCAGCTCCAGAGGCAGGCGGTTCCACAGAGTTGGAGCGAACCTCAGATAACGCTAAAACTTGGTTCCACAAGTCTTAGTGTTATCTGATTTTTAATGTTATCTGATGCATGCATCGAATAACGTTAAAATCCTATGGGATGCATCAGATAACATTAAAACTCCATAGAGATACATTGTAGCCGGCACAGGCTGTAGCGAATGTTATCTGATGCATCCCATAGGATTTAATGTTATGCAATGCAATTTTTTTCCCAGATTGCTTAATGTTACACGGTTTTAGCATTATCTGATGCAAACGTTATCTGATGTATTACTGTACGTAGTTTTTCTTTATGAACCTAATTTGTGTCTTTCCTTAACAGTGTATGAAAATGATGATCAGCTACTTTGGCAGCCAGATGTCATATCAGAGAGTAAAGTTAAAGAGTACCTTTTTGAAACCTCTTTAAGAACTGGAAATGAAAAAGTGATTGGTCGAATTCCTGAAGGAATGCATACGCGGGATAATGAACAGGTATATTTCTAACTTTCACAGTATAATGTTTCAACAAACTGCTTTGTAGTGCTTAGGTACAAAAATATATTTTTATCTTTATTTGGTTTACCTTTATTAAATGCTACAATCATTTTGATGAATATGAGCTTCTTCCATGTCTAGGCCAGATGTGAAACTACCAAAATGAAGGCATCTTTTGGTGAGTTCATTCTGCAGTTCCTTTCACCTGACCTAGTGTGAGAAAGATTAGCTGGCACAAGGTGGCCATTACTCGGGTACACCCGATTATAATTCAGAAAGACCACAATCTTCAAGGAGGCTCTTTCTGTGTACCCCATGAATGTGAGATAAGAGAGTAGAAATGTTATTTTTCTTTCATTTTATGCAGTGCAGTATCCAGATCAAAAAAATTTAAATCTCTAAAAACTGTTTGGACTTATATAGACAATCTGGATTTGACCTTTTAATCACAGAATTGATCATGGTCCAGCTCCTACTCATAAAGGTGCATTTTTGCTGATCCAAAAGTGTTACCACACACTCTGTTCCAGGAGGTCTCCTGACTTTCTAGTGCCCATTTCTTGGAAGTACAGGAAGCTTCAGGGAGAAGAATGTATTAGCAGAAATAGTTTCCCCTCCTTGACTAGCAAGTCTTGTGAGTGCAGTCTTCCCATGAAAAATATGGATCCAGTCTAACCGGGGAGAGAGGATCAGTTTTCTAGCTATGAAATTTATGCCATTTTTTTTTTTGGGGGGGGGGGGATAGATCCTATTTGCAAGAAGATTAGTGAGAATTTTCCCAAAGGCAAGTTATTATGTTTCCCATTTGTTTTCTTTGATTGAGAAAGAAAGGCAAAGGATAGAATATTTTGGAGTTTTGTTGATTTGTGCTAAAATCGATGACAAATCGATATTGGATTGGATATATATTGGATTGACTGAATCACTTAAATTGAGACAGCAGAGCAGTACATTGTGAGAACCGCAACCAGGCGAATGGCACATTTCCCCAAATGTTTTGGGAATCACTTTCCAGTATGTTTTACTATTTCTTAGCATGTTTTAAAATTCATAATTTTGGAGTTTTGGGAGCAAGGATAAATAGTACTAAACATAAAATGTCCATTAGTTCTATACACTATAAATACATTGTAGTTTCACTCCACACTTTACTTCTGCTTATAGGAACTGAGAGGATGTTGCTGTGGGAGAAGGGAAGAACATTTTGCTGACTCCTTTTTGATCACCAAAAATCTGCTCTGGAGTGTTGGGAAGACCTGTAGAATAGTGTCGAAGGTGGTATTGGAGCCTGCAGAAAGAGGACAGGTTTAGCAAAAGTCACTTACTCCCCCTACCATTTCCACCAGTGGGAACGGACAGGTGTCCTCTGTGTATGTGAAAACCCCTTTCATTTTCGAAAAGTAGAATATAGTCCAATCCAGCATCTTCTGACACATCATCTTGATGCTCATATAGCTTAATTTGGTATTATTCAAATAAGTGGAGAAATGATTGTGTTATAAAGTTGGAAACATTTGGTTGGCATGGTCCTGTAACTTGTATTGCATATCTTCCCTCTAAACTGTAGCTGAAAAAAGAAATGTTTCAATCTCTTCT
Source organism: Furcifer pardalis (assembly GCA_030440675.1). Classification (NCBI taxonomy): domain Eukaryota; kingdom Metazoa; phylum Chordata; class Lepidosauria; order Squamata; family Chamaeleonidae; genus Furcifer; species Furcifer pardalis. The sequence goes on from CP126896.1 coordinate 86,096,067, forward strand.
AGGCGCTTTATGAACTCTTGAAATGCAACCACAATATAAAGGAAGCAATTGAGAGGTACTGCTCAAATGGCAAGTCATCTCAAGGTAAGACATTTGTAGTAAAAGGACTCTAATCTTTTGCCCGTTCACCTTGAAGTAAGTCCATGAATCCTAATGAGATTTACTTTTGAGTAGACACGTTTAAGAATTATTTACGGTTGTAAAAATGAGTTGAAGTCACGAAGCTATCTACTCCCACTTCCTCATGTTTTATAATAGATGGCAACTATTCCGTGTTTTATTTATTTATTTAATCAAATTTCTATTGCTGCCCAACTTGGCAACAACTTTGGGCGACTAACAACAATTAAAAACAATAACAAAACTAAATAAATCCCTTAAAAACCCCATTAAAAAGTCAAAATAATTTACCCCACTCACCCCATCCATTAAAAGAGAGAGAGAGATCTTAATTATTTAAGGTAGCAGACGGGGGTCACCCCTCCATTGGTGCCCCACACCTGCCATGCCATCCAGGTTTTCGGTTCTTTCCTAAAGGAGAACAACTCTGTCTGGAGATGCAGCTCAATTGGCAGGAGGTTCCATAGGGCCAGAGCAGACACAGAGAAGGCCCTCCTGGTACTAGAGAGAAGAGCCTCCCTAGCAGATGTTACAATAAGAGAGCCTCTCTGTGGGGCAGACAGATGTTCTTAGGGCAATGCGGTCTCTTAAGTATCCTGGCCCACTACCATGTAGGGCTTTAAAGATCATTATCAGTACCTTGAATTGCACCCGGAGGCCCACTGGCAACCAGTGCAGCTCCTGAAGCAGTGGCGAGGTACGGGCATACTGCCTGCAACCCATCACCACCCGAGCAGCAGCATTCTGGACCAGTTGCAGCCTCCAAATGATCATCAAGGGCAGTCCCATGTAGAGCGCATTGCAATAGTCCAGTCTGGAGGTGACCAGAGCATATGTGGCCATAAGCAAGGAGTCCCGGTCCAGGAGTGGGCGTAACTGGCAAATCACATGAAGTTGTGTGAAAGGCATCCTAGCCATGACTGTCACCAGAAAGATGTAAGAAATGTTTCAGATGTTTATGTAATGGAAGACATTCACTTCTCAAAGCTTTTGTTGTATGAACATTCAGCTACATTTGCAACATTGGTTCACTGAAAAGTGTTAACTAACCTTTTCAGAGATGAGATGAAAGTGCAGTAACCTAACCTGATTCATCTTCTGCAGGATTGTACTTCAGGAATAAGTGATTCTGTGAATTTGTTTTGTTAGGCTACTTTCAGTTTGTTTGTACAACACACCTGTAAACAAAATAACCTACTTCAATTTCTAAATGCTTGACATACAAAGAATGTTTACTAGGAGTGTTCTATATTAAAGAAATAATTTCTGCCATTAAAAAAATCAGATACATTCTTCTCAGGTAAAACAAGTTAAAAATATGGTGATCTCCAATAATTAGTTTGCTCTAAAACAATCTGGAAATATAAGAGCCGCAGGCCTGTATCCAGCTGTGTCACTGAACTAGTGTGAGGTTTGTGTGCTAGCGGTATACAGTTACAGTGCCGGTACAAGTGGAATTTCCAATGCATTTTACATGCTTGTAGTATCACTGCTGCAATGATATAATCCAGCACAACTACACTAGGAGGGTTTTCACTCTGTTAGTGTTATGCTGGATTTTGGCCATAATGTTTTACTCCCCTGAATAAAGTAGAAGCTAGTAGGGCAGAACACTGGTATTAATTATTGCATGCTAAGGGCCTATGGTGGCTTGGTGGTTAAGATGCTGAACTTGATGACTGGAAGGTCGGCAGGTCTGCAGTTCGAGCCCCGAGTACTGCATGACAGTGTAAGCTCCTGTCTCTTTCCCAGCTTCTGCTAACCTAGCAATTCGAAAGCAAGAAATTGCAAGTAGATAAATAGGTACCACTTTGGTGGGAAGATTAACAGTGTTCCATTTACTTTGGTGTTGAGGCCTGCCTACCACATGTTCATGGAAATGTCTGCAAACATAGACAGCGCTGGCTCTTTGGCTGTAAACTGATGAGCACTGAACCCTAGAGTCCTATGTGACTGGCTTTCGAGCAAGGGTGACCTTGACCTTTACGTTACTTAGTTGAGCAAAGAAAGGAACTGTCCAGAATAAATCTGCTCTCCAAGTGTTCAAAAGGAGTGATAGGCAGTTTTCTTCTATGGTCCTATTAATAGATTAAGCTTTTTTATTTGCCTGTTATACTTCTGTTGTAGCTGATAGAAACTCATTGTCATGTTTGGACAGCTGTTAAAGATCTGCATTGATTTGGATTCCTGACTTGAGCCAAAAGTTGGGCTCATAAGCCTTTCCCAACTCAATTGTTCTCTAATTCTGTGATGGAGTTGGAGAGATTCTCTTTGCTGTCCAAATTCTAGGGCCAGAATAATTGTTGGTAGACTAGAATGTCAAATCTTAATTGTTCTTCTCCTATTCCTCCCTTTAAAGAGATGACGGCCTGGACAGAAGAAGAATGTAGAAATTTTGAACATGCACTTCTGATTTATGGGAAGGATTTTCATCTCATACAAAAAAATAAGGTAAATTGCCATTCAGACTGATGAAACAAATGGTGTTTAGTCATTTTAAAACCCTAGAAGAAACCAATTAAAGCAGGTATGTAGAATAATGTAAACAACATATTGTTGCTGACTGGCCATTTTCATGTTAGTTCTTCAACAAATGTTGTGCAGCTGCTCATTTAGTAAATGAGTCAGTCTGTTTATGTCTGCAAGTCTGTGGTGGAATGTCATTGCCTTTAGTGTTTATACATTTGTTTTTTAGACTAGCTACTATGTTAATTTAAATTTTAGCTATTTTACTGGTTTTGTTGTTGTTCAGTCGCACAGTTGATTCTGACCCTTTGCGACCCTATGGACCATTGACCTCCAGGCACCTCTGTCCTCTACATCCTCCTCAGCCTGCCCAGCTCTGTGCCCGTTGTGTCTACAATACCGTCTAGCCATCTCATCTTTGGCTGCCCCCTTCTTCTTTTGCCCTCCAACTTTCCCAGCATGATTATAATTTGAAGTTAGAGGAAAAAGATGTTCTACCTAGTTTATTTCTTCTTGATGTACATGGATTATAAATTTCACATCATCAGTGGTTTTTCATATTACTGGTCTGAAATCAGGTAGATAATTTGTTGATGCCAAAAGGGTGGTGGTGTTAAATGTGCCTGATAGAGTTGGCTGTGTCCAGTGAAGATTTGTGTATTTGCTCCTTTTGACAGGGACTCTTCCACCATTAGCTACTGAAGTGGCTTTCTGTTGAAGAAAGTATGGCTTTCCTTTGGATATGTCAAGTTACATCCAATTGCTTGGAAATGATTATTTCAGATAATCTCTTTCACTTCATCTTTTGTGCTGAGAACTGAGATGGAACTCATAGGGGTATCTTTAACCTGCAATCAAATTGCAAAATAATTCAAAAGTCTCTGGTATTTCACTGTTTGTACTTTTCCAGAAAGGACACATTACAACAAATAATATGAAGGGTTAAATGTGTTAATTTTTCTTTTTAGGTGAGAACCAGAACAGTTGCTGAATGTGTAGCATTTTATTATATGTGGAAGAAATCAGAACGGTATGACTATTTTGCTCAGCAAACAAGATTTGGAAAAAAGAAATACAACCACCATCCTGGAGTCACGTAAGTTATAAGATGTTAGAAAATCTTCTTTTTCCAATCTTGTCAACCTCTTTGCTTAGAATTTCCCATAACAGTGCATCACAATAAAATAAATAAATATTGTCTGGTACTTGGTCTAATCCATGTGTCATACTAAATCAAGTGCACCGATTCTGCCTAGGACTTCAGGACCTTAAGTTAGCAAATCTCACCCTCTTGGGTAGGTTCTTGCGTTGCTCACATGGGGTATATTTGCCACAAATATAGCAAAAATCATCTGGTTTATTAACACAGCTGTGTCTACTCATCTTTAGCTCAAAACAGACTCACTATGACTTAGCTGTACTATCCAATAAGATGGTTTCACACTAGAGACAAGTCCTTGGTCCATCTCGGCTTATATACCTATTTCTGATGTCAGCTTACTGGCTTCCCCAGACATGCCCAGCCAATGCTGGAACATGCATGCCCCCAGGGGACGTGATTCAGCTGAGGAGGCAGCAAGCATAGTGGTAGCTGCAACTGTTAAAATGTTCCCATGTAAAAATACATGACACAATTACTGACCATTTGAACAATTATAGCATGTCTTATAAATCTGTACATGATAGGCAAATTCTTGAGTTCAGATTTGGAATCAGCACACTCGATATCATGCAAATCACATGTGTTATTCCAGTAACAAAACCATTGTTGTGCAGTGTGTAACAACAGTGCAGTGATGATATTCTGAAGACATATCTTCAGTCACAGCCAGTTAAATAAATGTTCCAATGTTTATGTCCTCGTAGGGACTTTATGGATCGATTGGTAGATGAAGCAGAAGCTCTTGGTGGAACAGTACATACTTCAGCCATAACATCAAACAACAGACCAGAGCCCATTCCTGATCAACAGCTAAGCATCCTGAACTCTATCACTGCCAATGATTTGACAGGTTAGTTGGAAAATATATTAAAAATAGGACATGGAAAAGCTTGCTGCTTGTGTCAGCACGCTGGTGACATTTTGAGTAAAATACTTTTCTTTCTTTCAGCATTGACCAACAGTGTAGCAACAGTCTGCCACTCTACAGATGTGAACTGCTTAGATGATGCTTTCCCACCTCTGGACAGCTTGCCCCGAACAGCAGTTAATCATGTGCCTGTTGTAGCAGAAGACTTGCTTAACTTACCTAGCAATGGTGAAAGTGATTGTTTTAATTTATTTGAGACTGGATTTTATCACTCAGAGTTAAACTCAATGAACATGTGTGCCGAGGAATCTGAAAGGCCTGCCAAGAGACTAAAAATGGGAATCACCGTCCCAGAATCCTTCATGAATGATGTCTCTGTAAACAATTTGGGTGTAGATTTTGAGAATCACACACATCACATTACCAGTGCCAAAATGGCAGTCTCGGTGGCTGACTTCAGCAGTTTATCTGCAAATGAGACAAATGGCTTTATCAGTGCCCATGCATTACACCAGCAAACTGCCCTCCACTCAGAATGAATTGGGCAGCCAATTGAAGAAACAGTGGACCCTATTGGCAATTCATGGTAAACTTGATGTGAATGATCAGGTTTGCTTAGTCTTTCACTGGAAGTTTGAACTATGACATCAGTGATGTCTTTATGTACAGAACTATCTCTTGATTTGTCAAGAGTAATTTCACTTTTTTTCCCCAATCCATAAATGTGGAAACGTCATACAATGTTAAGCAGAGTTTGAGGACTAAGAGAACTCTGTGGTGCAGCTTTAAGCTCTGCTTTCTATTTCTTTTTAAACCTGTAGAGAGAGACTGCTGTCTCAAAACCAGCACAGAAGTTTTGAACTGATTGGAGTGGCTTTGTAGTCATAAGTTGCTTCTGCTCTAATGGATGCAGTGGAATAACGATTGTTTACAGGTACCAGTCCTGATCCCTGCTCAATGTAGCATTTAAAATAAAAGCAGGGAAAGGTTTCTTTAATTTAAACTGCACAAATACACAAGGATATTTTTTAAAATGGAACCTTCTCTCATCAAAAATTAAACCAGAGCATTTCAGTTTACAAAACAACAGGTTCATCTTGATGGATGCTAGCACAAGGAACTGTAGGAGCAAAGTCTGAAGACACACTCGGATGCTCTTACCAAATTACAGGCCATGGCTACCTTACCCAGAGATAGTTATGCTGTCTGATGATTTTTGTGTACTTAAACCTATTGGCTCAAATGATGTGGTATATTGTTTGGAGGGTAAGGGGTTGGTTGTCCACATTTTGAGGAGTATAATGTGAAAAACAACATCAAATGTTATGTCACTTTTCCTAAGTCCTTTGACAGATGACGATGCATTCTGTACAGCTTAGGATTTGCCACTAATGATTTACATCTGAGGACTTGCCTTAAGTTCAGAGAACTGCAGTTCAGAATGTTAAACTCATGAAGGACATTTGGGTTTGTAGATTGTGATGATGCAGTAAAACCTTGAAACTTATATTTGCATTTTCAAGCATTGATACTTATATATTTTCTTCTTGGATTGATAAAGGCTAAAGTGCATTTTATATTCCAGAGAGGAACCTTTGATAGGGACATTTTTTATGTTTCTGTTGTTTGGATGCCTTTCACAGAATCAGATTTGTGAAAAGCCAGGAGAGCATTGGCTGTCAGTTATGAATTGAAAGATATTTCTTATGTGTCCCGACTGACACATATTTCTACAAAAAAATGTCGACCTTTCTTATAATACAATTGAAATGCAGTAAAACATGTCTAGTTTTGCACTTGGCACTATACATATTTAATTTCCTTTAAATATATTGCAATTTATTTTTGGTTTAGGTAGGATAAATGTTTCAGTGTTGGTAGTAATTTCATGGTTGCACTGCATAAATAGGGAGCAAATGCCTTAGTTAACACTTCAAAGGGAGGGTATTTATTCTGTATACTGTGAACTGCATTGACATCCTGAGTTTGAGATGCAGCCTAGTGCTGTGTGCTCTTCACTGCATTGTAACTTAAGATGGCTTTGAAGAGTTCTACACATTAGCACATCTAACATTCTATCAACTTGATTTACCGCAGTGGACAATAGTTGTTATTGGCGATCTGTCCCAAAGTATACACTTAAAAATCCATCATTCTGATAAGTACACAGTCAGTAATGGGTAGCCTTGACCATCTCATAGTCTGACACTTTTAGCCAAATTGTCAGCTTCTTGTTGCTGAGATTTGTGCTGAACTCTGTACTTTGTTTCCTCTTTTGTTTTTGGATAAACACATTTTATTTTGTAAAATACTGACCATATTCATTCCTCCCCTGTTATACATTCAGGTTTATGGGTTTACAGTGACTGGTATTTATAAAAGAGAACCATTACACAAATGTGTGAATACATATACCAGTTGCACTTAAATGAACACATACCCAGACTCATTTAGCTGATGCAGTACTATGTTCAGTTTATCTATGCATTGCTGGGGTCTTAATGAAGACCGAGACAGTCTAGTTTCTCGTCTAAACGTTTTGATTGTCAGCAAGTTGAATGGACACTTTAGTTATTTAATAAAGACTTTTGACCAAAATTCTGAATATGGTATGAGAGAACAATGAATTCTGGCTAGTTTTAATAGATTTTTAATTGCTGATCTAATTTAGCCTGTTGGCTAGCTAGCTGGTAATGTTTACTTTTAATTCGTTGTTTAAAATGAGGCAATAATTTGCAAGATTATGTAAATATGTACATTCTGCATATCTTTTTAGATATCTATTTCAATATTTTCTGACTACTTCTGTGTATAGTAACATTTTGTGCATGCTTGATGTGACATTCATAAATTTGTACCACTATGACTTTCATGTAAAATAGCTATTTATTGAATTTTTCTTTTAAAAGCTGGACTTAACCTGTTTTCCCTCTATTTTAAACATTTTAATGGAGAAATTGCTACCGTTTATTAACAGAATAGTGTTTGAGGATCAGTATAGTGGCAGAATTGCAACCATAGAAAGACTGATTCTTAGTATGTAAAGCACTATTCTTCTACTAAACCGTGATAACTTCTTTATTCATGGCTGAGTGTATTCTCCCACCCATTCATTAAAAAAAACAAAACCAAAAATCCATCATGGGCAATTACAGTTTGGTAGGTGTATCACTTAACTACAGGGATTCTGAAAGAGGATAGTGGATTCAATTAGAAGTGTTCCTGGTGCTGTGCTTGGAAAGCAATACTTTTCTGTTAGCCATCCTCTCATCAATAGCTTTTTAAGTGTTTATTTTTCTTCCTGCTGACTTTACTTGAAGGCTGTACAATACTGTGTGAAGTATACTACACTGTGTACAACTAGGTTAATTTGTGCAGTTTTTCCGTTCAAAACTGAAAGTCAAACCATATTTTAATTTCAAATCCAGTAGTTGTATTAGTGATACTGTTTAATTTAACCAAAGTCTTTAATGGCTATTTCAAGATTGAATGTAAACTAGTGGATAAACTGACCATTAGAAGACTGTTTGCCCAGTGTTATAAGCACATTGTCTATAAATGGGAACTTAATTTACTCAGTATCATGGTTATGATTTTTCCATTGGTCTGGGACAACTTTTCAGTTCTTGTTTAACAGTTGAGGATTACAGCCTTTCCAGAAACAACTAGTCATTCCAGTCATTCCTAAATACAGGTTGGTATCCCCTGTGCATAATAACATAAATGACAATCGCAACATTTTAGTATCTGATGCCCAAGATGAAGTTGCTATTGTTGCATTGGTTTTAATATTTGTACATAAACACTGATTTTTTTGAACATTATTTTGTATTTGTTGTACTTTAATACCCTGGTGTACAGTTCCAGAAATAAATGGTCTGGAAATCTTTTTTTTCCTCCTGTGAAAGTTTTCATGCCTCTGAAATATTATTGTTCCCAAATTTTTACAATGCTTCCTGACGAAGCTTTTATTTTACAATTACTTGTCCTTGTTCACAGAATTTTACCAAGCGTCTAAAGGATGTCATCTTCCATTTATAACTTCTGATATTCCCCCACCAGTTCTCCTACCTTTTTGTTATGGAAGGAATTATGGAAAAGCTGCACAATGTGTTTTAATTAGTTATACTAATCTATTGAAGTTCCTGGAGCCACACAAAACCTATGAACAAAAATTAAATACTTTTATTCAGCAACCATAATAAGTGAATAATGTTCCCGATTAGAATTGTGGGTAGGAGAAAGAAGTCCATGCTTTATATTGAACAGATGGATGTTGCAGATGGATGTTGCAAGATCTCTCTGTACATAGCTATACACCTAACTAGATTTCAACTTGATTTCTTTAATTTTATCCTATAGTAACAATTAAAAATCTATTGCAGGCTTTCTCGAATCTACTCCCCTTCTTGGCCTAGACATTTTTTCTCTTTCAAAAAGGAAAAATATTTCTGCTGTAAAGAATTTTAAAAAATGGAAGTGGTGTCATATGACAATGAATCCAAACTGACTTTTCAAAGTTGGTAGATTGCTTAGTTTTACATGAAACTTGCTAGGGGGCACTGTAAGCTGTCAGTTAAGTCTTACCACCTGATACTATTGTACAATAAGATGTTCAGTTCTGAAAATTAATTCACTGGAGTATTGCTACTTCTGTCTTGTACTCCTTGAGTACATAACACTTAGGTGTATTTTTCTGAATTTGATAACATGGTTATAGCTAGTGCTACATTGCTGGAGTAATATGTTGTTACACAAAAAGTGTGACACGTGCTGGTGATTTGTATCAGTCCTTGGGGATTTGAAAATTGTCAAAGTCGGGTATGTGACTCGAGATGTTACAAAAGAAAATGAACTTGAGGCAAAATAGCTGAAAAAGCAGCACAGGTAAGACTGCAAGTAATGCAGTTTCTCTGGTGTAAGTAACTGCAAATGAAAATGGAAGGTTGGACAACATGTGCAACATGGACCTGCTCAGCCCTCTAAATTTTCTTGAAGCTTCTCAATTGGGTGGGGATAATACCTGTTTTCACAAGTGAAGTATTACAGCATATCTAACTGCTGAAAGGAAAGCCTATCAAATAGTGAAATACTACTAGAGGATCAATCATTTCCCTGTTTACAATACATGTAACAAAAAACATCAAGTGTTGCGGCACCTTTAAGACCCAAGAACTACATCACTGAGCTTTTGTGAATTAAAATGCAATACTTGACACACACACAAGATGAAATTTAGGCCACAGTTTTATATACACAGCATACCTAGTTATGGGGGAGGAATCAAAGTGAGGTGGGATACAGAAGATGATAAATGCATGATTAATACTGGCAATGGACGTTCAAGATGTTGAAAAATAAGACTGGCTAAGTTGATACGAAGCAGCTGAGTTGTTTTGCATACAAAATTCCAGCCTAGGCATTCTAGAAAGGACTACCCCTTAATTAATGCTAATTAACTTGTGAATCACCTAGAGAATGCACTGAGCACTATGGGGATATACGTGTATTTACTATTGTTACCCTGACCATGGCCAAACTTTAACTGGCCTATTTAGGCAATGTTTAGGCTAAAATGTGGCATTACCTTGTTTTTCCTCCTCTTTGCCCACTTTCTGGCTTTTCTACCAGCTGATTTCAGCCATCACAGCAGTTGTAGTGACACAAGGACAATTGTGCATGTACAAAAGACTTCTGCCCATTCCGAACCCATTCAATAATTATGCGCCACAAAGTCAAGTCTGACTTATTGTGATGCCTTTCTGGACTCTATGGAGAGAATACTCAAAAGTGGTTCACCATTTCCTCCTATGGTAGTGGTGGCAAACCTATGCCACACATGCCAATGGTGGCACTCACAGCCCTTTCTGTTGGCACGTGCGCTGTCACCCCAGGACAGAGTTCACCACCACCACCCCTCTGTCCAGCAGCCCAATGGGAGCACTTCCTCCCCCAGCACAGAGTTCCCCCTGCCCCTCTGTTTGGGCACTTGGTCTCTAAAAGGTTTGCCATCACTGTCCTAGGGATTGGTACAGCTTGTTTCTAAGCTCACACAGGCTGACTCTTCTCCCAAAAGGCACGACGGGGAATCAAATTTCCAGCCTCTGGCTCCACAGCCAGATAACCACTGGGGTATCCAGGCAGCTTCATACTGGCTATCTTTGTGTTTGAATTGCACAGTAACACAGCTGTATTTTTGAGAAAAAATGGTTAAAACAAGTTTCAGTGTTTACATTTTTTAATGTACAAATTTTATATATCTGTATTTGTATGATTACTAACAGGTGAACCATAATGGTATTTTTGCTTTACTCTTTCCAGAAAAGTTACTGTAACACTTTTGTGTTTACTTTCCTTTAAAATTCTCTAAATCCCCAACACATACTAGTCTACCAGCTAACCAAGCCCTGGTTATTTAATAAACCAACTAAAGCTGACTCACAGCCCAACTGACATATTTTTCACACTCTTAACTCTTTTTATAGGGATGTTCCACACAATATTCCAATATAACATAGTCTTTATTTCTGTACAGAATTGTCTTTGGGTTGGGGAAGATTTGAATGCAACAGTATGGGAATAATTCTGCTTCATTTTTAACCCACAGCCACTATGCAAGGAATCTCATTGGCTGTATACAGATCACCCCAGTAAGCTTTAGTTTCTGATGTAAACCAGTGGTTCCCAAACTTTTTTGGCCGTACCCCACCTAAGCATCTCTACAATCCTGGTGCCCCTCCCTGTGACATATAATTCTTATTAGTCAGAAAGTGAACTCCTCCTGTTCACGTGGAGGAAACCTAAAAGGCCATTCACTTCTCAAATTACCCCCCTTAAAAATCAAATTGCCCCACATTGGGGACCACAGAGTTAAGCTCACAAAGTGGGATCAAATAGAAAAGCCAGCCCTTCGGTGTAGCAGCAACTTGCTGCATAGGAAGAGGAAGTGCTGGTTGCAAGCAATCTAACACACAAACAGGTGACAGCATGGTCTGTCACAAGGTCTTCTTTTTGTTTTTTAAATGAAAAATTACAAAATAAAAAATACAAAACAACAAAAGAAATCATAAACATACACACATCACAGTGTTAATCTCTACATGTCCCACCATCTGTGGGGCTTATAAACCTTATCCAGTAATAATTTTCTATAACACTGAGTTTGCATATTTGCCCCTTCATCACTAATAAGATAATACATCTTGGTAATTGCTTTGCTTTTTTGCTTTGCTTGATTCCTTTCTGTTTTACCAATACATAATCTAGGAATTCTTGCCACCTCTCTCTAAAATCATTTCTCACTATTCTCTTTCTTACCTTTATTTCACATGTTAATTTATTATTAAGAGCTATGTTTCATATCTCTTTATACCAATCATCAAGTTCAAAGTCATAATCTACTTTCCATTTTAAAAACTATATTCAATTTCACTGTGTGACAAATTCATTTCTTTTTTCATTTATTTGCATAAATCCAATAATAATGTCATTTTAGGAACCATTTCCAAATTTACAGACCACATTTTATTAATTTCCATAAAGTCCCTTTCCCATATTTCTTCACGTTCTTACATTCCCACCATTAACAAAGGTATATTCCAACTTCTTTTTTACATCTCCAAAAGTCTTTTGAATATATTGTATCATAATAGCTTAAACATACTGGAGTCATATAACTTATTCAACCACATATTAATTTGGTAAAAATATGATAGTCATCCAAGGCTGTCCAATAAATGGTTCCTTAACCTCAGCAGATAATCGTGTAGTAGTTTGAGAATAGTTCTTCACCAGGCTCAATGTTTCGGAGAGCAACCAGAACTACACATCTTAGGGGTCTGTGGATTATATATTAAATGGGAAGAATCTGGAGTTGTTATTATGCACATATGTTTGTATTTGTATAACACAAGTCAATTTTGTTTATTACAGTTCTAAAAAAACATTTAGGCTTAATTGATTTGACCACATTTAATGATTTCAATTATGAATCCCAGCATCTTAGGTTTAATACATCTTATTAAAAGCTGTCACCTCTGTACTTCATGGCTGTAGTTTATATTTGGAAGGTACTGCATCAATTCTATAGGAAAACATTTGGGTACGTCGAATTCTTGGTAACATACATTGGCTGTTTTGTCTAATGGAAAAAAGGGAGGAAAATACATTAAAATGAAATGCATTAACTGAGAGTTGCTCCAATAGTAGTACAGCATATGTCTTAGATTTGTTCAAGAAAATCACTGTGGTATTTGAAATGTTTGAAGTAGTAGCTGTGTTAGTCTGTGCAAGCATATCTAAGAATAAACACAACAGAACAGCAAAAAAGGACAAAAAATGTTGTGGCACCTTAAAGACTTAACTTCTGTGGGACCCGGGTGGCATTAAAGATCTGGCCACCACCACCCTCACCGGACTCTCCCTCGACCAGCCTGCCTTGAGGGAGCAACAGCTGTGGGACCCGGGCAGTGTTAAAAGATCTGGCCACCACCACCCTCACCGGACTCTCCCTTGGCCAGCCGGCCTTGAGGGAGCAACAGCTGTGGGACCCGGGCAGTGTTAAAAGATCTGGCTGCCACCACCCTCACCGGACTCTCCCTCGACCAGCCGGCCTTGAGGGAGCAACAGCTGTGGGACCCGGGCAGTGTTAAAAGATCTGGCCGCCACCACCCTCACCGGACTCTCCCTTGGCCAGCCGGCCTTGAGGGAGCAACAGCTGCGGGACCTGGGTGGCGTTAAAGATCTCACCGCCACCACCCTCACTGGACTTTCCCTTGGCCGGCCAGCCTTGAGGGAGCAACAGCTGTGGGGCTCGGGACGGCTCTCACCGGGATTGCATTAGTTCTTTTTTGGACTTCTCTTAGACTCCTCCCAGTTACTTTTTGTAGGATTTTGCTTATAATCACTGCAGGATTCAGTAAATGTATTTTTTGTTTTTACTGTTGTTTTTTGTAATATTTTTCGTAACATTTTATGGTGATATCAATACTTTCTGATTGTTACTGTGTTATTGGTGTGTGTGTGTGTGTGTGTGTGTGTGTGTGTGTATCTGATATTGTGATGATTGTAATTATGATAATGTGGATTTTTTGACTGTTATGATGTTATTTTTATACTCTGTAAGCTACCTAGAGTCAGGTTCGCCTAAGCAGGGTGAGGTATAAATTTGAAACAACAATAACAACAACAACAATGTTCCAGCATGAAGCTGCCATGGTGCTTCTCAAGAGCTGTAGGGTCACTACCCTTTGGGCCATATGGCAGTGAGTAGGACTAAGAAAGGGCCAGTCAACTTCCAAGACAAGGCCCTGCTGCAGGTGAGTAAAATGAAGGTGCCTCAGTCTAGGGGAGTATCTGTGGCGTGGAACTCCCAGAATTCTGCCTTGGGAATCTGACAAATTCTGGGAGTTGACATCCAAAAAAAGGCCAAATGGCATATCTGTTGTCGAAATTCACACTTCCACACAGACTTGTTGTGTTAATTGAGGCTTCAACAACCAAGTCTTGTATCGGAGAGGGAGAACTGATATTTGTAACTTACCTCTTGAACAATTGTTGACATACTGTCCAACTGCCAATGGATTCCGTATATCATTTGTAAGCCAAAAAACATCGTTCATTTTTAAAGGACCAAGTTGATCTCTTTTGCTGCACGACCTGAAAAAAGTTGGAATGTTAACTAGAATATATATTGCTATCTTGATATCTTTTTGAGCAACCATGTGTACCTCTTCAGAACAAGCATATGATGATGCACTTCCCTGCAAATTAAATGTATTTGTTGCAGCTGCTCAAAAGTCCAATTCAGTGATCACAAGTGGTCAACAGGTGCACAGCATCTACAGAATCCATGTTATACTGAACCAAATATAGCATATCCAGCTTGCATAACATGCACCCTACAAATCCTCATCCATTAATCACAAGCATCTATGTGTTCCTCCCTCCTGCCATCTGACAGCCATCACCTGTAATAATTGCCAAATAAAAATGAATTTTTAAGCTTAGAGATTAGAATGTCCTATGTCAAAACTATTATGCTTTGTAAAATATCTTGCTATTCCTATCTCAATGTCAGCATTAACCTCTCTTAAATATTTCTAAGCAAAAGATTCCAATCTTTGGTCCCCAAATGATGGTGGCCTAAAATCCCCAGAATCCAGAACATTGACGATGCTGGCTGAGGATTCAGTGAATCCAAGTTTGACAATCAATATTAAAAAAAAACAACAGGGAGAAACACAAAATTTTTGCATCTTTTCAATGCCAAAACCATGAAATAGAAAAAAGTTATAATTTCCCCTTCAAAAACCAGGCAGAAAACAGTCATTCACAGATCTGCAGCAAACAATTTATTCCATATCAAAACCCAAAACTGAACTACTTTAACAATTACACAATGTCTGGCCACACTCTACCTGTACTTTGGGAATTTTGGTACTGATTAAAGGCTTCCTTTTCTGACTCTGAAGAAGCACACAACTTCATCATGTCGTGTGAGCCATGTACACAATGAAATAATACCTTTAATCGGCAGTAATCTGCTATTGCCAGTGACCTCACCGTTGTCCAGTGCAGGTGGATTTCAGCTCACGAGTGGAGTTTTACAGATATGAAATGGCTGGATTAGTATTTTTCTATCACAGACCTACCTGTATATAACCTTTGAGATTCCCTTGTCATTCCCATCAATAAGAACCCCATCTATACATCTAAATATAAATGGATTGCCAATGGATTGGAAAAGTATGGGCTCATACACTTCATAGATTGTACCTGTTGAAAACAAGAGCATCTATTTAGGACAGGGTGGCTTATTAATTACACATTAATAAGACAGACAGATCTCCAGTGAACTTAATGAATGACTGCATTTCATTCCATACAAAATACTGTCCTCATCAAACTGCTTTATCCTAGTAGAAATATTTAGTTATTTCAAAGTAAGCATTTGGGAAAACATGGTCATTTGTGTTTGCAGAATTCATGCCATTTTCTGGCCTTCAATATTTGGAAGTTTAAATCTTGTCAATGCTTTGGTCAGTGCCAGTTACACATACAGTATCTACAAAATGAGCTTTTACATAATTACAACCTGTGCATCCCACCTTTCTCCAAGGATCTTATGACAGAATGTTTGGGGGATAGTCCAGGTTTTCCTCACAAAAGGACCATGAAATACTGTAAGTTAGGTCAAACATTAGCAGTTGGACCAAGGTTACCCAGTAGCTTGATGGCTGAGTAACAATTCAAAATTAGATTCCTACAAAGATTGAGTCTGAGAGCACTCAATACACCACACTAGCTCTTCTAAGCATATGTGGTAACATCTTGAAGGCAGAATGGTGTTTCCTCTGATAGTGCTCTGAAACATTTCAGTAGTATAGCTTTTCCAAGTTTGGAAGTAGAGCAAGAAGAAATTGTTGCTTTGTGCTGAATGTTTCTTTGGCCCAGAAAAAAAATATGGCACAGAGACCCTTTTAGGAAAATGATGACAAACCTTGGAAGACTGAACTAAATAGTTCTGGAAAAGTTCCAAATCTAAAGTTACTAAGATTTTGCCCCTTGGTCAACAGTGGTCTCTACAGGTCCTTTTCTCTCTACACTATCTCTTCTCTGACTCCTATTCCCCTAAGCAAATAGAGCCAGCCAATATCCAGTTATGGTTAGCTCTGTGGGATAAAAAGTGGATTTTAGACTGAATCAGCAGGTGGAAAAGTTACACCTGTTGCTTTGGTTCCAGGACTGCCTGGAGAATCCAGCTCCCTTATTCAGTGGTAGTTCATATCTACATTAATATTTTTCTACTAAGTCTCAAAAGCCCTCCAGAACATAGAAATGCCTATATATTTCAGGCTAGATCTGCCCATCAGAACCAATGTAGGATTTATCCCCATGAAAGAGATGCCAGTGGCAGAAAACATGCATTACATGCAGAAAGTCAAACTTTAAATTTCTGTCTGTCATCTCCAAGAATTGGAGCTATGAAAGACCCTGGAATGTTGTCCTAGTTATTGCTGGCAATCTTGAACCAAATATATCAACATACATCTGGCTCATCTTAGGGTAACTGCATACATTACATACCAGGATACATAGATACAACTGTTCCTTTTGGAACCAAACCTTTAGATACAAAGATTCCTGTGCCAGCAGAAATCAATAAACTGTGCCTTCGAGTAATACTGAATCCCAGTGTATCAAACAGAATTTCTTCTGGATTATAGATGATATGCTTCTGTTGCTTGCCCTTGATTGATTGGGTGATTTCACACTGATCTGTCCACAGTTCCGGATATTTTGATTTAATCTCTGGAAGAAAGTTTAGGAGGAGCATTTGTCTATTCAAGTCATTTACAAATAATGCTCTAAACATTTTCAGCAGTGTTTGAAGGACATCTTCATCAGAAATTATCTTGTCTTTAGATTCTTCTGGTACAAACCGTAGAGTTCTGCAACAAGAAAAAAGGCACCAGGAATCAGACAGAATTTTGTCAACGGGAATGGTGCACATAACAATGCTGTTTGGAAAGCTTTACAGTAAAGGTTTTATTTAGAAAGTGAAAAGGATCAGTATCTTAAAAACATGACTATCATATTTTTCAAATGCATATTTTTAATTTGGTTTGCTCTTCATGGCCCATCCCTACTTTGGCCCACAAACCTTAGTTAGCACAGACAATGGTAGGGGTTAATGGAAGCTGCTGCCTAAAATTATTGGAAGATGAGACATCCATTCTGTCATTTTTTGCCTTTCACCGAAGATCTTCTTTCCCTAAGGAAAGTAGCAACAGAGAATCAGTCTTACTGACACAAATGAAAGAGGAAAAGTAATGACTGTGTGTATGTGAGTTTGCTTAATTCTTAGTCAGATCACTTCACTGAGAGTAGGATAAAGAAAATACTTCCAGGATTATTATTTTTAAAGAACCCAAAGGTACAGAATTTATTTCTGTAATGAGTTATCACAGGATTCTCCAATAAAACATAAAAATCTCATGTAAATTAAGATAACAAGCCTAAACATATTAACGGAGAATAAAGGATCCCTGAGGGAATACAAGTCTGTGATTCATTAACAGAACAGTGCTGAGATCATTAAGCCACACATATCTAGCCTGAGATATTTATCAATTCCCACAGAGATATTAGAATCAATTTAAACTCACATTCACTCCAGGCATCCGTTTATTATTATAGACATTAGAGATGGGGTAGCAGTAGAAGAAAACTAATTATAACTAGTCTATACTGCAGCCTCTATAGAATGTATTCATAGCTACTCCATTTCTAACTGTACAACTATTTTACCATACCGATCATACACACTGGTTTTGAAGGGCAAAATAGAATAAAATAATCCACATAAAATAAGTGGTTACTAAATAAAAGCCTTAAATCTGAGGTAGAAAACAAAATACTGACAAATTAAAATACTGACATACAGTATTAAGATTTATAAAATCAACTCAGCTACAGTACTAGAAACTGATGTCAACCCATATCATTGTCAAGGTCCATTATGACGCATCTACAGTGATAAAAGAATAAGGGGATACAGAAGAAATCAGTTCTAAAAATGTATGTTCTACCGGTACTTTAAATTGAAACATGAACCACAGCATCAATGTTTATTATTATTTTTATGAATATCTCATGTCAGTTAAATGTTTGTTGTTGTTGTTCAGTTGTATAGTCAAGTCAACCCTCTGCAACCCCATGGACCATTGCCCGCCAGGCACTCCTGTTCTCCACCATCCCCCTCAACTCGCTGAGCTCTGTGCCCATTGTCTCCACAATACCATCTAACCATCTCATTTTGGGCCGCCCTCTTTTTCTTTTGCCCTCCACCTTTCCCAGCATCAAGGCCTTCTCAAGCGAATCCTCTCTTCTCATTTGACGTCCAAAGTACTTTAGCTTCATCTTTACTATTTGACCTTCTAAGGAGCAGTCAGGGTTGATTTTTTCTAAGATTGACCTATGTTCTCCTCGCTGTCCAGGGGACTCTCAAAACTCTCCTCCAACACCACATCTCAAAGGCATTTATTCTTCTGCGCTCAGCGTTCCTAAAGGTCCAGCTCTCACAACCATACATTGCCACAGGGAATACCATTGCATTGACTATACGAATTTTTGTTTGCAATTTGATGTCTCTGCTTTTCACTATGCTCCCCAGGTTTCTCATAGCTTGCCTCCCAAGAATCAATCGCCTTTTTATTTCATGGCTGCAATCCCCATCTGCAGTGAGCTTTGATCCTAAGAAAGTAACATCTGTCACTGCTTCTACTTCTTCCCCATCTATTTTCCAGGGACTGATAAGGCCTGTTGCCATGATCTTTGTTTTCTTGATATTGAGTCTCAAGCTAGCTTTTTCACTTTCTTCTTTCAAACCAGAAGAGTAGCGTGCCTTGGCTGGGCACCGTATAAAAATTTGTTTGGGGGCCCTTAGGAAGGGTAAAGATTTGTTTTGCTTACGCACGTTGGGGGCCCCCGTGGCCCGGGGCCCCCCGTATAATTGATACGGCAGATACGGCGGTAGCTACGCCTCTGTTTCAAACTAATCAGGAGCTTCTTTTAGGTCCTCCTCACTTTCTGCCATTGGGGTGGTATCATTTGCATATCTCAAATTATTGATGCTTCTCCCAGCAATTTTGATCCTCAATTGTGATTCCTCCATCCCCTGCATTGTGCATTATGTGCTCTGAGTATAAGTTGAATAAGCAGGGTGACAAAATGCAGCCTTGTCTTACTACTCCTTTTCCTATTCCAAACCACTCTGTCCTTCCATATTCTGTCCTAACTGTTGCTTCTTGAATCATGTACAGGTTTCTCACGAGGCATATAAGGTGTTCTGGCATTCCCATAGCTTTAATTACTTGCCACATTTTGTTCTGGTCTACACAGTCAAAGGCCTTAGTGTGATCCTACTTCCAGCTATTCTGGTGTCATTCCCAAACCGCCCGTAGCCGCGGTGCAAGCGGGGAAAGGATCATCACCCTGTCCCAGCCACCCTTGGTCTTTCCTTCCTCCTCTCCTTAAATGAAGCCGCGCTGATGACTGCCGCTGCCCACGGGAAAGAAAAAGGCAGGCAAGAAGAGCCCTTGTTGGCCGGCGCTTCGCCTTCACCTGCGTTTGTGGCGGAGATTGAGCGCGATCCAAGGGACGAAGCGGTACTTGTAAGACTCCCAGCGTCTCCTCAGCGCTTTTAGCATGGCGAAAGCTTCTCCGTGGGAGACGCGGCTTGCAAGGGAGGAAGAGGGAGAGGCGAGCGCGATTCGTCCCGCGGCTCCTCCCAGACAGCGAACGAGGAAAAGCAGGCATGGGAGAGTAGTAGGAGAAGGCTCACTTCTCTGTCTTCAAGCGACAATGGTTTTTAAAACGGAATGATCGTTGTAGAAATTACAAAACATAAGGACAGTCGACGACGCCTCTACTGGACCGATTCCACTTTTTAAAAAGGCGAATTTTGAAAGAATTGTCCCTGTTTCTTCAATGTTCTGCAGCGCCCGGCAGGAAGAATCTCGCTGAACCCAAAAGTTCGCATATGTGGCTATTTATTTATTCACATTTGTACCCCACTCTTTTGGTGCAAGCACCACTCAGGGCGGTTACTATTGGACAAGGGATATCTATCTATCTATCTATCTATCTATCTATCTATCTATCTATCTATCTAGATAGATAGATAGATAGATAGATAGATAGATAGATAGATAGATAGATATCTATATCTATCTATCTATCTATCTATCTATCTATCTATCTATCTATCTATCTATCTATATATATATATAGATAGATAGATAGAGATAGATAGATAGATAGATAGATAGATATAGAGATATAGAGATAGATAGACAGAGATAGATAGATATAGATATCACAGTTCATATATATTTCACAGTTTTGTTGTTCAGTCGCACAGTCGATTCCAAACCTTTGCGACCCTATGGACCACCACCCGCCAGGCACCTCTGTCCTCCACCATCCTCCTCAGCCTGCCCAGCTTTGTGCCCATTGCATCGACAATACCATCTAACCATCTCATTTTTGGCCGCCCCCTTCTTCTTTTGCCCTCCACCTTTCCCAGCATCAAGGCTTTCTCAAGTTAATCTTCTCTTCTCATTTGATGACCAATGTACTTTAGCTTCATCTTTACTAATCGACATTCTAAGGAGCAGTCAGGGTTGATTTCTTCTAGAATCGACCTATTTGTTAATATTAATGCCACGAAGTCTCACTCTTTTTCCTGATGAAGTGGATTTGATCCGTGAAAACTAACATTAAAATACAGGCGATAGTCTTTAATGTGCCACAACGGGTTTTTTTTTGTCTTTTTGTTTACTCTCTGACATTCTCATACTTGACTGCCTCTATGTTTAGATCTACCGCCAGCAAAACGAAGGGCTGCTAAGGAGTTTTGCATAGCAACGTCCGGCATTTGTCAAGTCCGGCACATTTAAAACTACAGCAAAACTTCATTGCCAGAAAAGAGACGAATTGCTTGGAAGAGTTTCAAAATTAGAGAGGAGGAACCAAATAATCCTGGCTATGGTTTTACACGGAACTGTTTAGAAAGGTGGACGCTTGACGTAAGCGTTTCCGCAGCCTATCGGTTTTGTAGGTGGAGCAATACAAAATCTTCGTCCCCCCTCCTAGATGTCAGTCATGGGTACTACTGCTGCCCATCTGGGAAATCGGTGTTCTTAGGACTGAACATATCAGACAAGAAACAAAAAGACAAAACTATTGTGGCGTCTTATTAACATTTTGCTCATCAAGAGCAAATAAAACAAAAAAGAAAAAACGTTGTGGCACCTTAAAGACTAGCTACTGTATTTTAATAGCTTTCATGGATCCAACCCTTGTCTTTTTTATTTACTTTCTGATATGCTTGCACAGACTTAACAGCTTTTTTGTTGTTCAGTCACACAGTCGATTCCGACCCTCGGTGACCCCATGGACCACTCTCCACCAGGCACTTCTGTCCTCCATCATCCCCCTCAACTCGCTCAGTTCTGTGCCCATTGTCTCTACAATACCATCCAGCCATCAAATTCTCTGCTGCCCCCTTTTTCTTTTGCCCTCCACCTTTCCAAGCATCAAGGCTTTCTCAAGTTAATCCTCTCTTCTCATTTGATGTCCAAAGTACAGTAATACCTCAGATAACATTAGTATCGGATAACACTAAAATCGCATAACATTAAGCAATCTGGGGGGGGGGGGAGAATTGCATCGGATAACATTAAGATCCTATGGGATGCATCGGATAACAACTGCTAAAGCCTGTGTGGTTACAATGTATCTCTATGGATCCCATAGGATTTTAACATGCATCGGATAACACTAAAAATCGGATAACACCAAGACTTGTGGAACCAGGTTTTAGTGTTATCTGAGGTTTTACTGTACTTTAGTTTCAGCTTTACTATTTGATCTTCTAAGGAGCAGCCAGGGTTGATTTCTTCTAAGATTGACCTATTTGTTCTCCTCGCTGTCCAGGGGACTCTCAAAACTCTCCTCCAACACCACATCTCAAAGGCATCTATTCTTCTGTGCACAGCTACCACTCCAAATTTTTTAACATTCTACAGGGTGGCCTGTAAGTCCCTACCCCAGACAGGGGAAGGAGGAAGCGCTCCCATTAGACTGCTGGGCAGAGGGGTGGGGCGAACTTTGTGTTGGGAGGAGGAAGTGCTCCCACTGGAGTGCTGGAGTGAACTATGCTGGGCTGCCCCTTCTCCCAGCAGTCCAATGGGAGAGCTTCCAACATAGACTTCACCCCATCCCTCTGCCCAGCAGTTCAATGGGAGCACTTCCTTCCTTGTCTGGCATAGCGACTTACGAGCCACCCTGTGGATCAGTTCTCAACCTTTTAAAGCCGGGTACTGGGTCACACTCCCTGACAGCTTCTGGGGACAGATGGCCATTTTGCCCTTCCTCCACTACATGGCACTTCCTGGTGTGGTGGAGGCAGTGTGGGGGCCACATGAAATGGCGCTGTGGGCCACATCTGGCCCACGGGCTACAGGTTGAGAATCCCTGCTGTAGATTAGCACCACAGAAAAATGTTAGCAGTGACTGGGGATGTGAAGACCACAAAGCTGCAGGTTGAAACTATTATTTTAGCTGTTTTGTTATAATTTTTTATACTGTTATGCTCCTAGCAGGGATGGAAAGTTTTAATAAAGGAAAGGAATGACAAAGCAAAATGTCACAAAATAGTGGGCCCATTTTGGCCCAATGGGTTGGATGTTAAGCAAAGCTACAGTGAAGTTATCTGATGAGATCTTTTCCCTTAGAGCAGTGCCTCTCTGTATTCATGGAAATCACAGCTGGATGAAACCTTTCTTTATGCGCTGCAGTCCTGGTAGAAATCAATCCATCTGCCTAGCATTAGATTATTCTGATGTGGTAGTAACTGTAATATTAATGAAATGGGCAATTAAGAATGCCTGGCAGAATTGGAGTTGGGTGTTATGAAACATTTGGTGTGGATCAAAGCATGAGAGACAGTGGAGGCTCTTCTTCTGAAAACATAAAAGCTCACAGTTGCAATTATTTACAGAGTGACATGCTCATTTAATTTTATCAGAAGCTCTATTGAATCCTCAAATGATATTTAAATAAACTCCAGGAATGTTGATGACTGTATGTCTCAAAATGAAGTATCATTAGCTATTTTGTTGTTCAGTTGCACAGTCGATTCCGATCCTTTGTGACTCCATGGACCACTGTCCACCAGGCACTTCTGTCCTCCACCATCCTCAACTCACTCAGCTCTGTGCCCATTGTCTCTACAATACCATCTAGCCATCTCATCTTGGGCTGTCCCCTTCCTCTTTTGCCCTCCACCCTTCCCAGCACCAAGGCTTTCTCAAGCGAATCCTCTCTTCTCATTTGATGTCCAAAGTACTTTAGCTTCATCTTCACTATTTGACCTTCTAGGGAGCAGTCAGGGTTGATTTCTTCTAAGATTGACCTATTTGTTCTCCTTGCTGTCCAGGGGACTCTCAAAACTCTCCTCCAACGCCACATTTCAAAGCCATCTATTCTTCTGCGCTCAGCTTTCCTTATGGTCCAGCTCTCACCACCATACATTGCCACTGGGAATACCATTGCTTTGACTATACGAATTTTTGTTTTCAATGTGATGTCTCTACTTTTCACTATGTTCCCCTGGTTTCTCATAGCTTGCCTCCCAAGAATCAGTCGCCTTAGAAGTTTCCAAAACTGATCCAATCAAGTAAATGAGATTGCAGTACAGTTGATACAAGGATTATGCTTAGGCAGGGTCTGTTCAGTTATTGGTGGATTACAGCTCCTATCTGTCATCAGAGGCCATCCTAGTTAGAATTCAGAAGAACTGCAGGCTAGGAGTATCTTGAGAAATGTGTTCGCTATGCGAGTTTTCCCCCTTGAAATGCTCATTATGCGAGTTTTTCCACAGGGAAAAGTCCAACTCGGATAGCAAAAAATTCGTTATGCGAGTCTGATTCGCATAGTGAAAAACTTGCATAGCGAGCAGCCTCGCAGAATGAATTAAATTTGTTATGCAATGTATGACTGTATATCAAAATGAATAATTAAACTGGACTTCTATTACAAATAACAATTTTAAAAATGAAACTAGACTCGGCTGTGTCTAACAGCAAAATCAGATACTCACAATTAAGACTGGTCCTTGAAACATCACAAATACACGATTACCCATTTTGCCACACCACCCTCCATGAATCTACAAAACACTGTGGTTTTTGGGGTGTTCTTAAATTATAGGAAGGAGGAATGGATTTTAGATGTTTGCGTTGTGTGTGTGTTATTGTTGTTTTGTTTTTGTGGTTTTTTTCCTGATTGTAAACCACCCTGAGTTGCCACGGAGAGTGGGCGGTGATATAAATCTAAATAAATAAATAAATAAATAAGTAGAGCATTCCCCAGGTATGAGTCATTTAGAGAGGGCCTGTTTAATATATGGCTTCACTAAACTTATATATTTATATACAGTAAAACGATTGGATCGGATAATGCTAAAATCGCGTAACGTTAAGTAATCTGGGGAGGAGAATTGGATTGAATAACGTTAAGGTCCTATGGGATGGATTGGATAACAACCGCTAAAGCCTGTGCGGTTACAATGTATCTCTATGGAGCTTTAACGTTATCCGATCCATCCCATAGGATTTTAACATGGATCGGATAACAGTAAAAATTGGATAACACCAAGACTCGTGGAACCAAGTTTTAGCGTTATCCGGTGGTTTACTGTATTAGTAAGCTTCTGAATAGAAACTTTTTTGGTGATTTATCAGGTATAATTCTATCTCCCAGCATTTTGATCGCGTAGAATGACAACTATGGGCACCGATAGCTGTTTGTTCTATTCTGTAAACATAAATTTGGTTGTTGTTTAATCACAGTCAAGTTATGACTGTTTGCGATACCACTGACCACTGCAGTTAACATAAACAGAAAAGTGTAATCAATAAATGTGAAACAGACAAAAATGAGCAAAACAAATTCCTTGTGTTTGTCTAAATTGAAACAGGATTAATTTATGCAACAAATAATTGAAATGGATTAAGAACTCAGTTTGAAGGCATATTTCAAACTATACAGATAGTTGGCAGATCTAGTCCTCAAGCCTTCCATTTTCTTGCTATTTCATGCGAAACTAGTGAATGTCAAGAAGTGTTACATTCCATTCATTGCCACAAAAAATGATAACTTTTGTCCAAAATCTTTTATTTACTATAAAGACAAAACCACCAAAATAGGTACAAATTATACTATAAAATTGGTTCAAAGGGGTAAAAACATTTAATTAAAATATCTTGATATATTTAAAACAACAAAGGAATATAATGAAGCCAAATTTTCTTAACCCAGAGATCTTTAAAATTTACTTGCACAGTAAGGTGCTAATAGAAGTTAGCCCTTAAGCCCTGGAAGTCTTAGGAATCAGTCACATAGCAAATATAATTTCAATGTGAAAGTGAACTTTGGTAGAAGAAAATCTATAGGACACCTGAGGTAGTAGAAACTGGAATAAACAGCAGTAGACGTTATTTACAACTTAGGTACCAAATAACATTAAGAACACAAAAATAATTACACAATACAATTTTCAGTCCAGCTTTGATCCAAAGAAAATAAGATTACATCATATCTGCATTTTAAAAAAAACACCACAATTACCAGCAAGCTGAGGGAAATGCAGACAAACTCAAAACAATGCTTTAAGACACCAAGAGGCAGTCCGAGTTTGATATGTGATAGACATTGTGGTCTAAAAAGGTAATACTGATTAGCTGAGGTTCATCAGTTTATAATAACTGATGTTTCGTTCAGAAACTGCATTAATATGGCAGTAGATTTTCCAGTATATGAATTCACAAGAGTGCATCTTGAAAGCTTGTGCACAAGAGACTTGGAAACAATCTGATTAGACTAATGAGAAGTTCTAAACTGTTAAGAAACAGAAGTCAAATACAAAAACAGAACTACCAAACTTCACATTTCAATTTTTTAACTCTTCGATGTCTGCCAATCTTCTAAAAGCAAAGGGATGTAACATTTCAAGAAGAAATTTACATCCACGTTTAATGACTTTGCTTTTAGTTCATGCTAGCATAATCACTGCTGTAAACCTATCACTTGATTTGTTTCCAATTTCTGAGTTGTACATTCTTTAAAATGTACAGTATTATAGCTTATCTAGTTTGTCCTGAGTTTGTGAGCATAACAAATTTCCGGTCTGTAATTCAATGGCATCCGAAGAGTTAAAACGTTAACAGTTATTTTACAGAAGTTGATTGAACACAATCAATATTTTATTTCAAAAAGACTCATCAGAAAGCAGAACTGCCATTTTCCTTCGATACTCCATCAAAATCTAAAAGTTTGCCCTTAAAAAAGCACAAAACAGTAATCATTTGCTAAAAAAGTAGTCTTGCACTCTTAGTGAAGCATTTCTTCACTTTATGCCCAAAGCCTGTTGTTTTTTTCCTAGTCCACTCATTTTTCTACAATTTTTAGGCTTCTATTTCCTTTTTAAAATATTGCCCAATCATACAGTTAACAACTGTTAACTGTAAACAGATAATGTATGGCAGAAGGAAAACAGCAGGGAAAAATTACAGTGAACACGATTACAGTGCTAAATTGTGAATACGACTGGATTTAAAGCTTTGGGTCCCATCGAAGGCTGACTAGAATGGAAGCTGGTTGTCAACAGGCATGAAATACTACATATTTCTGCACAGTTTCACCATGAACATTTTGACATTTTAAAAAGGCCCCATAATTTGACAGTTCATCAGACGACTGGTTACAAGTTCTGGAAACTGAATACATTTATGTACTCTCTCCTCCAACTTAAAACACTGACTTGAGGGTAGCATTTTATTCCAGATTTCAAATCAATTTGTATCACAGTCTGTTATAACAAGCTATCCAGCAATATTTAACAGGAACCTAGTTCTAGCTATTCTGGGTATGTTTCAAAATATCATTCTCCCTGAATATGGAACAAAAATAAAAGGTAAAACGAAAGCACAGGACTGTAACTTTCAAAGGGAAGTTACAAGACTAGCAGTAAATGCACAATGAACCGTAACTGTCACCATCAGTGACTCTTAAGAAGGCAAAGTGTAGTTTTAAAACTATCCAACACTTCTTTCTCCACTTAAACAAGCTTCATGAAAACCTAGTGCACAGACACTGAATTTTCTTTATGGAAAGTAGGGGAAAGAAATTAAATTGGGTTGTAGAGCCCAATTTTTTTATTTTATTTATTACGTTTATACCCTGCCCATCTGGGATAGTTTCCCTCAAAGTGTAAAATGGAACAGCGATTGCAGTTTTTCAATGGCTCCTGAGCCCCTCAGCTGCCAATATTGCTGAAAAAGTGCTCCAAAATAAACATTTTAAAATTATCTCTTCCACTAAATAATCATGCAGATTGAAGAGGAATTGCTTTTCTGTTCACCAAGAGCCAGTCCTTTGAGAAAGGCACAGTTTTATCTATCTGCACAATTTGTGAAATGTTGCATACTGAGCTTAGGTAAAGATTTCGATTTGTCGGTCACAAACTTAACTATAGTTCCTCTACTGACCTCAAGTCCTCAAAATGTACAGTTAAGGCCAGCAGAGCAGTTAATACATATTGCCATGCAAAACTGCACAGGAAGACCAGCACTGTCCTATATTCAGTAGCATCTTGTTCAGTGTATTCCCACGTTTACATCACAAACTACCAAGTAGTGCGGAAGACAGGGTGTTTCAACAGTTCCCTTGCTGCAGGTCTATCCTGAGGTTGAAGCTCCAAACATCGAAGCGCTACATCCCTTAAACCTGGAGACAGATGTGGTGGGATGGATGGAGCTGTCGTTGCACTGGCAATCTAAATAAGCAACAAGCAAACAAAAAATACCAGTTTATCCAGAGGATGCAGATTTCGAGACACAAAGTAAAGTCAAACTGTTCCGTAAACTACTGAACATTTTAAGGACAGGTTTCACTTACCAGTAACTGTCGTTCTCCGAGTATGTTGTTTGGGGATTCACACTGATGGGTTCTGCGCCTGCGCTGAATCCGGAGCGGAGCTGGAAAGCTGATTGGATAAAGAGTTTTGAATGTGGGACCGCCCACCATGCCCAACCCCTTTAGGCGCCATTTCGCGCTCTCCCCTCAGTTTGATATTAAAGCTGCCCGCTAAGCAGAAGGCCATCTCAGGCCGGCAGCCCTGAGGGGAGGCAGGGTTGGGTTGTGTGAATCCCCAAACAACATACTCGGAGAACGACAGTTACTGGTAAGTGAAACCTGTCCTTCTCCTTCGTGTTGTTTGGGGATGCACACTGATGGGTGACTAACAAGCTCACTTACTTGGATGGTGGGCAGCCGGCGTCCTGAGATGCAGGAGAGCGCGATGTCATCATGGATGGGCGGTCATCAACGAGGAAGATCGGAGACCAGCCGTCAGGATGGACCTGCCCCGTCTGACATCAGGGGCGGACCTTGTGTCAACCCGGTAGTGGGTGATGAAGGTGGAGGACCTGGACCAAGTAGCAGCCTTGCAGATATCCTCCATCGGGATGCCCTCTAGGAATGCAGTGGAGGAAGCCAGTGTCCTGGTGGAGTGAGCCCGGACATGAGGCGGAGGTGGCAGGGACGACAGCTGATAGGCCAGGTAAATGGTACCTGAGATCCATTTAGATAGTCTCTGGGCAGACAGAGGCTGTCCCTTAGTCTTGCCACCATAAGCCACAAACAGTTGTTTTGCTCTCCTGAAGGACGCAGTCCTCTGGGTGTAAAACAGCAAGGCCCTCCTGACATCCAACGAGTGCCACACTCTCTCTTGTGGAGACGAGGGATTCAGGAAGAATGCTGGAAGCGTGATGGCTTGGGCCAGGTGAAATTCAGTCAGGACCTTGGGCAGGAATGTCAGATCTGGGTGCAATACTGCCCTGTCGGGGTAGAACTTGAGAAAAGGAGGGTCAGACCGAAGGGCTGCCAGCTCCCCTGCCCGTCGGGCAGAAGTGATAGCTACAAGGAAGGCAGTCTTGTAAGAGACAAACTTAATGTCCACCGAGGCCATGGGTTCGAAAGGTGCCTTCGTGAGTGCGGTGAGCACTGTAGTGAGGGACCACTGAGGGGGTGGTATCTTCACTGGAGGATAGGCGTTGCGTAGCCCTTGAAGGAACCTTTTAACAGTCTTGTCTCTGAAGGCGGAGGACAATACTGAAGAAGGTGGGGCCTTGGCGACCACAGCAGCTAGGTGGACCTTCAATGATGAATGTGCGGATCCCAACTCGGCTAGGTGCAGGAGGTAAGACATGACATCCTGCAGGGATGCGGAGTCCACGGTGCGGTCGCTGGATGCTAGG
Source organism: Furcifer pardalis (assembly GCA_030440675.1). Taxonomy (NCBI): domain Eukaryota; kingdom Metazoa; phylum Chordata; class Lepidosauria; order Squamata; family Chamaeleonidae; genus Furcifer; species Furcifer pardalis. The sequence continues at coordinate 86,125,570 of CP126896.1, forward strand.
AAGTCAGTGAAGCGACGGTACTTGGCATCGTAGGACTTCCGTGTGGAAGGTTTCCTGGACAGATCAAGGATCCGTGTTATGTTGGGCGGATAAGCCAGGCCGTCAGGTGTAGGCTCGGCAGATCCGAGTGAAGGATCCGACCGTCTTCCATGCGGAGGAGATTCGGGTCGGTGGGTAGGCGGAGACGATCGCAAGCCAGGGTTTGGAGTAGTGGGAACCACGGCTGGCGCGGCCAGGACGGGGCAATCAGGATCGTCCAGGCGTTCTCCGCACGGATCCGTATCAGGACCCGCTGGATGAGAGGGATCGGTGGAAACATGTACAGCAGTTCCTGGTGCCACGGCACCATGAAGGCATCGCCCTCCGATCCGTGGCCGATCCCCGCTCGGGAGCAGTAACGGCGGCACTTGGAGTTGGTCTGTGACGCGAAGACGTCTAGGGTTGGTGTGCCCCACCGTCGGCACAGGCGGTCGAACACAGATTCGTCCAGTTCCCACTCGTGCATCGCCGTCCCTTTGCGGCTCAGGGAGTCTGCATCGGAGTTTAGGGTGCCCTGGATGTGGACACCTATGGGGAACACGTGTACCTTCAGGCACCACTCCCACATCTGGACGGTCAGGTAGAGGAGGGAGAGAGACTTGGTCCCTCCTTGCCGGTTGAGATAGGCTAGTGTCGTGGTGTTGTCCGAGGCGACCTGCACCACACTGCCCGCGATCGACGGTCTGAAGGACCTCATCGCCTTCCACACCGCTAGCAGCTCGAGGAAGTTGATGTGGTGGTCGGCTTCCTCGGGCGTCCATATGCCGTGAATCCGTAGTCCGCGGCAGCACGCACCCCATCCGTGGGTGCTCGCGTCGATGGTGACTTGGATGGACGGTGTGGGAAGGGTGAAGAGTCTCCCCGCGGCCACATTCTGGTCCATTGTCCACCAGTTTAACTGGTCTCGGAGTTCGGGAGTCGGTGTGAGCCACTTCCCGAGGTTGTCGTGGGTGCCGTTGAAGGAGGAGAGGAACCACGACTGGAGCGAGCGCATCTTGAGTTTGGCGTGCGAGACCACCGCCGTGGTCGACGCCATGAGTCCTAGCAAACGGAGGGCGTCCCTCGCACGGACCCGACGTCTGCCCTGGATCCGTGCCACCACTGTGCGGATGTCGAGCAGACGTTTGGTTGGAGCGTAGGCTCTTAGAGCCAAAGAGTCTAGAACGGCTCCGATGTAGTCTATTCTTTGAGTGGGGTTCAACTGGGATTTCTTGAAGTTGACCCGTAGACCGAGGCTCTGCATAAGGGCGAGACAATGTGCAACGTCGTCCTTGGCTTTTTGTTGGGTTGGGGAGCAGACCAACCAGTCGTCTATGTACGGGAAGACTTGGACGCCTTGCAGTCGCAGATGAGCAGCCACCGGTGCCATGCACTTCGTGAATACCCTCGGAGCGGTGGAGAGGCCGAAGGGTAGGCATGTGTACTGGTAGATGTTGCTGCCCACCTGGAACCGGAGGAAACGACGATGTTCCCTCCTGATGGACACGTGAAAGTAGGCGTCCTTCAGGTCGATGACGGTGAACCAGTCCCCGTGGTTGATCAGCGGGAGGATGGAGTGAAGAGTTACCATCCGGAACTTCCTCGCGTCGATGTGCTTGTTGAGAAGACGGAGGTCCAGGATGGGACGTGCCCCCCCCCGTCTTTTTTGTCCACAAGGAAGTATCGGGAGAAGAACCCTTCGTGAGACTCCGACGCTGCGACCGGCTCTATGGCGCCCTTTTCTAGGAGAGCTGTTAGTTCTTCCTGGAGCGGTGGGGATGGATCGGTGATGCGGATCCGTCCGACAGTAGGGCATCTCTCGAACTCGATCGCGTAGCCAGAGTCTAAGATGGTTAAAACCCATCGGTCTGTGGTGATGGCAGACCACGCCGATAGGTAGTCGGATAGGGGGCGGTAGGGTAGAGTCTCGGTCACGGAAGAGTCAAACACGTTGTTTGCCCTTCCGTTCCGTCCGCTTGCCAGTCTGAGGCCGCTGCTGGTAGCGTGGACGGTTGGGTTGTTGGCGCTGCCGGTAGGGCTGGTACCGGGAGTAGTCCCCTTGCCTCTGTGGCGGGCGAGGTTGATAGGATGGGCCCGCCTGAGACGTCGACGGCTGGTCCTGATGGTAACGGCCGGACCCACGGTGTGGAGGGCGGAGCTGTTTTATCGTGGCGTAGTCCCCTTTCAGTTCTCCCAAGGAGGTGTCGGTCTCCTTGGCGAAGAGGCCCTCGCCATCGAAGGGAAGCTCCTCCACGAGCCGCTTGACATCGTCCTGCAGGTTAGCCGAACGGAGCCAGGCGTGGCGACGGAGCTGGATGGCGGAGGCCAAGTTCTTCGCCTCCGACTCGGTGACGTGGCGGCCGGTGCGGATTTGCTGGAGGGCGAGGTGGTTGCCCTCCATGCAGAGTTTTTCAAAGTCCGCTTGTCGGTCAGGTGGCAGCAGTGACTTGAACGACTCCGCTTGCTCCCAGAGTCGACACTGGTAGCCTCCCATAGCCGTCGCGTAGTTGGACGCACGGAAGGACAAGGAGGCATTGGCGTAGAACCTCCTGCCCAGTGCGTCCAGCTTCTTCCCTTCCTGGGTCGACGGGATGGGAGTGCTGCTGATCGGCGTCCGGTGTTGGGAGCCTTTGACCACTCGGGAGTTCGGTGCCGGGTGGATGTGCAGAAAGTTGGAGTCGTCCAGCAGTCTGTACATAGAGTCCACTCTGTTGGACACCGAGTGGGAAGAAACCGGCTTCTTCCACACCTCCTTGGCCGCTTTAGCAATCTTAGGGAGCAGTCCGAGGCGGACGGGGACCAACTCCTTGCGGTCGGCCAAGCCGCAGACGACATCCTCGCAGTCGTCCAGGGGAGCCTCCGCCCGGATCCCCAGGGTGGATCCGAGGCGGGTGATCAGTCCGGTGTAGGTCTTCAGATCCTCCGGCTGGGACCTGTGGACGGCGCCGATGTTGTCGTCCGGGGACTTGTCGACCGCAACCGGCGGTGGCTGATGCTGCTCCTCCTCCTGGTCCGACGAGTCGGAGTCTCCTGACCGCTCCGAGACGCTGGGCGGTGGCAGGTAGACCTCGGGGTCCGAGTCCGACCAGTACGGCCTGGCGGATCTCGGATCGCTCCCCGGCAAAGGCAGCTGGTACGGAGGGAGAGAGGCCTCCGACCGCGCCTGTTCCACCCTCTGCCGCTTCGGTGCGGGGCCCTCCTCACGGAGCGGTGGTGCCTCCGTGGCTGGTGGTGAGGGCAGAGGGCGCTCCCACGGTGTCGTCTGGGGGCCCTGGAGCTCGGCGTGCAGTTTCCGCACCATCGCCTCGATGTACGGGGCGATGAGGCTCAACTGGGGCGGCGGTTCGGTAGCCGGACCAGGAGCCACGGAAGGGCTGCGGAGGGAGGAAGACCTGTGCGGTGGTACAGGTGGAGGAGTCTCCGGTGGCGGTGGAGGGCTGTGGGCCCTCTCCGGCGTGGCGTCCCGGGCCTCGGTCGACATCCTACCCGGCGTAGGTGGAGCTGCGACCGGGGCGGATGCTAGGGAGCGTGGCGGCGAAAGGTGAGCCGGTGCCGGGGTCGGAGGAAGAGAAGACGAAGAGCTACGACGCTTCTTTTTTTCTTTTTTGTCCTTCTTCCTCTTCTCCTGCTCCTTCTTCCGCCTGAACAGTTCAGAGGCCGAGGGCCTGGAAGAAGAAGCGGAGGTTGAAGGAGCAGACGTGGAAGCGGCCTGCTCTGGAGCTGGGGGAGCCGGTGGTGCCAGTGCGGCCTCCATGAGGTAGGCTTGAAGGCGGTACTGGCGGTTCTTGATGGCGGCCTTCGAGAAGCCGCAACAGACTTCGCAGGTCTGGACCTGGTGACTCTCCCCGAGGCAGCGAAGACAACGCACGTGCCCGTCCGAGCTAGGGAACTTTCTCTTGCAGGACGGACACTGCTTGAACGCTGCCGCTGAGGCCATCCACCGAAGTAGATGGCCGAAGAGAAAAAATTATCCCGGCCGGGAGGCCCCGACACGAGATGTTGGTTTTTTGTTTTTTTTTTTTTTTACCGGCGGCTGAGGGCGAGCCCCAGCCACACGAGGACCAAGGGAACAATTCCCCTAGTCCGAGAAAAATTGTAAGGTAGGAAAAATTGGAAGATTCTGAGGCAATCTCAGTAAAGTACTCACAGCTTTTTTTCCAGGCTCCTGCTTGCGCAGCGGAAAAAAGCAAACTGAGGGGAGAGCGCGAAATGGCGCCTAAAGGGGTTGGGCATGGTGGGCGGTCCCACATTCAAAACTCTTTATCCAATCAGCTTTCCAGCTCCGCTCCGGATTCAGCGCAGGCGCAGAACCCATCAGTGTGCATCCCCAAACAACACGAAGGAGAATTATACTTCTCTTCTATAATGTCTGCATTTCTCCACTCACTGATTTATAGGAGAAATTACTCTTCCAGATTTACTTGTCATTCTTAAGATTGGTTTTGCAATTACGACCATTTTATTGTACACAGTCACAATACTAGAGCAGAACAGCAAGAGGAAGCAAAGTATGAAGTGTTTTGTTGAGTTCAAAGTATGTTGCAGTAACTTTTGGGTTGAAGGTAATGGGCACCATTGCTCGAAAGCCAGTTGTATCAAACTCTAAGGTTCAGTGCTCATCTCTGTTTACAACCATACAGCCAACACTGTCTGTCTGCAGGCATGACTAGACACCGGTGCATGGAACACTGTTTACCTTCCCACCAAAGTGGTACCTATTTATTTACTTGCAATTACTTGCTTTCGAACTGCTAGGTTGGCAGGAACACTGTGCAGTACTCGGGATCTCAAACTGTTTACCTACCAGACTTCCGGTCAGCATCTTAACCACTTGAGCTACTGTAGTCCCTTTTGAGTTGAATCCCTACACAAATTTGGGTCTGGTTGAATCAGGCCTGCAATGTTTCCCAAACTATGTTCTGTGGAACACTGGTGGACTTCAATTCCCAGAAGCTTGTCAGTACATTGGCTGTTCAGTGCTTTGGAGAATTGACTTAGGCTTCTGGGAATTGAAGTCCAAAAACCAAAGATTGGGAAACACTGATAGGGCATTTGTCTCTTCAAAGTGGTAGGATTTCCATCGGGACTAATTTAGGTTGCCTTTAAACCTTTGGTTTTTGGATTTCAACTCCCAGAAGCCTAAGTCAATTCCTCAAAGCACTGATCAGCTAATGTACTGACTTAGGCTTCTGGGAATTTAAGTCCCCCTGTGGGTTGTGGGCCCCACGTTGGGAACCAATGCTTTAAAGCAATGGCTTGGAATGGAATTACCTCTTCCTCCATCAATCAGCCTGTGACTTGGGTGTTACACTGTATGGTAAGAAAAAGAACTTTCTTCATGTTTCGCCAGTTATGGAGATGCAACAGGCATCAACACTCCAGACTTTTCAAAAACCAATCTGGAATCTTTTTACTTTGGCCATCATTTTAATTTTGGTAGCTTAATGTATTTTTTATGTGATGTATCTACTTTTTAAAAAATTATGTTTTAGTATTTAAGGGCACCATATAATTTTAATCACAATTTTGTATACTGCCTTGGTTTTAAAATGTTATAGTAGCACTAGCAACTACATCTACATTGTCCTTCTACTCAACATTCACAGTAAAACTACCTACCTTTTATTTCTCAGTACTTAAACTGCACCATGTGCATCATGAAGATGTTTGTTACAAGTAACTCAGATCAGTATATGTTAACATAGGTAGTGATGGCAAACCTTGGCACTTTAGGTGTTCTTGGACTTTAATTCCCAGAAGCCCAGGTCAGCACTCCTGCTGATCAGGGCTTCTGGGAATTGAAGTTCAAAAATACATGGAGTGCCAAGGTTCACCATCACAGAACTAATGCAAGGTCAACATCTATGGATTGCATCATGTACAGTGGAACCTCAGTTAATGTAGGAGATTCAATGAAGGAGATTCTGAGAGAGCCTCCAGACATTTAGAGGAAGGGCAGGTATAAACATGTTTTACTTTTAAAAAATCACTGTGGCTTATGACATCATCAGCTTTACACAGCATAACCTACAGAACAGGATTTCGGCCACTGACTCTTAAGACTCAATTCTGTCTTTGAATTTATTTATTTTTTGACTTAGGACATAAATTTCTAGATATTCAAAATTTACTCTGGACTTCTTTTTCATACTTGTCTATAATTTCAAGAAATCTAATAAAAAATTAAGTTGATATTGACTGATTATGCCATAGTTCAGGATTCCCAGACAAAAACTGGACTGATAGCTAGAATATGCAAAGCAAGATTGTTGGGAGTCCCAGTTTCTCTCCTTTTCTTATTCTGACCTTTTTATTTAAAATAAGTCTTTCGTTTAGCAGAGTTTATTTGAAAACCTCTGTAAAAAAAACCTCCTATAATTACTCCTTTATTCTTGGATAATTATAAATATATTGATATGATATTCTCAACTGTCATCAGTTTGACTGGAAGGGGATATTCTGTGCAAGGCTGTTGACAACATCTGAAGCCCTAACCAGCTTTAATCCTTAATACATCTAGCAATGCCTCTTCTTGCATAAAATTGCTACAGCATTTAGTTGTGATGATAGAGCCTTCCTCTATATACTACCACTAGGAGTCATATAGTGGCTACAATCCAGTAATATAACAAACCTGGTATCATTTTCTACAGCCATTTCTTTGTCTCCACTTGGGACTGCTTACATCCTAGGAAAACCTTTGGGGACAGCAGGATGGAGGAGGGAGTCTTCCATATTCAAACCTAACTACTGGTAAGAACAGTGGTGATGATTTTCAGACACTTAAGATTTCCTCCCTGTCCCATGGTCCCTGAAGGTTTTCCCAGGACCAAAGGGACCTAAAAGAGCCCAGGTATGTGAGCATGGGACAAGAAACTTTTTATTAACAAAATACAACCATGGCTGATGACATTACAGGTTTATGTGGTGTAATTTTGTTATGTGTTCTCAAGTTGCCTCTGACTTATGAATGAAAGACCTCCAAAATGTCCTGTCCTCAACAGCCCTGCCCAACACCTGCAAATTATAATCTGTGGCTTCTCTTAGCAATCATGGTGAACCTTGGTACTCTAGCTATTCTTGGACTTCATTTTCCAGAAGTCCTGATCAGCAGGTATCATACATTTCCCTACCCTGTATATCTTACCTTAAAAATCAAAGCAAGATGATTGGAATGTTTCTCTGCGTTCCAGGGGGGTTTAGCACAAGCCATTTCTATTATAGCACAACCAACGCTCCACACATCACAACTCCTCCCATATTGTTGGCCTCTCAGCACCTGAGGAAGAAAATCATAAATTTAATTTCTATTCAATGTTCTACCTTTACCATAGCACATACTTCAAAAAGCACTATTTGTTAAAAAGCTGACAGGTTAAACAATGTTTTCCTATGATATCTACTAAAAATACTATGTCACGATTGTTCACTATAGTAACCCATGTGGAAACATCAGTAAGTATTCTACTGAGTTTCCACTTAGTGTAATGTGCTACTAGTATACTGATGCAGAATCCTGCGATTTGCTTAAGTGTTGCTATAGCACAAGTGATGATCTCAATGAAAAAGCTTGCCCTCCCTCGGCTCAGATCCAGGAAGAGCTTTATGGAAAGAACAAACATTCTTGGGGGTACACAAGAGCAAAACCAAATTAGAAGATGGAGGAAGAAGCTTGCTGGACAAGGAACATTAAAGGAGATAGAGATGAGGAACTCAACCTCCCCTGCATCACTTGGAGGATTCTGAATAGGGCTGGAGTGCCCAAATGTAAGATAAACATGCTCAAGTGGGAGCTCCTGGTGGACAACAACATGCTTTGTGAATGTGGAGAAATACCGAGTCCGGCTCATTTACTGGCCTGCTGATTACCGGTACTACCAGAAACATGCACTGATGAGGACTTAAGTTTGGTCAATGACAAAGCCAAGAAAGTGGCTTCATTCTGGCAGTCCAGGGCTTGATCAGGACATGAAAGAAGAAAATGCTGACACAAACGTCAAAATCTTGTGCACTGTCAAAGATGAATGGGGTACTGCAAACCACAACACACATGTATACAAAGTTCTGTAAAAAATAACTCTTACAGGCTGATGCCTATGAACACAAATGTCAACATGAAGAGGTTTTGTTTAATGTTGTCTCATTTACAAGCTAAAATGTCAGTGTTTCTCCTTCACTCATTCAAACCTATATTGCTGTTTATAAAAAGGAATAATTTTTTTTACAAAGGCTAGAATGCTTCACATAATTAACTGGTTTGCTAAAATTTATTTGAATGAAGAAGGAGAACTCTGCCCTTTATGGCCCAGGCACATCAAGCATTCTCTTAAAAAAAATTTTACAAGTTCTTCAAAGATCAGATGGCGAACGTGAGATTTACTTTGACAGCATGGAAAGAAAAGTTAGGACATATTGGTGTGTTTGTATACTTAGAGCAGTGTTTCTGACATTTTGCACCAAAGAGCAATGCTGGTTATCCAGCTGATGTTCTTAAACCTTTGCCCATGCGTCATCACACACATGGTTGACTTACTAGGCTGGTCCTATGATGAGACATTTTTTAATAGCAACATGGCAACTATGGGGAAGCCCTGTTACTACCTGTCAGCTGTACTATAGCTAAACATGGTAAGGAAAGCACTACACATACAAGTGAAAAATGGATTTGGGCCACACTATTAGGACAAGTCTATAAGGTGAGATTAGATAAATTCCCTAAACACAGACCTATTAATGGCTATTAATCAGAGGCAGTGTGACATCAAATTGCCAGCAAACAGTATCAGGAAACTGCTGTTTTCCTCATTTCTTACTGATGAGCTTCTCAGTAATATCCCGATAACTGCCTGAGGTAAAAACAGGATGATGGATGTGATGGGCTTTTGGTCTGCTCCAACAGAGATCTTCTCATGTTCACACGTTTGCCATCCAACTAGTGTAGATAGAAGTTGCAGCAATTTTAAAGGGCAGTGGGGGCAAAATTATACATCTTTCTCTTGCTAGTATTACACAGGATACCTCATTAAGAGCACTCCATTAAAGCCAAGAAAAACCACACAATACATCTTTTCCACACAAATGCAAAAAAGAAGTTTGTACCTCAGGTGCCATAAATGCAATGGTCCCCAACAACTGTCCTTGAAACTCTCCAGCACCCGTTCCTTTAGACGCCAACCTAGCTGCTGCTCCAAAATCAGCAATTCTTAATCTGTGACCTGTGCTATCAATTAGCAAATTGGCACCTGTCATAAAAAATTAATGAATCATGTTAAACATGTTTACAAGAAACTCAATTTACTATGAAACAGAATATTGAAAATTTGGACAATTTCCTTCACTTGCACCCCAGCAACCTTGATTCAGGCATAGGCAGTGCATAAACCCATGCCAACCCCTGCAAGGAACTCATGACTCCATATTAACTGAGAAGTTCCATCCAACTTGATTTGAAAGAGGCGGCCAAATGTGGGTTCAAACTACGGTGCCCAAACTATGGACAATGGGCTGGATCCGGCCTTTGACACCAAATCATCTGGCCCTTCCCACTCCCGGGAGCAAAATACGCCCATGTACACACAAATCACTGCTGTAAATGACCCACAGATGTTGTAAATGCACTTACAACAACCACGAGTGCATTTACAGCAGTGTTTTTGTGCATGTGTGGACCATTTTACTTTCGCTTCCGGTGGGAGGAACCATGTGACTGGCCCGCTCAACCATGTGACCAGCCTGCGGCCTGAAAAGTTTGAGCACCCTTGCTACAAAGCCAAACAAAAGCAGAAAGACTAAGCATTTGGTTCAATTTCTATACAAAAGCCAACCGTAAGAAAATTCCACAGTAAGCGCTTCTCTGGGAAGGTTATATGCAAATACTGTACCTGGCTTTCTGTTTTTGCTGAATGGGGGTCATAAAAGATCCTGCCTCCCCCGCCCCCCCAGCACATCTAAGACAAAACATCATGCCATTAACTTTTTGGACTTTCCCTTATAATTTTCCTACCCAATCCACAAGAAATTGATGCATGCCTGAAGAAGTGATCTTGAATCATTAAAGTCCGTGGAACAATTGATTTTTTGAGAGATCCAATAAAGGTATTGCCTTTCTCCTACATTTTTCTTCTCTGTTGTATGCGCTAAATGACAGCACAGACCACAGAATATTTTCTCTGTTCTATATGAGGTATCCAAGAGAAGGACAGGTTTCACTTACCAGTAACTGTCGTTCTCCGAGTATGTTGTTTGGGGATTCACACTGATGGGTTCTGCGCCTGCGCTGAATCCGGAGCGGAGCTGGAAAGCTGATTGGATAAAGAGTTTTGAATGTGGGACCGCCCACCATGCCCAACCCCTTTAGGCGCCATTTCGCGCTCTCCCCTCAGTTTGATATTAAAGCTGCCCGCTAAGCCTAAGGCCATCTCAGGCCGGCAGCCCTGAGGGGAGGCAGGGTTGGGTTGTGTGAATCCCCAAACAACATACTCGGAGAACGACAGTTACTGGTAAGTGAAACCTGTCCTTCTCCTTCGTGTTGTTTGGGGATGCACACTGATGGGTGACTAACAAGCTCACTTACTTGGATGGTGGGCAGCCGGCGTCCTGAGATGCAGGAGAGCGCGATGTCATCATGGATGGGCGGTCATCAACGAAGAAGATCGGAGACCAGCCGTCAGGATGGACCTGCCCCGTCTGACATCAGGGGCGGACCTTGTATCAACCCGGTAGTGGGTGATGAAGGTGGAAGTGGCAGCCTTGCAGATATCCTCCATCGGGATGCCCTCTAGGAATGCAGTGGAGGAAGCCAGTGTCCTGGTGGAGTGAGCCCGGACATGAGGCGGAGGTGGCAGGGATGACATCTGATAGGCCAGGTAAATGGTACCTGAGATCCATTTAGATAGTCTCTGGGCAGACAGAGGCTGTCCCTTAGTCTTGCCACCATAAGCCACAAACAGTTGTTTTGCTCTCCTGAAGGACGCAGTCCTCTGGGTGTAAAACAGCAAGGCCCTCCTGACATCCAACGAGTGCCACACTCTCTCTTGTGGAGACGAGGGATTCAGGAAGAATGCTGGAAGCGTGATGGCTTGGGCCAGGTGAAATTCAGTCAGGACCTTGGGCAGGAATGTCAGATCTGGGTGCAACACTGCCCTGTCGGGGTAGAACTTGAGAAAAGGAGGGTCAGACCGAAGGGCTGCCAGCTCCCCTGCCCGTCGGGCAGAAGTGATAGCTACAAGGAAGGCAGTCTTGTAAGAGACAAACTTAATGTCCACCGAAGCCATGGGTTCAAAAGGTGCCTTCGTGAGTGCGGTGAGCACTGTAGTGAGTGACCACTGAGGGGGTGGTATCTTCACTGGAGGATAGGCGTTGCGTAGCCCTTGAAGGAACCTTTTAATAGTTTTGTCTCTGAAGGCGGAGGACAATACTGAAGAAGGAGGGGCCTTGGCGACCACAGCAGCTAGGTGGACCTTCAATGATGAATGTGCGGATCCCAACTCGGCTAGGTGCAGGAGGTAGGACATGACATCCTGCAGGGATGCGGAGTCCACGGTGCGGTCGCTGGATGCTAGGAAGTCAGTGAAGCGACGGTACTTGGCATCGTAGGACTTCCGTGTGGAAGGTTTCCTGGACAGATCAAGGATCCGTGTTATGTTGGGCGGATAAGCCAGGCCGTCAGGTGTAGGCTCGGCAGATCCGAGTGAAGGATCCGACCGTCTTCCATGCGGAGGAGATTCGGATCGGTGGGTAGGCGGAGACGATCGCAAGCCAGGGTTTGGAGTAGTGGGAACCACGGCTGGCGCGGCCAGGACGGGGCAACCAGGATCGTCCAGGCGTTCTCCGCACGGATCCGTATCAGGACCCGTTGGATGAGAGGGATCGGTGGAAACATGTACAGCAGTTCCTGGTGCCACGGCACCATGAAGGCATCGCCCTCCGATCCGTGGCCGATCCCTGCTCGGGAGCAGTAACGGCGGCACTTGGAGTTGGTCTGTGACGCGAAGACGTCTAGGGTCGGTGTGCCCCACCGTCGGCACAGGCGGTCGAACACCGATTCGTCCAGTTCCCACTCGTGCATTGCCGTCCCTTTGCGGCTCAGGGAGTCTGCATCGGAGTTCAGGGTGCCCTGGATGTGGACACCTATGGGGAACACGTGTACCTTCAGGCACCACTCCCACATCTGGACGGTCAGGTAGAGGAGGGAGAGAGACTTGGTCCCTCCTTGCCGGTTGAGATAGGCTAGTGTCGTGGTGTTGTCCGAGGCGATCTGCACCACACTGCCCGCGATCGACGGTCTGAAGGACCTCATCGCCTTCCACACCGCTAGCAGCTCGAGGAAGTTGATGTGGTGGTCGGCTTCCTCGGGCGTCCATATGCCGTGAATCCGTAGTCCGCGGCAGCACGCACCCCATCCGTGGGTGCTCGCGTCGGTGGTGACTTGGATGGATGGTGCGGGAAGGGTGAAGAGTCTCCCCGCGGTCACATTCTGGTCCATTGTCCACCAGTTTAACTGGTCTCGGAGTTCGGGAGTCGGTGTGAGCCACTTCCCGAGGTTGTCGTGGGTGCCGTTGAAGGAGGAGAGGAACCACGACTGGAGGGAGCGCATCTTGATTTTGGCGTGCGAGACCACCGCCGTGGTCGACGCCATGAGTCCTAGTAGACGGAGGGCGTCCCTCGCACGGACCCGACGTCTGCCCTGGATCCGTGCCACCACTGTGCGGATGTCGAGCAGACGTTTGGTTGGAGCGTAGGCTCTTAGAGCCAGAGAGTCTAGAACGGCTCCGATGTATTCTATTCGTTGAGTGGGGGTCAACTGGGATTTCTTGAAGTTGACCCGCAGACCGAGGCTCTGCATAAGGGCGAGGCAATGTGCAACGTCGTCCTTGGCTTTTTGTTGGGTCGGGGAGCAGATCAACCAATCGTCTATGTACGGGAACACTTGGACGCCTTGCAGTCGCAGATGAGCAGCCACCGGTGCCATGCACTTCGTGAATACCCTCGGAGCGGTGGAGAGGCCGAAGGGTAGGCATGTGTACTGGTAGATGTTGCCGCCCACCTGGAATCGGAGGAAACGACGATGTTCCCTCCTGATGGACACGTGAAAGTAGGCGTCCTTCAGGTCGATGACGGTGAACCAGTCCCCGTGGTTGATCAGCGGGAGGATGGAGTGAAGGGTTACCATCCGGAACTTCCTCGCGTCGATATGCTTGTTGAGAAGACGGAGGTCCAGGATGGGACGTGCCCCCCCGTCTTTTTTGTCCACAAGGAAGTATCGGGAGAAGAACCCTTCGTGAGACTCCGACGCTGCGACCGGCTCTATGGCGCCCTTCTCTAGGAGAGCTGTTAGTTCCTCCTGGAGCGGTGGGGATGGATCGGTGATGCGGATCCGTCCGACAGTAGGGCATCTCTCGAACTCGATCGCGTAGCCAGAGTCTAAGATGGTTAAAACCCATCGGTCTGTGGTGATGGCAGACCACGCCGATAGGTAGTCGGAAAGGGGGCGGTAGGGTAGAGTCTCGGTCACGGAAGAGTCAAACACGTTGTTTGCCCTTCCGTTCCGTACGCTTGCCAGTCTGAGACCGTTGCTGGTAGCGTGGACGGTTGGGTTGTTGGCGCTGCCGGTAGGGCTGGTGCCGGGAGTAGTCCCCTTGTCTCTGTGGCGGGCGAGGTTGATAGGATGGGCCCGCCTGAGACGTCGACGGCTGGTCCTGATGGTAACGGCCGGACCCACGGTGTGGAGGGCGGAGCTGTTTTATCGTGGCGTAGTCCCCTTTCAGCTCTCCCAAGGAGGTGTCGGTCTCCTTGGCGAAGAGGCCCTCGCCATCGAAGGGAAGCTCCTCCACGAGCCGCTTGACATCGTCCTGCAGGTTAGCCGAACGGAGCCAGGCGTGGCGACGGAGCTGGATGGCGGAGGCCAAGTTTTTTGCCTCCGACTCGGTGACGTGGCGGCCGGTGCGGATTTGCTGGAGGGCGAGGTGGTTGCCCTCCATGCAGAGTTTTTCAAAGTCCGCTTGTCGATCAGGTGGCAGCAGGGACTTGAACGACTCCGCTTGCTCCCAGAGTCGACACTGGTAGCCTCCCATGGCCGTCGCGTAGTTGGACGCACGGAAGGACAAGGAGGCATTGGCGTAGAACCTCCTGCCCAGTGCGTCCAGCTTCTTCCCTTCCTGGGTCGACGGGATGGGAGTGCTGCTGATCGGCGTCCGGTGTTGGGAGCCCTTGACCACTCGGGAGTTCGGTGCCGGGTGAATGTGCAGAAAGTTGGAATCGTCCAGCAGTCTGTACATAGAGTCCACTCTGTTGGATACGGAGTGCGAAGAAACCGGCTTCTTCCACACCTCCTTGGCCGCTTTAGCAATCTTAGGGAGCAGTCCGAGGCGGACGGGGACCAACTCCTTGCGGTCGGCCAAGCCGCAGACGACATCCTCGCAGTCGTCCAGGGGAGCCTCCGCCCGAATCCCAAGGGTGGATCCGAGGCGAGTGATCAGTCCGGTGTAGGTCTTCAAATCCTCCGGCTGGGACCCGTGGACGGCGCCGATGTTGTCGTCCGGGGACTTGTCGACCGCAACCGGCGGTGGCTGATGCTGCTCCTCCTCCTGATCCGACGAGTCGGAGTCTCCTGACCGCTCCGAGACGCTGGGCGGTGGCAGGTAGACCTCGGGGTCCGAGTCCGACCAGTACGGCCTGGCGGATCTCGGATCGCTCCCCGGCAAAGGCAGCTGGTACGGAGGGAGAGAGGCCTCCGACCGCGCCTGTTCCACCCTCTGCCGCTTCGGTGCGGGGCCCTCCTCACGGAGCGGTGGTGCCTCCGTGGCTGGTGGTGAGGGCAGAGGGCGCTCCCACGGTGTCGTCTGCGGGACCTGGAGCTCGGCGTGCAGTTTCCGCACCATCGCCTCGATGTACGGGGCGATGAGGCTCAACTGGGGCGGCGGTTCGGTAGCCGGACCAGGAACCACGGAAGGGCTGCGGAGGGAGGAAGACCTGTGCGGTGGTACAGGTGGAGGAGTCTCCGGCGGCGGTGGAGGGCTGTGGGCCCTCTCCGGCGTGGCGTCCCGGGCCTCGGTCGACATCCTACCCGGCGTAGGTGGAGCTGCGACCGGGGCGGATGCTAGGGAGCGTGGCGGCGAAAGGTGAGCCGGTGCCGGGGTCGGAGGAAGAGAAGACGAAGAGCTACGGCGCTTCTTTTTCTCTTTTTTGTCTTTCTTCTTCTTCTCCTGCTCCTTCTTCCGCCTGAACAGTTCAGAGGCCGAGGGCCTGGAAGAAGAAGCGGAGGTTGAAGGAGCAGACGTGGAAGCGGCCTGCTCTGGAGCTGGGGGAGCCGGTGGTGCCAGTGCGGCCTCCATGAGGTAGGCTTGAAGGCGGTACTGGCGGTTCTTGATGGCGGCCTTCGAGAAGCCGCGACAGACTTCGCAGGTCTGGACCTGGTGACTCTCCCCGAGGCAGCGAAGACAACGCACGTGCCCGTCCGAGCTAGGGAACTTTCTCTTGCAGGACGGACACTGCTTGAACGCTGCCGCTGAGGCCATCCACCGAAGTAGATGGCCGAAGAGAAAAAATTATCCCGGCCGGGAGGCCCCGACACGAGATGTTGGTCTTTTTTTTTTTTTTTTTAAACGGCGGCTGAGGGCGAGCCCCAGCCACACGAGGACCAAGGGAACAAGTCCCCTAGTCCGAGAAAAATTGTAAGGTAGGAAAAATTGGAAGATTCTGAGACAATCTCAGCAAAGTACTCACAGCTTTTTTTCCAGGCTCCTGCTTGCGCAGCGGAAAAAAGCAAACTGAGGGGAGAGCGCGAAATGGCGCCTAAAGGGGTTGGGCATGGTGGGTGGTCCCACATTCAAAACTCTTTATCCAATCAGCTTTCCAGCTCCGCTCCGGATTCAGCGCAGGCGCAGAACCCATCAGTGTGCATCCCCAAACAACACGAAGGAGAAGGATATATATAAACCAACATTTTGGACAGAGCAGAGCATATAATTAGAGGCAGAATTTCAGGAAAGAGACCATTTAAAACATCCTCCATACAAATGCTGCTATTACTTTTTGTAGGAACTGATTATTGTAAATGAAAAAGATGAGAGTCTGAATATTTTCAATGAATGAGGCAATTATGAGATTGTGAAAAAGTGCACACACACACACACACACACACACACACACACACACACACACACACACACACACACACACACACACACACACACGTCCTGGGTCAAGGCAAGAAATTAATAGAAAAGGAAGAGCTATGGAGACCAGAACTGAGGCGTAAGTATCTTGCTCCATATTTATGTATGTGCAAAACTCCAAGTACAGAATTTACTTTGTCAATCTCGCAAAATGCTGATCACAGGTAACCTAGCCCACCTTGTCAAATGACTGATGCAGCCTCTGTACCTGGGGTTCTGTGCTCACAATACTGAACAGGATAGTGGTCAATATGTGCTTGTAGACATTTATATTCTACTTGTAACACATCCTGATATATCATTTTGATGTACTGAATGTACAAGAAGTATTAGATAAAGAATCCTGGGTTTGTTCTTGACTTCTTTCTCTGGATTGCTGGAATGAACCACTGCAAATCCCACCTCATGCCTCAATGTGGCGCAGTGGTGACCCTGGCCATCTGACAGCTATGGTAACTGGGGTATATTCCCCTGGCAGGTTCAACCATGCCACAAACGTATCAGCTAGCAGTCCATTCTGGAACTGTAGGTCAGCTAAGTGGCGTTGGGTACTCAGGCAATGCACCCGGCCAGAGCATTGCTCTAACATGGGCAACTTTGACATGAGCCCAGCCAGCTGTGTCATTGTATTTAAAATGGCTAAAGGAGCATTGAAAACATGGGCTTCAGTCTCCTGTGGGCTATCGGATCCTGCTACGGTAGCAGTAGGACCTCCTGATGGTGAAAAGCCACTAAAAGCCATCTTGTTGAAGATGCTTCGATCCGCCACGTCAAACTAAACATGTGAAGTACAGAACAACCAAGTAAGTTGGCATGAACCAACTAGAGAAGGAAAGATGCCCACTGTCAAACAACACATGAAACTGACTACATGTCAGAACTCGCTAATTTGTTTAGCTTTTTTGCTGCGCACAAGAGCAACTAAGAAGTATGTATCAGTACGCTACTAGTTCACAATAAGCTAACATTCTTGTAGATCAAATTCCTTGTGGTGTAACTTGTCAAACCATCCAGTATTTCTCATTTTTCAAAACAGATACTAGAGAAGCTTTCTCAATACAATCACAGTAACTCTGGAGAACTACAGCCTTGCTCTTCTGCACATGCATTGCAATATATGTACCCCCAAAATCAGATCTGCATTCTTCTTCAACAATTCACGTCTCAAATTAATCCAAAGTAAATTAGAACAAATTATTTTAGATTACAGAAGTAACTGTACAGGACATACTGCTGCTAAACAAGGCTTGGTGAACTGAAAATTCATTCTTCCCATTAGAGACGGTGTTAAAAAACCCAATCTTTGTCCAACTGTATTAATGTTGCTCTTACCTTTGACATCTCTGTGGATTATCTGATTTTCATGAAGGTAAGCAAGGCCGCGAAGCAATTGTTCTGTGTAATTTGCAACCACAGATTCTTTAAAGGCTCCATATTTACTTAATAAATGAGCAACAGATCCCCCTGGAAGAGGAAAAGTACATTTCAGCCAACATTCATACCCCTCACAAAGATAATTTGGATTTTATTGCCATTACATAAAATACCTTAAAAGAGCTAAACAATCCACTATGCAGCTAAGTGAGTAATTTTAAAGCATATGTGTGTGTCTCTAGACAGCTACTTCATGACAAATAGCAGTACCTCTGATATCACTTTGAAAATATAATTTTATTCATGTTCTATTCACTTATTTCTTTTGAAGGGCATAAAAACAAGCAGTACTTTGACCAGTGTTGAGACTGGATGTTTAAACATAACTATTTTAGACCGACCAGAATCCTATTGATACCAGTTTGATGGCATGACTTGCAGTGGCATCAACTGCAGCAATGAAATGCTGCTAGTCAGGGTTCCTATTTTTAGTCCTTGCTGCATGTCATTTGTGTGACTTGGCTCCTTATAATTAGCTCCTTAACTAGTGGCAGTTTATTGTTGTGATTTATAATGTTGCACTTTGGCCAACATAAATAAAATCAGTAAGATTATGATCATTGTAAAATGTCTTGTTCCATGACAATTAAACTTCAGTTCCTAATTGTAACACGTGGCAGACTAAGCCAGCTTTCTTGCTGCCAACAAAATAAGTTGGATCATTCAAATTCTGTTGTTCATTTAACACATGTTTGTCCAACCCATCTGTGATAAAAACATAAGAAAGAATAATGAATGAATATAGAATTAAGAAGAATTTAGAGCTCCTTTTTGGTATTCAAAAAAGCCGCTGAATATCTATTTGTTCTAATAGGCTTTCCCATGAATGTTTTTGAAGGCCACTATGGACTACAATGTTTTTACTCTGTTACCGACTGCAGTTTGGGATTGTTAATTAAGTATATTCCTGACACATGAGATGAGATGGGGATATTTTGTGGCATCTGTTATTGTATAATGTTTGACTGCTTATATGTTTTCAGTGTATTGATTACTTGTTTTTAATTGCTTGCAGAGTCTTGTTACCAGATGGGCAGGATATATGTGTGATTACTGATTAAATAAATATAATTCAAGGATTTAAGAACAATGACATTAAAGGACATGTTTGTGAAGTTGGAAAGTGGGAGAAAATGAAAGGAAGTGAGAAGTGTGTTTTAAGGTACACATACCTGCCATCCATTCTATAAAGAGATTGTAATTGCTCTTTTCACATGTAGCACCCAACATTCGGATAATATTAGGGTGGTTCAGGTGATTCATCATCCTTATTTCTTCCCTTAGGGCTTCTACTACTTCTTCCTGCTCAGATGATGTATTCCTGACATATGTCACCTGTATTACACATCATATAGAAAGGATTTGATTCAACAATTGTTTAAATCAGATATGCAAACAATATTCATGAGTTCAGGGACATCAGCTCCATCTACTTTAGCTGAAACTAGTAGACACCATGAGAAGTACTTTGAAGGAAGGACTTATGGGGAGATATTTCCATCTATCAACTATGTCAATCTAATCTATCTCTTCTTTTTCTTTAGGAGCTCTAGAAAAGTGTTTTTGACACTTTGGAACAAAGGTCTGTATCTCATTTCTTTTTCATTCCCTAAGTATCTCTACCCAGCCACTTCACCTGAGAAGTGCAAAACATTGCATGTGAACTACATACAGAACAGAGATTTGTATCATACTATTAAAAAAAACCTGAATTAGATCCAAAATTAGCCAGTGGTACCTTGCTTAAAGAGCATAATGTGCTCCACAGGATTGCTCTTTAAGCGAGTTTGCTCTTTAAGCAAAACACCATTGTAAGTGACCAATTGTAACTTCTGGCAGGGGGATAGCAAACCCCGATTTATTTGTTAAGCGAGTTTTTGGTTGGTTTTATTTGTTAAGCGAAGCGACCATTTAGAGAAAATTCTGCTCTTTAAGTGAGTTACTCTCTAAGCGAGGCACTCTTTATGTAAGGTTTTACTGTATCTAGAAAGCACAGTTACTCTAACCATGGGTTTTTTTAGTTACGATTGAGGGTATGGATAAATTAGCCTGCTATTTCAAACATAATACAGGCTGCAGGTCATATTTCATTGATACATTGCTGCAAATTGGTTTGCAGCCTGAATTATATTTGAAATTGCAGTCAGCGCTTGCACAGGGGCTGAGGATTGGTTCAGGAGTTCACCGTTCATACTTCTTTCCATTCTCTGTCTGATCCTGCTTCTGCCAATTCTTTTATTAGCAATGACACAGCAATAATGTGACAGGGTGATACAGTGCTAATCTATTTTTTTAAATGAAAAATTCAAAGGATGATTAGGGGAGAGGAATTAATGGCGGGGGGAGTGTTCCTCTGCTCCTGAAAACATTCCAACTGCCTACATTGCCAAAACGCCATCTAAAGCAGGGCTTATCAACCTACGGCCCGCAGTGCCATTTCATGCGGCCCCACCACCACCTCCACCACACCTTGGAAGTGCCATGTGGTAGAGGCAGGGCAAAATGGCGATCCAGCTCCCAAAACTGTCTGAGGGAGCGTGACCCAGCCCCCAGCTTAAAGAAGTCAAGAACTCCAGATCTAAACACACACCTCCCACCTTCAGAAGAACGTATTTCAATACACCGATATTATTTTTTTCTCTTTGCACTTGCAGTGCTCTTCTGAAAATTTGTTACTGAGGCTTGGGAGACTTTTCAAAACAAAGGAAGAAGTGTTCCTGCAATATCTGGGGAAAGCTGAAACTTAAACAAAACCATTTTCATTCCTCTTTTTTTTAATATCAGGAAATTCTGAGCAGAAGTCTACTTAAGAGGATCTTAACCTGAACAAAACACTAGATCAAGGGTTTGCAATCTATATGTGCTGTGGGCTGGACCATGCCCCCACAGACAGATGTGTGAGCCGGAGGCATGTTTTCTCCTGCCACTTCGACCACTTCTGGTGATGGCAACAGCGGATGCATTCACGGCACGTTTCCTGATTATTATTATTATTTTGCTGCTTCCACCACTTCTTGTGGTGGTGGGAGTGAGGGCGGTGCATTTTTGGGCATTTTCTGTGGTTTTTTGGTGTGTTTTTGTGGAGTTTTGGCACTTATGGCAGTGTTGGCGGGTCTCACTGTGGGCTTGATTAATTGGTGCCATGGGTTGCATGCCACAGGTTGCGAATCCCTGCACTAGAGCCTACCCAAAGCATGAAGATTTTCCTGGACTATGTCAGTTTTGTTTATAACTTTGTCCCACACTCCAGGTCTTTTCCCACTTTTATGTTTTAAATTGTTCTCAGTGTGCCAATATACTCATAGAAGACTTTTTTAAAAGGTATAAATAGCAAATATATCTGAGGATACTGGATAGGGAAGGAACTGTAGATACATTTAAAAAATCCTTTTCTGAAGACAGAGAAGAAACTGGACTAAAAGTAATACTTAGTAACACTATTATAAAATACCAATATTAGTATAAAACAGATTTACAACAAGCTCATGGTTAACTCAGCCTTCTATTATTCCAAGGTCAGTAAAATGAGTACCCAGCAAGTTTTGGGGAAAATGCTAATTATCTTGTGAACTGCCCAGAGAATGAACTAAGCACTATGGTGTAGTATACAGTGGTACCCTGCTTAAAGAGCATGATGTGTTCCACAGGATTGATTTTTAAGAGTTTGCTCTTTAAGCGAATTACCATAGTAAGTGACCAATTGTGACTTCTGGTGGTGGTGGTGGGGATTGCGAACCCCGATTTATTTGTTAAATGAGTTTTTGGTTGGTTTTATTTGTTAAGTGAAGCGAACATTCAGATAAAATTATGTTCTTTAAGCGAGTTAGTCTCGCAAGGCGCTCTTTATGCGAGGTTTTACTATATAAGTGTAATTGCTATTGCTATGAGGGAAAAATGGTTGCCCAAGGTGAAAAATGTGTAAAATCAGTGTGACGGAGGATACTCTAAACCAGGGATTCCTACCATTTTCCTGCCAGGGTCCTGTTCCCACCACCACACTCAGCTGTGAGGTCTGGACACGTGGCTGCACCCACCACTGGCATTTTCATTGTCATTGTTGTCATTGGCAGCGGTGATAATTGCACCATTTTAGTGGATTCTTGGACAAGCTCCACCATTTCCCAGGCCAGTGGGAGGCTTTTCGGAGCATGTTCACTCCGCTTTGGGATTTTCCATTGCTTCACGGCTGCATTTTGGCAACTAGAGTGTGACCGTGGCTGACTTCCCGGTTCTGCGCTGGGATCCCAGGCGCTGACATAAGCAACACCCGGCACTGGAAGTCCCCCACGGTCACACTCCAGCTGCTGAAGCGCAGCCAAGAAGAGACAGAAAAATCACAAACTGGAACAAACATGCTCCAAAAAGCCTTCCGCCACCCTGGAAAGTGGCTGAGCCTGTCCAAAAACCTGAAAAAAAATCATGATTTCCACTGCTGCAGTAAGTGACATATTGTGATTTCCAGTGGTGGTGGGTGGGTCTAGAGGTGCCCGGGTGGCCACCGTGGGCCGGATTAATGATATGATTGGGCCAGGAGTTGGGAAGCCCCACTCTAAACGTCTCTACTTACACTTGCTCATCTTAATTTTATTCTCCAATGAATGATTACAAAATATTCACCAAAAGAGAAACATTTACTTGTTTCACTGCCATTAATGTCCCAGTTCCAACATCCTGGGCTTGATAACATGAAGAAAATGCACCCAGACCAATCTGTTGACCTTTAAGCCATTCTGCATCCTCTCTGTAATGGTGCTTTGCTTTGGTATGCCCAGGCAGGGTCTCTGGCGTCTGCAAATTAAACGATCAGTCAGTGATTACTAAATGTGTGGCACACAATTGTCCAAGAAAATGATAAACATGTTTTTTAAACAAAGCCAGACTGATTAAGTATTTCAGAATACATAAAAGGCATGCAATGCTCCTACCTGCTTAACAAGCTGAAGAAAAATGAGTTACCATTTATAGGATTTGGTTCAAAATTTATTAAGGGCAAAACAGCCAGATTTAATATTCAAACCACAAATTTAATAAAACATAACTGTAAAGGATCTATTTTTAATAAATATTTCAATAGTCAAACCATAATGTAAAGGAGTTTTTCCTTCACGATTCTTTGAAAGCAGTTCTTCAATAAGAAGGAAAGCCAAAAGGGAAAGTGGTTATTACTTCAAAGGAGAAACTTGCTAGTGTATCCATTCTCACAACAATGTATCTATTCTGGTGCGGAAAGATTCTTTTTTTAAAGGAAAGGAGGTTAGAAAGAAAGTGTTTTTTTGTTTGTTTTAAACCTTCATAGAAAATGTTTCTGAAGTCCGATCCAAATTGTGTAGGTGTCAAAAGAAAGGCTATTCTGTCCTCTTTCAAGCACACTTTGGATCACTTTGATCGGTCAATCGGTTTTTTGCTGGATCACCACCAACCCCAACCCCCCGAAATGTCATTTTTACAAGTCACGTTTTTCCTCAATATCTTTTTTGTGGATTTCTGCAATGGCGTCATTTCCCCCCACATGTTGTATGCAAACTGTATCCTACTCGGGAAGTTATATTCGATTTCTAAATTGGTTTTCCCTCCATTTATTGGGTTTTTGTGACCTTGCTTGAGTGGTTTTTTGTAAAACATTTCATAGATTATTTTTCCAAAGTCCAATTCCAAATCTGAAAGTGTTCCCACAAAGGTTAATCTTTCCTCTTTCAAACGCACTTTGGATCATCTGAATTGGTTGGGTAGTTTTTTCACTGGTCCCCTGAGAACCGACCCCACCTAGCAAAACTGTCACTTTTCCAATGCTACTTCCGAAAGCGATGACATCATCGCTTTGCATTTTCGGCTTTTGTCTTCTACCAATTCTTAAAGTTTCTGAGACGATCTTTCAAATGACATAACTCTTATTTTCGTGGGTGCCTTAGTTTTGGTGTTGCAGCTTCTCAAAAGTACATGATTTTCGTTACACTGCAAAAGCTGCCAGACCACCCAACCTAAACATAAGATGTTCATAGAATTCACTTTTTTTTAAAAAGTAATTTTTTTACAAACATTTCACTTCACCCATACAATTTTAGGATTTGATTCCCAATTTTAAACTTTGACCCTTGTGTCTGGCTGCTGCACTGCAATACTGAGGAACAAGAAGTGTTTTTATAATAATACCTGGACTATTTCATTGGTTTATTGGGAGAGAAGCAAAACAAAACAGAGAGAGAGAGAGAGAGAAACTGTCTACATCTGCCAACTTGATGAACACAACACTCTGATTTGTGGAAGTGATCAAGCAGCATGCACTAGGTTAAGATAGTTCTCAGATGACTTCAAACAAATGCAGGAGCGAGATGATGCCCAAACTTTGCAAGCTCTTGTAACTCAGGCTACATCATGGCATGGGCTATGTAGTTTTTAAAGTGACCTAGAAGAGGTATCGTCTCACTCCTGCATTTGTTTGAATTTATGGATGGGTCACATGGCTGGATTTTGTTTACTGTTCTTAGATGACATATCCCTGACCTGTAGAACTGTACATGGTTTTGTTTCAATGATTCTGACATTTTGCATGTATCAAGCTAATCTCTGGTGGAAGTTCTCCTGGAAGGCCTGGACAACACACCAGTGAGGAAACTACAGGATAACTTTACTTTGTCTCTCCAGTAAGAATGGAAAACTCTGAGAAGTCCAATGCCCTCTAGTGACTAAACCATATAATACAATCCTTATAGAAATAACCTTTTTGTTGTTGTTGTTCAGTCGCACAGTCGATTCCGACCCTCTGCGACCCCATGGACCACTGTCCGCCAGGCACTCCTGTCCTCCACCATCCCCCTCAACTCGCTCAGCTCTGTGCCCATTGTCTCCACGATACCATGGAATGTGGTATTAGTAGTTAAGATTCTGAACTTGATAACCAGAAGGTCGGCAGGTCAGCAGCTTGAGACATGAGTGCTGCACAATGGAGAGAGCTCCTGTCTCTGTTCCAGCTCCTGCCAACCTAGCAGTTCGAAAGCAAGAAATTGCAAGTAGATAAATAGGGACTACTTTGGTGAGAAAGTAAACAGCGTTCCATGCACTCTGGTGTCTAGTCATGCCTGTCACATGTCCACGGAAAGATCTGCAAATGCAGACAACTCTCTGGCTACAAACAGAGATGAGCACTAAACCCTAGAGTCAGATACGACTGGCTTTTGAGTAGGAGAGTCAATTTATTTATTTATTAAGATTTATTATCCCGCCCCATCAGGCGAACCTGACTCTAGGCGGCTTACAGAAAAAGAAAAAGATTATACGCGATGAGTACAAAACAAACTAAACAATCCCACTATACCCCTACAAATTCAGAAATTGAAACCTGAAGGTTCAAAATTAATTTAAAAAAAAATTTAAACTATAAATTTACAAAAAACCTCAAAAATTTAAAAGATTTAAAATTTTAAAAGGTTAAAAAAGTTTAGAAGAGAGAGAGGGTGGTTATCCCATCAGATCAGCCACCCAACATGAGACCCTGTATTACTGGAGCCCCATGCCTGCCCTGTAATGGATAGAGTGCTCGACTAGGCCTCTGAAATGCTGGGTTCAAAACTTGATTTGGCCATGTCAATCTTCCAGTTGTCAGGCTTATTA
Organism: Furcifer pardalis; assembly: GCA_030440675.1. NCBI lineage: Eukaryota > Metazoa > Chordata > Lepidosauria > Squamata > Chamaeleonidae > Furcifer > Furcifer pardalis. The sequence continues at coordinate 86,150,805 of CP126896.1, forward strand.
GTTAGTTAGTTAGATTTATACCCTGTCCCCTAGGGAAAAATGAATCCCTACATGAGGCAGCTAACAGCATAAAATCACCCATACATCACCCCCCATAATACTATAAAAAAAGCTCACAGTAAAACAGACCATAAAAATGGGCCAGAATACAGCAGACCAGCATCCTGAGCAACCTAACTGGGAGGAATATAAGCTGGGCCCCAGTCTAATAGCCAGGGATAGGTGAAACATTTACAAAGGCCTCCTCAGAAAGCATAATCTTCAGCTGCTTTTTAAGACTGGAGCAAGGAAGCCTGGCGCAGCTTGAGTGCAATGGCATGCCACAACATTGGTGCCGCCATCTCCTCGTCCCAGATTTCCTAGCCAATCTCAAGGACGGCACTTGAAGCTGCGCCGGCAAAGAGGAGCGAGTGATGTGGGCTACAAACCTGAAGGGAAGACGTTCCATGAGGTAAGAAGGTCCCAAGCCATACAGGGCTTTAAAGGTTAACACCTTGTGCTAGATGTGGAAAGAGATGGGCAGCCACCTCAGACCTGTCAAGGCTGGGGAGATAGGACTGAATTTTCTCATACCCTTGATCAGCCTGGCTGCTACATTCTGGACTCACTGAAGTCTCTGCAGCAGGAACAGGGGAAGCCCCACGTAGAGAGCATTACAGTAGTCAATATAGTAGACTACTAGTGAGATGACTACTGCTGTGAGGGAATGCCTGTCCAAAAAGGGGAGCAGCTGGGCAATTTGATATAGCTGGAAGAAGGCGGCTTTACATACCGCAGCAACCTGTGCCTCAAGAGTCAGGTGATGGTCTAATATGACCCCCAAGTTATGCACCTGGTCTGTAGGAGAGAGAACAATCCCCCCATCATAGGGAGCCGGTCTCCCAAATGAGCATATGTGCCCCCTCGTCCCCAACAGCATTTCTGTCTTGTCTGGGTTCAGCCTCAACTTGTTAACTCTGGTCTATACCATGACTGCAGCTAGGCAGTCATCTAGGCACCGGGTTGCCTCCACTGCAAAGGACATGAAGGAGAGATAGAGTTGGGTGTCATCAGTGTATTGGTGACACCGCACTCCAAATCCCCGATCTTGGTTTAGTGTCTTAATTGCTACTGCTATTGTTTCTGAGGACCAAATCAGACAAAGGATTGGATTGTACAACAGCAATGTATGCACACATACTAAAAAGATTACAAAGCCATATACTCACATCCTGCTGAATAATTATGATGTCTTCACCATTTTGAACCTGCAATTGAGGAATTGCTGGAAGGGCATCCTGAGACGCTGACATTGCCATGGCAATAGCTAAAGCTTCCTCTTCTTCAGCTTCCATCTTTTCCTTGCATTTCTGATTATGATTCACATCATCTTTGTATGTGTTGTCATTTTCTGCGCGTTCAGGAGACAGAACGGCCACTTCAGACTTGAATGTGACCGTTCCATCACTCACTGGCACTGATGCTTCAAGTAAGTCCTCCATACTGGAACTGAGCTCTGTATTAATATCCAGTTGACTATGTTTTTCTTCTACTGGGGTGAATACAGTTTCTCCACTTGGTATAACTGCACTATGACTATTACTACTACTACTACCACCACCATCACAATTTGGTAGGTCATTTAAATTAAGCGTCATGCTATTTTTGCAGGCTTCTCCTTGTCTGTTCACATCACACGAAGTCGGTCGAGATGGCTTTGGCCGGTGTATATGATTAAACGGCAGAGGCCTGGCCTGTGTAAAAACCGGGGAAAGTTTCTCTGATTCTTTGTGTTCACCAGAGTTTCTCTGAATCTGAAGAGAAAGCTTTCGTTGCATTTGAGGAGAAATTGAAGGTATTTTGCAGGGAACAAACCCCTGAGGTCTATGTTTAGAAATATCTGCTCCTATGGGCACAGGTGGAATTGCTGGGGAAGGCAAAATTGGGAAGACTGACTGGGAATGACAGGATGAAAGAGGAGAGTTCAAGCACTGACTAGGAGGTCGGCCTTTTGTTTGAACAGCTGGCTTAGGTTGCTCCAGTGTTCCTGAAGAGGCTGGAAGCACCAATGAAATACCAGCCACTGAGTCAGAAATGTCCTCAGCACTGGCTATTAATCGTTCATCACCCACAGCTTTCCCATTTTTTCTTGACAACTGGATTGTGTTACTTGGAGTGTTGCACTCTGTTGACACTGGAGAATTATCAGGAACTGGAGGATGCAAAAGTTCATGTCTGCATTCGCTGAACTGCACTTCTTCCACACCCAGCTGGATGGCTTCAGCAATTTCCATTTCATCTGCAATAGCCATCAGCCGTCGACGCATTCTTGTGTGGTGTGTAGAGCTTGTCACGCTCAACATTTCTAAAAGTTTCACAAACACGTGGGGCACTCTTGCAACCATTCTGGCAGCACTTAAAAACACCCTCCGTGACAATTTGCCAACCATTGAATGGGAATTATCAATGGATTGTAGAGCGAAGTTCAACAGTGAGAGCAGCTTCTTGTACCTGAAAGTAAACACAGGGCAGGTTTTGATGTCAGTTTCTTACTGTAAAAGTGTACTATAAGGGTACAGTGGCAAATCAAGACTACTGTACAAGCAAAAAACTGAATATGGTTTTCAGTTTTTTAATTAACCAAATTCCAATAGCAGATTTAAGAAGAACAGAACAGTATTTTCAAAAGTAATACCTGTCGGCCACAGTGTCTGCTTGTAAGAGATCTCCACTAACAATGTGGGGATAAAATTCACCAGGAAACTCCAACAGTAGTCTATCTATGAGACAAAGACGTCCAAGAAGTGCTTGCCAGTTGCTTGATTCAGGTTGTGTTCCAAGGATGCAATGCAAGACAAAATCAACACCCCCAATGCCAATGGAACCTATCAACAAAGAAAAATAGAAGGATTTGAACAAAGAGACAATGAACGCACGTGGGCCCCATGGACCACTGTTCGCCAGGCACTTCTGTCCTCCACCATCCTCCTCAACTCTGTGCCCATTGTCTCTACAATACCATCTAGCCATCTCATTTTTGGCTGCCCCCTTCTTCTTTTATCCTTGACCTTTCCAAGCATCAAGCCTTTCTCAAGTGAATCCTGTCTTCTCATTTGATGTCCAAAGTACTTTAGCTTCATCTTTACTATTTGACCTTCTAAGGAGCAGTCAGGGTTGATTTCTTCTAAGATCGACCTATTTGTTTAACACTAAGCTAAATCTGTATCAACAGAATGTTTTCCAAGTGTAAAAAATGCTCTGACAGAGCCCCCAAAATGAATGAGTTTAAACCTGACATTTACTTGCATTTCCACCTCATCAGTTTACACCAAAATGTAATAAATCACAAAAAAGCTTGCAAATATTACAAACGTTATGCCAATATTTTTATGGGATGCTTAAGTATTTAAAAAGTGTGCATTCAATCATGTATTCAGACAGTTCTCACAATATTGTGATTCAGGTGTAAATCCTGAATCAAAAATTTAATATCTATACTAAGTTTGTAATCTCCCATCCATAATTACTGTGATCACTTTTTAAGCCAGGGGTTCCCAACCTTTTTGTGCTGCGAGCCAGACCACCCAACCTGGACAGCTAAGTGGGCCAGTCACATTGTTCCTCCTGCCATAAAAGCTACCGCAAAACAAATCTGCGGCTGTCATAAACGTGTTGCGTTTATAGCAGCATTTATGCATGCACAGGCATGTTTTATGGCTGTTGTAAACATGTTCGCTTCCACTTGCGCTAGTGGCGAGGGTGGTGGTAGGCCACATTAAATAGTGCTGCTGGCCAGGTCCAGCCCATGAGGTGTAGGTTGGCCACCCCTGTTTTAAGCTATCATGTATTAGACTAGAATATTCATTTAAGACATGAGGATTCATGATTAAAGACAAATAAAAGATCACATATTTGTTAGATAGCTTTTAGGTAGAGAAAAATGAACACCATAAATACATTGGCTAAATTAACAAGATCCATTTCATTTTATGACTCACAGATTCAAATAAATGTTTGGATCCCATTGCAATTTTACAGATAGTTTCCTTAAGAGCAAATTAACTGATCTTGTGTTTCCAACCAGTATATAGGTTCTCAACCTTGGGCCCCCAGATGTTCTTGGACTTCAATTCCCAGAAGCCCTAATCAGCAGGTGTGCTGACTTGGGCATCTGGTAATTGAAGTCCAAGAACACCTGGGGGCCTAACATTGAGAAACAGTGGATACTATAGCTTCTCTCTTCCACCCTTTGAAATTCATCATCAAAGGCCATGTCTACAAAGCCTGTGGTGCAATTCTTCAGACTTCATCGTTGAACAAATCAAAGCTGAAGCATGTTTAACAATAATTACTCACATTATTTTTGGTTGCTATCCCTATTTTAAGGAACCCACCCTCTAACATTTCAACAGAGGGAAAGAAGAGGTATGCTAAAGCACACAATAGTGATACTATAGAAGTAAAAATATAAGTTAGGTTTTTACCAGATTTAAGTATTTCTCTACCAATGGCCAGCTCTCCCGCCTGACCCTTGCACAACTCCAGAAGCGTTGAAACTGAAAGTTGGCTGGTGCGGCTATAAAATGTCAAAAACAAAGAATGTTTTGCTCTTGTATCTTCCAGGACTTTCCTTTTCTGTATTTTACAACAAGCATAGGAGCTAACCAATTAAAATTATCAAGCAAGTTGATAGAAACCATATTACATGAGTTAGAAACACTACTTAAGTAGCAAATACTTTTTCATCCATATTACATACAATTTACTATTAATTAAAACTAATCTGCCTTTTCTAAGTTCTATCAAATCAAGAATTTCTCACTGTTCACTCTAATGAAAAAGCAAATGACCCTGGTGTCTCAGATCATCATTTTTTTTCTTCATTTAGTTGCATAATGTCTGCTTTGGACACAGGAGATCAACCTTATTTCTTGCAAAGCTGGTTGGTTAGGCTCTGACGATGGTATCAGATATAAATCCCCAATACAGAAAGCTGTTAACAAACCAGGTACTTAAACTCAAGCTGTAGTTTAGAGGTTTTCACTGGATAATCTGTGTGTTTTCCTTTGAAGCACAGATTTATCTTGCAAGCCCAAGTGGGCCCACTAAGAACTTGAACTCATTCCCAAGACCTTGTTCTCACTGCAAGTAGATGGTTCCTAAGTAGGAAGCCAGCTTTACTCTATGCTCACCATTGCCAGAAAGAAAAAGAGGTAGTGGAGCAAAGTCAGTTACCAATTCAGCCAACAATACTCCGTTGGCCTTACCGCATCCTCTGCTGTTTTGACAGAGAATCTGTATCTAAGTATGTCTCCTCTCCATCACATAGTTCAATGATGGCAAACCTTATTCAGTTGGCCTTACAACATCTTCTGCTATTTTGACAGAGAATCTGTTTCTCTGTATGTCTTCCCTCAGTGGTGCCATCAGTGATGGCAAACCTTTTAGAGACCGAGTGCCCAGAAGGGTAGGGCGAACTCTGTTTTGGGGGGGAGGGAGGAAGCACTCCCATTGGGCTGCTGGGCAGAGTGAACTCTGTGCTGGGGGAATATAGCTGATACCAGTAGAGGAGCATACACCATGAATAGCTCTACACATTGCTGTCATACAGCACAACATTCAAGCTTCAGGGAAATTTGACCCCTCAGGTAAAAAGGTTCCTTACCCCTCAACTGTAGTCCTGAGGATGCTGAATTGATGCAATTGACTGTTACTACAGACATCACTTCAGCTTCAAACACTACTGTCTCAGATTCACTGTTATAGTTGAGTTTTAATCCCTTGAAATAACTTTAAATACTGTATTGCTTCTGTACAATGTAACCTAGTTTATCTGCTAAATGTAGTGTTGACTTTCTTCATTAGATCTGTGATGTTATATTTTGTTTCTCGATAAGGCTACTTTGGATATGTCAGAACCAAATATTTAAAGGCGGTCTAGTGCCTGTCGTTGACTTGGTCAAAACTGAATTGAACGGAGATCTTTTTAAGACAAGGGTGCCCAAACTTTTTGGGCCACAGGCCAGTCACATGGTTCAGCGGACCGGTCATGTGGTTCCTCCCACTGGAAGCAAAGGTAAAACGCACATGCATAAACACTGCTGTAAATATACCCGCGGCTGTTGTAAATGCATTTACGACAGCCACAGGTGCGTTTACGGCACTGTTTTGCACATGCGTGTTTTACTTCTACTTCCGGAAGCACTGTGGGCCAGATGATTTGATGCAGATCCGACCCATGGGCCATAGTTAGGGCACCCCTGTTTTAAGATGTCTACTTTCTATTGACACAGAAAAGAATTGAAAGGCGGTCTTCTCATCTAGCAGTGTCTAAGGTGAATCTATTTTAGCAAAAATTGAAATGGTAAAAACTTAAAAGTGGCTCTTTCCAAACAAGCCTGTATTTATCATTATTTTGCGGCTCTTTCCAAACAAGCCTGTATTTATCATTATTTTTTTCACATGAACTTCTTAGATTATTAATTAAACCACATACAGTGGTACCTTGGATAACGTTTGCCTCAGATAATGCTAAAATCAGATAACGTCGTGGATTTTTGCATCGCATAACATTAAGATAACACTGTGCGATGCAAATGTTTGCCTCAAATTTCCCAAACATTGATCTCTGCCCTAAAGCCCGCAGAGTGAGAGACCAGCCCTGCAGGCTTTGGGGCAGAGATCTACTAAGGCTCAGACTGCCAGTTTGGTTGGGGGGAGATTGGGCGCACCCATGCTCCTCACAACCAAACCGGCACAAGAAGCTCGCAGTGGCAGCGTGGCTGGGAAGCTGACCGGGGAGTGGCAGTGGCGATCCAGCTGGGCTGTTCTCTGCCTGGGAAGGCACTTTCCAGGCAGAGAACAGCCCAGTGTGATTGAGGCTTAGATCTCCGCCGTTAAATGTACCCTTGGTTTTGCGAGGCTTGCCTTGCGAAAGCAAAGGTACTATACCGGCAGAGATCTGGGAAGCACCTTCCCAGGCAGAGACCAACTCTGAGGGTTTGAGGCTCAGGCAGCCGGCTTCCTTGGAGTGAGAACCTGTGCATGTGGGCTCTCAGCCCAAGGAAACTGGTGGCCCAACACTCAGATTGTCCATTTCCTTGGGGTGAGAGTGTGCATGCATTCTTACCCCAAGGAAATGGGCAGTCTGAGCTGTTTCCCCAAACCAGGCTGGGAATCACAGTGTCTGATCCCTGGTTTGGTTTGGGGGAGTGTGGGTGGGAGTCTCTGTCAGCAATTGCACTCTGGGATTGCAGGGGTTTTTGGGGAGAGAACCATGCGCATGCGGTTTCTCCCCAAACACCCCTGCAGTCTTAGCAATCGCGTACTGGCACTGTGGGGGTGTTTGGGGAGAAAGCCCTGCACGCACGCGGTTTCTCCCCAAACACCCCTGCAGTCCCAGCGTGCGATCGCTGGCACTGCGGGGGTGTTTGGGGAGAGATCCGCCCCCGTGCGCGGTTTCTCCCAAACACCCCCACAGTGCCAGCGCATGATCGCTGTGACTATGGGGGTGTTTGGGGAGAGATTGGCACTGCTAAAGAGGCAAGCGGATCGACCCCATGTTCCCTTTCCTCTTCGGAGGAATTGGGCATGCCTCTTCAGAAAGGGAACAGGGCTTTTTTTAACGTTGTGCAATCAATGCATTGCACAACGTTAAAAACTGGATAACGCTAAGAGTTGTGGAACCAAGTTTTAGTGTTATCTGAGATACTAGCGTATATAGATCTGAACATTAAAAGGTCTGAAGAGAATAAGCACTATACCTATTAGCATCAGCACATTTCACCAATATTGTTTCCACAACTGGTTTTAGAAGTTGTTGCAGTTTTGATCTCTCTGCCAGGCTGTGACAGGGTGTATATACCAACATGGCTCTTAAAGTTTTCTGAAAAAAGGGAGAAATGTTCATTTGTTGTTGTTTTTCACAAAAAATGCACACATTCTAGAAAGGTACTTGCTCTGTTTCCACAAAAATCAATGCATTTTAATACATTTATTGCAAAAAATCTATTCACAAGCAAAAAGACATGTTAAGATGAAAACAATTTGTTTTATATTAAACACATTCTACAAATCGATAACATTACAATAATTGTATATTACAACAACATTTTATATTACATACTGGATAGTAATTTTAAGGGGATAAATAACATATAAAAAAGGAAATATTTAATATGCATCACTCTTGGATGATCTGCCCTTTTTCTTGTTTCACAAAGAATAGTGATAAGTTATCTCTGCTAAACACTGCTTGCCACCCTGCTAAAGGTAATTACTGGGGAGTCTATTAAAAAGGGCCACAGCAGCTGAAAACCTTTTGCACACTCTGTGTACAGCAGCAATGATGATCATTAGTGACAAATCATTGCTGTTTAAAGGTTTCTTTGGGAGATTGCAGGGTACAAACAACTTCGCTGCACTGTGTACAAGCCACACGAACCCCCAAAATGCCTTAAATCAGTGATGATGATGACACCATCTTCACTGCAGAGTTGTGCAAAAAGATTTCAACCAGCCTTTCCAAGATTTTTGTTCAATAATAGGTCCTCTTACGGCTGAAGCAGCAATAACATCAAAAACCTGAAAGATTCTGAAGGTAAGCAGAATAGTGACAGGTCTATCTTGTACCTCTATGTACAAGGCAGAACTGTACATACATTAGAGTTGTCAGAATCTTCAGCGGCAACTCCACATATCTGAGGAACTGAGTCCTCAACAACCAGGAGGATAAAATCACAAACCCAGGTTGTTAATGCTGTCCCAAGTTCTGCTTATTGGATGTATAAACTGAGCTTATGAAAAGCAGCTCAAAATAGCTAGTATCCTGTTCCACAGTTCCACCAGCATCACAGGATGGACATCACTGGCAATGATGAATTGCCATTAATCCAAAGAATTATAATTTCAATGTTGGTTTCATGGATCTTTACTTCATTCTGTCTGAGGTGTGCTCAACTCAAAATTGAAACAAGAGCTTTCTAATTAATCTGCCATTACAGGTGATGTCATTCCCACTGCATCACTGGAGCATTATACGGCCAATTCTGTGGCCATCTGTTTCATGGAACATTTCCAAGAATATGAGTCACATATCCTTGATCATCCTTCCCCAATCTGGTATCCTCCAGATTGTCAACTGCATCTTCTATCCTCAAATACCACCACAGATAATGGCTATGCTCACTGAAAAGGATGGTAATTATATTCCAACATACGGTATCTATAAAATAACAAATCAGGAAGACTGTTCTAGAATTTTTGCAACTGCTTCCACTTCTTTTGTGTCCCAATCAAACCTTGGACTGCCAAAATTGAAGCCACTTTCTTCGCTTTGTGGTTGCTCAAACTTAATTACTCATCAGTACATGTTTCTGGCAGTAATCGGCAGACCAGTAAATGAGCTGGATTACAACTGCTTAGACACTGTTTTCCACCTCTAAACTTTAAAGTTGCTCTTATAAATTTAATATTTTGGGGAAAAAACACAATCTACTTACTAAAGCAGCAACATACACTTTGTAGACAGGGTCAGCACAAACCATGGAAAGTACACTGCAGCAGGACTCCACAACAACATCTCCTGAGATACTAGTCTGTGATGACCCGCTAGTGGCTCCTAGCGTACCAGCACTTGTGATGTTTCCACCGTTGCTTCCAGAATTTCCAGTGCTTTCACCATTAGCTAATAACAGAGCACCACTAACATCATGGGAAAGACGTCTAAGGGCCATCTCACGTATATTCCAGTTTCGTGAAAACAAGCAACCAACTAATTCCATCCCAAATACCTGAAATACAGATATTAGAACATCAAAACTGGCTGCAGATATCTATCCGATGAGCACAAGTATTCAAACCAAAATATATTATAGCCTATTTACATTATGAAGTACTGTGGCTTAGGGTTGAGAATGTTGCCTTCTTTATAAAAAAAATTCAGTATAAACCTTGCTTTTAAGAGAATTAATATAGGGACATGCTTCAGATTCAGACAAATTCCAAATCCAGAAAAAAAATTGAGCTGTTTGAAACAGATTTGGAAGATGTCCAAATTGAAGTTGAACAGATCTGAACACTTCTGTAGGCTTACTAGCAACTTGGATTCAGAGGACAAAAGCCTGTTGCACAGCTCTATCTGTGAAATCAGAATGATATGATTGTCAGCAGGACACTGAAACAGATTAAAGACTTCCATTTCAGGGTGTATAAAGCTGACCTACAATAAGATGAAGTTTTGAGCGCCATCCTAAAATTGAGAAAGGAAATCCTTCATCAGTGACGCTCTACTACTGATATAATGGGAAGACAGGAGAGCGTGCAGTTTCTAGCTTTTTGAGATAGTGAAAAGTTTTACCAGATCTGTTAAACAGCTTTATAAAGCTTATAGTCTACAAATTCTTCAAAATAAAAGCAGTTATTTTCAGGATCAAACTGGATACAGGCAATTATATAAAATATACAAACAAACATTCTGAAGTGCCTTTTTCTTCTTACTTTTTCTTCTTCAATAGCACAGACTTATTTGGGATAACAAAACTCCCTGTGTAAATCTATGGAAAACTGGAATTATGTCACTGACAGGATACAATTATAGATTCCAAAGAGTCCTGTATCCCAAACAGAAACAAAGGACAAAACTTGGAATTCTCAAGTCCAACACAGTCCATGTAATATCCCAGTCTTTTGAAGGCCTTTGACAGGTCAAGATGCCAAATACAGATTTTATGGAAGATGGTGCTATGCATATCCCAAATTCTTTTACCAGAGTTGACCAACACATGTGTTGGGCATGTGGTGCAGGGAGATAATGAAGAAATATTTCACAAGATGAATTCTTGACAATATGATGAAAATAAAATAAAAATGTATTTATTTTCATTTTCATGTGTTGTATTTTTAAACAAACAAACAAACAAACAAACAAACAAACCCTCAGATATCTACTTGTCAGGATTTTCTATAGCCTGTGCATATGCATGGGAAATATCTTCATTCATTCATTCATTCATTCATTCATTCATTCACATTCTATTTTTCTACCAGACACATGCTTCCAAGGTGATTGATGATAGTGAAACACAACTCATAATTAAAACAAACAGAAGGTCAGGCCAATAAGCAAAAAATTAATTTAAATATTGCCCAAAGCTCTGACAAATAAAGAAGCTTCAAAGTGTCAACAAGATTATTTTAAATTGTTACCATTATAGGCAACTGACAAAAGTAGCTGCAGAGCATACTACAAGGAAAAGGAATTATCCCCAGTAGCCACAAATCTGACTTCCAAGGTGGGAATATCAGAAGCAGGTCCAAAGCAAAGAATCTTAATAAAACAATAACTGTATTGATAGTTTCTGTGCTCTGAACATGTTGACTACACCTCAAATGATACTGAAGGTTATTTCAGCACCATCAGAAGAAATGCAAACAGTTAAATCTTAGACCAGTGTTTCCCAACCTTTGGCTTTTGGATTTTAATTCCCAGAAGCCTAAGTTAATTCTCCCAAAGCACTCACTGATGTACTGCCTTAGGCTTCTGGAAACTGAAGTTCCCCTGTTGGGTGTGGGGTGCACGTTGGAAACCACTGCCATAGACACACATGTACACGTTTTTGGGGAGGAGATTGTATAAAGCTTAGCAACAGTGCAAATCTTGTGCTGTACGAAGCAGAACAGATGTTTATATCTGACAGAATGGACTTGATCCACGAAAGCTAACATTAAAATATAACAGTTAGTCTTCAAAGTGCTGTTTTTGTTTTGTTTATTCTCTGATATGCTTGAGATACAGACTAACAAGCCTATTTAAAAAATCAGAACAGATGTTGTAACTGAAAAAGACAAATCAACTAGTCCAGCGATGATGAACCTTGGCACTCAAGCTGTTCATGGACTTCAATTTCCAGAATCCCAAGTCCCTGTGAATCCACACAAATGGGTTTACTGAATGTGGAATAAAACCATTCATGTGGGTTCACAGGGACTTGGGCTTCTGGAAATTGAAGTCCAAAAACAGCTGGAGTGCCAAGGTTCACTATCATGGAACTAGTCTCATTAAAGTGTCTTCATAAGTATAATATACCTGAATCCATGGCTCAGATAAGTCCTTATAGGAAGAAGGGATTTGCTGAACACCATAATGAGTAAGGTTAAAATTACTATCTTGATTTCTTCTTGGTGATGCCACTGTAGGCTGCTGAGTTTGCTGCTGGACCACACGTAGAACAGAAGGAGACTCAACAGGGCTTGGCGATTCATGGCTGTAAGCAAACAAAATAGAACTGGATACAAATTCACATTAGAAATGCCCATAGATTTTTGTCTACTACATATTTTAAAGAAAAGTAACTTAAATTGCATTTCTATTCTACACTTCTCTGAATTGTACAATTCAGTTCTTGGCTAAAAAAAACACCCTCTCTTACTGAAATATGTATTTTGGACAAAACTGAAATAAAAATTAACATGATATGGTGAAATGGTTATAAAAATCCATTCAAATTAATGCATGTTTTGAGGCATAAATCACAACTTAACTGTAGATCAGGGGTTCCAAAACTTTTTGGGCCATGGGCCGGTCACGTGGTCAAGTGTGCTGGTCATGTGGTTTCTCCCACCCAGAAGTGGATGTAAAATGCACATGTGCAGGCACTGAACGCTCCCATGCATCCACAGAACACTGTCGTAAATGACCCATGGCTGTCATAAACACATTTACTACAGCCATGGGTCATTTATGGCAGCGTACTGCACACGTGCAGGAGCATTTGGCACCTGCACATGCATGTTTTACTTCCACTTCTAGGGGCAGCGTGGGCTGGATTAATTGGTGCAGTGGACTGGATCCAGCCCATGGGCCATAATTTTGGCACCCTTGCTGTAGATAATGGACAGAATAGGCACATGAATGTAGCAATTTGAAAGTTGGCCTCTGTTTTAGAGATTTAGAAAATGGTTTCTGTTCATTCATTTTCCTTCCTCAGAAAGGGTCAATTTACTGGAATGTGGTAGGAGAAAAATGCTATAGATTGAATGTTCCTGTTTATTTTTAAAATTTTATCTTTTGACTTTTAAACTTTTTCTTTGTAATAAAGCTTTTGATTTTTTAAAAGAAGATTCACTGTTTTGGTGAAGCCAGGGTTGGTGGGAGGAATCTCAGTTGCCTTTAATTGAAAGGCCACTGCTTAGAATCGTTCCTGATCTAGTTGGCGTTCCAGCAGAAACAATCAAGATTTGGAAACCTACCAGTGACATCCCTAGCTTTGGAAGATGTCCCATGTATCTTGAAGCAGCCAAAGTCTTAAACTGGCTTCCTAAATGGGCAATGGGTTCATTAGAAGTGGAACGCGTCCCCTGGTAGTAAGAATCCAGAAACACAAATGAAGCAGATACAGACTGGAGATAGACTGATTCACATCCTCAGTACACTTGCAAGTACAGTATTTGCCGGCATATAAGACGCATTGGAGCATAAGACACACTCAGTTTTTCCGATGCATTTTAAGGGGGGAAAGTGCGATTATACGCAAGCAAATACAGTATTTGCTGATCAGAGTATAAGATGCACTCTGTTTTTCTGGTGTATTTTAAGGGGGGAAGTATGTCTTATATGCCGGCAAAGATGGTGTTTAAGAATTTGATATTTAATACTGTGCACATAAACAAAAGAACTTATACATTTGAATAAAATAAAATTTTACCTATAGAAATCATGGGATCGCCACCTAGACCTACAAAGGGGGCATATAAGGGGCTCCTTGTTTCTTCTGCATTCCTCTGCCCCTAAAATTACAGCAGTGCAAGAAAAGAAAAATATACTTCATTAAGTAACACATTTTTAGAAAGATAAAGGTACCCTATATACTCAAGTATAAGTTGGGTTTTTTAGCTCCCAAAATGAGGTCAAAAATGCGACTCGACTTATACTCAGGTCAATGTAAACATTCAAAAATATATCTACACAAATGTCTAAATTAATTAATGTTATTGTATTTTCATGTATTTTAATTATTGAAACTCACTAGCAGCTGCTGCATTTTCCACCACTGACTTATATTAGGGTTGATATATTTTCTTAGTTTTAGAAGTCCAAATTAGGTACCTGGACTTATATTCAGGATGACTTATAGATGAGTATATATGGTATTTAGTCTCGTATGCGAACTTGTAGCCAAATGGTGAACTAAACATAAGCAAAACTAATTACATGTTTAATTTTAATTGTCCTGAAGAAACATAATTCTTTAGAAAATAGGGAATCTTGCATCCCTACCACTTGCACAGACGCAAGTCTTCTGCATATTCTCAGCTCTAAAAACTATCTTCTTAAATAACTATTTTATATCCACCTATCAAACATTTCCACTAACTCATGCTTAAGAGAAGACAAAGGTTTGTCAGAACCATCAGAGCTGCACCTCATATTTTTACAATATTACAATTACAATATTCAGCTTTTAAATGGGTTTTGCTATACAGATTTCTGAATCCACCCAACCACATCAACCTATATATGCTAAAAATATTCATAACTGTAATTATTTACTCTCTTTGTACTTACAACTTATGGTAAGTTTCTTTAAAAGAGCAATAATACATCCTGGTGTAACCCTGTACTTTATGCAATGTATATTTCCTCACATTCAATAAGGAAGGTCATTTCAGATAAATTCTAAGATAGCATTTGACACACAAGACCTCTCGTCTGCCATTAACATACAGCCTTTCCAGTTAATATACAGCAGGGGTGTCCAAACTTTTTAGGTCACAGCCTGGTCACGTGATTCAGGGGGGAGGTCCCTATGGCCCGTGGGCCGGATCAAGCCCCTGACACCAATTCATCCAGCCCACAAAGCCCTCGTTGCTCCCAGAAATGGAAGTAAAGCGCACCTGTATGCACTTTACTTCCACTTCCAGGAGCAATGAGGGCTTTGTGGACTGGGGATACAGCCCATGGGCTGTAGTTTGGGCATCCCTGATATACAGCACTTATGGCTGCCACTAACTCTGCTTCTGTCAAGTTGGAAAGAACCTTATTTGCAACTACTCATTCTTTAAAGTATCTCTTCCTATGATGTAATTGCAAGGGTGTACTGAAGTATCAGTGACGTACATATTGACATGCAGTGGTGGTGAAGTTTATTTCTGCAGCCATCTTCACAGACTGTTAAGCTCTCTTCATCCAACATGCCTAGCAAGCAAATAGGGCACATTTGTTCTTCTTCATCCTTGTTGCTATTTAAAAAAAATACAACACATGATATTTTAAAAATATTTACAATTTTGAACTAATTTACACTTGTATTCCTTTGTTAAGCCAAAATGTTGCTTCCTGATATATTGACTGGAGTGCATTCTATTATTCTTTAATTAAAAGAACACTTAACAACTAGTTTGTGTGCCTGTTTATACACTACAAGATAGATTATTGCTTGAGATGGCCTCTGTCTGTACCTAATTGATTTAATATGTAACACAGTTCATCGCACAGGCCCCTTCCATACCACTAACTTTATAATTGACGGAGGTGCCTGGAGGGCAATGGTCCATAGGGTCACAATCAACTGTACGACTGAACAACAACAATGCAATGACAGGGATTCTCAACCTACAGCCCATGGGCTGGATGCAACCCGGGGCACCGATTCATGTGCACCGATTCATGTGGCCCACTGCCACTTCCACCACACCAGAAAGTGCCATGTGGTGGAGGAAAGGCAAAAGGGCCGTCCGGCCCCTGAAGCTGTCTGAGGGAGCATGACCTGGCCCCCGGCTTAAAAAGGTTGAGAACTCTTGCACTATGATAACACACAGTACACATTATAGGAGTAGAGTGGAAAGACACTCTGTTAAAGACACTATTGTTCAGAAATAACTTGAAATTGGCTTAATTCTCTAAAGATGACTGGTGAAGATTTTTCTCAGAATTGCATACAGACCCATTCTTTTACTGCTGCCACCCATCTCCACACTCATAACTGTCCATGTTTTGTAAGTGTATGTCACAGCAATAAGGGGGAAAACCAAAAACACTGCTGAATCATTAAATAGCCTCAAAAGAGGCAAATCCTGCACAGGAAATGATGAAAGTCTGCTACAGTAAAACCCCTACTTACGAAAAAAAGTCAGTTCCATAGGCTTTTGCTTAAATTGGTTTTTTATGTAACTCGAAGCAAACCCATAGGAAAAATTATTTTCTTTACATAACTTTAGGAAACCCATAGAAAAAAAAATTTTTTTATGTAAATTGAAGCAAACCTATAGGGAAATGAATTTTTATGTAACTCAAAGCAAACCCATAGGAAAAAGAATCTTTATGTAACTTGAAGCAAACCCATGGGAAATCGTGTAAATCGGGACATGGTTTTAGCACAAAATCATTATGTAAGTCAAATTTTATGTAACTTGAGAGATATGTAAGCTGGGGTTTTACGGTATAAAACATTATGTTTTTTAAAACAAATAATTAAATTCATATACAGTACAGTAAAACCCCGGATAACGTTATGACTTGGTTCCACAAGTCATGACGTTATCCGATTTTTAGCGTTGTCCGATGCATGCATCGAACAACGCTAAAAAAAAGCCCTGACTTCAGGGACAAACCGCTTTAAAGGCAGGCAGGGAAAGAAAGAGACGCGATCTGGTCTCTTTCTTTTCCTCCATGCCTTTAAAGCCACCCCCCACCCGCAGCGGTCTCTGCGACTGCAGTAGGGTCGGGGAAAGGCACGCGCCTTTCCCCTGACCCTACTGCATACTGCAGTCGCAGAGACTGCTTGTGTCTCTTTCTTTCCCTCCCTGTATTTAAACTACAGGGAGGGAGGGAAGAGAGAGACATGATTGGTTCACTACAGGCAGGGAGAGAGAGAGAACCAATCACGTTTCTCTCTTCCCTCCCTGGATTTGAACTACAGGGAGGGAGGAAAGAGAGAGAGACCCAATCACGTCTCTCTCTTCCCTCCCTCCCTCCCTGTAGTTTAAATATAGAGGGAAAGAAAGAAACACAAGCAGTCTCTGTGACTGCAGTAGGGTCGGGGGAAAGGTGTGCACTTTCCCCCGACCCTACTGCAGTCTCAGAGACCACTGCAGGTGGTGGGTGGATTGGGTAGAAGTTCTACCCAAACCACCCCACACCCGCAGACCATTGCCTCGGATAACACTAAGAATCAGTATCCAGAATCGTTATCCGATGCAAGTTTTTTCCAAAAAACTTTCATCGTTATCCGATTCAAGCGTTATCCGATGCAATCGTTATCCGAGGTATTACTATATTTTCAATTCATTTGTGCCCCAGCAGTATCCAATTCTTTTCTCCCACACTGCTATTTCAGTATCTAGGATGTGGAATAACTGCACAAGCAGAGCAAATGATTCTAAAAGCTAATAGGGTGGCACATAACGAATTTTTAAAAAAATATTTGTTATGGAATATTCAAGAAAAACTCTCCTCATAATCAGGACCAAATAAGACTCCAAGTTCCCAAACTAAAATCCAAATCCCACACTGTGCTGGGCCGGGGGGGGGGGGGAGGAACTGCTCCTATTGGGCTGATGGGCAGAGGGGTGGGGCGAACTCTGTGCTGGAGTGATAGCGCATGCCCACAGAGAGGGCTCTGAATGCCCCCTCTGGCAGGCATGCCATAGGTTCGCCACCACTGGTATAGGACTACAGTAGTAATAACTACAGTAGCTCAGAACTGAAAACTGTAGCATGAGCTATTGCTATAGGACTTTGTTCTCTGAGTCACTCTATGGCACAGTTCTGAAAGACATTAAGCACAATACAGTAAAACCTCATATAACACTAAAACCTGGTTCCACAAGTCTTGGTGTTATATGATTTTTAGTGTTATCTGATCCTCTATGGGATCCATCGAGATACATTGTAACCACACAGGCTTTAGCGGTTGTTATCTGAAGCATCCTATAGGATCTTAATGTTATCTGATGCAATTCTTCCCCCCAGATTCCTTAATGTTATGCGATTTTAGTGTTATTCGATACTAATGTTATATGAGGTATGACTGTATTGTTATCCACAGCAAAATATCAATCCCACCTTCATTTAATATAGATATGCATTCAGATCAGCCATAGTATACTAAATCCCATCTCCCAACAAATCCTTAAAATCTGTCATAGAGGTTGAAGGACCCTTTAAGTAAAACTTGAAAGAAGAGAGGAATTCTCAATATTTGAGTGGATGCTTCCTCATGTAAAGCTAGATTTATCCTAACATTTTGATGCAGGGGTCCATTTTTATTTTTTGCTTATAGTAAGCATAAGATGGGAGGGAGCACCATGTAAGCATATGCAATAGAAGCCTGTATATCGAATGCCTCTTACAGAAAGGAAAAAAATCATACAATGAAGAGGATTTGAAAAACCATTGTGCCTTGTATAACAAAAATTTTCATTATACGATGCAATGCATCTCTATGGGAAAAATCATACAATGAAATTTTTTTCGTTGTACAATTTTTCCCATAGAGATTTTCGTTGTACGATTTTCCCCATATAATTTTTGTTGTACGATGCATGCGTTGTATAACAAAAAAAATCGTATAACAAAGTGGCTCATAGAATGAATTATTTTCGTTATACAGTATAGGGTTCTACTGTACTTCACTTCAATTACTAAACTAAGCAGTCGATGCTATTAGTCCATCTATGCCACCTCACCCACCATAAAGCTAACAAGGCAGAAAACAAAATAAAAGAGTAAATTTATTTGAGATCTTTATGCCTGCAAAAAGTAAACATTTTCCCCAAGTGCAATGTTGTGCTTCTGAATCTGCAAAAATGGAGAATTTAGAGACAGTTAAAATTCTACATCATCTCAGCATTGATCTCTTTGTAGACAAAGCCATTTGGCATCCTTCTTCATTACCTTCAGACACCATACTAATATCTGTTTCTTCTGGAAATCATTTAGTTTTTGTTTCCTAGTTCTACCTTAGTTTATATTATATACAGTGGTGCCTCGCTTAAAGAGCATAATGCGTTCCATAGGATTGCTCTTTAAGCGAGTTTGCTCTTTAAGTGAAACACCATTGTAAGTGACCAATTGTGGGGGGGATTTCGAACCCCAGTTTATTTGTTAGGCAAGTTTTAGGTTGGTTTTATTTGTTAAGCGAAGCAAACATTCAGAGAAAATGCTGCTCTTTAAGCGAGTTACTCTTTAAGCGAAATGCTCTTTATGCGAGGTTTGACTGTATTTTTACAGCAAATGAAAATTTTAATGACCTGATACAATTCTGGCCAATTTATTTTGTGATAAAACCAGAGATTATATTCACCATTTTTGTTTTTTATATTTGTAAATTGTCTTAAGAGCATTTATCACTTAAATCAATGGATCCCAATGTGGAGCACAGGCCCCTAAGTCAGTACACTGCCTGATCAATGCTTTGGAAAAGTGACTTAGGCTTCTGGAAATTGATGTCCAAAAACCAACGTTTGGGAAACATTGATTTAGGTGTAACATTCAACTCTGGGTTAAAATCTAATACGGCTGCTGGACCTAGTAAAATTACCTGTGGCTCAGAGACTGCACACAAGTTGGTCTTCACACTTGTATGCTATCTCTTGCATATGTAAGCAAATAGTTCAGTTTATTATTCTGATGCTACAATAATTTGGCAACTTTTAAAAATAATTAGTTCTGAAATGGCATAAGATCCTCTTCAAAGTACCATTAGGTTTCCAAAATGCTGCTGGTATATACACAGAACACGTAATGTATACTATTGCTCTGTATGAAATATGCCAGCAACAAATGGTTAATAAACTTCTGTTTACGGATGTGCTTCTTTGACAAATGCAGCTGTCCAGAAAAGACTCAAGTAAAAATGTTAAGAGTACCAAATGTCTGTAATTTAAGCTAAAAGCCATGCTCTGGTTTTACTACTGAAGTCTAATACAGCTATCTCTCTTGAACTTTTGTAAAATTGAGAAATAAAAGAAATCTTATGCACAAAAAGCAGAAAGAAGAATAGTACTACTTATTTTTTACAAGAATTACTGACCTGCTTTCTGAACTAGATGTAGACGTACTAGATGATGACAGTGTATGAGAATTTGACATGCGTGAGACAAATTTCTGGATGGTGTTACGAGATGGGGCTTTGATCCTTGAGCTACGCCTACTGTGATATTTCTGGAACAAACTCTCAACCTGACATTGAAAGAAAATGATAATAGTAGCTATTATGTTATGAATTCTTCATTTTTGTTGATTTTAAATAAAGATGTAATTGCAGTCAGCCTATGATGCATTGGATTATAAAAATATCAGTGCTTATTTATTGAAACAATAAAATATCATTTAAAAAAAGTTGCAACTATCACTAGCAAAAAAGGATGAATCCATTTCATAAGAAGTCACACATACAACTCTCACAATTCTTCAACAATGAACATTCTAACTTGAGACCAATATCTTTAGAACCACAGTTCTACTCTTCCAACTTTAAATAGCTGGGCACTGATCCTAAGCTTTGATTAGATCTATAGTGGTAATAAATTCATGTTTCAATGGCTGTCATTTGACACTAGCCTATGTTGCCATGCACTTATTTATATGGGGTGGGGAAAGAGAAATTGCAGGAAGTACATTGCTATATTTTCCTGAATAGGTTTCCTGATTTTATATGCATAATCCTCCATTCACCACATCTGAATTATGCAAATGTAACAGGACCCATTTTTAAGAAGTCATGATATTCTAAGTTTGCTTCCTGCTCTACACCCTACAATGTTAACAAGACAGGTATTATAACAGATATTAAACATGGTTAAGGTTAATCAGTTAAAGAACTGTAGAATTTGCTTAGTCTTAACCACAATTCACCATATATGCCAAAGTAATTAAGTTACAATTGGAGAGGTTCTAAAGAGAACCACAATATCATATTGCATATACTCATTATCTTAATAATTATCAAACATACAAAGTATGTGCTAAATGCCAACTATCTGACTAGAGGATTATTGATGGCTAATTGATCAAGGAACCATCTCTATCTATTGGATATAGTTCTGTGGCATAAAATATTGGGCATTAATGTAGATTCTGAAAATATTAACAATACACCAGTAAAAATGCTTTGAAAATTTGAAAAATGAATTAAAACAATGAGTAAAACTATAATTAAAGGGGCAGGTTGGCTCTACCTCAAAGTTCTTCAAGGTCTTTCGCCAGAGCATTGGGTCTGAAGATTCAAGTTGAAAGACTCGAAGCATAACAAACAGGAGATGAATGCAAAATGTTCCACGGCCACAGCTACATGTCTGTGAACACAATCATATTTCATATGCATATTATGGCTGCACGTTACTACAAAGAGAAAAAAAATCACTCAAAATTAAAGAATTATTAGGTTATGTTTCTATTTTTCTTTTAGCAAAAGGATTTTATGATTAGCCAAGTATTTTTTCTACGAATGCCAAGATTACATTCTAGTAACTTGTCTTCAAGGGAATGACAACAGTTTGGGCCACAAGAAACAATGAATGTTGTTCTCATACACAACTCACATGAAACTAATAAAACTAATTACAACTAAATTGCATGTTGCCAATTTCTGCACTCATATCCATGGAAACAAAATATTTTATAGCAAACATTAGAAAGGGTGCATTGTATGCAATTCATACCTGAGGACCAATGAATACTCTATATTTATTATCTGGACTATCTCCTCCTATTAAGAAAGAATTGGGTCCTATCTGCTGCAGGAGGTACAATCTGGCTCTCATGACTTTGTTGACTCGACGATTTGTTTCCTCAGGACTATATGGTGAGAAACCATCTGGAGACGGAGCTCTTCGTGGTGGTGTTATTCGTCCACTCTGAAACTTTAGCCAATATATATCCATTAATCTTGACATTCACCCCACACCAATAAACATGCTTTTACTTTCCATTTTCTTGCCTAATTTACAAAGAAGAAATATATCTCCACGACCTATTACAGTGATGGTGAACCTTGGCACTCCAGATGTTCTTGAACTTCAATTCCCAGAAGTTCTAATCAACAGGAGTGTTGACTTGGGCTTCTGGTGTAATTGAAGTCCAAGAACACCTGGAGTGCCAAGGTTCACCATCACAGACCTACATGCTATGATGGTGACACAGAAACACTACCACCAATTCTACTAAACAACTTTAACAGAAAACTAACCCAGTTTTCTGATAAACATCCCCAATAGCAGAGACATAAATACCGGATTCGCCAGTTTATAAGACGTGCTGTATACAACACAAGATGCACCCCATTTTTCCAGTGTATTTTAAGAGGAAATAAGTGGGTCTTTGGGTATTACTACTGCTACAATACTGTATCACCTTCTACTTTATACAGTGATACCTCACATAACGAATTCATTGTATAACAAAAAAATTGCGCAACGAAGCGTTTGTTATGCAATGGCAATACCCCACACAACCGCACACAACAAATTTGTTTTGTTTTGTTATGCGGGGTTTTTGGTAACTGGGATATACTTGCTTAATGGGAACCCCAGTTAACCAACTTTTTCTCCCATTATGCGGGGTATCTCCCATAGGGAACCACATAACGGAAAAAACCTGCATAGCGAAGAGCTCCGTGGAATGGAGTTTTTTCGTTATGCGGGGTTCTACTGTATTAAAGTTATGCAATAAGGCTTACATTCATAAATAAAAAAAATAAATTGCCATAATCTTGCTGTGCAAATTTCACCGTATTTGCTGGTGTATAAGATGACTTTTTCACCCTGAAAAACATGCCTCCAATTGGGGGGGGGGGTGTCGTCTTATACACCGGGTGGACTTCAGTTGGAATAGACATAGCTGCCCATAGTGGCCTCCCGATGCTCGCCCACCTCATTCTGCATACCGTCCAGATGAAGAAAGAAGCTCTACATTACAATTGTGTCTCCCTTTCAAACTGGTGGGGAAAAAGAAAGGGTTTCATTTACTGGTACCTTCTGCCCTTAATCTCTGCTCTGCCCAAAATGGAGGGAAAAGCCATGCTTGCAGGGGAAGCAAGAGGCTAGGCTAGAGCAACACTTGCTGCCTCAGTGCAATTGACCTGCCCACCCACTTTACCTGCAGCGCCACCACTGGTGGGTGGGGCAAGTACAGTTCTAAAAAATCAATAAAATAATTAATATTACTGTATTTTAATTACTGAAACTCACTAGCAGTTGCTATATTTCCCACTCTTGGCTTATACTCAGGTCAATCTATTTTCCTGGATTTCAAGGTCAAAATTAGGTACCTTGGGCTATATTCGGGTCGGCTTATATTCAAGTATATATGGTAGATAAATAAGTACCACTTTGCACTTGCACTGTTTTATATTTACTGTACATGTTTGATAACATACAGCCTTGTGACAGTTTTTCTGCATGTCATAAGCATTTGAATATAAATTAAAATGTTGAAATCAAATCTGATGTTCTTTTACGTTTTATTTGGTGTGTGGAAGGTGTGTGGAAGAGGGGGTAGCCTTATACAGCGAGTATATAACAAACTCTATATTTTGAGTGGAAATGTTGGGGGGTCGTCTTATACACCCAGTCGTCTTGTACACCGGCATATACGGTACACAGCTTGGATGTCAGAAACCATGGCTTTGGAATCACATTGAACACCACAGCCATTTCAGGGAAATTAGAAGCTTCCTATCTGAACTGCACCTTCCTAGATCTAGAATGGCATATGGAATGATTTAAAACTGGAAAAATCACTGTTCGTTTTTCACATTTTAAATTATTCCCGAACCAATTCTGCAGTTTCTTTTTGTTTCCAAATTTTAATTTCATGTTATTACTAGACATAAAAGATTAAAAAGAACATACAAAATACAACAAGAAGACAACAACAGTGGACCCATCACCAGGATCAGTTGAGACATGATTTATTCCACCTCAACATCAAATTTTTAGGATGGCCCATACCCCATTCAAGAAGACATTTTACATCCTTTGCAGGCATTTGGCCTTTCACAAAAACATATTCGGTAAAATCTCTCCATACATCATTGAATTGATTCTCTTTACATTCCTCTTTTCTAATGTTAATTTCAGATGTGAGTTTACTGTTAATTGCAATATTCTAAACTTCGTTATACAATTCACTTCATTGAAACTAATATTTTACTTTCTAATTTCCTCCAATTAACAACCTTGCTGCTGTAACTAAGTTAGAAATCAATTCTTTTCTAGACCCTTCCCACTAAGCATTTTTATAAATTAACAGAAGCACGAATTTGATGTATCTTGTGCAATTCCTAAAGGCTTCCTAGAATGAAGGGAGTCACCAGGGACACCTGAAATGTGGGCAGGCAGGTAGCTTGGGAAATAGGAAGCTTTTAATCCCCGCCAAATGTCTGTAGTATGGCCACACCCAGCCAATTATCTCACTGAAGATACGTGATGTGGCTCCACCAGCAAGATTTTGTTCATTATGAAAAATCGACACAAGACAGAGGCTGAAATCCTCTGCAGCTTTGTGTGCACAGTAGGAATGAGGTCAACAGCAGTGGCAAAAAAGTGTTAATTAGGTTTCTTTTTGTGATTTTGGGATGCATGCAAATTTGCTGCATTATGTACAAGATGCATGCACCCTGGCATTATCAAATCAGGAATTTGTTATGGATGATGATATTCCACTGTGTACATGAAGATGTGTAACAAGACATCAGCTTATACGTAAAAAATAGTTCATATGACAGAAAACATAACCAAAGGATGCAGCTAAAATATTCAACATGCTGAAGATGTACTCAAAGAAACGGGCATTCAAAAAGTAACATAATATTATAGAACAGTGATGGCAAACCTTTTAGAGACTGGGTGGCCAAACTGAAACTGAAAACCCACTTATTTATCGCAAAGTGCCAACTCAGCAACAGGGGAGGAAGGAAACGCTCCCATTGGGCTACTGGGCAGAGTGAACTCTGTGCTGGGGGGGAGGAAGGAAACACTCCTACTGGGCTGTTAGGCAGAAGGGCAGAGCAAACTCTGTGCTGGGGGAGGAAGGAAGCGACCCAATTGGGCTGCTGGACAGAGGGATGGGGCAAACTCTGTGCTGGAGTGACTGCATGGGTGCCCACAGAGAGGGCTCCAAAGTGCCAGCTCTGGCAGACGTGCCATAGGTTCACCAACACTGTTGTAGAAAAACCAAAATCAGCCCCCAGAATAAAGAGTTCCAGAGACTACACACACTAGAGAAAGTCAGTTCACACATGATTACCAGCTGTACCCTGTTGGTGAAGCTCTTGGTGGTTAGAATGAATAAGGAGGACTCACACGTGAATAAACAGTCTTTATGGTCCTAAATTAGCATTAAATAAAAGCTTTCAACTTACAGGGACAGGAGATACCCTCTTCCTCCTTACACCAGGTGATTCAGATTTAACAGTTCTAGAAGATGATGAAGAGGTACTACTAGGAGAAGGACTCCGTCTCCCTTTCTGAGTAGGTGACATAGCTCTTGTTTGTCCTTCAGGAGGAGTTTCGGTTGCTGATTTGTTTGCTTCACAGCCATCTCCTTTTATCGGTATTGGCTTTACCACCTTGTCAAGAAAGACATGAAGAGACTGAGAGTTACTTAAAGATCTTCTTTAGAATAAAAAAAATCACAAATAAGTTCTTGGTATGTGATTATATTTTGTATTCTCAATACACTGAATCTTTTCCTTTCTTTCTTTATGCTTACGAACCATATCAATATAATCACAACCTACTGAAAATCCAAGCTTGCTTCAACATTGTCTCTTCACACACATGGCAGATCTCTCTAGATTAACAGGTACTCTGGATTCTCTTACCTGGAAATCCAAGACCTAAGTTCCCAGAAAGAAGCATTATAGACTTTGATACCTGCTAAACAAATATAAACAATGTTTGGATGGGTTCCAAAGTGCTACTCTGTAAGTTTTTGGATAAGCCTACAGCCCTACTGGCATCTGACCATCAAGTATAACGTCTTAACATTATGATTGAGAAATGCAAGTACTTCCTGGCTCTGTATAAATTATACAGCTCTTCTGACCCAAGAATGTTTATGAAATTGCACTTTTGTGGAAAGACAGATAAAGAATATATTCTTGTTCACTCCACTTTCAGCATGAGTCCTTTCCTATTCTGAAATCTGTAGATGAGAGCTCCAATTTGCTTATCTTATTATACAATGTTAATGTACAATGTATAATGTTACTTTCTTCTTTCGTGTCTAAGCCAGATGTGAAACTATCAAGGCACCTTTGGGTGACTTCACTCTGCAGTTCCTTTTGCCTGACCTAGTGTGAGAAAGATTAGCTGGCAACATAAAGCAGCCATTACAAGGGTACACCCAATTGTGGATGAAAAACACCACAATGTTCGAGGAGGCTTATTTCTATGAATTCAAATGTAGTTCTTTCTCCCAATAAAATTTAATTCAAAATGCTAACAACAGAGGGCAGTGTTGAAATATTATCAGCAATTTGAATTTATATTTGACTTTCACAGTATATTACAGACCTGCCCATTATAGAATGGGATGTTTCATACTTAGAAACATTTTTAAAATGGAGGGGAAGGAACTATAACACAATTAAAACACCCACATGTTAGCTTTACGGTCACACTGTGTAAGAAAGTGAACTCTGTGCTTTCAGCAAAAACTCTTTTTTTAAAATAGAATTTCAGTGTTTTTCTCTCTTCGAACATTACTTACCACTGGGCCTCTTCTACTCCTTCTTTCAAGCCACTCATGCTTCCAGGCAGGCATGCATGTTGCCTTCAGTTTCTCCCTGATCATGCGCTCCTCTGGGCGGTCATCCATTTTCTGCAGCCCCCTGAGGGTTTCTTTATTCTCCATGTCACGCCTACAGTAAAATTAAGCAAAAATTGTAAATGTGACTGTCAAGAAACACACAGTTTTGCTTAACCCCTGAACCACCATATTCCTATCTCCCTAGCGACTGATACAACATTTACTTCAGTGAAAAAAACAAAAGCCATTAGTTCTCAGTATAAATAGTCAGCAGCTTTTGGTAATCACTTTTAGGTGCCTACCTCTAGAAATATCTAAATAATCAATTGGAAAAATAATTTCTGTTTCGATCCAACCATACATTGAACCACTAGAGCGGGGATTCTCAACCTGCGGCCCATGGGCCGGATACAGCTGATGGCACCATTTCATGTGGCCCCCCGCCTCCACCACACCAGGAAGTGCTATGTGGTGGAGGAAGGGCAAAATGGCTGCCTGGCCCCTGAAGCTGTCTGAGGGAGCATGACCTCCCCCCCCCCCCGGCTTAAAAAGGTTGAGAACTCCTGCACTAGAGAATAAGAATATGACTAAAATCAAGTTGATGCAACTCCCATCACTTACATCAGGGGTGCCCAAACTATGGCCCGTGGGCCGGGTCTGGGCCCCAACCCTAAATAATCTGGCCCACACCACTGTCAGAAGCAGAAATCGCACCTGCATAAACAACAGGCGTGGGTGCATTTATGGCTATGTTTTGTGCATGCACGGGCACATTTTACTTCTGCTTCCACTGGGAGGAACCAGAACCATGTAACCAGCCTGGTAAACCATGTGACCAGCCTGCAGCCCGAAAAGTTTGAGCACCCCTGACTTAAATGGTGATGCTTTTATTTTAATGTAAAACATTCTATCCCTTCTTGAGGTTCCAAGTCTCTCTCGAGATAGCAACTCACTCCCATCCATCTCATTCCATTTTTATACTGCCCATTGACTTAAATTTACTCTGGATGGCATAAAAATGGAATAAATAAATAAACTTTATTGCTGGTGGTGATGTCATCACCCATCAATATTAATCTTCAGGTTTAAATCATCCTTACAACCCTTTGCTTTAGAGCATGAGTTCTCAACCTTTTTAAGCTGGGGGCCAGGTCATGCTCCTTCAGACAGCTTTAGGGGCCGGATGGCCATTTGCACATCCTCCACCACACGGCACTTCCTGGTGTGGTGGAGGCAGGGGGGGTGTCACATGAAATGGTGCTGCGGGCTGCATCTGGCCCGTGAGCCGCAGGTTGAGAATCCCTGCTCTAGAGCAGTGTTTCCTAATCATTAAAACAAAACAAAAACACCCTAATCATTGTTTTTTGGACTTCAATTTCCAGAAGTCTAAGTCAATTCCCCAAAGCGTTGATCAGCCAATGTACTGATTTAGGCTTCTGGGAATTGAAGACCCCCTATGGGGCATGTGACCCACACTGGGAATCACTGTTCTAGGGAAACCTTTGGGATCGACAAGTTGGGGGGAGTTTTTAATATGTTTCCCTTTTGGGAGAAAGGTGAACCATACATTCAATAAATAAATAAATAATATTAGAAAGTCACTGTCAATTGTCCTGCTAATGGATCAGGATTGCTGCCAGCAATTTCCCAACATTAAAGCCCCTACCTCCACCCACCCCAACACACAAAACCATCAAAATTTATGTCCAGTAGAACTGTACCACAGGGTTTCAACCAATTTATAAATGAACTAATAATACAACTACTCATGAACTCAAAGCAGCTTTCCCCTGACAATCATTTTTAAAACGCCTGAAAGAAGCCACACAACATAATATTTAATGGACAAGTAGAATTTTCATGTAAATTGTTTTTCAAAACTAGTTGCTTCTGTGACAGTTACAGGATCAGTCTATATTCCTGGTTTCTTATTTTTATTATCATACTTACCATACTAATGGAAATTGTTATTTATATATTTTGGAACACCAGTTAAAACAAATTGAAAAGGCCAATAATGAACTACAATAGCAATTACTGTTGTCAACATCCATTATCATCACTGATGCTTTGTAGCCTTAATATTAATGACTCCCCCCAAGTGCTCTACAAGGAGCAGTCTCAATCCATTTCATCCTCATTATTATATACATTTTATTTTATACATGTGCACACACGTATATGCACATACTCAATGGCAAGAATGCATGAATGACATTCTTATTGTAGCTTTACATCTCTAAAAATCCATTCTTTTCAAGGTCTGCCAAGAGGACAGAACACCAGTTTTAACTTACATAAGTATTTATCCACTAGAAATAAAGTATGATTTTTTTAAAAAAATTGTGTGTGTGTGTGTGTGTATTGCCCATGCAATATAGTCTACACCAGGGCTTCCCAACCTCTTTGGGCTGTGGGCCGGTCACATGGTTGAGCGGACCGGTCATGTAATTCCCCCCACCTGGAAGCGGCGCAGGCACTGGGGGCCAGATGAGTTGGGTTCAGGGGCTGGATCCAGCTCACGGGCCATAGGTTGGGACCCCCTGGTCTACACACACGTCCTGTGTACTATCTCTCCTTCCTCATGCAGCATCATCTCACTAGGGGCATCACTAATCTCACTAATCTTCAACTAATGTTGAAGCACACGGATGCTGGGAATGATGCTTTTAAAGTCCTCAGCCATTCAATGCCCAAACTCTCTTCTTTGTCATCCTGTCTTCTTCACTTCAGACTTACGCTAAAGACTAAATACTTAATGAAAACAAACATAAACCTCTGAAGATACAGTCTTGAGGGGGAAAGTTATCCCTGCATACTTTCAAGGTCATTTCACTACTTGGACACAGTTACATTAATACTTAGGAGGTATTTAGCCTGGATCATTGTTCTAAATGACGGTTCTAATCAAACCCCACCACTCCACATGGGGTAAACAGAAAGAGACTCCTTGAAGATTGTGTTATTTTGAACCACAATCAGGTATACTCTGTTAACGGCAATCTTATGTTGCCAGCTAATCTTTCTCACACTGGGTCAGGTGAAAGGAACTGCAGAATTAACTCACCAAAAGGTGTCTTTATTTTGGTAGTTCCACGTCTGGCCTAGACACAGAAGACCATTCCACATACTGTAGCTGATAATGGAAAGTGGCTTAACAAGCAAGTACCTTCTGGATACAGAAAGACTGATCACTTCCACTGCTCAGCAGACAGCAGGGAAAGTGAAATGTCTGTTTGCCTGTCTGTCTGTACGCATGCAAAATAAAAATCTTTTTCTTGACTTGCTGGTTAAGAAACTTTTCTTAACTGAAACTACACTGAGGGATTTCAACTGTGAGCTGCTTCTTGACCAGTGGGACAAATAATTTTTTAAAAACTTATAACTGACATATCACATCATAGTTTTAAACAGGAAAAATTCACTTCCCCTGCCTTCTGCCAAAGGGATAAGAAGGGAAAGTAATTAATCTGCCAATATTCAGAAGTGGCCCACTTAATTAAGCCAGCTCCTGATATTGACAAATTGATACTGATACGATATAGGTTGTTCCAACAAGGGGCTTTGGACCATGATAAATGCACTGACCTCTTTCAAAGCCCTGTTTAGCAACCAGTGCATTCATATATAATACAGTATACATTTTACTAATGAGGGGATAATGATTGAGATATTAAGTATAGCAGTGAACAATTAGCACAAACATCTAAATCAGTGGTTCTCAATGTTTTCAGGCTGCGAGCCTGACCACACCTCCTGGGCAGGGGCATAGCTACCACCGTATCTGCCGTATCAATTATACGGGGCCCCCGGGCCACGGGGGCCCCCAACGTGCATAAGCAAAAATTAATAAAAACTTCCCAAATTTTAATTATGATGAATAAATATTTCTTTTAATTTTATGCATTTTTTTTCTTTTGTGAGAAATCTTTACCCTTCCTAAGGGCCCCCAAACAAATTTTTATAGGGGGCCCCACCAAGGCACGCTACGCTTCTGCTCCTGGGCAGCTGATCGGGCTGGTCACATGGTTCCTCCCACCCGGAAGCGGAAGTAAAATACATGCCATGAACACGCAGAATGTTCTGTGCATGCACAGAACATGTTTTACTTCTGCTTCTGGGAGCGGCAAGGGCGTTGGGGGCTGGATGATTTGGCATTGGGGGCTGGGTCTAGCCGGCAGGCCATGCCTGATCTAAATAGTTATCCACTTAAACCTAAAAGATAGCTGTATTTCCATGAGAGCAGATTCATTACACCATGCAATTACATGTATTTGCATAACAAATATCCCAAGCAGCTGAAGAATCAAACAGTTTTCCAACCATTCTAGTAGTCACTGCTCCTTTCCAAGTGATACAAACCCCTCTTTTCGTAGCCCTTTAATAGCATTTATTAACAATGTACTCCCCCTAGCAAAAGCTTCACAATTTTCGCTTGTTCTCTATAAAGAGCAGAAGCAACCAGCTTCCTATCATGTGACAGTAAAACCAATCTGCTCTTACTTACAACAAAAGAGCTGTTATTCAAATGCAGGTGGGAATCGCCAGCCAAGATTGAAAAGCGGTTTGACTGGGATACAGATATGTTATAAAAATAACTTCAATTATCTGGAACTGAGAATGAATTTCAGCCTTTGTATTATACATTCAAAAGTCTCCGATTCAAAATACAAGCTCATCCAAGTGAACAAGAATTTATATGTGATTAAAATGAAAGGCATCTTTTGTTCCAGATTTATTATTTTCATTAGGAGAGTCTCCCTATCCCGAAGGATTAGACAACTTCCTGGAACACTGGAAACAGCTCTTTCTAGTCTAGTGAGAATAGCTATGTGGGCCTTCTGCATTATGAACAACAGTGTGGCAAAAATCAGAAAGGTTTACAAGAGGCAGCTACTTAAAGTTCAAAGCTTGAACTTTAGACCCAAAAAGTAGCAGAGGCAAAGAGGAGCAAATCAAGTCATCATGATAAACTCTTTGGATTCAAGTGAAACCATTAGAACAGGGGTGCCCAAACTACGGCCCGTGGGCCGGATCCAGCCCCTGACACCAATTCATCCAGCCCACACTGCCCTTGCCGCTCCTGGAAGCAGAAGTAAAACATGCCCGTATGGAGCGGCAAGGGAGGTGCAAGCCAGATGAATTGGTATCAGGGGCCGGATCCAGCCAATGGGCTGTAGTTTGGGTACAGATAGCAAGGTGTGTTTTACTTCCACTTCCGATGGGAGGAACCACATGACTGGCCCATGGCCCAAAAAGTGTGGGCACCCCTGCATTAGAAAGAAGATTAAACTGTCAAAATACCTTCAAGCCTAATGTTTGCCAATATAATACTTGTCATGCCATCCACATTTTCTTTTATCTTTCTCCAAAAGAGTTTATATTAAATGAACCTGAGCTAAATCCACCTGTTCCACCACTTTGCTTCAGGAGACCTAATCATTCCTGAAGCTATGTATCTTAGTGGCTACTGTATCATTATGCAGCAATATGTCGCAAAGTCTGGCATCATAGAAGCAGTATTCCTTTGTTTCAAATCAGAGCTGTTCTTCTCGTTTCAAAGGAGCACCAAACCTTAGAGTCAGATATGACTGGCTTTCGATCAAGGGTGACATTTACATAACTAAACATGGCTTCATTCCGACTGTATTTTCTGGATTTATGTCTTTGCATGATTTCAAGATCTTATATTTGTTTTCAAAACTCTAAAATATGGTGAAACAAATTGCATTCTATATGTCAGCAGATTTGGAAAACACAATGGCTGCAGGATTGGAAAAGATCAGTACTGTATATGTTCCAATCCCAAAAAAGTGTAATGCCAAAGAATGTTCAAATTAACGAACAATTGCGCTCATCCCACATGCTAGCAAGGTGATGCTCCAGATAATACAGGATAGACTTCAGCAGCATGTGGAGAGAGAATTACCAGAAGTGCATCAGGTAAAATACTTTTCCTGTGTTACATTTTTGGAAATTTCAAAGGGGAAGAGTCCAATGAACCAGCCTTTCAATTGATAGCAAATAAATATGTCTCCAGCTGTGCTTCTTAGAGCTTTAAGCAACAAATCAGAGTCCTGACAGATGTTTTCAAGTTCCTAAGCTAATGAAGTCAAACTCTGATAATCATTTTCATCCATTAGAGAAGACAGGGAGAAAGGGGAGGCAAGGCTAAGCTTTACGGGAGATACACAGGATTGTGAGTGTGGAAGTCTTTGCCCATTAGGCTCTGCATAGGAAGCCTCTTTAGAAAAGCTACCAAATCCATAATCCCTTCTAGCTTTTACAGAGCTACCGGAACACCTACCCATCCATTTCCCATATCTTCTTCACAGGAAGAAAATGGCTGTCATAGGTCTGTATTCATTGGCTTAAAAGAATTATTGATTTTGATTTTTTTTTTTAATTAATTTCCCCAGAAGTTTGCTAGGGAGGAAATCCTGTAGACTTCTGGGGCACAGTAGCCCATGATTTTTTTTAAAAAAAATTCCATGCTGAATTACCAATTTGTCTCTTATGTTCAAACTATATACAGTAATACCTCAGATAACATTAGTATCGAATAACACTAAAATCGCATAACATTAAGCAATCTGGGGTGAAGAATTGCATCGGATAACATTAAGATCCTATGGGATGCATCGGATAACAACCGCTAAAGCCTGTGTGGTTACAATGTATCTCTATGGATCCCATAGGATTTTAACATGCATCGGATAACACTAAAAATCGTATAACACCAAGACTTGTGGAACCAGGTTTTAGTGTTATCTGAGGTTTTACTGTACTGTGCATTCCTGTTAGTATTTAGGGCCTAAAGCTAGGGCAGAATTTGAAATATTCAAATTGCTGATAGCAAACAACTGGTACGTGCAAAAGATATATCTCCAGTGAAATGTCTAGGTTAGGTGCATTTTAATGACTAGAAACAGGACAGATTTTTTTTTACTGCAACTTACCTAATTTGTCAAGATTCTCCCTAGTTACAATTCTAGGAGATGCTGAAAAAGTCTACAGGCCAGCTTTCCCTACTAATATAGGCACCTGGATCAATTTTCCTGCCAAAAACTGAGACATTACTAGGAGTTGCAAGGCTTTATAAGAGAGATGGGCCAGCTTGTCCATTAAATTCTATAGAGCAGAAGTATCCAAACTTTGGGCTGTGACTCCCAAGGGAAAATAGGGATGGACACAGAAAACAAGAACAGGAATAAATTTTGGTACTGATCATGAACTGTTAATATCCAACATTGGAGTAAAGCTGAAAAAGAACACTAAAAGAAGCACAGTGCCTAAATACAATTTAAGGAACACATTTACATTACTGAACTCTACTGACCACAAAGCAAAAGAACTGTGGACTGAAACCAGATATATTGTTAGGAAAGAATTCAAAAAGACACTTCTTGTAGTAAAAAGAAAAGAAAAATATACCGTAGATGGACTACAGAAAAAAGCACTTAAAAGTGTAAAGGACAGGCATGAAGCAAAAGTAAAAGGTGGAAGAAAAAACCACGAGAAGGACAGGTTTCACTTACCAGTAACTGTCGTTCTCCGAGTATGTTGTTTGGGGATTCACACTGATGGGTTCTGCGCCTGCGCTGAATCCGGAGCGGAGCTGGAAAGCTGATTGGATAAAGAGTTTTGAATGTGGGACCGCCCACCATGCCCAACCCCTTTAGGCGCCATTTCGCGCTCTCCCCTCAGTTTGATATTAAAGCTGCCCGCTAAGCAGAAGGCCATCTCAGGCCGGCAGCCCTGAGGGGAGGCAGGGTTGGGTTGTGTGAATCCCCAAACAACATACTCGGAGAACGACAGTTACTGGTAAGTGAAACCTGTCCTTCTCCTTCGTGTTGTTTGGGGATGCACACTGATGGGTGACTAACAAGCTCACTTACTTGGATGGTGGGCAGCCGGCGTCCTGAGATGCAGGAGAGCGCGATGTCATCATGGATGGGCGGTCATCAACGAAGAAGATCGGAGACCAGCCGTCAGGATGGACCTGCCCCATCTGACATCAGGGGCGGACCTTGTGTCAACCCGGTAGTGGGTGATGAAGGTGGAGGACCTGGACCAAGTAGCAGCCTTGCAGATATCCTCCATCGGGATGCCCTCTAGGAATGCAGTGGAGGAAGCCAGTGTCCTGGTGGAGTGAGCCCGGACATGAGGCGGGGGTGGCAGGGATGACATCTGATAGGCCAGGTAAATGGTACCTGAGATCCATTTAGATAGTCTCTGGGCAGACAGAGGCTGTCCCTTAGTCTTGCCACCATAAGCCACAAACAGTTGTTTCGCTCTCCTGAAGGACGCAGTCCTCTGGGTGTAAAACAGCAAGGCCCTCCTGACATCCAACGAGTGCCACACTCTCTCTTGTGGAGACGAGGGATTCAGGAAGAATGCTGGAAGCGTGATGGCTTGGGCCAGGTGAAATTCAGTCAGGACCTTGGGCAGGAATGTCAGATCTGGGTGCAACACTGCCCTGTCGGGGTAGAACTTGAGAAAAGGAGGGTCAGACCGAAGGGCTGCCAGCTCCCCTGCCCGTCGGGCAGAAGTGATAGCTACAAGGAAGGCAGTCTTGTAAGAGACAAACTTAATGTCCACCGAAGCCATGGGTTCAAAAGGTGCCTTCGTGAGTGCGGTGAGCACTGTAGTGAGGGACCACTGAGGGGGTGGTATCTTCACTGGAGGATAGGCGTTGCGTAGCCCTTGAAGGAACCTTTTAACAGTTTTGTCTCTGAAGGCGGAGGACAATACTGAAGAAGGTGGGGCCTTGGCGACCACAGCAGCTAGGTGGACCTTCAATGATGAATGTGCGGATCCCAACTCGGCTAGGTGCAGGAGGTAAGACATGACGTCCTGCAGGGATGCGGAGTCCACGGTGCGGTCGCTGGATGCTAGGAAGTCAGTGAAGCGACGGTACTTGGCATCGTAGGACTTCCGTGTGGAAGGTTTCCTGGACAGATCAAGGATCCGTGTTATGTTGGGCGGATAAGCCAGGCCGTCAGGTGTAGGCTCGGCAGATCCGAGTGAAGGATCCGACCGTCTTCCATGCGGAGGAGATTCGGATCGGTGGGTAGGCGGAGACGATCGCAAGCCAGGGTTAGGAGTAGTGGGAACCACGGCTGGCGCGGCCAGGACGGGGCAATCAGGATCGTCCAGGCGTTCTCCGCACGGATCCGTATCAGGACCCGTTGGATGAGAGGGATCGGTGGAAACATGTACAGCAGTTCCTGGTGCCACGGCACCATGAAGGCATCGCCCTCCGATCCGTGGCCGATCCCCGCTCGGGAGCAGTAACGGCGGCACTTGGAGTTGGCCTGTGACGCGAAGACGTCTAGGGTCGGTGTGCCCCACCGTCGGCACAGGCGGTCGAACACCGATTCGTCCAGTTCCCACTCGTGCATCGCCGTCCCTTTGCGGCTCAGGGAGTCTGCATCGGAGTTCAGGGTGCCCTGGATGTGGACACCTATGGGGAACACGTGTACCTTCAGGCACCACTCCCACATCTGGACGGTCAGGTAGAGGAGGGAGAGAGACTTGGTCCCTCCTTGCCGGTTGAGATAGGCTAGTGTCGTGGTGTTGTCCGAGGCGATCTGCACCACACTGCCCGCGATCGACGGTCTGAAGGACCTCATCGCCTTCCACACCGCTAGCAGCTCGAGGAAGTTGATGTGGTGGTCGGCTTCCTCGGGCGTCCATATGCCGTGAATCCGTAGTCCGCGGCAGCACGCACCCCATCCGTGGGTGCTCGCGTCGGTGGTGACTTGGATGGACGGTGCGGGAAGGGTGAAGAGTCTCCCCGCGGTCACATTCTGGTCCATTGTCCACCAGTTTAACTGGTCTCGGAGTTCGGGAGTCGGTGTGAGCCACTTCCCGAGGTTGTCGTGGGTGCCGTCGAAGGAGGAGAGGAACCACGACTGGAGCGAGCGCATCTTGAGTTTGGCGTGCGAGACCACCGCCGTGGTCGACGCCATGAGTCCTAGCAAACGGAGGGCGTCCCTCGCACGGACCCGACGTCTGCCCTGGATCCGTGCCACCACTGTGCGGATGTCGAGCAGACGTTTGGTTGGAGCGTAGGCTCTTAGAGCCAAAGAGTCTAGAACGGCTCCGA
Source organism: Furcifer pardalis (assembly GCA_030440675.1). Taxonomy (NCBI): domain Eukaryota; kingdom Metazoa; phylum Chordata; class Lepidosauria; order Squamata; family Chamaeleonidae; genus Furcifer; species Furcifer pardalis. Next base: position 86,187,647 of record CP126896.1, read on the forward strand.
TGTAGTCTATTCGTTGAGTGGGGGTCAACTGGGATTTCTTGAAGTTGACCCGCAGACCGAGGCTCTGCATAAGGGCGAGGCAATGTGCAACGTCGTCCTTGGCTTTTTGTTGGGTTGGGGAGCAGACCAACCAGTCGTCTATGTACGGGAACACTTGGACGCCTTGCAGTCGCAGATGAGCAGCCACCGGTGCCATGCACTTCGTGAATACCCTCGGAGCGGTGGAGAGGCCGAAGGATAGGCATGTGTACTGGTAGATGTTGCCGCCCACCTGGAATCGGAGGAAACGACGATGTTCCCTCCTGATGGACACGTGAAAGTAGGCGTCCTTCAGGTCGATGACGGTGAACCAGTCCCCGTGGTTGATCAGCGGGAGGATGGAGTGAAGAGTTACCATCCGGAACTTCCTCGCGTCGATATGTCTGTTGAGAAGACGGAGGTCCAGGATGGGACGTGCCCCCCCGTCTTTTTTGTCCACAAGGAAGTATCGGGAGAAGAACCCTTCGTGAGACTCCGACGCTGCGACCGGCTCTATGGCGCCCTTCTCTAGGAGAGCTGTTAGTTCCTCCTGGAGCGGTGGGGATGGATCGGTGATGCGGATCCGTCCGACAGTAGGGCATCTCTCGAACTCGATCGCGTAGCCAGAGTCTAAGATGGTTAAAACCCATCGGTCTGTGGTGATGGCAGACCACGCCGATAGGTAGTCGGATAGGGGGCGGTAGGGTAGAGTCTCGGTCACGGAAGAGTCAAACACGTTGTTTGCCCTTCCGTTCCGTCCGCTTGCCCGTCTGAGGCCGCTGCTGGTAGCGTGGACGGTTAGGTTGTTGGCGCTGCCGGTAGGGCTGGTACCGGGCGTAGTCCCCTTGCCTCTGTGGCGGGCGAGGTTGATAGGATGGGCCCGCCTGAGACGTCGACGGCTGGTCCTGATGGTAACGGCCGGACCCACGGTGTGGAGGGCGGAGCTGTTTTATCGTGGCGTAGTCCCCTTTCAGCTCTCCCAAGGAGGTGTCGGTCTCCTTGGCGAAGAGGCCCTCGCCATCGAAGGGAAGCTCCTCCACGAGCCGCTTGACATCGTCCTGCAGGTTAGCCGAACGGAGCCAGGCGTGGCGACGGAGCTGGATGGCGGAGGCCAAGTTCTTCGCCTCCGACTCGGTGACGTGGCGGCCGGTGCGGATTTGCTGGAGGGCGAGGTGGTTGCCCTCCATGCAGAGTTTTTCAAAGTCCGCTTGTCGATCAGGTGGCAGCAGTGACTTGAACGACTCCGCTTGCTCCCAGAGTCGACACTGGTAGCCTCCCATGGCCGTCGCGTAGTTGGACGCACGGAAGGACAAGGAGGCATTGGCGTAGAACCTCCTGCCCAGTGCGTCCAGCTTCTTCCCTTCCTGGGTCGACGGGATGGGAGTGCTGCTGATCGACGTCCGGTGTTGGGAGCCTTTGACCACTCGGGAGTTCGGTGCCGGGTGAATGTGCAGAAAGTTGGAATCGTCCAGCAGTCTGTACATAGAGTCCACTCTGTTGGACACCGAGTGAGAAGAAACCGGCTTCTTCCACACCTCCTTGGCCGCTTTAGCAATCTTAGGGAGCAGTCCGAGGCGGACGGGGACCAACTCCTTGCGGTCGGCCAAGCCGCAGACGACATCCTCACAGTCGTCCAGGGGAGCCTCCGCCCGAATCCCAAGGGTGGATCCGAGACGGGTGATCAGTCCGGTGTAGGTCTTCAGATCCTCCGGCTGGGACCCGTGGACGGCGCCGATGTTGTCGTCCGGGGACTTGTCGACCGCAACCGGCGGTGACTGATGCTGCTCCTCCTCCTGGTCCGACGAGTCGGAGTCTCCTGACCGCTCCGAGACGCTGGGCGGTGGCAGGTAGACCTCGGGGTCCGAGTCCGACCAGTACGGCCTGGCGGATCTCGGATCGCTCCCCGGTAAAGGCAGCTGGTACGGAGGGAGAGAGGCCTCCGACCGCGCCTGTTCCACCCTCTGCCGCTTCGGTGCGGGGCCCTCCTCACGGAGCGGTGGTGCCTCCGTGGCTGGTGGTGAGGGCAGAGGGCGCTCCCACGGTGTCGTCTGGGGGCCCTGGAGCTCGGCGTGCAGTTTCCGCACCATCGCCTCGATGTACGGGGCGATGAGGCTCAACTGGGGCGGCGGTTCGGTAGCCGGACCAGGAACCACGGAAGGGCTGCGGAGGGAGGAAGACCTGTGCGGTGGTACAGGTGGAGGAGTCTCCGGTGGCGGTGGAGGGCTGTGGGCCCTCTCCGGCGTGGCGTCCCGGGCCTCGGTCGACATCCTACCCGGCGTAGGTGGAGCTGCGACCGGGGCGGATGCTAGGGAGCGTGGCGGCGAAGGGTGAGCCGGTGTCGGGGTCGGAGGAAGAGAAGACGAAGAGCTACGGCGCTTCTTTTTTTCTTTTTTGTCCTTCTTCCTCTTCTCCTGCTCCTTCTTCCGCCTGAACAGTTCAGAGGCCGAAGGCCTGGAAGAAGAAGCGGAGGTTGAAGGAGCAGACGTGGAAGCGGCCTGCTCTGGAGCTGGGGGAGCCGGTGGTGCCAGTGCGGCCTCCATGAGGTAGGCTTGAAGGCGGTACTGGCGGTTCTTGATGGCGGCCTTCGAGAAGCCGCGACAGACTTCGCAGGTCTGGACCTGGTGACTCTCCCCGAGGCAGCGAAGACAACGCACGTGCCCGTCCGAGCTAGGGAACTTTCTCTTGCAGGACGGACACTGCTTGAACGCTGCCGCTGAGGCCATCCACCGAAGTAGATGGCCGAAGAGAAAAAATTATCCCGGCCGGGAGGCCCCGACACGAGATGTTGGTCTTTTTTTTTTTTTTTTTTTTACCGGCGGCTGAGGGCGAGCCCCAGCCACGCGAGGACCAAGGGAACAATTCCCCTAGTCCGAGAAAAATTGTAAGGTAGGAAAAATTGGAAGATTCTGAGACAATCTCAGTAAAGTACTCACAGCTTTTTTTCCAGGCTCCTGCTTGCGCAGCGGAAAAAAGCAAACTGAGGGGAGAGCGCGAAATGGCGCCTAAAGGGGTTGGGCATGGTGGGCGGTCCCACATTCAAAACTCTTTATCCAATCAGCTTTCCAGCTCCGCTCCGGATTCAGCGCAGGCGCAGAACCCATCAGTGTGCATCCCCAAACAACACGAAGGAGAACCATTAATGCAGCTTTACAGCAACTGTCATGTAGAGACAAAGAGAACTATTATAAGAACTATTATAATAACCATTGCAAAGAAACAAGAATGGATCTCTTCCAAAAGACCAGAGAAATCAAAGGGAAATTTACGCCTAGAACAGGAATGCTGAAAGACCAACAGGAAAACAAACTACTTGAGTAGGACAAAATAAAGAGAAGGTGGATGCAGTATAATTAAGACCTATATAGAAGATATAAAAGGATAACAGATATCTTTGAAGGGGGATCCTATGATGAAGAACATTCAATATACAGTACAGTCAAACCTCGCATAAAGAGTGCCTCGCTTAAAGAGTAACTCGCTTAAAGAGCAGAATTTTATCAGAATTTTTGCTTTGCTTAACAAATAAAACCAACCAAAAAAACTCGCTTAACAAATAAATTGGGTTTTGCATCCCCCCCCCCACAATTTGTCATTTACAATGATGTTTTACTTAAAGAGCAAACTTGCTTAAAGAGCAATCATGTGGAACGCATTATGCTCTTTAATTGAGGTACAACTGTACATTAAAATCTCCAAGAAACGAGATACAGTAATACCCCGGATAACAATTGCATTGGATAATACTAGAATTGGATAACGATGCAAGTTTTTTGGGAAAAACTTGCATCGGATAACGATTCTGGATAATGATTCTTAGCGTTATGGTCTGCGGGTGTGGGGTGGTTTGGGTAGAACTACCCAATCCACCCCCCACCCGCAGCAGTCTCTGCGACTGCAGTAGGGTCAGGGAAAGGCACGCGTCTTTCCTCCAACCCTACTGCAGTCGCAGAGACTGCTTGTGTCTCTTTCCCTCCCTGTATTTAAACTACAGGGAGGGGGGAAAGAGAGAGATGTGATTGGGTCTCTCTCTCTCTTCCCTCCCTCCCTGTATTTAAACTACAGGGAGGGGGGAAGAGAGAGAGATGATTTGGTCTCTCTCTCTTCCCTCCCTGCATTTGAACTATAGGGAGGGAGGGAAGAGAGAGAGACCCAATCACGTCTCTCTCTTCCCCCCTCTCTGCAGTTTAAATACAGGGAGTGAAAGAGACACGAGCAGTCTCTGCAACTGCAGTAGGGTCGGGGGAAAGGCGCGTGCCTTTCCCCCGACCCTACTGCAGTCGCAGAGACCACTGTGGGTGGGGGGTGGCTTTAAAGGCAGGGAGGAAAAGAAAGGGGTCCGATCGCGTCTCTTTCCCTGCCTGCCTTTAAAGCGGTTTGTCCCTGAAGTCAGGGTTTTTTTAGCGTTGTTCGATACATGCATCGGACGCTAAAAATCAGATAATATTATGATTTGTGGAACCAAGTCATAACATTATCCGGGGTATTACTGTACCAAGAAGTGCAGTAACTATAGCAGAATTGCTCTAATTTCCCATGCAAACAACGTGATGCTCAAGGTGTTGTAACAAACGCTTTAAACTTATTTGTAGCAAGAAATGCTTGATATTCAAGCTGGATTCCAAAAAGAAAGAGGCTCTCAAGGCTATATTTCAAAGATCTACTGGCTACTGGAGTGCACCAAAGATTTCAGAAGATTATAAGTTTATGCTTTATAGACTATAGCAAAGCTTTTGACTGTATGAATCCCTGGCAGTAAGACCTAGAAATAATTCTGCCAGTTGTTCATGTCATAGTAACTTTCATATCAGGCCAATTCACTGGGTTCAGAATAAACTGGGTCGAGTTTAAAAATGTATTGAAAACAACCTGGAAATGTTTTAGGCAATTCAAAGTGCTGATGACAATTTTATGGCTTGTAGAAGTCCTGCCAGTTTCACCATAGTCCCTTTTCTCAATTCTACTGCATATAGTTAAAAAGACCTTGACAAGGAAGCGGTTTCACATGACTTATGCGTATTTATGGATCACCCTCCTCAAGGATGCTTGTTTGAGTCCCCAAGATCACAATTTCTAAACAAATAAAAGTAATTCAGTTTTGTCCTTTTAAAAAGAGCACCATGATAGGTTCTCAGCAAAAAAAGAAATTTGCCTATACTGTACTGTATTATACAGTAAGACCCCGTATAACGCGAGTACCGTATATCGTTAAAACCGCATAACGTTACAAGATTTTCGGAAACATCTTGTATCGAGTAACGCGATTTTAACGTTACACGATACAGTTGTTCTTAGCAGCAGGGTGGGTGGAAAGCTGAACGGGGTTCTCCGTTCAGCTTCCCAGCCACCCTGCAGCTACGGAGGCAGGGGTGGGGAGGCTGGAAAGCTGACGGGGGGCTCCCCCATCGGCTTACCCAGCCACCCCACAGCTGCGGAGGCATGGGCGGGTGGCTAGGGAAGCCGACAGGGAGTCCCCGTCAGCTTCCCCAGCCACCCTGCAGCTGTAGATCGGGTCCTCTGATCTCTCTGGAGGTGTTTCTGGGCTTCCCCGACGTCCTGAGCCAGTGCAGCAAGCCAGAATGTCAGAGTTCGAATCCCGACATTCTGGCTTCCTGCACTGGCTCAGGACGTTGGGGAAGCCCAGAAACACCTTGGATCGGGTCCCCACACCTCCCTGGACCCGGCGGGGGGGTCAGAGCCCCCAAAATTGGTAAAAAATAGGACGTTTTTTTTACCAATTTGGGGTTTTTTTTTTTATTATTATTATTTATTAAATTTAATACCCCGCCCCAATCGGGAGAACCCGACTCTGGGCGGCCCACAATCAGAATAAAACAAGAATAAAACAAGAATAAAACCATCACTAAAACGTCAGAATTAAAAAATCGGAAGATTAAAAACAACACAGGGATAGATACCAATAAAATCCCATGATCCAACCCAGGGGGGGCAGTCCTTAAATGAGCCACTTGGTATGGGAGCCCATGGTCCCGGGTCCCCAAATCTGTCCCGCCAGCCAGGTTTTCAAGCCCTTTCGGAAGGGCAGGAGCTCGGTCTGAAGGCGCAATTCGGTGGGCAGGAGGTTCCAGAGGGCTGGGGCGAACACGGAGAAGGCTCTCCTCCTAGTACAGGCGAGGTGCGCCTTCCTCGCCGAGGGAATAACAAGGGAGCCTCTCCGATCCGCCCTGGTGGGCCGGGCAGATGTTCTTGGGGTGACGCGGTCTCTTAGGTATCCTGGCCCACTACCATATAGGGCTTTAAAGGTAATAACCAGCACCTTGAATTGCACCCGGAGACATACTGGCAGCCAATGCAGCTCCCGGAGCAGCGGCGAAGCATGAGCATAACGCCCACACCCCACCACTACCCGGGCCGCCGCATTCTGGACCAGCTGGAGTCTCCGGATGGTCATCAGGGGCAGCCCCATGTAGAGCGCGTTACAATAATCAAGTCTGGAGGTGACCAACGCATGTGTGACCATGAGCAGGGCATCCCGGTCTAGGAGGGGGCGTAACTGGCGAATTACACGAAGTTGTGCAAAAGCCCTCCTGGCCACGGCTGCCACCTGCTCTTCGAACAGTAGCCGTGAGTCCAGGAGGACCCCCAGATTACGCACCGGGTCTGTTTGGGGCAAGACTGCCCCATCCAGAACCAAAGGTGGAAGCTCCTTTGATAACACAGGACCCCTTACCCACAGCCACTCAGTCTTGCCGGGATTCAGCTGTAGCCCGTTGTCCCCCATCCAGACCATTACAGCCTTCAGGCACCTGGAGAGGACTTCCACCGCACCGCTTGGGTCCCCACGGGCAGAGATGTATAGCTGGGTATCATCAGCATATTGATGATACCTTACCCCGTGGGAACGGATGATCTCACCCAGCGGCTTCATATAGATGTTGAACAGGAGAGGAGAGAGTACCGAACCCTGAGGCACCCCGTATTGCAGGGGCCTAGGGCTGGACTTCTCCTTCTCCAGGCACACCGACTGGGTCCTGCCTCTCAGGAATGAGGAAAACCAGGACAACACCGTGCCCTGGATCCCCAGACCCTGGAGCCTTCCCAGAAGGATGCCGTGATCGACCGTATCAAAAGCCGCTGAGAGATCGAGAAGAGCAAGGACAGACGGCTCCCCTCCGTCCCGCTCTCTCCAGAGATCATCCACCAAAGCGACTAGTGCGGTCTCAGTACCATATCCGGGCCTGAATCCTGACTGAAACGGGTCCAGATAATCCGCTTCATCCAGGACCTCCTGCAACTGCTGCACCACAGCCTTCTCCAAAACCTTACCCAAGAAAGGTAGGTTGGACACTGGACGGTAGTTGGAAATTACCGTGGGATCAAGGGACGGCTTCTTCAAGAGGGGGAGCACCAAAGCGTGTTTAAGCGGTGCTGGAAAGTGCCCCTCTTTTAGAGAAGCATTGATTATCGCCCCGATCCAACCACCTGCCCCAGGCTTGGAGGCTTTAATTAACCAAGCGGGGCATGGGTCCAGTGCACAGGTCGTGGCACGAACAGATGCAAGAAGCCTGTCCACTTCCTCAGGGCCAACAGGATCGAACCGATCCCAGGTAACATGGCTAGACTGTGCTATGGTCAACCCCAGCTCTGAATGTTCCACGCCGGGATTAAGCCTCGAGCGGATCTGAGCAATTTTCTCCGCCAGATAATCAGCAAAACCCTCAGCCGAACCCTGCCACCCAGGGCCCGGCCCCCCTCTGCCGAGAAGGGACCTGGTCACCCGGAACAAGGCAGCTGGGCGATTATCTGCGGAGGCAATAAGGGTGGTGAAGTATTGGCGCTTCACCACCCTCATCGCCACTAGGTAGTCTTTAATAGCAGCTCTAACTAGTGTTCGGTCGGACTCACTCCGAGTCTTCACCCAGCGGCGCTCTCGGCGTCTCTTAGCCCGTTTAAGCTCCCTTAGTTCCTCTGAAAACCAAGGGGCAGATCGATCCCCACGGACTCGGAGAGGCCGTAGTGGTGCGATTACATCCAAGGCTGCCGTCGCCCTCCTATCCCATGCATCGACAAGAGCCTCAGATGAAGCGCTTTGCAGGTCAAGAGGACAACACCCCAGCTCCCTCTGGAATCCTTCTGGATCCATTAGTCGCCGGGGGCGGGCCCACTTAATCTGACCCCCCCGCCGGGTCCAGGGAGGTGGGCAGACACGATCTAAGTTTTTTCTGAGCTTCCCCGACGTCCTGAGCCAGTGTAGCAAGCCAGGATGTCAGAGTTCGAATCCCGACGTTCTGGGTTGCTGCACTGGCTCAGGACGTCGGGGAAGCCCAGAAACACCTTGGATCGGGTCCCCACACCTCCCAGGACCCGGGGGGGGGTCAGAAACCCCAAAATTGGTAAAAAAAAAACGGACGTTTTTTTTTACCAATTTTGGGGTCTCTGACCCCCCTGCCGGGTCCAGGGAGGTGGGCAGACACGATCCAAGCTTTTTCTGGGCTTCCCCGATGTCCTGAGCCAGTGCAGCGACCCAGAATGTCAGGATTCGAATCCCGACATTCTGGCTTCCTGCAGCATAAAAGAGGGTGGGGGAAGTTCAAAATTAGCGCGCATCGGGTCTCCCGACCTCCCTAGAGCTGATGTGCGCTAATTTTGAACTTCCCCCACCCTCTTTTATGCTGCAGGAAGCGAGAACGTCGGGATTCGAATCCTGACATTCTGGCTTGCTGCACTGGCTCAGGACGTCGGGGAAGCCCAGAAACACCTTGGATCGGGTCCCCACACCTCCCTGGACCCGGCGGGGGGGTCAGAGCCCCCAAAATTGGTAAAAAAAACGTCCATTTTTTTTTACCAATTTTGGGGTCTCTGACCCCCCCCCCGCCGGGTCCAGGGAGGTGGGGAAACCCGCTCCAAGCTGTTTCCAAAGTTCCCCCACCTCCCTGGAGGCAGCAGCAAGCCAAAATGTCAGGATTCAAATCCCGATGTTCTCGCTTCCTGCAGCCTCCAGGGAAACAGGGCTTTTTTTAACATTGTGTGTTCAATGTATCGCACAACATTAAAAACCGAATAACGACGGGACTTGTGGAACCAAGTCATAACGTTATTCGGGGTACTAGTGTACTTCAGTATCGCTCATGAGGAAAAAAAAGGGAGACAATACTTATGCCAAGCAGAGACTTCATTACATTGGAGCAGAGCTGGTTCTTTCTCATCAGATCCTCAATATGAAATGACTAATGTGTGCAATTAGGGGTGTGTGCACATTTATGTGTGTATGTCACCCTGCAAAGAGGGTATTACCATCTTATAATTACAGTATAACCTCAATTAACATAATTAATGCGTTCTTTGGGACATTTCTTACAGTGTAAATTACTTTAACCGAATATCGCATAGGAATGTATTGAATGTATTTTCCCATAGGAATGCACTGAAACCCAAAATACTTTAACCGAAATGTGGTTTCCCATAGGAATGCATTGAAACCCAATTAATCCATTCCAAAAAAATTCTGTAAACCAAGCCACTATTTTCTATGGATTTCCTTTCGTTATGCAATTTTTATGTTAACTGAGCCAAGTGTTAACCGAGGTTCCACTGTACTTTTTCTTATATTTAAATAACCATAAGAAAAAATCCTGAAAGTTGATATTAAACAAATGCATTTTTACACTTTCAAAGTCTTTGCCACCACTCAGGTTCTACTCTACTGTTTCCTTTGTCACAACCTTTTGCTTGTTAATATTCAGTAACAAAAATAATAATAGGATGAACTCACTTTTTATCACCTTTTTATCACTTTTTAAATCACTTTTCAGTTGTTCCATGCAATCCACTATGTGGCCACTTACTGCAAAGCTTATCATCCATTGTAAATTTTACCAGATATTCTTAAAGTACTTCTGGCTTGAGGAAAATCTCATGTTTAAATCAGGGCACTGAATCAATCAAATACAATCTACAAAACAGTTGACTAAAACCACAACAAAGCAGTATTCCAGAATAGATAAAACGTTTGTTACCAAAGTAATGCTGCCATATATAAAACATCCAAAGCACTTCCATGGAAAACATTTAAAATGTATATTTCACATTAATCTAGTAGATTTTAATGTTAGCATTATAAAAGTGTTAATGTGTAGCTGTGAAGCCAGGGGAAAATATGTGGGACTACTGAAACCCATAAGCCATCTTTACAACGTTGTTAATCTAAATGTAAGTAATTATAATAGTGATGTTATGTTAGAGATTTTTCACACATGCCTGGAACTCCAAAGTTACACTTCCCATAGCAATAGTTCAGTCAACCTGCATAATTATATTTTCAAATAATACATGTGTCATGGAGGCATTACAACTAACATAACATTCAGCAATACAACAGCAGCCCTATTATAGCCTCTGTGGGAACTTCCTGGTTTGAGCATACATGTAGAAATCACTACTATGAGCAGTTCACCAAGAATTCTATATATCTTAATTCTTTCAGTTAAACAGAACTAACACAGGAATCTAATATGCTAGTGATTGGTCTGTGTCCAAAGAAACTTTCAGAAAACCCAGCAAGGTTTAGACTTGCTGTTCAAAAACAGCAGCTCAACATGCTGCATTACAAACTACTTTTGACTGAGGGTAACTGATGAAGTATTATTAAAGAGGCAAGAAGGCGAAATAAAAACATGCAAAAGTGCTAACAACTTCTATAAGCCTAAGCAGTTCTGTGTGTGTGTGTGTGTGGGGGGGGGGGGGGGTCAGGCTGCTGCACATATTCACAAACAATAAAACATATATGGTATACTGTACTTCAAAATGAAAGCAGAATTTGCCACTTTTGAGCCACAAACAGGCATCTCCTTTCTTGGAATGTTAGATACATCTACTTTGAGGCAAAGTATTTTAATTTTTGTTATCAATATTATTTTGCCAGAAACTGTACCGTAGGTTTTATGAGCAGCAGTGGAACCGCGGTTAACAAACTGCTTGGTTAACATTTATTTATTATTTAGATTTGTATGGCCGCCCACTCACCAAAGCGACTCCGGGCAGCTCACAATCCAATTGCATATCACTTTGCATAAAAGACCCCACATACCATTAAAAACCTTACATAAAACATATTATAAAATCTATTATAAAATCTTCACACATAACAAAAGGAAATTCACAGAAAACAGTGGCTTGGCTTATGGATTTTTTTTTTCAGAACAGATTTATTGGTTTTCAATGCATTCTTATGGGAAAACACATTTTGGCTAAAGTATTTTGGTTTTCAATGAATTCCTATGGGAAATTGGGTTAAAGTAATTTTTCCTGTAAGAAATGTCCCGGAGAATGTATTAATTACATTAACCAAGGTTCCACTGTACTTAGGCTTTAGACATTTTGTTAGCATTTCTGCAATTTTTGGAACACCTCTCTCTACACGTGTAAATGAAGTTTTGTTACACAAGAAAAAGTCTATTCATATAGAAGTGGAATTACATGCAGTTTAGATTCCTCGGTTGACCAGGCCCATGATGGCGAACCTTGGCACTCTAGACGTTCATGGACTTCAATTCCCAGAAGCCCAAGCCCCTGTGAATCCACATGAATGGGTTTGCTGCAATTCATCTGGCCCACGCCACGACGCCCTCGTCGCTCCTGGAAGCGGAAGTAAAATGCACCCATCCAGGGTGGACAGCCTTCATCAGTTTAAAATAAACTGTAGTCAAGAGTTTTTTTCCCTGTGTGATTCTTCTTGCAAAAGACTATTTTTGATGGTTCTATTTTTATTTTTTTTTGAGTAAAATTTCTTGGGCCACTCTTGAAACCAGCCTTCCTCCCCCTGATGTCACCCCACCCACCCCTTCACAAACACCCTACTGAAAAAGACTCACCCTCAAACCCTTGGAAGAAAGTTCTAAAGAGGAGCCCGGAACTGCAATGCTGTCCATAGCCCTCTGTTTCCCTCCAAAAGGAGAAAAGCAGGAGACAGGAAGGGATTATTTTGGAGGAGGACCTTTGCGATGGAGGACACTTCATTTTCTGTCCACCCTGTCCCCTTCCTCTCTAGGAATACTGACCCTATGCAATTAACGCTTTGCAGTCACGTGAAGAAGGAATCCTTCGTCCCAGTGTATGGTAGAGGTTTGGCTTTTTAGATATGGGTATTTCTTGCTCCTTCCTGGCTTTCGAGGAAAAGGGTTGAGGGCGACTCCTTGTCCCCCAAACTTCAAGGTGAGCCAAGGGATTTTTGCAAAGACTTATTTCACTGCATCTGTGCCTTTCTTTCAAATATCTCGCTTGCAAGTGTCTCCCCTTCCTGGTGGGCTTCTCAGGGTCCTGTTTTGTCTTCACTGCTTTCAAGGAGGATAATTGAAATAAAGGCATGGAGGCAGTGAATTAGCTCTTTGTAAAAAATCCCTTGGTGCGGGATGATCTTGCTTCCTTTGTTCAAATTTAAAAATCCAGGACTTCTACAAATTTTTTCTTGAACCAGCCAGGACAGCTTGAATCCGGGAAAATCCTGGAAAACTGGTACATATGGCAACCATAGATATACTGGATTTAACATGCAGGATTTAACACAGGGACTGCAATGGACTGCCATAGCCCTGAGAATGTTGTCAAGGTGCACCTTCACAGCCCGTCCATCTGGCGAGGCCTCTTCCACCTCCACGACCGTTGGGAATCAGAATAGTGAAGTAGTTCCTCCTCTACTCATTTTGCTGTTGGGCCCAATATGATGGTTTCCAGTGCCATTTCCTTGACTGAGGGGATCATCACCCTACCTAAAGAGGCTCATCCGCCCATAACTGTTGGCCCCTTTAGGGAGTCAGGTTATTTACTGCTACCTAACACTCAGTGTTGAGTTGCTGGCTGTATGGTCTACTCCATTACCATAGCAGGATATCTGGCTAGACAAGTCTTAAAGGAGTGACACAAGCCAAAGCAAGAACTGCAATCTAATTACCACTTTTTGTTTGAAAGCCTCACCCATCCCAGTCACACAGCAACATTTTACCATAAGGTTCCTTTTGTCACTCCAAACAACAAAGTCAGCTAATCAATGTTGACAGGATTGTAGCCAAAATGAACTAATGAGAAACAGCAGGGCAACATCAAGGGTTTGAAGAAGGAAAAGAAATCATGGGGGAAATTCAACCCCAAGAGAACTTAGTAAAGACTGAATATGCTCACTAGCCTCAGAAGTAAAAGTGTCTGCAGGAGGGAAGGGAAAGCTGGATAGAATATTCCCTAGAAAACAGCAGTGCTGGAAAGCATATTTCAGTATTTCATCAATAGCAAATAATTTCAGAAATTACAGATTCTTTCACATGCAATAGACCTCAATAGCTCCTTACAGTGAAAATGGTTCCTTGGAGCCTGTAGATCTCTGGAGGGCAGGATCAGAAATTTTATATTTTCATAAAATCACTATAGCTGATCATGTCATCAGCCTTATGTGGCATAACTTATAAAGTAGGATTTCAGCCATTGTATGGTGAACAATATGGCATCAATATTATCTAAAGTGTACATTTGCCTGCTCACCCAGCAAGATAAAACATAAGAGCTCCTAGTGAAAGAGAATGAAAGAAATGGGTTAAGTAGACTATGTGTTATATAGTAAATTAAGAAGGCTGTTTCTATTCTATTCTATACTTTATTCACTTTATTTTATTTGTTGTATCAATATGCCACCTTTCCTTGTAATTAATTTACTGCAATTTACATGGCTGTCTCCCCACTTTACTCTTAGAGCAAACCTATGGAAAAAGAAAAGATATCTGTGATTGCTTTTTACTACATGAAAAAGATTTAGCAAGGGAGCATCAGATCTGGATTTGGGGGAGGAACAGTGGAACGCAGAAGTCAAGGAAATAAATGCTATGGTTTTTGGCATCCAGCTGTCTGATGTATCCAAAGTGAACCTTGACTTGAAAAGGGTCCATCTGCCTAACATAGAATGTTGTTACATTAAAACAGGGATGCTCAAACTTTTTGGGCCACAGGCTGGTATCACATGGTTCAGGGAGCCAGTCACTACGCCCCCCTCCCAACACCAATTCATCCAGCCCGCAAAGCCCTCGTCACTCCTGGAAACGAAAGTAAAATGTGCCCATCCGGACACATTTTAATTCTGCTTCCAGGAGTGATGAGGGCTTTGTGGGCTGGATGAATTGGTGTTGGGGGCCAAATCTGGCCCCCAGGCCATAGTTTTGACCTCCCCTGCATTAGAAGGTTGCTACATCATTTTCACTGAGGAATAATAGAATCACTGAGCTGGATAGGGCCTTTTATTTATTTATTTATTTATTTATTTATTTTATTTCTACCCCGCTCCAATCGGGCAAGCCCGACTCTGAGCGGCCCAAGGCTATCAAGGCTGGAATCCAAATCAAAGCAGATCTGACAGACAGTCATCTAGTTCTCTCTCAAATATTTCCAGTGTTGGAGTGCTTACCACCTCTCGAGGCAGATGGTTCCACTGTAACACTGCTCTAAACAGTTAAAAAGTATTTCCTGATATTCAGCCTATATCTGGCTTCCTGTAGTTTGAGCCCATTATTACATGTCCTTCACTTTGGGTTGATGGAGAACAAATCCCACCCCTCTTTCTGAACATCTATCAGGTATTTGAAGAGTGGTATCATATCCCACTCATTTTATGACTGTAAAACATGAGTGATGAGCTCCTAATTCTTCTCAACAATCTCCAAGAATATTAACTTGCAAAAAGATATCACAACACAAATATTTCCTCTTTAACCCAATGTATGCCAATTACCTTGTGAACCACCCAGAGAGTGCTCTAGTGCTATGGGGTGGTATGTAAGTGTAATTGCTATTGCTATTCTGAAGCTGTGGACAAGAAAAGAAGTAATTTTTTAAAAATGTTCTTCTAAAACCTTCTATCCATTCATCATTTAAAGCAGTGGTTCCCAATGTGGAGCACACACACCACAGGGGGATTTCAATTCCTAAAAGCCTAAGTCAGTACATTGGCTGATCAATACTTCTGGAATTAACTTAGGCTTCTGAGAATTGAAGTCCAAACACCAAAGGTTGGGAAACACTGATTTAGAAGATATTTAGCTTTTTGAAGAAGTACTGAATACATTTTATATATCTCAGTATTCGTTCACAAAACTATTGCATCTCCACTTTTATACATCATGCTTGCAATATACAGAAAACACTTCACATATGTGTTTGGCCAATTTTTTAAAAAAATAACTCAACCTTTCATTACATTTCACTGAATGCAGATTAAGTTGCTATTTTATTAAATTTTTCTAAACAGCAGAAACATAGGTATTTTGCCATTTATTTCTTCACATGGAGCCTCTAAATTGGTCAGAACTCTCTCAGCCTGGAGTTACTCAGTGAGTTTCATAGCTGACCAGGGTTGAAACAATATTTTCCATCTCTGCATATCATGCTATCAGACTTTTTCTCTAGAACACCTTGCTGACTGAATTGTTTTTGTTTTATTAAAAACAGAAGGACAACTAATTTTCATGGTTTTCACTACTAACGCCTATATTCAAAAATATGCTGACTTGCATTGCCAACTTCCCTTACCTTCTTCCACCAGTTCTAAAAGTCCTAAAAACAATTAGACTCAACAATATTCCATCCCACTGGGCAATTTTGGAATGCAGATAAAGTTACAGTAGGAAGTAGAAATCACTAGCTTCCCAATTCCAGTCAAGTAAGTCCCGCACAAATCTTTCTCTTTATGCCTCTAGGGAGAAAAGCCAGCCTGTGAAGCCATGGAAAGGCTGCACAGTCCCCAGAAGTGAATGATAAACCACTGTTGAATATTCTCTTCCTAGAAAACCCTAGAATGAGTTGCTATAATTCAGAATTGATACGATGGTACATCACCACCACCATTGTGAACTGCCAACTTGTAAAGTCTGAGTTTGATATACCAGAAAATCTTTCATATTGTTTACTTGGATAGCCCCCTGCCAATTATGCTTACCAAAGCTGGAGAGGAGCATGGAAGTATGCAGGTACTGACTTGTCAGTTGATCTCATGCCAATCTGATTTTAATGAATCAATGGAAGCTATGTTCCTTCCTAGCCTTAACTAACAATGCTTCTGTTTTATAAGATAGCATAGTACAGAATATAGTTTGATGCTGTTTAGGCCAGCTCAAAATCCTTTATTTTCATGCTATTTATTCTTTTGTTTCCAATTTTCACTTGTGAAGAAAGGTTGTTAAACAGATGGTTACTCTAGGTTCAGATTACCCCAGAAGCTATTGGTTTCCTGGAATTTTGCCAGTCTTGCTTTTGCCTTCTCTTCTCTGCCACTTCTTAGCTCTGTGAGCTTTGACTAAATATTTATAGTTTTTTTAAAAATGGTCAACATTTATCATTTCATAACTTCCAAAGGATTTGAAACTGCCTTAATATAAAAGGCTGGCAGATAACTAACACGGTTCAAAACCAGGGTCCTGCATGACAGATCGAGCGCCCAGCTCTGTCCCAGCTCCTGTCAACCTAGCAGTTCGAAAGCAAGAAATTGCAAGTAGATAAATATGGACCACTTTGGTGGCAAAAGATCTTAGGGGCCTCATTTGGGCGTCCCCTGAGTAGAGTTTCTCCAGCAAAAATCCTTTCAATCCAGGATAATTTCTGACACAAAACAGAGTGTTAGCATATATATAATGTAACAGCAAATACAAGCATAGTTCTGTCAGATTTTTTAAATTTATTGAAGCTTCACAATCCCAAAATTGTGACTTTTGGATACAAGTAAACAAACCTCTCAATTTTATTTAAAAGTTTTTTTTAAAATCTGAAGGAAAAAACACTCATAGAATTTGCATTCAATTCATATTGACAATGTGTTCTTCGAGAAGAGATTAATTTCCAGAATCTAGCTGCTATATGTTCTTTCCATAGAATATTACACCATGCACATAATGAATTTTTTTAAAAAGCAAATTGGTGTGATTTAATTTTTAATTAAACAACAGCCTGAAAGGAAGCAAAACCACAACCTCTGGCTGACTAAAAATACTGAAGACAGACAAAAGACAGGGTCTAATGACACAGCAACTAATATGAATAGATTCTGAAGCAATGTCAATCTCTTTAAAAAGCTAATTCCTACTAAATTTAAGACTATAACCTGGGACGAAGGGGGAGAGAGGAAAAGCACCCCAGCCTGCTATGTACATTTTATTTTAAAATCCAGTTTTTCAAAGCAAATAGCAAAACACCAACAACTAAACCCATCTGTTTCTATACCATGTTCCTGTCAGCTCAACTTTCCACAAAAATAACTTGAGATCCAACTGCCCACCTTCACAAGTAAAATTAGTTCTGTTTGTATATGAAAGGGGGGCAATTTCCCCTCATACACCAGTTTCTGTGCATTGGGGCAGTGAGTGACACATATGGAGGTTCACCACCTGTAGAAGCTTGTAGGAAAGAAACATAGAACATGTCACAATCCTGTTCATATATCATTTGGAACCCTACCTTTTTTAATACCAAAAAGGTAGTTCCAAAAAAAGTCTTGACAAATTCAAGCCATACTATTTTGATTTTAAACCATCTAGATTCTAATCCTTGCTAAAATTAGTTATATAGTAAAGGACACCCTTGTTCGAAAGCCAGCCATATCTGACTCTATGGGTCAGTGCTCATCTCTGTTTATAGCCAAAGAGGCAGTGCTGTCTGTGTCTGTTAGCATTTCTGTGGACATATGGCAGGTATGACTAAACACCAGAGCGCATGGAATGCTGTTTACCTTCCCACCAAAGTGGTACCTATAGTTATCTACTGTACAGTACTGTACTTGCAATTTCTTGCCTTCAAACGTGTAGGTTGGCAGGAGCTGGAACAAAGACAAGAGCTCACTCCGTTGTGCAGTATTTGGGTCTCGAACTGCTGACCTGCAAGTCATCAAGCTCAGTGTCTTAACCACTAATTAATTTTATACTTCTATTAATTTAGAAATAAATATGCACAATTGTATGATTATAGGATTTAATAATAATTGTGTGCCATCAAGCCAATTCTGACTTACAGCAACCTTTTCCAGGGTCTTTTTAGGTAGAGAATATACAGAAGTGGTGTACCATTCCCTTCTCCTTTGAAACTTGCCTATCACTACACAAGATGGCTCTTTTTTTTCCAAGAGGCACAATGGGAAATCAAACTCCTAATGCCTACTCCGCAGCCACATACTATACCTAAAACCCTAAGCTCTCCACCCAGCTTTATATAATTTATCAAAATATTAATATGTGCGAATATGGTTTCTTCTTGTTGTTCCATGTCTAGGTCAGATATGAAACTGCCAAAATGAAGGCACCGTTTGGCGAGTTCTTTCTGCAGTTCCTTTCACCTGACCTGATTAAAGACATTACAAGTACAAGTCTCTTCACAAGAAATAGAGTCTTTGGCAAGATCAGATTTGCTTCCAAGATGTTCTTTCAGAACTACTAAAATGAAATAATTATAAATCATTTTGAGAGACATGAAAGGGTAATTCTGTGCAAAGAGCTGCATCCTAAGTATAATTATAGGATAATTTAGTATAAATGTATCATGCAATTCTTGTCTTTGCCCTTTACATGATTAATACAAATCAACCTATTAAAATTTAAGACACTAATGTATAAAACAGCTCTCTTCAAACTGGTGGTCTCTGTACAATTTGGACTAGATTCCTGAAATAGGCCAAGGGTAATTTGAGCTAAATTTCCAAGCTTTTGGCAAGCACTAGATGCATTAAGTGTACTCCTTGGTCAGGAAAAGACTACGCAATGCCACAAATTGTGTCTTTCTTCCATATACAGTAATACCTCTGATAACGTTTACCTCTGATAACGCTAAAATCGCATAACGTTAAGTAATCTGGGGAGGAGAATTGGATCAAATAACGTTAAGGTCCTATGGGATGGATAGGATAACAACCGCTAAAGCCTGTGCGGTTACAATGTATCTCTATGGAGCTTTAACGTTATCCGATCCATCCCATAGGATTTTAACATGCATCGGATAACACTAAAAATTGGATAACACCAAGACTTGTGGAACCAAGTCTTAGCGTTATCCGAAGTATTACTGTATACCACATCCCGCTTGTTCTTTCAAGTCTATGTTCAGATAGGAAAGACAAAGTGTCTGGCACAAGCAAGGATGCCTCTTTACCTGTCCTATTGATTCATGCAACTTGAGTACATTTTATTTCCAATTTGCAGATGCCTACTTTGACCAGCTAGAATCCTACTGATTTACATATGCAAAAGAGAATATAAATCTTCATAGCAAATAGCTTCTTCTGAGGTGTTGATTGTATTGCTAGCCAATCATACACTAAAGCATGCAGGCAGGAATGCAATCAGCATCTCATTAATTAACAGCAGCTTGCTACAAACACCAATATCCTTTATAAAAGCACAAACTGGCAATAGAAAGTCGTACACGCATTCATGTAGGTAGATATAGATGTCTACAGAATTTTAGAGGAAAGTACTGATTTCCTTTACTCAAGCTTCTTCATTGGTTTGGACATAATTTGGACAGTGGGAGGAGAAATACGGTGTTGTAAGAAACAATACTGCATAGGGACATGGAATGTGAGATCTATGAATCTAGGAAAGCTGGAAGTAGTAAAAAAGGAAATGGAAAGAATAAGCATTGACATCTTGGGAATCAGTGGGTTAAAATGGACAGGGATGGGCAAATTTAGCTCTGGAAACCATCATATCTACTACTGTGGACAAAAAACCCTCAGAAGAAATGGAGTATCCATAATTGTCAATAAAAGGGTGAGAAAAGCTGTAATGGGATATAATCTTTAAAATGACAGCATGATTTCAGTCAGAATCCAAGGCAAACCTTTCAATTTCACTGTAATCCAAATATATGCACCAACCACTGGTGCAGAAGCCATAGTTGACCAATTCTATGAGGACCTACAATACCACAGAACAGACACGGAATACACAGTGGAGGTGTGGAACATATTTAATGGCTTAGACTTAATAGATAGAGTGCTAGAAGAATTATGGACAGAGGTGCGGGACATCATACAGGAGGCAGCAAGGAAAACCATACCAAAAGAAAAAGAAGTGTAAGAAAGCAAAGTGGTTGTCTGATGAGGCTCTTAAAACAGGAGAGGAAAGAAGGAATGCAAAAGGCAAAGGAGAAAGGAAAAATTAAATCAATTGAATATAGAATATTTTTAAAAAAGCAAGGAGAGGTAAGGAAATGAACAATGCAAAGAAATGGAGGAAAACAACATAAAAAGTAGGACTAGAGATCTTTTAAAAAATATTGGGAAAATCAAGGGAAAGTTTAAAGCAAAAATGACCATGATAAGGGACAAAAAAAGCAAGGAGTTAGCTGATGCCGAAGAGATTAAGAAAAGATGGCAAGAGTACACAGAGGAACGTTATAAAAAGTTCACCACTGATGAGAGAACTGCACTGGCTCCAGTGTGCCTCCAGGTGCAATTCAAAGTGCTGCTTATCACAATTAAAGCCCTATATGGTAGTGGACCAGTATACTTAAGAGACCGCATCGCCCAGAGGACATCTGTCCGTCTCACCAGAGCGGACCGGAGAGGCTCTTTGGTTGTGCCATCAGCCAGAGAGGTGCACCTCTCTGGCACTTCTGGGTGGGTGGACGGACGGACGGATGGGCCTCAGCACCCCTGATAATGATGAGAATATTGAACTTGAGCCAGACATCCTAGAGAGTGAACTCCGAAAGGCCCTAAAAAGCACTGCAAACAACAAAGCCAGTGGAGATGATGGTATCCCAGATGAATTTTTCAAAGCCCTAAAAGATGATGGAATAATTATTATTGTTCAATTTATATGCTGACCCACTTGCAGAATCAAATTATTGCATTCTATATGCCAGCAGATTTGGAAAATACAACAATGGTTACAGGATTGGAAAACATCAGCATATGTTCCAATCCCAAAAAAGATAATGCCAAAGAATGTTCAACTTATCGAACAAGACTTGTGGAACCAAGTTTTAGCATTATCCGATGATTTACTGTATTACAAAATTGCCTTGTTCTAACAAATAAAAATGTTTCTAGGTTTAGGTGTCACAACAAGCTGCAGTTAAAAATAATACCTTTAAAATGAACTGTATACTGAGGTAGTACCCTTTTTTAACTACAGTATAAGCTTTGTTTGAACCGTTACTGAAAAGGGATGAACATGAGGTACTAAACCATGACAGCTCACATTCCCCTAAATAAAGACATAGCAAGACCCACTACTAGAGTAAATCTACTGAATCAAGTGGACCTACTCTCACTACAAGTTAAATCATAACTCAAACAGATCCATTTGAAATAAAAGAACTCACTAAATCTGTACTGATTCAGCTGGCCTTCTTTAGGCATGACTTACTATGCTAAATGATAGAACTTCAGCCACTATCTCAAACAAATCCTTAACATGTCATACCAAATACAGTGGAACCTCAGTTAACAAACGGCTCAGTTAACAAAAAAAATTGCATAACAAACGGGAATCCATAGAAAATAGTGGCTCGGTTTACAGAATTTTGTTTGGATTGGATTAATTAGTTTTCAATGCATTCCTATGGGAAACCATATTTCGGTTATTTTGGGTTTTAATGCATTCCTATAGAAACCTGCATTCAATGCATTCCTATGGGAGGTCTGGTTAAAGTAATTTTCACTGTAAGAAACATCCTGGAGAATGCATTAATTATGTTAACCGAGGTTCCACTGTACATGTAAAGCAGACAGAAATGTTACATCAATAGCTCACTTTTTGCCCTGAAAAATTATTAGTATTATTATCCATGTTATGTTATTATTCTCTCTTACAAAAGGCATAAACAGTATTATTCAAGGTGAATAAATGTGGGGGGACAAGAGTGCTTAAAATAAAAAAAATTCTTTGTTATTTGAAGGCACAATCAATTTGAGTTCAACTTGCAACATTTTTTTTCTCCTTTCCTCACAAAGCAGAGATTTTATTCTTTAAAAATACTCAATTAAGTGATAGAAAGATGTTAAAATTATTTCATTAACCTTTGTCATAATTTGTGCTGGTGGTAGTAACCACATAGCACTGTCCCATGTTGTATTCTACAGAAGTTAGAAAATTATAAATGCAGAAACAGAACTGCTTCCAACAATCAAATGAATGCAAGAACAACATATCTAATGGCACTTTATATCTCTGTTTACTATCTAAATCTGCAACCCAGCTAATTAGGGTCATGTGGTTTACAACAAGGATCAGATACATACTAGTCTGGCCTCCTGTAATTGCAGAAAACTCAAAATATAATACAGTGAGCTTTATAAACAGGCAGAAGTTCCAACCTACAGAAAAGCTCCTTGTGACCTTAAGACATTTTCCTTGACACCACCCCACCCCAGCACACAGACAAAAGACATGGGAGCAGTGTGACCAAAATCCAACTTGACAAGACTCCTTCCCAAAGAGAAATAAAATATATTGGTGAGGACAGATAATGATAGGATTCAGGTACACAAGCAAATTTATGTTTATGAATGCCAACGAGCAAGTCATCAATTTGAAGATATTACTTAAAACATACAAAAATTATCCACATTTTCACATTATATTTCAGCAATCCACCATTTTAAAAAAAAAAACTACTGTGTATAAACACTACAAAAATAAAGGAAAACAAGCAAGGGGGAGCCCATAAAATTCAACAGAAGCGTGACAGAAGGCAAAGCACAGATGTTTGTAAAAGATTATCAGACATCAAGATAAATGTCTGGGGAAAACTGCCATTTATTTGCCACAGGCTCACAACTTTAAGTCCTCAATACGTTAAATATTAAGAGACAGGCAACTGGTCTTTTCAATATTGTAAAATCAGTTCTTCAGTTACCATAAAAATGTTAAGTATCAATTTTTGTTGATTACTAGTTAATTACATACAAACAGATAGGAAATAGGCACATACATAAAAGTTTAAAAACTGTTGCAAACAGGAATTAATGTGGATAATATGCTCCTTGCAAGCCATCATTTGACCCAATAGTCTTTGTAGCAAAGTAATTCCCAGTTCATATACTGATCATGTTGTAATACCCCTGATTAGCACAAGAAGCCTTAATCAAACCCATATGGAGTTCCATCAAGTACAGTACAGTAATACCTCAGATAACGTTTACCTCGGCTAACGCTAAAATCGCATAATGTTAAGTAATCTGGGGAGGAGAATTGGATCAAATAACGTTAAGGTCCTATGGGATGGATAGGATAACAACCGCTAAAGCCTGTGCAGTTACAATGTATCTCTATGGAGCTTTAACGTTATCTGATCCATCCCATAGGATTTGAACATGCATCGGATAACACTAAAAATCGGATAACACCAAGACTTGTGGAACCAAGTCTTAGCGTTATCTGAGGTATTACTGTACTAGATTTCTGCTTGAGGAAGAGTGCAATCTCAAATGAACGAAGAGGACGCAATTCCCTTTCTTGCTGCAGTCCCCAAGAATCCTAAAAACATATTCCACAGCTTTGGAAGCCTCTCTAAAGCCAGTTTTTGGACAGCTCCAATAATATGAAGGACTGAAAATACAAACCCACCCCCATCATTACCTTGGAGTTAGTTAGGCCATGCCTTCCAAGGAACAATCTACAAATCCCATCTGGCATTCACAACATTTTGCCAATTGTGGATATCTGGATTATAAAGTGAAAGGCCATCTAGATGCTCGTGTACAAGAGAGGCACAATGAAAATCCAGTTCTGCATGGTACATGTAACTGAAACATGGAATATGAGAAATATGAATCACGATAAATCCAAAAACATCAAATAGCAGGTGTGTTTCTGAGGGCCTTGCTTTTACCCACTCTTTCTGAGCAGCACTTTCTCAGCAAAATGTTGGTGGAGCGATGCCAGCTAAGTAATGCACTTTTTATATTGGAGTTGGTTTTAGGCTTCCTGTGACTAATCACAGGACTGTACCTATTTTATCACCAAAGCAGAGGCTGAAATCAAGGCACATTTTCCTCATAACTTCTGCTCCCCCAAACAACCAGCCCCCACAGACCACCCTAGCACTTTGGAAGGCAAATAAGGAGCTACCAGATAACTGGGCAGGGCCACACGATTCTCTACCATCTGGCAACGAACAACCATGGCCTGTGTGGATGGCTTTAAATAGACTGCTTGCTGGGGTAGGAAGATCAAGGGCTAATCTGAGAAAGTGGGGTTTCCCTGTAGATGGGAGCCTGTGTGAATGCGGAGAAGAGCAAACAATCACCCATATGATACAATGCACACGATGCCCTTCAACTTGCACTGAGGAGGACCTTATGTTGGCAAGAGGAAATGCTGTTGAGGTGTACTGGGTGGATGTCATCTAGTCCTTTTAATTCCATTTGTTTTATTTATTTATTTGTTTGTTTGTTCAGATTTATATTGCCGCCCACTCGCCGAGGCGACTCAGGGCAGCTTACAGTCAAAACAGCAACAGTACAGTAACAATCATAAAATACAACCTCACAAAACAACCAAAGCAGAACACAGACTAACTCCCCTCTGGCCATTAATGGGGGCCTGGAGGTGGGGGCAAGGTCCTCAGCTGCCTGCCAGGCTGGCGTCTTCTCCCTCAGGCCATTGGCGTGGGCCCAGAGGAGGGGGCAATGTTCTCAGCCGCCTGCCAGGTCATGGCGTCTTCTCTCTCAGGCCATTGGTGTGGGCCCAGAGGAGGGCGCAATGTTCTCAGCCACTTGCTAGGTAATGGTGTCTTCTCCCTAAGGCTGTTGGTGGGGCCCCAGAGTGGGAGCAAGGTCATCAGGCGCCTGCCAGGCCATGGCATCTTTTCCCTCAGGCCATTGGTGTGGGCCTAGAGGAGGGAGCGATGTTCTCAGCTGCCTGCCAGATCATGGTGTCTTCTCCCTCAGGCCATTGGTGTGGGTCCAGAGAACGGGGCAATCTTCTCAGCTGCCTACCAGGCCATGGCCATCTTCTCCCTTTTAGATATGTTAATTTTAGCTTTGTATGTTATTATAGAGGTGGTGCTTCTAACACAAATAAAGAAAGAATAAAAAAAATGAAACAAAAATGGAACATTTAAAAACCGTGTTAGTGAACAATTGGATAATTACAAAGAATTTTACTCTGGAAACAAGAAAGTACTGGGGAAACAGTATTGGATGCTTGCACTGGGTTTCAACAGGAGTGGAGCTTTTAGGACTAGGGGGTTCTATATGCTTTATTTTAAATGAGCTCTAGAGTGATTTTGCTATATTAAGTACTAATTACTGTGAACGTGGATCGGGTAGTACTGTCCATTTATGTTACTCTTCTGCTTTTCTCTTTAAAACCAAGATGATGGTAATCCATATTATGGTATTACTGTGTTTAGATGTGAAAACTAGACAACGAAGAAAGCTGGCAGGAGAAAATAAATTCATTAAAAACATGATGTTGAAGGAGAATTTATCAGATTATCATGGGTCACTATAAATAGGGTTATTAATGAAAGGAACTTTCAATGATAACTAATTCATAAAATAAAGGTAAAGGTCTCCCTTGCTTAATAAATCAGAAGCCACTGAACAGTTTACTTGCCAAAACATACTCATTCAATAGGCTAAGTAACAAGATTTTAGCCTTTGTGAAAACAGCAGTGTGAATCAGCCTCCAAAAGGAAAGAATTTAAAGTCCCTTTTAAAAAGGAAGCTTGGTTGGGTGCAAAAGTGAGTTATGCACCATCATCACATATTTCAGTGCAACAAGTGTTAACAGATCCACATGAGAATCAGAATTTTTGACATAACGCAGGGCATTACACTATTTCTAGATCAGGGGTGACCAAATTTTTTGGGCCACACCTGGTTCAAGGAGCCAGCCACTAAGGCCCGGGGGCCGGATGGGCCCCCCAACGCCAATTCATCTGGCGGATGAATTGGCATCAGGGGGCCCATCTGGCCCCCGGGCTGTAGTTCGGGCACCCCTGCCCTAGATTGTTAACATGGAGTCTATCTGATGCAGGGGTGGCCAACCTTGGTGCTCTAGGTGTTCTTGGACTTCAATTCCCAGAAGCCCAAGTCAGGATATGAGCTAATCAAGGCTTCTGGGAGCTAAAGTCCAAAAACACCTGGAGCACCAAGCTTGGCCACCCCTAATCTAGTGAATACCTATTCTCCACCTAATATGGAAGCATTCGCTCCAAACATAAGAGATAGGACAAAATTCACAGTTGACTTTATTCTTGCCACTGGAGAATCTAAAGCAGGGGTGCCCAAACTTTCAGGCCATGGGCTGGTAAAATGGTTAAACGGGCCAGTCATGTGTTTCAGCGAGCTGGTCATGTGGTTCCTCCCACCAGAAGCAGAAATAAAACATGACTTGCAATCTGTTTTGCAACAGATATGTTTTGCAACAGGATTAGATAGATTTTTCAGCTGCCATTTTCTCTGCTTAAGCCAGGGGTGCCTAAACTATGGCCTGTGGACCGGATCCAGCCCCCAACACCAATTCATCCAGCCAAACATCTGGCCCACGCTGGGCGCATTTTACTTCCACTTATGGTAGTGACGAGGGTGGTGTGGGACAGATGAATTGGTGTTGGGAGCCAGATCTAACCCGGGGGGGGGGGTGTAGTTTGAGCGCCCCTGATCTAAAGCCTCTGCACTTCTTTGCTGCCAGCAAGAATCAGCATTTGAGTATCTGCTGTTTTCCCCCATCATAACAACTGAACAGGATGAGGAAATAAAAACTTTATGCTTTTTTGCTACTTCCCTCACAGCCTTTTACTTTGCAAACACTCAGAATCTCAGCATGATATCCTTAATATCCTTTGAAGCAATACATGGCAAGAAAGAGGAAGAAACTGACTCCAAAGGAAGGAATGCTTACTACAGGGATGTATTTTGGCTAAATGTATCACAAAAAAGGAAATACAGTGACAAGTTTATTTATAAGAATTCCTGATGAAGTGTCCCATTATTCCGCAACCTAAAAATATAAGCACTCTGTTGGCCTTTGACAACGGTAGGACCAATAGATTTCTTACAGACATATTAGTGATTGTCAATAAATAGATCTACAGTACCTACAGTGACTAATATTCGGTCAATTAACAAATGCAATTAAGAAATGGAATACAAATAAAATGATTTCCTTCCAGCCCAATAACAATGTTCGTTTCTAGTATCCAAAATACTGTACTGAATACAGGACCGATGAATTCTAACATCAATTCACACACAAGCCATTTTTAACTTCAGTGAGAACTACAATGGTATGTATAGTGGTCACAGTGCTGTACTAGGATTTGAAAGATGGGACATCAAATTCCTACTTGGCAATGAAATTCACTGGGTATCCTTGGGCCAACATACAGTACTGTGCAAATGTCTTAGCTCACCATTAGATTTGCTATTTTAGCAAT
Organism: Furcifer pardalis; assembly: GCA_030440675.1. Taxonomy (NCBI): domain Eukaryota; kingdom Metazoa; phylum Chordata; class Lepidosauria; order Squamata; family Chamaeleonidae; genus Furcifer; species Furcifer pardalis. The sequence goes on from CP126896.1 coordinate 86,215,028, forward strand.
GGTATAATGACCATATACGACTATTTCTCAAACTGTTCATTATAATACAGAACAACCAGAAAACACAGGATATTTCTATGCAGTATTTAAAAAAAGAAAAAAGTCAGAAAAAATGTCTCATAGACTAAAGTGGCAAATATTTAGCATGACCAGTATATGTCCTACTGTTACATGGCAATACATGGGGCTGCGGTGGCTCAGTGGTTAAGAAGCATGCCTTGTTAGCTGGAAGGCTGGCAAATCGGCAATTCGAGACCTGGTCACTGCATGAAAGACTGAGCGCCTGTCTCTGTCCCAGCTCTTGGGGAGATGAAAGGAGCCTCATTTGGGTGTTCCCTGAGTGGAATTTCTTCTGCAAAAATCCTTTCAATCCTTTCTGACATGAAATTATTATTATGGCAAAATGACTCCTGTTGTAAAAAGTCTTTTATACCAGGTTTGTGCAAGACACATTTGAGCATTTCATATAGTATATACATGTTGTATGAGGAGTCCCAGGAAAAAAGCAGCAAATAAAATAAATAGTGCAAGCAGCTTGAGACGCTGTACAGTTTTTTGTCATACCCCAGTCATCCTCTGGTTCCTCGATCAACAGCATAATCAAGCAAACAACAGTCAGAAAAATGTAAATACTTTCATGCATGTAGTTATTTCACAGTGAAGATAGAACAATATTTTATTCATAAAATGTAGAAAACAATTATATCTATTGCTCGTTTATACTCCATTTATTGTAGCATCATTTGATGCACACTAGTGAACATACTATCTTAAGATTTTCTTTCTTTATCTGATTTACTCAATTGTACTGCAGAATTCTTTGTATGTAAATGGTGAGGCTTTTTCAACTTCCTCCACCAAATATTTCTATGATCAAAAGTAACCCTTTCCCCTTACTGGTGTTAGACTAAGTGCATGGGGGAGTAACAATCCCTCACGTTTCCCAAGTCACGACATTTTGGACTCCAAATACTATTCAAGGATGAGTCAGATATGAAAAAAGAAGCCTGCCTATATTCATCAAAAGGGACATGGATTAAAAGAGTTATGAAATGCTAAAGCAGGTATTCGCAACCTATGGCCCACGGTGCCATTTCATGTGGTCCACCACCCTCGCCACCACCAAGCAAAAACTGTGCCGCCCTCGCTCCCCCCACCGTGGTGGCAGCAGCAAAAACAGCCCAAAATACGCTGCAAATGCACCCATGGCTGTTGTAAACATGTTTATGACAGCTGCAGATGCATTTTCTGGCAGCACTTACAGCAGGGGGAACCACCTGTCTAACCTGCTCAGCTGTCTAAGTGGCCGTGGTCAAACCCACAGCAGGAAAACGTTGAGAACCCTTGTGCTAAATCATGCTGTTTTATAAGTAACACAGTATATAACTTAGGAGCAGAATCCAAAAACTTTGGCCATAAAGCCTTTTGTAGTGTAGAATTATGTATGCTGAGAGATCAATCCATCTTGGTTCTTCTCATATCAAAAGGAAGATATTAATGAAGGCTGTCTGGCCAGAGATCCTTGTTCCTACAGTGACATGGGTCTTGAATACACAATATAAAGCCCTTAATAACACATCATCCTGTGCCATTTATGAACATTAATACTGTTGTATATTGTCCCTACAATTCTCTTCTATACATGAAAATGAAGCTTCGATTCACGTGACGAATTCTCCTCCCTATAGCACATAACTATAATAAATTACATCTAATCTTGTAGTCATTTTGATGAATCTGATTACGGTTTCTATAATTCTGCCTCTCCCAAAATCAGTAATACAGTACTGTCCTTTGATTCTGATTTGGAACACAGACAATTTGCTGGTAAAAGTACTTTGTTACATTAAAATAAAGCACACAAGGCAGAATCAACCCAAAAAACTGATACTGTACTGTTTCAGCTTTATGCTACAACATGTTTGTCTAACTTGGATTATCTGTATGGTTTAGCAATTTCTTCTAATAACAACATGAAGTATCTTTTTAAAAATAAAAATCTATCCTGGTTCACACATCAGCTGAAGTCAAGTAAATATCCCTCTAACTGTCCAACAATCCTCCCAATAGTAGGATTTCCATCTTATCTGGATTGAGTTTATTTTTCTAGCCCTCATCCAGTCCAATATCAATGCTAGGCAACACTCAAGCACTTCTACTGCAACACCTGTAGATGAGTTTTAAAAGTCGCGCGGCGGGAAGACTGTGGCTCCTCCACCACCAGGAACATCTGCGAACGAGCGGAGAGACCGCTGCCGCACCTAACGCCGGGGATACCTTTCACCTGCCCCGAGGTCCCACCCAGGCTTGGACTCTAAAAGTCACATGGCGGGAAGACTGTGGCTCTGCCACCGCCAGGAACATCTGAGGCCGGGAGGAGAGACCGCTGCTGCACCCAACGCCAGGGATACCTTCCACCTGCCCCGAGGTCCCGCCCAGGCTTGGACTTTAAAAGTCGCGTGGCGGGAAGACTTTGTAATTTTTATAATTTTTGTGTGAACTTGATTACGATTTGGAATTTTTGATTATTATTTGTTATTGATACCTGTTCAATTTTCGATGCTGTAATGATATTGTGATTTTTGATGTTTTGTGGTAGTGATGCTGATTATTTGTGATATTTACATGTTGTGTTTATGAATCTGTAACTTTATATATATTGTAAACCGCCCTGAGTCGATCCAACTGAGTAGGGCGGTATAGAAATTTAATAATAATAATAATAATAATAATAATAATAATAATAATAATAATAATAATAATAATAATAATAATAATAATAATAATAATAATAATAATAATAATAATGAGGAGGAGGAGGAGGAGGAGGAGGAGGAGGAAAAGCAGAGACAGAACTTTGCGCCTTCTGCATATTGATGACAATGAACTCCAAATCTCCATATGTCCCACAGGGGGACTTTAATCCCCCAAAGCCTAACTCAATACATTGGCTGATCAGTGCTTTAGGGAACTGACTTAGGCTTCTGGGAAATGAAGTCCAAAAACCAAAGGTTGGGAAACACTGATCTTCTAGAGAAAAGGTGGGTTTGCAGCATTCAAGTGCCTTGCCCACATCTTTAGGCTGTATTAACCGAAACATTCAATGTAATCGGACTAGACTGGGGTGCCCAAACATTTTGGGCCATGCCATGTGTTTCCCAGCATTTTACTTCGGATTCTGGGATGACATGGGCCAGATTAATTGGTGCAGGGGGCCGCATCCAGCCTGTGGGCCACAGTCTGGGCACCCTTGGACTAGATGGTGTATTAGGCATCTCCTTCAGAGCTACTGCTATCAAAAAGGGATCAAGGTCCTGATGGATGCATTCAATCTCAGAGACAGTTTTTGTCCAGAAGAAATAACCCTATGGACTACATAACAAATTTCTGCCTGTTGGTCAAAAGCAGCCTTGATCAGTTGGATACTGTGATTTCTTTTAGTTGCCTTACATTTATTACCATATTTTCTGGATATTTACTGGACAGCTGACTGGTTGAAATCCATCTGCTCTCTAGGCTTCTTTGTTGTTTCATCACCTTTAACTCCTCTGTAAACCACAAAGGGGGCTGTTCTCTGTAGTTAAGAGGTGTTATGGGGCAATCATGTCTATAGCTCAGTCGCCTCTGAATACCAGTGAGTAACCAGAACATCAATTGGAATGTTAGCCATTATAAGCCTGAAAAGCCCCTAAAATTTTAAGAAACCAATTAAGATGCACTAATTTTCACAGCAATATGTCCCTTCTCACGCAGAGTCCAAATCTCAGCATGAATGATCTGAGTACGACAAGGGGGAGGAATGAAGGTTCACCACCTTCAGATCATCTTTTCCTTGACATGATGTCAACACCAGGTTAGATGCTTAGATGGTTGAAACAGGGCCATGTTTGCCATGGCATTCATGAACTCCAAACTCAGTCCATACAGTTGCATTACTGTATGTACAGTCAAACCTCGCCTAACGAGCATTTCGCTTAGCGAAAAACTCGCATAATGAGCAAGTTTTTTGCTAAGCAGTCTGACTTGCATAACGAATTTTTCGCTATGCGAGTCGGACTTTTCCCTATGGAAAAACTCGCATAACGAGCGTTTCTATGGGGAAAACTCGCATAGCAAATTTTTTTGCTATGCGAGTTTTCCCCATAGAAACGCTCGTTATGCGAGTTTTTCCACAGGGAAAAGTCCGAATCGCATAGCAAAAAATTCATTATACAAGTCAGACTCGCATAGCGAATTTTTCACATAGCAAGCAACCTCGCAGAACGGATTAAATTCGTTATGCGAGGTATGACTGTATGTTATTTCCTAGAAGCAAAAGTCTGAGGGTGAACTGACTTAGGCTTCTGGGAATTGAAGTCCAAAAACCAAAGTTTGGGAAATACAGTACTGGTTTACATTGTCCCAATGCTAAATTTAATTAAACATTGAGGAAGGAAAATAGAACTCCTGGTAGTGAATAGCATCAGTATAAAGCAGTGTTAATACAGTACTGTACTGGAAATCAAGATGCATCATGGTTACAAACTACCTATGTAAAAGCAACTGTAATATTGTAATAATATTACAAACAGAAATAAAAATCCAACTATCAAACAGAACGTAGCCTTTTATTAGTAATCCAGAAGAGTATGCCTACAGAGATATAAGACTCACCTAATCCAATGAGAAGACTGCTAGATATGCATAGTGTTGCATATCCAGCAATAAACAATCTCCCTCTATTTCTTTGATATGGAATGGCAGTGTGATGATACAGACTTCTCTGTAGAATGTAATCCCATCAATTTTGTGCTATGTTTGCACTGTGGTTGCTTTTAAGAAAGGATAAAGTCTCAACTCAAGGGGTCAGTTCACTGTCAACCTCTACAAACTAGGATTTTATACTGTTAAAATGACTTTACTGGAATAAGGTGCAACCCAAGCTCAAAGATGTGCCACCTGTAATGGGCATGGAATCAACAGACGTCTTGTGTGGCACAGCTAGATCTGTAGGCATTACTGTTGTGCTGGTGGACATGTTGGAGGGCAGAAGGGCCAAAAAGGAACAGAGGAGGCAAGCAGCAGTAAAGGAGCTGAGTTTACAACTCTTATCACTTCATTTCCATCCATTATGTTGGCAGAGTTAGGCCAGGGTCAGAGTAGTCCTATGAGCTTTCTAATTCAGTGGCCAGTGTAGGTGAACCTGTGGCATGCAGAGCCCTTTCTGTCAACATGTGTGCCACTGAGGGCAAGCCCTGGCAGGCACCATCAGCACCAATGGCATCCCTCATCCTCCTCTAATGGGGAGGTGAGAGGGGAGGCTGAAATTCTGCCTGGGAGGAGGTGGCAGCGATGAGGTGAGGTGACCAGACACCCTCCACCCGTCCTAGAAGATGGAGGAGGCAGTGCATGTGTGGGGCAGGCATGCACATGTGACATCGCTAACGTGCCTCAAGTGGTCGCACCCACATGATGTTGCCAGAGATGTGCCGGTGACATCAATTGGTTGCGTGCGCACCATGCAGTGCCTGCCTGCACACCTCCTTTTCTTCCTTGAGCACTCAGTCTCTAAAAGGTTCGCCATCACTGCCCTAGGCTGTGAAGGCTATGCATTTACGGTAGTACAATCTCAGTTGACTTAGTGACAGCTCAGTTAGCCCTTAGCCATCTTAGCTGGTTAGCACTTAATAATTTTATTTTTAATCTAATTTTATTCTGTTTTTAATATTGTTAATTTGTTCTTAATCTCTTTCAATGTTAGATAATCACATTAAGCACTTTTTTAGCAGTAAAATGGGGCATACATGTAATAAATAAAAGTACACATGATAACATACGCAGCTATAAAAGCACTGAACTAATGCTTCTCTAGATACTACTGGTAACAATGAAATATTTAACATTAAAAACTATAGGCAACAATTAGAACATGCAAATATAAGACATAATTAACACTGAAGGACAGATAAAACAGACAATGATCTTGAGCTCTCTTTAGTTCAGTTTTTCCAAATAACCTAAAACAGTGGTTCCCAACAGGGGGTACACAGCCCACAAGTGGACTCCAATTCCCAGAAACCTAAGTCAGTACATTGGCTGATCAGTGCTTTGGGGAAATAAATGACTTAGGCTTCTGGGAATTGAAGTCCACAAACCAGCATTTGGGAAACACTGACCTAAAAGCTTTCAGGGTTGTTGACTAATCAGTTTGTTGTAGTAGCTGCGTGCCACCAAGTTGTTTCCAATTTATGGCAACGCTTTGAATTAGTGACCTCCAAATGACAGGCCTATTATTAACAGCTCTGCTCAGATCAGTGTAAACTCAAGGCTGTACCTCCCTTTATTGAGTCAATCTATCTCTTGTTGAGTTTTCCTTTTTTATTTGTTGTTGTTGTTGTTCAGTCGCACAGTTGAGTCTGACCCTCTGGGACCTCATGGCCCACAGCACGTTAGGCACTCCTGTTTTTTATTACTGCCATCAATTTTTCAAATCACAAATCTCAGTTTATGAATACTGTACTGTACATGTTATATGAAGAACCATCCTAAAAACCAATATTCATGATTGTGGTGTTATTGTATATGACAAACATGTACAGTATACAGTAATTTGATTCACAATATGGAATGAAGATATTCCCAAAACAGTTCCTTTGTTTTCCCTCAGTCTGTAGAAATCTATATCCTTCAAAATGCCCCAAAGGGCTCCTGTGAAATGGTCCAATTCTTGAATAACAAATTAAAGTAAATCTTATCTTGACTAAATAGCAATACAGTACTGTCTTCAGTAAGGGGAAGCTGTATGTAGAGGTAGCTTCTCACAAATGTAGGTGCTGCACTGCATTATTATGCTTATCCAGGCAAATGAATCTTTGGATCAGAATCCCAGGCCACAAACAGATGCCTGAGAAAGATCCCAATTAGAATTGAATGCACTTTAATATTACAGAGGTGATTTGAGACAGTCTTTCTCGGTTTCTACTTTAAAAATCCCTCAAGCAAAATCACCAACTAAAACAAACTAATCTGTATAATCCTGGTGTTGTGAGTTTGTTTTTAAAAAATAACTCTTTCAGATACAGGCTCTATTGACTATTTTTGGCCACAATCAGTAATCACAAATCATTACACATGATTAGTTATACACAATTAGAAACAGTAAGAAAAGTATTATCTAAAATAGTAGTACAGTACTGAACATTCCGTTTCCAGGAACATAAAATGACAGATAAAACATATATTGATTTCTTGACTTTGTTTCTTCCCTAGAAATATTCACCTCCCTCCCTTAGAGATATTTGAAATTAAAAGTTGTAAATTTGTTTTAACCATTTAATCATTCAAGATTTAAAAATTACTACTGAGACTACAATAGATTATCATTACAGCTTGTAGCTGAAACTGTGACACTACATACAGCATTATGTTTCCTTTTTAAGCTGAAATAAACTACTGTATCTATATTTATAACCATATATAAAGAACAGTACTGTATTTTTCTAGGAAATGCAATGTTGTCTGCTACAAAGGATGAATCTGTAACTTATAGAGACTAAACTAGGACCACACATTTGAAAAGCCTTCTTATAATTAAACTGAAGTTAATAAACTTATAATAAACTGAAGTTGATAAAATTTCAGTTCTATCTTAAAAGATGTTAGGAAAACTATACAGTATGTAAAAAGCTCCATAATTTATGTTACCAGTAAAAATAGGTATACACTAGTACCCCGGATAACGTTATGACTTGGTTCCACAAGTCTCGTCGTTATCCGGTTTTTAACGTTGTGCGATACACATTGATCACACAATGTTTAAAAAAGCCCTGTTTCCCTGGAGGCTGCAGCAAGCCAGAACGTAGGGATTTGAATCCTGACATGTTGGCTTGCTGCAGCCTCCAGGGAGGTGGGGGAACTTTGGAAACAGCTTGGATCGGGTCTCCCCACCTCCCTGGACCCGGCGGGGGGGGGGGGTCAGAGACCCCAAAATTGGTTTTTAAAAAAAGGGTCAATTTTTTAACCAATTTTTGGGTTTCTGACCCCCCCTGCCGGGTCCAGGGAGGTGGGAAGACCCTATCCAAGCTGTTTCTGGGCTTCCCCGACGTCCTCAGCCAGTGCAGCAAGCCAAAATGTCAGGGTTTAAATTCTGACATTCTGGCTTGCTGCACTGGCTGAGGACATCGGGGAAGCCCAGAAACAGCTTGGATCGTGTCCCCTGCCTGCTCCAGAGAGATCAGTGGACCCGATCTACAGCTGCAGGGTGGCTGGGGAAACTGACGGGGACTCCCTGTCGGTTTCCCTAGCCACCCGCCCTTGCCTCTGCAGCTGTGGGTGGCTGGGGAAGCCGACGGGGGAGCCCCCCGTCAGCTTTCCAACCTCCCCACCCCTGCATCCGTAGCTGCAGGGTGGCTGGGAAGCTGAACGGAGAACCCCATTCAGCTTCCCAGCCACCCTGCTGCTAAGAACGACTGTATCGGATAACGTTAAAAATCGTGTTATTCGATACAAGATTTTTTTCCCCCCAAAAATCTTGTAACGTTATGCGGTTTTAGCGCTATCCGGTACTCGCGTTATCCGGGGTATTACTGTATTCTTCTGTATTCTACTGTATTCTTCTCCTATCCCTGGTTTACAGTAGAGATCCACATCTTTGCATCTCAGAACTTTTATGACTAAATGGCCAATATTTTAGCCAGTCCTCTCTAGGAAAGTCCATCACACAGAAATATATAGGGACTTTGGAACGAAAGTACAGTAATACCTTGGATAACGTTTACCTCGGAAAATGCTAAAATCACATAACGTTAAGCAATCTGGGGTGGAGAATTGGATCGAATAACGTTAAGGTCCTATGGGATGGATCGGATAACAACCGCTAAAGCCTGTGCGGTTACAATGTATCTCTATGGAGCTTTAACGTTATCTGATCCATCCCATAGGATTTTAACATGGATCGGATAACACTAAAAATTGGATAACACCAAGACTTGTGGAACCAAGTCTTAGCGTTATCCGAGGTATTACTGTATAAGGAAACCAGTCGAGAAAAATCTATCTCAAATATGCTACTTAAAGTAATTTAATAACATCCATGACATATTAAGAGTTTAATAGCCACAAATAGAAATGTTAAGAGCTACTTGATTTCTTCTCTCTTTACCTAAAAAAAAAATGCATATCAGTGTATACAAACAAACAAGATTGCCTGTTCCTTCTGAACATATACGTTACTACTACCGGTATATTCACGTATCTGTATTGAATCAGAGTTTGTTTTCTACAAAGCTACAACTCATATCAAGATTTTAAACCTGGAAATATGATTAACTGTGCTGTAATTAAATTACCAATGGCTGTCTCCTTCCATGGAATAATGCACCTCATACTTAATGCTACTGCCATATAATGCATCCTAACAAACCTGTGAAACATCACTAAAATGATCATTCTTCAAAAAATTTCTTCTGTTATTGTTACACAAATTCCATGAACTTGGAGACTTGGATGAATTCAGCATGTCTCTATAAAAATGTTTGGGAAATTTAAAAAATCCTATGTAAACCTGCCAAGTGCAAACAACCACCAATATCAAAACAAAAGTGATATCGTTAGATACAACTGTTGACCTTTCAGAGCTCAAAACAACTATCAGTATCCTATTGTAATCTCAAACAGAGTAGACAGACCCACTAAATTTATTTATTTATTTATTTAAATTTCTATACCGCCCAGGGCGGTTTAAATCAAATGCATAATGGTAAATCAGAACTTGTGTGACTCTAATTTTGTCAATGCAACTACTCTAGCTGGAACAAGCAACTGGACACCACCGGCTACGGTAGTCTAAACAATAAATCTAAGAAACTTACTTGAAAGACACATTTCTGTTAATGCTAATCCTGTTGGTATTTGCTACTGCACCAAAGGTCTACTTAGATATCTAGCAGCATTATGACATTCAGCATGGTAACACGTAAATGATGTTTATTTTCCAGAAATATTCCATTAGCCTATTTCAACACTAGTCTTCCTCAGCAAGCCTGTTTCAACAATACAGTTTATACTACAATTAAACTGTTAGTCTTCTAGGTGCCAGAATCTCTTTGTTTCCTAGAGCAGACTAAAAGGTTACACCTTTGAAAACTCCTTTTAGCACAATTTACTGAACATAAAGCGGACTGTACCTTCAAATCAGTACAAGTATCCCCATCTCTGCTGAATACTCAATGGACAATCCTTAGAACTAGTGTTTACTGAAACACTGGTGCCTCTAGTAATTATATTATAATTAGCACAATGCTTAGTCATAAAATGGACCATAAGAAGTCACTGAACACTAGTTAAACTTACAGAGACAATAACAGACTGCAAAAGGCCACATTTAGTTGTTTTGCAATTTTAAAAATAACATCAATATTATTGATAACATTGCAATCGGAAAGATGCATCTGAGAAAACACGTAGACCTGAACGGAAAGCCTGCTTTTATGAGCAGTGCAGCCTGCAGTTCTGGCAGGCTGAGGGTTGGAGTCCTTAAATGCAAGACCAACATGCTCTAGTGGGGACTGCTGGTGGACAACAACACACTGTGTGAATGTTGAGATATACAGAATCCAACTCATTTTCTTGTCTGCTGATTATTACCAGAAACATGTATTTAAAAGATTTCATTTTGGCCAACAACAAAGCCAAGAAAGTGGCTTCATTTTGGCAGTCCAGAGTTTGATCTGGACACAGAAGAAACATGCACAGATTACAAGGTGTACACCAATAACTCAACAGCACAAAACTAAGAATAAATCTGCAAACCCAGAATACCAAAGTTCCTTTTTTTAAAAAGGAAGTAAAAAATGTAGATAGTTTCAGGTACCTAAGACATGTAGATACCTAAGAAATGTAGATAGTTTCAGATACCAAAAATGAGATGGCTAGATGGTATTGTAGATGCAATGTGCACAGAGCTGGGCAGGCTGAGGAAGATGGTGGAGAACAAGGGTGCCTGGAGGAGGGCAATGGTCCATAGGGTCGCAAAAAAGACATGGCACTCCAGCAGTCTGACAAACAGATTTTCTGCTTTTACAAGTAACTCCCACAAGCTGAAACTGGCACTTCCTGACTATGGGAACAGGAAGAGGGCAAAGTTTACAATGCCAGTTAAGCTTTACAGACAAGATTCTCCATTCTCTTCCAAAACTTGCTCAGTTGACATCTTGTTGCAAGAATCTGGAGTGGAAGAAATAACTAAGGAGACACGCCTATCTGGAGGTTGATTTTCTCTCCTCCACCACCGTAGACCCATATAAAAAGTTCCGCATTTTCAAGCAGCAACGAGGCGGAACAAGACATCGTTTAGGAGGGAGAGGAAGAAGGGAGGCGTAACAGAAACTCCATGGATTCGCTGAACTGCTGAAAACACCGACGCGAGGGAATCTGAACTTCAACTAAAATAGCCTAAACACGTGATTTGGGCGAATAAATAGTATCGTTCACACATGCATTCCCTTTTGTCCATTTCACAAATCGTTCCAGATCTTCCTACCCACGGTCACTTAAAGACTCATAACATCCGGTCCTCCTCCTCCTCCTCCTCCAGCCCCGACAAATTCAAACTAGCACAGCCTCTCTGCAGCGGCGGGGGGATGGGGTGGGTCAGATCCCCAAGACCAAGACCCTTCTCTTCCGCGGCCCCTTTCCCTCCTAGCTCCGATTTATCAGAGCAGGAACCAAAACAGGGCGGTGGGGAAAGAGACTGGACCGCGAGAGGCAGGCAGGCGAAGAGAGAGAGAGAAAAGGTAACGAGGGAAAAGCCAGCGAGCAAAGGAAACGAAGGAAGGAGGTCGCGGGGGGGGGGGGGTCTGGTGCCGAAACAACGTTCGGGGAAAGAAACAGACCTGCACCGATGGCAGGCCAGTGTCTCCATGTAAATCCCAATTGCTTCCACCCGGGGTAGTTTCCAGGGCCATTTCCCACGCAAAGCAACCCTTGATTGAAAGCCTGGCTCATTTTAAGTACGGTATTGGCCGACACATACAATAACACCGCCACCTCCTAGTCTATACTGTTACCTGAGTACCAGAGAGTGGAGCTACGGACCGGGACCCAGCAAGCAAGCAAGCGCACACACACACACACTCTTCTTGAATACACACACACACACACACACACACACACACACACACACACACACACACACACACACACACGCATACACACACACACACACACACACACACACACACCTTTGAATCCAAGAGGCCTGGATCCTGCCGTGCTTAAGTGTCACGCGTACACCGAGGGAACGAAAGGAAATCCACCTCTATTCCACCCCCCCACCCCAACAAGATCCAGCAACACAAGCACACTTTTTGGAATCCGTGAGGGAGGCCAGGATCCCGCCGTGCTTAAGTGTCACCCTTACACCGAGGGAGGGAAAGGAAATCCATCCTGGCTAGGGCTCTGGGTTGACTCAGCCTTCCACTCTTCCGAGGTCGGTAAAATGAGTACCCAGCATGTTGAGGGCAAAATGCTAATTACTCCGTGAAGCGCCCAGAGAGTGCCCTAAGCGCTATGGGGCGGTATACAAGTGTAATTGCTATCTCTATTCCACCACTCCCCCTAAGATCCAGCAAACACTAACACATACTTTTCTTTGGATCCAAGAGGGCTGGATCCCGCCGTGCTTAAGTGTCACCCTTACACCGAGGGAGCGACAGGAAACCCATCTCTATCCCCCCCCCACTCCCCAGCAAACACTAACACTTTTCTTTAAAGTCAAGAGGGCTGGATCCCGCCGTGCTTAAGTGTCACCCTTACATCGAGGAAGCGACAGGAAACCCATCTCTATCCCCCCCCCACTCCCCAGCAAACACTAACACACACTTTTCTTTAAAGTCAAGAGGCCTGGATCCCGCCGTGCTTAAATGTCACCCTTACACCGAGGGAGCGAAAAAGAAATCCACCTCTATCCTCCCCCCCACATCCAGCAAACACACACACTTCTTTGAATCCAAGACAGAGGCCTAGATTCCACCGTGTTTAAGTGTCACCTTTCTTTATACCGAAGGAGCGAAAGGCGACCCACCGCTCCCGCCCGCCCGCCCGCCCAGCCTACCCCCGAGGGGGAGTCTGCTGCTGCGCTCACCCTGCTCCGGCGGAATGGGGAGGCGGTGGCGGTGGCTCCGCGGTCTTCTCGGCGACGCCAGCCGAGCTCCCGGTGTCGGGCAGGAGCGGGTCGTGGGAGCCGCTGCGGCTGGGCGACGACGCGGGGCTGCCAGGCATGGAGCGCGGCGGCGGCGTGGCGGCCCCGGGGGCGGCGGCGGCCCCGGAGAGGCAAAGGGGCAGCTCGGCGCCGGGCTCCGGCAGCCCGTCCAGTTCCACGCTCCGCACTTTGCGGAGCTGCTTCCGCCTCCAGTCCGAGGAGCGCGGCTCTCGGCTATGGCTGGAATCTCGGGCCAGGAGACCCCCGAGGACGCCGCCGACGCTCCGGGCAGGCTTCGGGCTGCGGGCGGCGGCGGGCGGCAGGACCGGCGAGGCGGCGGCGGCGGCTTCGTTCCCAGAAGATAATCCCACCGAGGAGACGCGGTTCTCGACGGCGGCCGCCGCTGCTCCGCCGGCCGCCGCCATTTTCTCTGGCGGGTCACATCACCTCCCAACACAGCGGCGCTGCCTCCGTCCGTCCGTCCGTCGCTCGCCCCGGGCTGGGAAGGGAGGCGAGGCGAGGCGAGATCTCCCCTGGCGGCCGACGAGCAAACAGCGTGGGCTGAGGAAGGCTGGGCTGGGCACCGCGGGGTGGGCCCAGGTTGCGGGAGGGAGGACGGGAGGACCGGGAGGGAGGGGATAGGTAAGCCCGGGAGGGAGGAGGTGGAAGGAGAAGAAGAAGAAGAGGCGCCTGTGCCTGGTTCCCTCAGCGCCTCTTCTGGCCAGTCAAGGGTACTTGACTCTCTCGGGAAACTCCGGCCGCTCTTCGGCTTCTCATCCCAAGTCCCCTGCCCAGTTGGCTCGCCCTCCCTCCTTCCCTCCCTGGCATGGTTGGCAACAAAACACAACTAGGGAAGGGGTGGATAGACTGAAGGAAGCCCCTGTTCTGAAAATAAGCAGTAATGATGATGATGATGATGATGATGATGATGATGATGATCAGAGGCGTAGCTACCGCCATATCTGCCGTATCAATTATACGGGGCCCCCGGGCCACGGGGGCCCCCAACGAGCATAAGCAAAACAAATCTTTACCCTTCCTAAGGGCCCCCAAACAAATTTTTATATGGGGCCCCCCCAAGGCACGCTACTCTTCTGATGATGATGATGATGATGTCAGTAATTATCCTGGGTTGAAAGGATTTTTGTGGAACAAACTCCGCTCAGGGAATGCCCAAATGAGGCTCTTTTCATGTCCCCAAGAACTGGGATGGAGACAGGCACTCAATCCATCATGCAGTACCAAGGTCTCAAAATGTGACTTGCCAGCTAACAAGGCTAGCTTCTTAACCACTGAGCCACCACAGCCCTTATAGGAAGCAATAGCAGCTACACTTCTATTCTGCCCCATATGGTGCTGTAGAAAACTTGAGAGTCCCCTGGACTGCATCTTTTTCTTCTTCATCATCCAAACCTGAATACTGTATAGACAATCCTCAAGGGCGATCAGCTGTGACGACTGTCCTGAGAATATAATGCTGTGGCCTTCCATTTGCCTTCCACATCGCAGCATGAGCCCTGTACTACTTACTCTGTTCTGTGAGTCACTTTTTGGTCCTGAGCCCTTTTGGCACACAAAGTCCTCCATCAAGACAGATTCAAGTGGGATTTAATCCAATTGTGGACCATCACTCTTCCCTGTGGACTTTGGCACCCAAGGCTGTTACTCCACAGGGTTGTCACGTTAGTTAACTGCTGCCTGATGCTTGGCGTTGAGTCACTGGTAGTACGATCTACTCTATTACCTTAGCAGGATAGCCTGGCCAGACGTACTACACTTCTATTCCTCCCCATATGGTGTTGGAGAAGACTTTTGAGAGTCCCCTGGACTGCAAGGACATCAAATCAGTCCATCCTGGAGGAAATCAACCCAACCTGCTCAGTGATGGGATGTCAAAAATTTTACTACCCCATGGTGATGTCATCACAGGGGGCGGAGCTAATGTCATTACATCATGGGTGGAGCCAAAATCATGATGTCATGATGTTGTGGGCGGGGCCAAAATAAAAATAAATAAATTAAAATTAAAAGGAAAAAACACACACACACACCCGTCAACCCACCCAAACAACCACAACACAAACCTGTAAATAAATAAAATAAAATAAATTAATTAATTAATTAATTAAAAATTAAATTAGAGCCAAAATGGCTACTGGGAACTGCGCATGCATCAAACTTTCATTTGACACATGCACAGTAAAAAAAATAGAAATTCGCATGCATCAAATGAAGGTTTCACGCATGCGCAGTTCCCAGGTGCCATTTTGGCTCTAATTTTTTTTTATAAAAAAATCCCGGTGAGGCATCCAAACCGGATGCCTCAAAAAAAAAATCCCGGGTGGTTGCTACCGGTTTGGCGAACCACCCAGGAATCTTGCTACCGGTTTGCGCAAACTGGGGTGAACCGGGAACATCCCATCACTGAACCTGCTCCTCGAAATGACAAATACTGAAACTCAAGTACTTTGGCCACCAAATAAGAAGAGGGCTCACTGAAGAAGGCCTTGATGTTAGGAAAGATCGAAGGTAAAAGGAGAAGGGAGCAGCAGAGGATGAGGTGGTTAGACACCGTTGTTGATGTAGTGGGCGTAGAGTTGGGCAGACTCCGGAAGATGGCAGATGAAAAAGCCTGGCGTGCAGTGGTCCATGAGGTTGCAAAAGATCAGACCTGACTGTGCGCCTGAACAACAACCACCCCATAGTACTTAGTGCACTATCTAGAAGAGGGGTCAGTAACCTTTTAAAGTCAGAGGCAGGGTCATGCTCCCTCAGACAGTTGAGGGTTCCAGACTGGTGGTCCCCACACCATAAATGCTCCTGTAAAGAGGTCCTCAGCTGCTGTAACCACATCCACAGCTGCAATAAACATGTCTGAGGCCATGGCGACAGTTGGGGCAAGGGCAAAGGCCTGATGGTTTGGTGCCACAGGTCAGATTTGGCCCATGGGCCATAGGTTGCCAACCCCTGATTTAGAAGGTACACAAATTAATTAGCATTTCCCCTCAACATGCTGGGTCCTCATTTTACTGACCTCAGAGGTTAAATGATTTTTACAAATAACAATTAAACATATTAGAGAGTAGGCAAAACAAAAAGACAAAAAACTTTGTGACACCTTAAAGACTAACTTCTGTATTTTAATCTTAGCTTTTGTGGATCAAGTCCACTTTGTCAGACATAATAGTGAGATTTCATGGCATCAATTTATACACATCAGATACAGAGGCACACATTGGTTGGTTAGTTTAACAAATAAAGTTACAAATCAGTGTGGCTTTTTACAACTGGTAATAACGGAAAATTTCTGCTTGGTATTCATATTTGCTGTGAAGTTCAGCCCTGTTGAGTTGCATCTAGTTACTAACCATTTGCCGAAAAATTGACTGCCATCTGATCAGTTATGACTTATAACAAACCTTTCCAAGGTTTTCTAGGCTGAGAAAACACAGAAGGGGTTTACCATTCCCTTTTTCTGGATATGTCTTGGGACTGCAACTTGCCCAGGCTACCCAAGCTGGCTCTTGTTTCATGAGGCATAATGGGGGCTTGGAAGTCCCAGATTCTGGTTCCCTAGCAAGATACCAAAGCCACAAGAAATTGCCTCAGGCCACACCTAGAGGGGAGCAACAAGCCTCGCACACCAGTTATATACTGTGCTGCCAGTGTGGACTTTATTTATTTATTACATTTATATCCTGCCCTTCTGGGATATTCTCCCACTCTGGGCAGTGCACAACAGATTAAATGATTTTTTTTACAAATAACAAACATAATATAATACACAAAACCAATAAATTAAACAAAATAAATTATAGACAAAAGTAATAAACAATAGCAATTCATTATTCTCCTCACACAATGAAGGGACAAAGTGTTATACAAAGCCAAACAAGTTATTTGGGTAGAAAGCCATGCAAATGTCTCTCTGTCTCTACTCCCTAATAGGAGAAATATTGTCATAACAACCCAGCTATTTTCTGTCTGTTTGTGACCTGACCCTCCCCTTGCTGCACGAGGTGGCCTTATCACTGCCTTTTCTACGCCTGGTCCATTGTTACAAGGCAGGGCTGTGTAAGCCTCTAAACTGCCTCTTGTGTGAATAAGAATTAGTATGTTACTCCCCATTACCAGTCTGGAAGTAAGATTCAACTGTCAGGCCAGTCCTCTTCTGTATGGGTAGGATAAGATAAGGATGGCATCTTTTGTTTTGCCTCAGGCATTATGTATGTGTTAGCTTTCAAGGACTCTTAGAGTGAATCTATAAATTCAGCAGAAATAATATGGCAATTAATAGAGTACAAAACTGGCAGGACAGATGGTACTGACTGGAACTGCAGCAGACCTGTATGTCACATTTGAAAATGTTTCCCGTCTACATTTTTTAAACATTCTAAAAATGGGAAAATAGCTTGGTAAAGGAAAACCTGAACTAGAACATTTCTTGCTGATGAGCTAGTTTTCATCATTTAGGCGCACTTGCATGCGTGTACCTCAGAATTTCAATGAGTTCAGTTATCTATATGTGATTACAAATAATACTATAGTTTGATGCAGGCACACTTCTGAAAATATGCATTTAGGAACTGAGCACTTTTCTTACCTCTTTTCTCTAACATTTCTTTTTTTTTTTTTTTTACAGAAATTTTACTTTGCTGCTAATCTGTTTTACTATTATGTAGCATCTGATCATTTGCTCCATACCGTTGTATGCTTACTGACTTGAATGCTAGATGTGCAGATGGTATGATATGCAGTCATGCCTTTAAAAGACCTAATGCTGCAATTCTGCATCACCCTACCTGGGAGTAAATCCTATTAAACTGAAATCGACTTATTTGGGAGTAGACATATACAGGCTGTGCAGCAAGGCTATAATCCTATTCATTATTTCTAGATGAGTAAGCACACTACATTTAAGAAGTCTGAATTCTGAGTAAATACTACTGGTAATCAGTAGCTCATAGTCATAGGAAAGGCAAATCGTGATCCTGCCCTTTAAGGGTGAAGCAACCCCTTGCTTGGACCATGGGCTGCCTCTGTTAAACCTAGTAGTGTGTCATTGATGTGGTATGAAAGCAATGTTAATTTTTACCAATGCTAAAAGTCTTAAATATCATAAAGTTTCAACACAGACACAAACTGCTTTTAAATATTAAATTTGCATCCTTGAACTTTGCTGAGCCACTGTCATTGACAAATCATGCACAAACCCATGAATAGGCAGAGTGGCATCCTGACATTGCCACTCAGCAATCTTATAATTCAACAGCAGAGTGCTGTGCATGCCAATCCCATTCTTAGTTTCTCTGGAATGTCATTTGATAGCCTCCTCTGCCCTTTTCTTCCATCTGCCTAGAGCAGGAGTTCTCAACCTTTTTAAGCTGGGGACCGTGCCACCTCCATTAGACAGCTTCAGGGGCTGGTCAACCATTTTGCCCTTCCTCCACCACATGGCACTTCCTGGTGTGCTGGAGGTACTTAGTGAGTGCCTGTCTTTCACAAATTACTTCTCAATTCATTTATCAAGATAAACTTTTCTAAAGTACATTTTATTTTGCAGAAGTTTTTGGGGTTTATTTTGGCAAATCAAGACAAGTGTAATATTTTATCTAGAAAAGTATTATTTAGTACCTTACACTTAATGTTTGCTTTCAAAACATTTCAGACTTATTATGACCCAAAGAATTTGTGCCTTCCAAAATGGGGCTGTGGTGGCTCTGTAGTTAAGAACATCGCCTTGTTAGCTGGAAGGCTGGGAAGTCTGCAGTTCAAGACCTGGGTCCTGCACGATGGATTGAGTGTGTGTCTCTGTCCCAGTTCCTAGGGACATGAAATGAGCCTCATTTGGTTTGGGCATTCCCTGAGCAGAGCTTCTTCCGCAAAAATTCTTTCAACCCCAAATAATTTCTGACACAAAATTGTTGTTGTTGTTATTGTTGTTTACATATCTGTTAACTCATTGCAACCTCAAGGCTGTCAATTCCTTTACTGAGTCAATCAATCTTGTCAATTTTCTTCTTTCTGCTGCCTTCAGTTTTCGTCAGCATTACTGTCCTTTCCACTGAGCCTTGTTTTCTCAAGCTATAGCTTCAGCTTAATCATGTTTGTTTCTAGGGAAAGTTCAAGTTTTATTTTATTTTTTCTAGCACCCACTAATTTGTTTCTCTGGGTGTCCATAGTATCTATAAGGCTCACCTGCAACACCATACAGTATTTCAAAATGAATTGATCCCACCACCACCACCCCCCGGCAGCGCCCTTCACTGTCCTATGCCTGTACATTCTGCAGGTATACTGATTATCTGTTAAAATAATTACATGAATATATCCAATGGTAAATATTTTTTTCCATGACCAAAAATGTACAACAACTTTTAAAAGAATACTTTGTCTGCTATGTGTAAATCTTGCTCATATGCTCTTAAAGGTAACAGAGGACACTTTGTTTTTTATCTCTCATGAAAGTCCCCTAATAAGGCCCCTAATTCTGTGACATATAGAGACAAACTCATTGCTGTGGGACTACAGCTTGCACCCCACTGGCATCTTTACATTTCTCCCCTGCCCTAAATATTCTGAGGGACAAATCTCTTTAATACAGCAACCAAGCTATACATTGTCTTCCTAATATCCCTCTGCAGAAGATCTCACAGTATTACTGAAAAATCTCCATCAATGTTCAAGCTGATTGGCTATGGAAACTGAGGTGGAGCTGGAATACTCCCATGTAAGCATATACAGCATTGTGCAACAAATATGTTGTCAGCTGAAAATAAATGCCTGTTGCTTTGGGGTGGAGTGATTTTTCAAGACTGCAGATCTGCAGGAAGGAAACTTTCCAGACAACACCTTTCCATCCCAGGAGAGGAAACCACCACCCAATTAGAAGTTGGAATACCTGAAGGGCTATACAATGTTTATTAAGTCTCAAAGTGTCACTCATAAGGCATTATAGAATTACTTGAACAGGCAAAAACAGTGGCACATAAAGATATCTTCACTACTGCCCAGACAATTCTTTATCTTGGATCCTACCACATTTTTATTTATCAAATGTTTGGAGGTTTGATCACAGGAGTCTAGGGCAGCTGATATCTTACTAATACTAATAATTTTTAAATTAAATTTAATAAAATACAGTAGAACAAAGAAAACACATGAAATACTTCCTTATGTTGTGAAAGTCTACAAAATAAGTATAGTTTTAGCTAATGCATGAATAACAAAATGAGTGAAGAACAATCAAATTGGTACTGACAGCAAATTCCATAGCTGGGCATCACAAGAAAGTATATGGATAGTTGGATTAAATTTGCCACAAAACATCTGGCATTTAATTCTGGATATCTGCCTGTCTACCACCAACTTGCCGTCTTTCATATTCCAAAAACAGCTTTTACTAGCTTGTACTATTAGCTATCCTGGGTTCACACCCATATTGGATGAGAGAGTCATAAAGTCCCAATCCCCTTACACAGTGTATTCCTAAACAATGCAGTCACGAGGATCTTGGCTTTCTGATCTCCAGCTGGTTGTCTTAAACTTCAAATATAGTACCTTGGTGTAACATGAAACTTTAAATTGTTTCCAGTATGTAACTTCCCTCTGAATTACAAGTGGCGACATCCAGGGTTGTTTGGGTAATATAAGCCTCTCTTGGAGTCATGCGACATGGAATGTAGTGGCAGTTGTGGAAGGATATTCAGGAACACCCTGATCACAGTCACACTCCAATTTACATATTAGCAAAATCCACTGGTTCTGACAAGACCTACCTCCTGAAAGAAAACAGGGCAGGCGGATAGTGGGATGAACTGCATTGCAATTTAAAAAGAAAAATATGTATATAGAAACAATGTTATAGATGTCTTTGTTTCATGCCATTTATATTCTTTATTTTCTAGGAATTCAAGTCAACTAACAACAAAAATAATTTTTAACAATAAGGCAATAACACTTCAGTTTATATAATAAAGACTAAACATTAAAGCTAGCAACATAGCAGCACCTTTTGAAAGTCAATTATTATTTGGTTTCTTTCTCAGAAATGATTCAATACATTACCCATTCCTTAATACAGACTAGTTAGGTTACTTATTACCTGTGGTACCTTTAGATTGCTTTTTAAAAAGCACTTTATCAATACAAAAGTGGCCAAAATTCTCTGAAAATGACCCCAAAACAATTATATTGAAGGTGGAAAGTAAAAATTAATAGTGTAATACTATAATTATAATATTACCAGGTGTTTGGTTACTTCCCACCTTTGAAAACACGTGGCTGCTTGTAGCATTGAGAACTGTCCAAAGCAAAATATTCAAGCTTCCTAAACAGCATACAGCAGAACTGCAAAGAAACCTACTAGATTTGAGTATTATTGCTGTCGATGTTATTATCAGATTTTTTTTAATATAAAGATATTCTTTGATACTATATTCCTGAAACAGGACAACTTTAACTGTTGATGATGTTCATTTGGTTTGGTATCAGGTATCTTAAGAACATTAAATTCATCTTTGAGCTTTCATACTTATTAAGATGACATTCTAAGGCTTCCTCAACGTATTGTGCAATATTTTTAGTTAGGAGCTGCTTATTTATTTATTTTTATTTATTTTTTATTTATTCCAATTTAATATCCCGCCCCAATCAGGTAAACCCAACTCTGGGCGGCTTACAACATATATTTAAAAATACATAGTTAATCAATTAACTTGGTACAAGCACCTGGGCAGTATAAGTATACTCCAAGAGAGAGGTACACTTCACTTCCTAACTGATGACCTTCCAGAAGCTAGCATAAACCTAAGAAAGCCATTTTGGGCTGCCCAGAAAAGGAATCCGGAGGGCGGCCGGAGAGGCACACCTAAGAGCTCTGCTTCATGACTACAGACATTGATTGGGATTGAATATTTTCCTCTGTTCACAAGCCAAAAGGAGCCATTGTACAAAATCTATTGATTTCAAATCCAGTGAAGAAGCACTGTCTTGAACTTGTTGGAAAGAGGACAGAATAGACATGAAAGAAATAAACAAGCTTCTAATTCACAAAATGTTAAGAATAATGGTCTTGCGTTTTAATGCAAATCCTTTGGATCAGCAGTAGTTCTTTATGGCCTTCTTCCGTAGCTACAGGAAAAGCAAAGACACTCAAGTGGGAGCAGGCTTAAAAAAGGCCATATCTCAGGGGTTGTGGGCTAAAAGCTAGGTATGAAACAGCTGCAACTTCCATAATCTCTAGCTGTGTAGTTAATAGAAAGGGATAATGTGAGTTGCATTTCAGCAACATCTGGAAGGGGAATTGCCTACCACTGCTTTAAAATTGTAAGTCAACTGTATTCAGGCTATAGTTGGCTTTTATCTTAACTTTATTATTTGTTTGGGAACCCTGTGGATGAAATCCTGGTGAGCAGCTTTACTTCACATAACTAAGAAGTTATCATCAGCCTAATATTTAAGATTCCTTTCCTTCCCATCCACCTCTTCAAATTCTAAGGCTCCTTAGGGATCCATTTTGCCCCGGAGAAGCCTTTGCGAGCCCCAGGGTGGAGGTGGGGGAGAGTCAAAAATTACCACTCAATTAGCTTCAGTCATCCTTATCCCAGTGATGGCAGTTTTTGGCTATCTATAGCTCCACCAGTCATCTTATGGGTTCCAAAATCTTTCCCAGTGCAAAAGGGAGCCAGAAGAAGCCTTGAAATCTGAAGGGGGGGGGGTAGAAAGTGTCTAATTAAATCTTGCCATTATGAACTGATGACCTCCTCCTAGTTGCACTTCACTTACACCAGAAGGAGCTCAGCCTATATAAAATTAAGTGTGCTGCAAAAAGAATGACAACACGTTCACACCAGAGTGATGCATTAGAAATGTTAATTTCTTCTTGGAGTTTTATAGCAGTTAGTCTATGTACTAGTAGAGGCAGTGGCGTAGGCTGGGGGGCAGGGGGGCTGTCCCGGGCACCACTTACCAGGGGGCAGCAAAATGTCTTTAGCACACAGCAAGCCCCCTCCCGGCTTGTTCACGCTGCTCTCTCTTCCGGCTTTTCCTCTGCTCTTCTTGCTAGATTGAGTGCATGACTCGCTGGAGCCAGCTGGTGGTGACTTAACAAACAGCATGCAGTAGTGAATTTACTCTTTAAAGCCTATATGGAATACAGTACTGTATAATGTTTCTAAAAATGTCCAGAGGTGTGCTCTTGTAGGTGTTTCACTCTTGGCAGCAGTCTAGGTTTTGCTTGATTAAAATGATTTCTAACAGATTTAACCAAATTATAAGTGAAACACTGCAGAATTCATAAAAGTGTTCTCTAAGCTCATTAGTGCAGCAGTCCAACTGAAGATTACTAGATGATTACTAAATCATTGCATCCATAGCCAGTGGGTATGCAGGGGCTTTTCGCCATCTACAAGCCCCCTGGGGTGGGTGTATTGGAAGCAGGTGTGGGACACGGTGGAGACCAACTTCCTAAAAAAATGAGGATTTTGTTTTGGGGGCATCCTGATTTCTCCTTCACTCCCAAAAACAGTGGCTTGGTGGGTGGGCTCTGGCAGCATTTTTTTTGGGGGGATGGCAAAATTTGACACTGTCTGCATCATGGACCCAGGGGGTGGCAAATTTGGCCTCCGCCCTGGGCAGCTGAAACCCACGCTACGCCACTGAGTAGACGTCATTCAATGCACAGAGTTAACGAATAGGCTCAGTAGCAAACAAGGGAGGATGTTGCTGACCAAGCAAGTAGTCATAGAAGGTTCTAACTCTTGACTCATGTCTAAAATAAAGATTAGCAGATCTTTCCCGCCAAGTGCCATGAAGCTGCATTTCTCCACTCTGTATGTCTTCTTCTTTGCTCCCTCTTTTACCTCATTGGGTGTCGAGGGAAATGCAAGGTTCTTCTCCTGGCACTTCTAGTGGCCTCCACTGGTGTTACTTGGTGTTCTTGTAATATTTCTTTGATGTTATCTCTCCACCTTCCTCTGGATCTGCCTCTTGCTCTTTGTCTTTCTCCTCTTTCATATGCCTTATATGGTATGGCATTCCAAGACATTCTCTTCAAATGGGCAAACCACTTTATATGTCTTCACACTAAGCAAAGTTCTGTTTTGGCAAGCCATCGCTTTTGAGTCAGTCATTCAAAAGCTCTTGCTAAATGTCAGGCTAGTTTTCACTTCTGCTCCAGCTTTTGCTTCATCTATCTAACCTCTGCCCTTGGAGGCTGTAACTGGGGTCCCCAACCACAGGGCTGTGGACCGATACCGGGCCACAAGATGTCCCAACCCAGGGTGGCTGGCTCTGGAGCCCCTATGGCAACTTTCTGCCCTCAATGTGCTCCACCTGGTCTGCTCAGTGAATGGAGGAAGAGCACAGGCATCAAACACAACAGATAGGCTCTTCCTCCATATTGCTTAACTATGGCAGGGCTCCCCCCCAGCCCCTGTGTGCAGTGTGATATCTCACCACCCAAGTCGAATGGTGTGACTAGCAGGTGACTGGGCCTCTCCTCCTTGCTTTTGAGCTACAATTTCTCTGCAGACTGTAATTTGCTCATTTACTAAAATATACTTATAAACGATATATATGATGTACAGTAATACCTCGGATAACGTTTACCTCGGATAACGCTAAAATCGCATAACGTTAAGTAATCTGGGGAGCAGAACTGGATCAAATAACGTTAAGGTCCTATGGGATGGATCGGATAACAACCGCTAAAGCCTGTGCGGTTACAATGTATCTCTATCGAGCTTTAACGTTATCCGATCCATCCCATAGGATTTTAACATGCATCAGATAACACTAAAAATCGGATAACACCAAGACTTGTGGAACCAAGTCTTAGTGTTATCTGAGGTATTACTGTATATATTTATTAATGTATTATGCTACACTTTTTTCTATTTTATTATTTTATTATGTGCTTGCACCGTCCAATCCCACCACCCCCACTTACCAGTCCATGGGAAAATTGTTTAGCATGAAACCAGTCTGTGGTGCAAAAAAGGTTGGGGACCCTTGCTCTCAAAGATATTGGCCCCATTTTCTTGTCAGGTTTGCCATCCAAATGAGTGTGCCAGATTGTCTCAGCTAAGATCCTATTGAAAATTGCATGCCTTTAAGTAAATTCTGACTTACAGCGATCCTTTCTTGATTCTTCTAGAGCAGGGGTGCCCAAACTTTTCAGGCCATGGTTCAGGGAGCTAGTCCCTACGGCCAATACGGGCACATTTTACTTCTGCTTCCAGGAGCAATGAGGGCTTCGAGGGCTGGATGAATTGGCATCAGGGGCCATAGTTTAGGCATCCCTGTTCTAGAAATACACAGAAGTGATTTACCTTTCCTTTCTTCCAGGGGTTCCCTGGGACTGTGCAGCTGCCCACTACTACAAAGGCTACTACACAGTGGGGCATCAAATTCCCTAACCGTTGGTTCCCCAGCCAGATACAGGCACTTAAACTACTGAGCTATCCAGCCTCACTTATATCTGAGAGCACAAACCATTGCCTCCAAAGCGCTGTGTTGTCCAGAAGAACAGCATAATTTCCCTCTTCATCCTTGGGAGTATGTCGTAGCAGCAGTTACCTCCCACAAAACTGTCAAGAAGAATAAGCAAACCCAGAAGCAATATTAGTGCCTGGCCTATCATGGAATGCTCTCATGCCAACATCACTCAGTTTTCTCTTGTTTCACCGTGCTGGTAATCCATACAGCTACCTGTAGGAATTGATTCAGCTGCCTTCTTACAGCTATCAAGGCTAGAGGCCATTGCTGAAATCTTTTACATGCTTTAGCCACCCATTCTCAGACAAGGAATAACATTTCAGTAGTTCTCAGTTATTTAATAGGAAGCATTGTTTGCTAACATTATCTCTAGCAAGTTCATTATTTCTTCCTTTGGCGATTGGTAATGTTTCAATTTTGTCTCTAGTCACATTCATGTTCCATATCTTTTGTGAGGGTGGTAAAAGATGTACAAAATGAAGCAAAAGAATTCTGAAGCAGTGGGTTATGCCACTTCCACTTGCAGACAGCAGATAAAAAAATTGAAGAAACGGCTATGTTTAAAAACTCTGCACACACTTCTGTGTAAGAATGTTTAGCAACAGAATGTTAATCAAGTGGGCACTAGCTGTCTTGCTGCATGATTATTGACCACACTGTGACCTGAAACTAGCCTTTTAGGCTGTCTAAAAATACTTTTCCTTCCCAAGCATCTTTTGTTTCAAAAATCCCATACAGAATCCAGATTTTTTTTTGCCTTTCCTAAGAAGGATTGTTGAATACATATTCACCATTCCTTAGTCCAGTTTTATTTCCTTTGTTCCTCCCTAATGAAATCTTAAATATTTGCCATGGTTTGCAATGTTCTTCTGATTAAAAGATTAAATATTATGTTTCATTGAAGAATAATCTCATCCCCATTGAAACTACATGATATAACTTGTTATTTGCAGCAGAATTCCATTAGTGTCTTCTTACAGAATCTGGGAGGAATGAATGAAATATTGCCTTCTGAACTGAATTTTACTGTAGAACATGGGGCAAGTAGGCTTTTCACATTTTAGAACCCCCCCCCCCAACAAAACACCAACTTCCAAAGAATTATACAATTAATTCATTTGCACCTAAAGTTGATTGAGCTTGTGCTTCTTAAATGCAAGGGTCTGAACACATGCAGTACATGTATTTCTTTCAGCAGAAGGTCAAAAAAGGCCTAATCACATGCTCAAACATTATTAGTTCTATTGCCAAGACCATATTCCATACACCAGATGGCAAATCATTTTTTTTGGAAACTAAGATAGCTTTCAAAATTGGTTTGTGATCATTTTATCAAAAATCCTGCCGGGCATGCTGATACCCAGCAGCTGTTTGGATCCTGACTGTTTTAGGATACTTGTTTGAAGGTGTCAAAAATCCAGGAAAATTTCAATAACAACATAAAGTCATCCCAGTGGATGCCTTATAAGTACTGTACTGAACACAAAACCACTAAAAGTGAGGGTCTTTAGATGGGGTACCTATTTTAGATATTAATGTACCAATCCAAGAAAGATTAACTAGGAGGAAGTGCAAGCAAAAATGTTCTTTAGATCCTAATGAATAGCTAGTGGAATACGAAGTACTGTACTCAGATTTGCAGTTATTATACATGCTCAAGATCACACATTTAGGAAACCTACTTTCCTCTCTCTCTTTCTTATGTAGGCAAAGGTGATGTGCTTGGAAGATTATTGTCTTAGCAGTGCTCTGCTAGACCTGACAAAATATTTATGTGAACATATGGTATGAAATAAAGTCAACATTGTGAAGGTATAAAACAACTTAATATGCTATGTAGGGCATAGCCAACGAGAGTGCTGTATATCCATGTGCCCTGGTTAACTGCATGCATTCAATAGTCTTGTAAAATGTAGTATGCATGAATGGACAATTCTGGGGATAAATGCTGATGCTTTAGTATTTGCCTTTTATTATCTTTCAAAGCTGATTTTTTTAGTACTTGCCTTTTACTATCTTTCAAAGCAAATTAGGTACTAGAATGTCTTTTATATTTCTGAAAAATGTAATAGATATGGGTGTTTAATCTTGATTTAGTACAAATACTCATACATGCACACACATACATATGCCTATTCCTTCATACATTATAATCTGATAATATTTTTTTACCAAGTTAATGGAATGTTAATTTCCCCGTCCACTGCCCTTTTAGCATAGCCAGCATGCCCCTGGATAGAAAAACAGCTCTAGTCAAAATAATGGAAAATCCATACTTTATAGTACAGTACTGTATAAGGAAAGTATGAGGAGATTTGTCTTCAGACTATTGCAATACCCAGAGCAGAAAGAGCAACAGAAGAGGCAGAGCTAATAAATTCTCCTCCTTTTATATTTATTTGACTGACGTTCAGAACTCCTAAATGGGCCTGTGTCTACTGCATTTCTCATTTTCTCTGTAGATTTAAAGATACAGAGCCTTAGCCTTCAGGCTGCAACCTGTCAACTCATCTCTGTACTCATCTATAGAAAGCACTGGGTGTAATCAAACATCACCTCTTGGCCCCTAAGTAAAAGTAATTATAGGGCATGGTGCACAATTTTGGGATTATCTTCCTAAAGTTTGTAATATTAATATAGCTCAGAAGGACTTAGTAGCTGTCAGTAGTGTATGAATAGGGAAGTACTGCTTCTAAGAACCTTCAGATGGGATTATTGCAGATGTTCTTCTAAACAGGCAAGAGATGAGCCATTTTTGTGTTCCTTGGCTCAAAGACCTGGCTGACAACCATATTGCTGCAGGATATAGAAGGCAGCATACAGGAGACCAGCCCATACTATCATGGTTGTAGTCCCTTTCCCCAGAAGCCACAATGTCGGATGTATGGAGAGTGCATTAATTTTTAATTAACTTAGCATTCAGATTTGTCAAATGTCCAGTGGTGGGCATGGGGCATGGGCCGGTTCACCCTGGTTTGCCCAAATTGGTAGTAACAATTCTGGGTGGTCTCTCGTGTGTGTGTGTGTGTTAGTAACTTTTCTGGGAGACCACCTGGGGTTGTTACTTTTTTTTAGGTGGCTGGTTCAGCTGCCTCTCTGACTGCCTGACAGTGCAGCACTGTTGAGGCCCTCAGCGGCCTCCTCGG
The DNA here is from genome assembly GCA_030440675.1 of Furcifer pardalis. Classification (NCBI taxonomy): domain Eukaryota; kingdom Metazoa; phylum Chordata; class Lepidosauria; order Squamata; family Chamaeleonidae; genus Furcifer; species Furcifer pardalis. The sequence continues at coordinate 86,243,849 of CP126896.1, forward strand.
AGGTGCGGTGGTGGCTGAGGCCTTTGCTTGAATCGCACGCGCCGCTGTGCTGCCAGGCCGCACCACCACACTGCACCATGCCATGCCAGGTCACACCACTGCACCATCAGGCCATGCCATGCCGCCGGGCTGTGCAGCTGTGCCGTGCCAGACCACACCACCGCACCGGACCACATCGCCACACTGCCACTGTTGTCAAGCAGAGTGAGTGCCCTGCTGTCTGCTCCCCAGGGTAAGTGACTCACCTTTGGGTATGGGGTGGGGGGGTGAAATGTGTATTTAATGTGTATTTTTATGTGTATTTGATTTGTATTTTTATGTGTTTTTAATGTTTATTTAATTTGTATTTTTATGGGTATTTAATTTGTATTTTTATGTGTTTTAATTTGTATTTTTATGTGTATTTTTATGTGTTTTTATGTGTATTTAATTTGTATTTTTATGTGTATTTTTGTTTTTTATGATGTTGGCTCCGCCCATGACATTGGCTCTGCCCCCTGCATTGGCTCCACCCATGACATTGGCTGTGCCCACAATGTTGGATCCACCCATGACATTGTCTCTGGCCACGATATTGGCTCCACCCACAGTGTGGTAGTAAATTTTTTGGCTGCCCATCACTGCAAATGTCCACATACGCATGGTTACAGAACACTGGCATTTTGCAAAGATAGCGTGACCATGTACGCTTTTGTGGTCCCCACAATGCTCACAAATTGGTGCAATTTCAACCATAGGGGTGCTTCTGGAGGTACCTTGTAGCAGGGGACACACCAGGTAGGTTCATTTGCCAGTGAAACACTATAAAAATAGTGTTACAGTGTTTTTTGTTTTGTTTTGTTTTGTTTATTTTCTGATATGCCTGGACCACAGACTAACACGGCTACTATTCCAAAAAATTCAATGATAAATATCTGTGTTTCTATATGGGAAACAGGCACAGGAGAAGACAAACCACTTTATTTTCCTTGATTTGTCCCCACCCTGTCCTAGAGTATGTTCAACATCACAGGAGATAGCTCAGTGATGGCAAACCTTGGCACTCCAGGTGTTCTTGGTCTTCAATTCCCGGAAGTCCAAGTCAGCACTCCTGCTGATCAGGGCTTCTGGGAATTGAAGTTCAAGAACAGCTGGAGTGCCAAGGTTTGCCATCACTGGGATAGATGAAGCTGCAAAAGATGAAAGTAGCCTGAATTAATGAGCTCTTCCTGCCTCTCATTTGGCACTTACATAATCTGCCTCCATGCCCTGGAAAGCTAAATAGTGAAGTCATGTGACCTAGCCACATACCAGCTGCCATCACCTCCTGCAGTTCTGCCTCCACAATCATTCTCTAGGGTGGAAATATTTCCCTACCATCTACAATTTAAGACATCTTACACAAAAGCTTTTCATGTTTATTTATGTACATTCATAGGGCTCCTCCACTTAAAACTGGCATATTGTTCGCCTAGAACTCTGCATCACGTCAGGAAGATCTCCATGTGCACCTCAATATACATGGCAAATCCTTTGCAATTCTGACCAAAGGCACAAAAGGGATTGCGGTGGCTTAGTGGTTAAGACACTGAACTTGATGACTGGAAGGTTGGCAGGTTAACAGTTTGAGACCTGAGTGATGCATGATATAATGAGCGCCCATCTCTGTCCCAGCTCTTGCCAACCTAGCAGTTCGAAAACAAGAAATTGAAAGTAGCTAAATAGGTACCTCCAGGGGGAAGGTAAACAGTGTTCCATACACTCCAATGTTTAGTTATGCCTGCTACATCCTCTCCACGGAAATATCTGCAGACACAGACAGGACTGGCTCTTTGGCTATAAATAGAGATGAGTGCTGAATCCTAGAGTCAGATGCGACTGAATTTCAAGAAATGGTTACCTTTACCAAAAACACAGGTAGTGGGAAGCATTTCTATCATGCCTGAAAGTAGTAATGGTGGAATCAGGACTGTCCACATGGCTTCACAACCATCTCTTGCAGGATTTTTTTTAAAATAAGGAGTTTATGCGAACTAACCTAGTGACAGAAACCACTAGAAATAGAACCAGAATCTTAGCAAGCATGAACACAAGAACCCTGGGCAAGTGATCTGAATATTTCCTAGGACAGAGGAATATTCCTAGACCTTCCTGGCCCTGCATACTGAGGTTAACCCTCAGCCCTCTCCCTGACTCTTAATATTATAAAAGGTTTCTTGTTTGGGCTTAGATTTTCACTAAGAATGTATGTTTTTTCCAGGTGGTGTGTTTCTGTGTAGTCCTGCCACCACCAGCTAGCTCTCTGTTTGACCAAATTAATTCATTACAAGGGGGATACAGTAGTTTCCCATGCAAATGTACTAAACTATCTTTAAAACTACATAAGCATATTAGAATAAAATTTCAAGAAGTCAGATTGGGTCACAGAAGTAATTCCCAGTTCATATATTCTGTTTTGCTGGAAGGCATGTGAACCACTGATGAATTTAATCAGAAAATGTGGAACTTCATAGCAGATGTGTTCGAGCCAAGTAATCCTGCCTTCATCCTTAGTAGGGTCATTTCCAAATTATAAAAACTGTATTTATAAAGCAGATAAGAAATAGCAGAAATTTCACAGACTTTCCAGTGCAACTATACTGGAAAGCTGATTCCCAGCTGCTATTATGTTTGAAATCACAGTCAGGGATCACACAGTGGCTGCCCATTGATTCGGGAGTTCACTGTTCATACTGGATGTGATTCCCACCCACCCCCCGCTTTCCTTCCTTCCTTTGGTTCTGCTTTAGCCAATCCTTTTATGGTCCTTTTATGCCAGTTTTGTGTGTGAAGTTAAGGAAAACAATCTTAGAGTTTATCAAATTAAAACCACCAAAGTGAACTTCTTTAGCAATCTTATTAATACGAGCCGAGGAATGTTATAAAATGTCCTACCAAGGGAAAATACTCAGGGTTTTGATACTAAGCACAAGAAACTAAACTCTCTCTCTCTCTCTCTCTCTCTCTCTCTCTCACACACACACACACACACACACACACACACACACACACACACACACACACACACACACTGTGCTCACAACCCGAGTTCAATCCTGAAGGGCTCAAGGTTGACTCAAATGAATACCCAGCATGTTGTGCACTCAACACAATGGGGCAATATATAACTCTAATTGCTATTGCTATTGCCACTGTAGTAGGAGAACTAAATGACCTTTATTTCATTTTTCAGTGATGTAGGCAAAACTTATTGGGGAAATATCTATCTATCTATCTATCTATCTATCTATCTATCTATCTATCTATCTATCTATCTATCTATCTATCTATCTATCTATCTATCTATCTATCTAGAGAGAAAGAGAGAGAGAGAGAGGAGCATGGAGGTGTACATACAGGAAGACGAATAACAATAGAATGCTTTAGCGTTAAAAATTTAAAAGGAGGATGATTGAGGAAGAGAAAACAATGTGAGGTCATGTTCTCCTGGTTCTGAGCATTATGCTCCTACTGCCTACTACATTATTAAAACACCACCTATAAACATGCTCTCTGTCTTTCAACAACAATCACACAGAAGAAAACCTGTTTGAATCATTCAAGCTTTAAAAAATAGAAGCTCTCCACTGGCACAGAAAACCTGCACTGAGGCACAAAACGTGCTGGGTGGATTTGATTCAGCCTTTGTGTCAATATGTGCACTAAATAAATAAAGAAATAAAATGCACCCATTTTATAAGTGGAGAAACCCCACAGTATTTGATGGTGTAGTCAAACTCAGACTGCGTGATTGGTTATACCTTTACATTACCCATAAGCAGAGTCCTCTTGGATGAGTAACATACAGGACACTGAAAATATAAAATAGAAATCTTGAACTCTTGAGTGGAGAGAATATGATAATTCTAGCAGCAAAGAGTAAGAGCATTGTTACATATAAAACCAAAGTAAAGGCGGGAGCAAGAGAGGCAATCGCTAAGAGGCAAAATCACTTAAAAGAAGTTCTTAAAAACGCATTAAGAAGAAGAGTTGTGTGTTTTGTGCTGTGCAGAGACAACATACAATGCTATACCATAACCAATCAGATCTGCAAATAGCACATTGCCTTAGGGCCTCCAGCAGACCAAAATGTTTAAAAACACAGTCAAGTACTTGGGGAGACAGGCTGGATGGGTTGGGTGAGAGTAAAAAGAGGAAAAAGATTTTTTTGAAAGGCCCGAGGGTCTAAAATGTTGTAAAAGAAGAGTGTTGCAACCAAAAGAAAGGAGGCAAGCCCAGTTCTGATCTTTGATAAGAATACAAACTCATTACTTAGTCTTTACCTCACTTGTTATAATCCAGGCTTTAATGTTTTTCAGTACTTGTATTGACTTGTGGAAGAATCTTATACTGTACCGTATTGTATTCATGTCAACTACTAGCAAAGAATGAACAGTATGGCTGAGGAAAGGAGGGGAACTTTGTCCTATAATACAGCTGATTGTTTATTTATTCCTCTTAATTGTTGACAGTTGAAAAGGACAATTTTATTTGTGACTATGTTTTAAAATTGTAAAAGTAGAAGATTCAGACACAGTCTTCTCACCATTCATAATTTAGCCCCTCTAATTGTTCCTGAATGCAACTGCCGCGGCTTAGTGGTTAAGATGCTGAACTTGATGGCTGGAAGGTCAACAGGTCAGCAGTTTGAGACTCAAGTGCTGCACGATGGAGTGAGCTCCTGTCTCTGTCCCAGCTCCTGCCAATCTAGCAGTTTGAAAGCAAGAAATTACAAGTAGATAAATAGGTACTGCTTTGGTGTGAGAGGTAACAGTGTTCTATGTGCTCTGGTGTCTAGTCAGGCCTGGCAAATGTCCACAGAAATTTCTGCAGACCCAGACAGAGCTTGCTCTTTAGCTGTAAACGGAGATGAGCACCGAACCCTAGAGTCAGATATGACTGGCTTTTGAGCAAGGGTGACCCTTATCTTTACCTAATGATTCCTGAAGCTATGTATTTTAGTGACTACTAAACTGCATCATGGATGCAGTTTCCCTTTCTTTCAAATCAGAGCTGTGCTGCTCATTTCAAGGGATAGTTTACAAATCACTGCTCTTTTTCATTTCCTAGACTAGCATTCTAACTATGCAATTCATAAAAACATCGTTGCGTGACTAGAAGTAGAAGCAGCGAATTTCTTAAGTGCATTAGCACATGCTATTCCCTTCATATGCTCCAGAAACTAACTTTACATCCCTTGGTGTATATGCATGAATAATACAGGCACCTGTTTCACTTAGCAGAACTGTCATGTCCCATTTTCTCAGTGGCTTTAAAAGCATTTCAACTCTTCAGATTAGCTTGCAAGTTTGCAGGGACAGCACTAACAAGATGTGCATGAGGGTGATAAACTCTCCCAACCATTCCTCTCCAATTTTTAAAACAACTGCAAGGAGTCCAGTTTCAATCACTCTTGAATCAATCAAGAAAAAGTAACCCTTCCCTCCCATACTATGTTCACCTATATCCTGGCCTAGGTTGCCGTTGGCTGCAGCAATTTCCCTACTTTCCAGCAGGAGTGATAGCAGCATCAGGGAATAATCAGGGAGTCTTTGAAATGTGGTGCTGTGTTGGAGAATTTTGAAAGTACCCTGGATAGCAAAGAGAACAAAGAGGTCGATCTTAAAAGAAATCAACTCTGACTGCTCCTTGGAAGGTCAAATATTGAAGATGAAGCTAAAGTACTTTGGACATGAAACGAGAAGAGAGGATTCATTTGAGAAGGCCTTGATGCTGGGAAAGGCTGAGGGCAAAAGAAGAAGGGGACGGCAGAAAATGGGCACAGAGCTGGGCAGGTTGAGGAGGATGGTGGAGGATAGGAGTGCCTGCCATGCCATGGTCCATGGGGTCGCAAAAGGACTCAACTATGCGACTGAACAACAACAACAACAACTCAGACTGTGAAAAACCCAGGACAAGGAAACACCCTCTTTCTCAGCATTACTGGTTTTATCACAAGCAGAGCTTCTTCTTTGGCCTCTTTACGTAAAGGTAAAGGTTGCCCTTACTCAAAAGCCAGTTGTATATGACCCTAGGGAGCTATGTTCATTTCTGTTTACAGTCAAAGAGTCAGCGCTGTCTGCATCTGCAGAAGTTTTCATGGTCATGTGGCAGGCATGACTTGCCACTAGAGCACAGGGAATGCTGTTACTTTTCCTGCTGAAGTGGTACCTATTTATCTACTTGCAGTGTTTTGCTTTCAAACTGCTAAGTTGGCAGGATCTGGGGGAGACAATTGGAGCTCATTCTGTCCCACACACTCTGGTCTCAAACTGCTAATCTTCTGACCTTCTGTATCTTAACCACTAATCCACCACTGCCTATTTAGGAGATTTAAATTTTATTTTTGTTTATCTTGGAAAATACGGAGATGGATCGCCTTTGCTGCCTTAGAATTTGGCTCAGCCCTCTACTGGATAAATCCAGATTTAGGTGCATGCAACTGGTGTGATACAAATTGATTTCTTGACCCCTCATTCCCCATGACATCCTGTCTACCCTCCTGATAATTGCATACAGTGGGTTGGAGAACCCTACTGAAAGGGATGAGCAATACTGTTAGGTAAAAGTAAAGGTTGACCATGCTCGAAAGGTGGTTGTATCCAACTATAGGGGTTCAGTGCTCATCGCTGTTTATAGCCGAAGAGGCAGCACTGTCTGCATCTGCAAACATTTCTGTGGACATGTGGCAGGCATGACTAGACACCGGAGTGCACGGAACTGTGTTTACCTTCCCACCAAAGTAGTACTTATTTATCTAATAGCAATTTCTTGGTATCAAACTGCTAGGTTGGCAGGAGCTGGGACAAAGACAGGAGCTCAATCCATCGTGCAGCACTTGAGTCTTGAACTGCTGACCTGCTGACCTTCCAGTCATCAAGTTCAGCGTCTTAACCAATAAGCTGCGGCAGTTGCATTCAGGAACAATTAGAGGGGCTAAATTATGAATGGTGAGAAGACTGTTGTGCAGTACTCAGGTCATGCACTACTGACCTGCTGACCTTCCAGTCATCAAGTTCAGTGTCTTAACCATTAAGCCACTGCAGTCCGCCATATTGTTAGCATTCTGCCATTTTGGCGAGATGGCACTAAGTCAGATGACCTAGCTCCCTTCCATCTCCCAAAATATGCCCTTGCTTCAGCCCCATGTCAGAGTCCCATCTCCAGATCTTGCTGGAGATGGTTCCGAACTTCAAAGCGCTCCGCAGCTTCCAATGCGATCCCTTTTTAACTTGGTAAAATCGTGGCTTTTTATGCTAAAATTTCCCTCATTCTCCCTCCTCAGGAATTTAGAGGTATCCTTGAGATAAGATCTGAGAGATAAGACATTATCTCTTCAAGATCTTTCAAGGTCAGAACTTATTGGCAAAGTTCCCAAGGTCTAACTTTGCCTCCCCTCTCTAATGTGAGGTGAATGACCACAAGTTCAAAATGACTATGGTAGTTCAAACAGGTGCATTGAACTCAGGGAAATCCCTCTCTGGTGTCTCACAAACCACTAGAGGTGCTAATCCCAATGATGTAAGGCATTTTGGGAAACACTTAGATTAACTGCTCTACAAAGTTCTGTTTCTCAAACTGAGAAGTGGCAGTAAGTAACTTAATCCAAAGTAACGTTTTCCAAGTTCATGACAATGCATAATGGAAATTAATTACTCTGAAAAAATCATGATCCATGCTATGTGTATGCTGATAGCAATTTTTTTTTTGCTAAAAATACAAGAGAGTAAAAATCTCTGTAGGAAATATTGAAACAGTCATAAACACGAACCTTTACAAAGGATCTTACCCTTCTCCCTCATCACTCACTGAAATCCCATGGGCTTACTCCACTGAGGTCAGAAGTAGGGCTACTGCTCTTAAGGTTGATGTTGCGTGCATTGCAGAACCCAAAGCATAATGGATTTTGCCGCTGAGTCAATCATAAAACTGTATTGATAGAGAATTTATTGCCCATTGCATTGGGTGAAAAGAGCTTTTTAACTTAGAAAAGAAAGAAAGAAAAGGGAATGAAAATAAAACTCTTTCTGCGTAATATGTCCTTCATGCCCCAAGATGTTAGGCTCAATGGCCAAAGCCAGAGGCACTGAGCATGCATCAAAAGGCACATGTTTTCAGTGGAAACTAAGATAGCCTGCTTTAAAACATGATTATGCAAGCTAAACAGCAGTCACTGTAGCTACTGGGCCATGTCAGCACAGTATGGCAAAAAAATAGTGCCCTACATTTACTGTGTCTATTAACCCTGCAACCTTCAACTGCTTGTCATTTGATCACTATATTGCTGATTTATGTAACTTACACTCTGCTAATGGCACACTGGTTTTCTAGCCTGATATTATCCATCTCTGTGATTGAGATCTATTTTGGTCTTTGTTACTAGAATGCCAAAGTTCACCAGCTGGAGACAAATGCAGAAGGAAACCACAAGGGATTAAAAAATTCTGAGCCCAGGCATTTGTTCTGAATGCAGCATACAAAAGTCCTTTCCTTTTTGACTGCAATCTCTAGTCTCCTCTACAACAGGCCAGCCATTTCCCAAACTGTTTTTTTTTTTTGGGGGGGGGGGGATTATTGGAAATGTAGTCCAGAAAAGTAATTTCCCAAACTCTGATTATAGCTGCTTGCAATGGACAACTGCAATTACTAGCATGCTTAGGATGAAAGACACTGTTAGATTTCCACAAATTATTTCTAGCATGAAGAGCTCTTCTCCTTTAAAACACACACCCTGAAGAACCACAGTACAGTATTGACTTTTATGCATTTCCAATTTTCAGCATGATATTAAAAGTAAAGGTCACCCTTGCTTGAAAGCCTGTTGCATATGACTCTACGGTTCAGTGCTCACCTCTGTTTATAGCCAAAGAGCCAGTGCTGTCTGCGTCTGCAAATGTTTCCGTGGATGGAACACTGTTTACCTACCCACCAATGTGGTACCTATTTATCTACAGTACTTGCAATTTCTTGCTTTTCAACTGCTAGGTTGTCAGGAACTGGGACAGAGACAGGAGCTCACTCTGTTATGCAGTACCCAGGGATCGAACTCCAACCTTCCAGTCAGCAAGTTAAGAGTCTTAAATCAGTTGAGCCATTGCAGTCCTTTCAGCATGATATGACTCATCTAAACTGTGGCATTGCCCCTGATTGTTCTGGAGTCACATTAGATTGTTCTAGCATTTTGTGTTGCAGATTTGAGTAGCTCATCCACATATTGGCTTCAACCCATGGGAATGTTATTGCTTACTGGATGGACTGAGATCCACTGGATCATCTAAGTATCATCTGTTTATGCATACAGTGGTACCTCGCTTAAAGACAGTGATGGGATGTCCCCGGTTCCAGACGGTTCCCTGGAACCGGTAGGACCAATTCCAGAGGGTTCTCCATGAGGGGAGTCCACTTTTGGGGTGTCCGGTTCCGGACGCCTCACCGAAAGAATTTTTTTGTTAAATCAGAGCTAAAATGGCTCCAATTGACTGCGCATGTGCAGAAACTCAATCTGACACATTGCGCATGCGTCAGATTGAGTTTCTGCACATGCGCAGTCAATTAGAGCCATTTTAGCTCCAATTTTTTAAAAAAAATTGTTTAGAGCTTTCAGGACGGCGGCGGCGGAGGCGGCACCAGCCCTCTGAGAAGGGCACCTCTCCCGCGGCACGTTGAGGGCTGCCTGGGCCGTCTGCTGCCGACAAGCCCTATGCCCTGGGGACGCCCGGCGCGGTGCACCGCTGACGCCTCCTCCTCCGCCGGCCGCCGGCCTGTGGGCTGGGTGCCTGCAACCGCCGCCTGCCGCCGCCGGAGCTGCCGTTGGCTCAGTGGCGTAGCGTGGGGGCGGGGGGGGGCGGACGCCTCGGGCAGCAGCTTTCAGGGGGCGGCAAAATGTCCCCTCCCCACCCTTTTGCTGGCGAGTGCCCCGCGTGCGCTTCGCCGCTTGCAGGTGAGGAGGAGAAAAAGGGGTTGTTTTTTTTTAGGCGGACAATTCAAGGAGGGGCCCGCCCGCCCGGCTGGCCATCGGGGGCTCTCCTGGAGGGCGGCCCACGTGCGCGCGCACGCTGCTCGCCTCCGCCTGCCCAGCCACCCACCCAACTTGCCGTGAGACGGGGCGCTCGTCGGGGGTGGGTGGGTGGCGCCGTGGCGGGGAGCCCCTGGCGGCTGGCTGGGCAGGAGGAGGTGGGTAGCGTGCGCGCGCACGCGGGCCGCCCGCCAGGAGAGCCCCCGACGGCCAGCCGGGCGGGCGATCTGCCGGAGGTGCGCTCGTCGGGGGTGGGTGGCGGACGGCCCCTGGACAGAGGTGTGTGGTGCGCGCAAGATCGCGCGCGCGCTGCTAGTCAGCAGGGGGCCACCTTCTGCCTGGGTCGGGGGGAGGGGTGGCGGCAGCGGCGAGTTGGGGGGGGTCCCAAGAAAGGTAAGCGAGGGGTAATTTATTTGTGTTTTGGGTGGGTGGTTGTTTTTATTTATTTATTTATTTATTTATTTGTGTCTGGGTGGGTGGGCTGAGAGGGAGGGGTGTGTGTGTGTGTATGTTTATTTTTATTTTTTATTTATTTTTATTTTGGCCCCGCCCACAACGTCATGACGTCGGCTTCGGCCATGACGTCATGACGTCATGACATTGGCCACGCCCATGACGTCCATGACGTCATGGCGTGGTAGTAGAATTTTTGTCATCCCATCACTGCTTAAAGAGCATAATGCGTTCCACAGGATTGCTCTTTAAGCAAGTTTGCTCTTTAAGTGAAACACCATTGGAAGTGACCAATTGTGGGGGGGGGGGGATTGCGAACCCCAATTTATTTGTTAAACGAGTTTTTGGTTGGTTTTATTTGTTAAGCGAAGCGAACATTCAGAGAAAATTCTGCTCTTTAAGCGAGTTACTCTTTAAGCAAAACGCTCTTTATGTGAGGTTTGACTGTACCTGTATCTGTAACTGGTTCCTCAGGTCTCATTCCCAACACTGCTGTTTTGCTCATGTTCTCTACTGTCTTTCCACCTATTTGTCTCTCCTCCCTCCTGCCCTTATTTTATTTGCCCATTATTCTCACACCATCACTAATTCACTATAGTGTTTTCTAATTTTAACTTCTTTATTTTTAGGTTTCACTTTTTGCGCTATGACAGAAAAGTGATACAATTTTAAAAAATGAAAATTCAGCAGATATCACAAGAAAACCAAACAGGAGCACAATGAGACATGGATGAAGTGGGAGAGTGATCAGCAGAAACACACCCATAATGAAGTTGTATCAAATGGCACACTCAAAATGCAGTGATTGATATGTATCAATGCATTAGTGGAGTCTACAGGAACAGATAATGTACTGGAGCAAATCAGAGCAAAGTAAAATCGAAATACTGTACTGTACATATATACTCGAGTGTAAGCCAAGTTTTTTAGCCCCAAAAATGAGTCCCCAAAAGGGGAATCAGCTTATACTCTGGTAAATGATCACCAGTGTCCCAGCACCGTGCCAGATTTAGATGTGCCAACAATTTAATTAATTTTACCATATTTTCATGTATTTTGAATATAAAAACTCACTAACAGCTGCTGCATTTCCCACCCTCGGCTTATACTTGGGTCAATCTATTTTCCTGGGTTTTCAGGTCTAAATTAGGTACTCCGGCTTATACTCTGGTTGGTTTATATTCAAATATATGCATACACCACTTTCAGTGATGGTGCAATAAATGAAAATCAAGGGGGTTTTGTACCACTTTGACACTAATTCTAGCCTTTCATTGTGTGAACACTGAGATGCAGTTAGGGCATATAACTTGCTTGTTGGAGATCTCAGGGATGGATCCTATGTATGATATCTGGACACTGGAGTGCCCCACCCTGCCCCCTGGACATACTTTTTAAAGCCCCTATTGGGTGGGTGGGTGTCCTCCCATATACTTCATTCTCAGCGCCTATGAATGCTGGGAACAATGTATGTGAGACCTTTGCACTAGAGGCAGGGAAAGTGTAGTTACTTTTTCTTTCTATCTGACTGGTGGTTGTACTGCTGTATCTATTAGAAGAGAAAAAAGTTCTTGTTTCATTTTTTCCCTGTAGGGTTGATCAAAATTGTGGCTGAGAGCAGTTTCTTGGTCAGTGCAACAGACCAAAATGAAGGGACAGTTTGGAAATACAGTACTAAAATACTCACCGTGAATGGGCTCTTTTAAAAACTGATACTCACCAGCTTCTTATTGATTAGAACAACAGCATATCTGTTGTAATCCTTTCATAAGAGAACAAGGAAGTAGCTTGCAAACCAGATGGAAGAGTTCTGGCCCACATGATGCAGATCACTCATTTATTTTTCTGTTAAGTTACATACCGCCCCATTGGAGAACAAAAGTCCCTCACTCTGGACAGTTTACAACATTAAAGTCAAATACAACTTACATAAATGTTAAAAAAAACACCCATCTCTTCTCTAAAGTTACATGCATTTTGAAGCAGGATGCTAACATCCATAGCTTGCTTGAAATAACATACAACCTACCACAGACATCCAGATCCTTCAAAGCAGGAAACCTTTGAGGTGTGAAGTCTGGAAGGAGTGGCCATAGCTATTTCTTCATAACTAACACTTTATAACAGTTCTCAACCTTTTAAAGCCGGGGACCGGGTCACACTCCCTCAGACAGCTTCGGGGGTAGATGGCTATTTTTTCCTTCCTCCATCACATGGCACTTCCTAGTGTGGTGGAGGTGGGGGGGGTACATGAAATGGTGCCATGGGCTGCAGGTTGAGAATCCCTGCTTTATAAGCTATGTTCCCCAGCTGAAGAGATGAGATAGATCTCCATACATGCACATTCCATGTTGGATGGAAAGTTACACAGGAGGTTTACCCTGCCTGCCCATCCTCTGCCCAGCCTAATTCTAGGGTCACTCTGGCTTGCTACCCTTGATCACACTGGATCCACATCACCTCTATCATCCAGTCAAGAGTGTTGCATGTTTTACACATTTTTGCTCTTCTCCTAATGTAGCCTTCAATCTCAAACAGTTTAGCATAGGTTAGCAAACATCATCTTGCCCACTTTCTTTTCTAGGTCCTATTCTTTCATTTTTAAAAAGTCTATATCAGGGGTTCTCAGCCTAAGGCCTGTGGGCCATATCTGGCCCATGGTGCCATTTCATGTGGCCCCCACCCCTCCAAGAGCATTTGAGAAACAAAATGACCATCCCTTTGAAGCTGTTGGGACAACATGGCCACCCCTATCATGCAGGAAGGCCAAAATGACATTCCGGACCTCAAAGCTGACTGAGAGAGCATGACCTGGCTTGAACAAGTTGGGAACCCCTGTTCTATATGGCATATTATTTCAATCTTGATGTGAGGCTTGAAGAATGGCCTTCTGAACAGATTCAAATAGAGTTTCTTCCTAACTTGCTAGCCCCTTGGCTTGCTGCCCAGATTCTCTGATTTGGATACCAACAGGAAAGTAAGGGGAGAAGAGGTGGCCTGTCCTGCAGTCAGGATGAGTTTGGGTTCCCCTAATCCAGGTATAGAGAGAAACTGAATGATGGTGACATATCACCAATCAGATCCAAACACAACAAGCCCATGTTACAAAACAATTGTGCCACATGAACGTTTATCGTCTTTTAAACTGTGGATACTGGATTAAATCCAGAGCTTTTCCCATTTAAAACAGACATGTTGAGATGAGTGGTATTCGTGTACAGGTACATTCCATTGACTTCACTGAGTCTATTTTCATTCAAATTAACATTGGCTCTATACCATATTTATTTATTTATTTATTCATTCAATTTCTGTACTGCCCCGTTACTGTTATCACCCTCTGGGTGGATCACATAAAAACAGAGTCTAATAAATACAATAATAGAGTAATAGATCATACTGCCAGTGACTTAAGCTGCAGTTAACTTACCTGACAACTCTGAGGACTAACAGCTTTGGGTAGCGAAGTCTGCAGGGAAGGGTGATGGTACTCAAGTGGATTAAATCCCACTTTAATCCATCTTGATGGAGGGCAGCAGCTCTATCAATACTGACCTGTGGCTGATGAGGACACTGTGTGTCAAAAGGACTCAGGACTAGAAAGTGACTCTTGGAACTGGATCAGTGGTATGGGTACCACATTGGGATGTGGAAGGTAAATGGCTTCATTATATTGTTTCCAGGACAATCTTCGTGACTGATAGCCATGAGGATAGCCAATGTTCAGAATCAGATACAGTTCAAGAAGAAGAAGACCACAACGACAAAATACGATGAATCCTGATGCCAGCTGCAAACAATAAACCTACAGTACTTCTAAATGAATACACAAATTAAAACTTATTGGAGCCTCAGAAGAAACTTCAATCACTAGTAAAATGCAGCTTTATGTAGCACTTGGGAAACCTCTGTAGGAAGCTTATTCCACAGGAAAGAGGCCACAACTGAAAAAGCTCAGTTCCTACAACTGGTGCTTTGGGTGTACAATTCTTAGCATCAAGGACAGCAAGGAATTGGTGGGACAGACAGGTATTTTGTGGGAGACAGAAAGTTCTTAACTGTTCTACACAAATGGGTGATACAACACATCTCCATATGATTCAGAAAACAGATATTAGCTCTCAGAAGTCAGAAGTCGTATTTCAAGGAAAACCCATCTCCTGATTATTCTTTAAGTAGTTCCACAGAACGGTAAATGGTGAGGCAAAAATATTTGCTGACTGTACGGCTGTGAATTGGTTCTATGGCAGTTGGCGGGAAGAAAAAGCAAACAAGCAGCCAGATACATTCAGCTTGAGTATTTGTTTCCTCTCCATGTGACTCCATTTCTAAAAAAAATCTTGCTGACAATTATTCTTAGCTAACTTCAAAGGTTTCCTTCTTTGCTATATTTGGTATCAGAATATGAACCTGGAACATTAATCCAGCCTCTGAAATGAATTATGTCCTTTTTAAAGAGGCTAAACTTCCTTTTTGTGCTCATGATGGTATTTTTTATTATTTAAAAAATTGATACACACATGACAGATCTATTTAACAATGAGCTTGTTATGTTACTTATTGAAGCAGCATGAACATGGAAGATTTGAAGCTGCAGCACAGCGATTAATTTTATATGCCATAAGGATTAACTTAAAAGAAATTTAATAAAGAGGATACCAGAAAAGCAAAAATGTCACATTGCCTTATTAGTTTCCAGGATTTATTTATTTTCCAGTTTGAATTGTATAAAAAATTATATTCACTGCATTTGACAAGATATTCTTTCTAATCCTTCCAGTTATTTTTTTTACCATTTTAATTTCTTAATTTTAATTTCTTTTACATTATACAGTACTTACAAGGATGAACAGAGTGTTATTTTGGTAGGAAAGTATATGAGTTATTGAGTTGTATAGAATACTTCATTGTTGCTACTGAGAAGGGAAATATCTTATTTACTGTTTATTTATAGTTACTACTGTATGGTATTCAAAGCTATCCCTATATAGTTATGTCTAATAAATAAAAGGAAGTTCCCTGGTACAAGAGCTAGTTGTTCAAATGCAGTAGTAGGCTAAGACTTACAGTATATTCTGTCATAGATTTAGATAATAATAATTTCGTATCAGAAATTATTCCAGGTTGAAAGGATTTTTGCTAGAGAAACTCCACTCAGGGGATGCCCGAATGAGGCTCCTTTCATGTCCCTGAGAGCTGGGACAGAAACGGGTGCTCAATCCGTCATGCAGTACCCGGGTCTTGAACTGCCAACTTCTTAGCCTTCCAGCTAACAAGCCGAACTTCTTAACCTCTGATCCACCGCAGCCTCTAGATTTAGATTAGGACCCTGGATGCAAAAGATGGAAGTGAGGCCACACTGCCATCAAATTGCCATCCTGCCTTTCCCCCATGTAGAAAGTGAATGCATCTTCTCTGTTGCTGGAATTTCTACTTCTCCCCAAGAAGGTGGAAGAGCTGGTTTTCTTGAAGGTTAATGCACTGAGAAAATATGAGTATAACTAACCACTAAAAGGACTGCAGTGGCTCAAGTGGCTAAGATGCTGACCGGGAGCCGGAAGGTCAGCAGTTCGATTCCAGAGTACTGCAGGACGGAATGAGCTCCCGTCTTTGTCCCAGCTCCTGCCAACCTAGCAATTTGAAAGCAAGAAATTGAAAGTAGATAAATAGGGACCACTTCGGTGGGAAGGTAACAGTGTTCCGTGTGCTCCGGTGTCTAGTCATGCCTGTCACATGACCACGGAAACATCTGCAGAAGCAGACAGCGCCTGGCTCTTCGACTTTGAAACAGAGATGAGCACTGAACCCTAGAGTCGGATACAACTGGCTTTCAAGCAAGGGAAACCTTTACCTTTACTAATGCCACTGGCTGAATGCAAAATAGGGAAAATAAGCTCCCTCTCAGTGCTAAAATCTGCCTGACCTCATCCCAAGTCCAGGAAGAAATGAAGTACAGTACTGTACGTTCTTTTAGGTTTCCAGAAAAATAAAACTGGGTTGATATGTCTGTGCAGTGTCTGAGTGGCAGTGACAGATACAGGGTCCCCTTTGGACCCAGTCTGCATAACCTGTGTGGGTGAAATGTGATGAACCTGTGATGAGACTTGTGTTTGTCCAAGCCAACTAGTGGACAGCCTGCTTACTGGGAGTTAGCCTGTCACCTGAAAACTCTCAAAAAAGTGATCAGTTTATTAGTTTCTTTGAACATAAATGGAACAGCCAGAGATGTTGTGAAGGAAAAAGAGATTTTATCAACAAAATCAATTACAACATATCTTATGCATATGTGGTGCTTGGTTCCATGAAGATCCAATAACCAATTAACAATTCAATCAGATTTATATACCTTTTGACAAACTACAGACACGAGTTCTCAGCCCAGGTGGGGCCAAAGAGCAGAAGGAATTTCATATTTTATCTTGACATTACATATTCATTTAGAATATTCAGAAATGCACAGTCATATAAGTCTGCTTCTCTTAGATACATGACTTAGGACTTTTTGTGTAACTGTCTTTTCATAAAAATGGCTTTCCCAAGGCCCTTGTGCTATAACTTAGCACAATTAATTTATACAAGCTTTATTTAACTGCATGCTTATTTTGTCAAGGGGGAAGGTTAATAAATTAAAATAGCTATTTCTAGGGTCACAAGCCAAACCAAGGGAAGGGGAAGGAAAGAAATGGTTATACTGTACATGACATCAGGCAGTCAAACTCCTTCCCTTTTCTGAAGCCAACATTCTTTCTTGCATTACAAAGGTACCCAATGAAGCACACTGGGACTTCTTCTCTATTGGTATAACTGTACATCTGAGAAGAACTGGCACTGGCAGTGTTGTGTGCAGTGCACTAAAGTTTGGGAACTGAGTTGAGCTTCTGGTGACAAGCAAGGTCAGACACCTGCTATGATCATTGATGGTGGTGGTCTGTTAATGATTTTTGTTTCTCAAGCTGCTTGCTTTTGGAATAGATTGATAATGCTAGGAATTATGAGTTGGAAGCGTCAAAATAAAATAACCCAAAAGAGGTTTTCCCTTTTGCGTCGAATGAAAAGACCAGCATGTGAAAAACATGAAAACAAAAGTAAATGAAGGCAGCACTGGCAAAAAATTAAAAATAGAAGAAATATATAATTTCTCACTGAGCACGTCCCTACCATGTATAAATGCTGAATAGGTAAAGGAAAAGGTAATGGTCACCCTTGCTCGAAAGCCAGTCGTTTCTGACTCTAAGGTTCAGTGCTCATCTCCATTTATAGCAGAAGAGCCAGCGCTATCTGTGTTTGCAGATGGTTCTGTGGACATGTGGCAGGCATACCTAGACACCGAAGTGCAAGGAACGCTCTTTACCTTCCCACTGAAGAGGTGCCTATTTATCTTCTTGCAATTTCTTGTTTTCAAACTGCTCGGTTGGCAGGAGAAATGCTGAATATGTTACCACTTATTATCTATCTGTCACTCTTTCTGCCCATTGTGGTACCCTACTAGCAAAATGGTGCTGCTGTTATGGTGTAATGAACACTGTTACTAATAGACTGCAAACTCCTTAGCTGAGGTTCCTCATGTGTTATTAGAAATTCAGAGGAAGTATATTCATTTAAGCATTGATAAACTGGGATAATGGTAGCTAGAGACCGACTGTCATATTTGCTCTCTTCCAAGTCAAAGCTCATATACTTGGCAGGATGAGGTGCTGATGACAGGTGTTACGTTGGCTATAAATGGAGAATTTATAAACAGATCTGACAACTGGGAAAACAGAGCAGTGGGGAATGCTAGCATTCCACACACCAAAGGTTGATTTCCTATCAGATGGCCCACAGCATGGAATTATAGATAGTCACTCTTGTGAATGTGAGCCAGTTGGCGTTTGCATAAACGAATTCCACCTCAATTCACAGGAGAGCTAATGTTTGATATTTTCCACAGGACCAAAATAATATATAGTTTCATAGATCTACTTTTCCTCAGAGCATGTTTGGAATTATTCCTTTTATTTTTCCATGGCTTCTTTAAGTTTGCCATCACTGGTACATAAAAAAAAATGCAGCTCAGCAAACTATTTCTGAAAGACTAGTAAAGCAGCAAGACTCCAAGGTGTGTGTTTTCCATCAGACTGGCTGGTTATGTCAGTCAATGTCTCTTCCTCAGTTGCTAGGCTGCATTAGAGAAATTTCCTTACATTAAAATGTTAGTGTGACATAGCATTTAAAGCAGGGGTGCTCAAACTAAGGCTTGTAGGCAGGATCCGGCCCCCAATGCCAATTCATCCTGCCTGTGACGCTCTTTTTTTTTTTTTTTTTTTTTTTTAAATTTTTTATTAGGTATATAAAAAACAGAAGTATAAGAGTAAGAAAAAGACAAAAATACAAATATAAACATTATAAAAATATATAGACTTATAAAGGTCATGTAAAATATTTTACACACATCACCGTTACATATTCTTCTTTTCTTCATACATGATCTTTTTCTCATTCTTTTCTATTTCAACATTAAAAAGAAAAAAAAAACAGAAAAAAGAAAAAAGAAGAAAAAAATGCAGAACACCCACGTGCTATATACATAGTCCGGGGGGGGTTTATATCTTTCACACTTTCCAGAAGTCATTATTATCTGTTGCAGGGGGTATACCCTTTTTTTCTTTTAAAGTATAATTAATAAAAGGTTCCCAGATCCTCCAGAATTTATTATTGTTGACTTTTCCTTCCCTACATTTAATTTCCCAAGTAAGTTTTTCATTCAAAGCTAACTCCCACATCTGTATATACCACTCCTGCAAACTTACTCGTTCATTACTTTTCCACCTCTTGGCAATAATCAATCTTGCAACAGTCAACATTGTGGCTAATAACTCTTTATTATCTTTACTTATATCCTGGTCTTCTATGTCTGTTAACAAAATTGTTTCTGGCCCCAGCCCAATCTGTATATCAAATATGTTCTCTATTTCCTTTTTTATTCCTTCCCAAAAAGTTTTTAATACCTCACAACTACACCACATATGTTCATATGTTCCTTTTGTTTTTCTACATCTCCAACATGTTTCACTCATATTACTATACATTTTATGCAGATTGACTGGGGTCCTGTACCATCTCCATACCAGCTTATAATTGTGCTCTTTAAGTCTCACAGACATAGTTCTCATCTTTCTTTTCCACATCTTCTGCCACTTTGTTACTGTTATCCTTGTCTCTAATTGTTGTTCCCAGCTTTCTCTCAACACCTCTTGTATATATTGGGTTTTATTCAGTATTTTGTAAATTTTACTAACTATCCCTTTAATTCCCAATTCTCCATTTCTAATTTTAGTCACAAGTATTTCAAATTCTGTACATTTTCTATTTAAACCATTCTCGCATAAAAATTTCCTATTCCAATTATTTATCTGGAGGATCTTGAACCAATCCAATTGAAGCTGCAAGTATAGCTCATGTCTTTTCTCTTGGTCCTTGCAAGCATCGACCCAGTCTTTTAGTAATAATACTCTATTTTCCACCAATATATCTCTGATCTTTGTGTCTATTTTTATCGGGAAGTCTTGAAAATCCTCTAGCTCTAAAATTGGTGAGGTTCCCAAAGTAAGCTCTTTCCTCGTTCTATTCCATGCTTCAATTGTTGATTTCAACATCATGCCCTGGGCCATCTTTTTTCTTTTTTCTTTTCCCTCATATAAAAATTGAGCCTTACCCACCTGCGCTAAATCTTTCCTTTCAAATTTTTCCCAAACTGCTTCTTCCCTATCTAGCATTTTTATAACATTTCTTATTTGAAATGCCCTATAATATTTTATAACGTTTGGGATCCCCAATCCTCCCTCTTTTTGCGGTGCATACCATAATGATTTAGTTATTCTGGCCCCCTTATTCCCATTGCAGAACTGATTGATCATGTTTTGATATTCATTCAACTCTTTATCAGTGTGGTTTATTGGTAAAACATCAAATAGAAAGTTCAGTTTAGGCATTAACATCATCTTACATATGGCTATTCTTCCGAACCATGACAGGTTTAATTTATTATATTTTACTATTTTCTCCTTTATTTCCTTCTTTTGTCTGTCATAGTTCATACTTTTAATTTCCCCAATTTTGCTTGATAACATTACCCCCAAATATCTCATCTTTTGTTTAATTTGTATATTGTAATTCCTCTTTATTAGATTTTCATCTTCTTTCTTGCCATTTATTAAAATCATTTCTGTTTTATCCCAGTTAACTTTCAAACCAGTAACCTCCTCAAAATCTATTAGATGTCTGTTAATCTTAACCAAACCCTCCACTGGATGCTTCACCGTCAACAATGTATCATCTGCATAAAGGCTTACTTTGGTTCCTCCTATCCCTACTATTCCCTCATCTTGTCTAATTGCGTTTGCTAACAGTTCCATGGCCAATATAAACAACGATGGCGACAAAGGACAACCCTGTCTCGTGCCTGCCTCTAGCCTAATATCATTTGTATAATTATTATTAAATTTGACTCTTGCAGTACCTTTTTTATATAGCTTCCCAATAACACTTTGAAATTTTTCCCCAAATCCGTATAGTTTTGTCATCTCGTGGATCGTTGACCATTGTAATGAGTCAAATGCCTTAAATATATCCAAAGCCAAAAACCCCACTTTTTCCTTTCTTTTTTCCATTATATCTAAAATGTCCACAGCCCTTCTTATAAGATCTGCCATGTGTCTATTTTTAACAAATCCCGCTTGATCCTCGTTGATATATTCGGCCATGAAACCATTCAATCTATTTGCTATGATCGTAGTAAAAATTTTAGCATCCTGGTTGATCAGAGATATTGGTCTGTAAGATTCAATTTTTTCTAAATTTTTACCCGGCTTGGGAATCAGAGCAATTATCGATCTGTTCCAGGAATCTGGAGTCGCATCTCCCTCTAAAATTCCATTGTATAATTCATACAGTCTCGGGACAACCCACGGCATAAAGTCTTTATAAAACTCCGCTGATAATCCATCTTCCCCAGGTGTTTTTTCTTTTTTTAGTTTTTTTATTACCTCTTCTATTTCCCCAACCGAAATTGCTTCCTCCATCTTATTCCTATGCTCCTCTGTTAATTTCTTAATTTGTTGTTGATTGAAATATTCTCGCAATTTACTTAAATTTACCTCCTTTTTTGAGTACAACTTTTTATAGAAAGTTTCAATCACTTCTGCCTTCTCTCTTTTCTTATTACATCTTTTCCCATTTTCATCTACTAATACACCTACTTGCCCTTTATTCTTTTTGTCCCTAGCTGCTTTTGCTAATAGCTTAGAACTTTTATTACCGTGCTCATAATATTCCCTTTTAAGAAAAATCAAATCTTTCTTTACTTTTTCAATATCTTTCCCATCCAATTCTTTTTTAATTTTTTCAATCTCTTGAAATATCCTATGATCCTTCTTTTTAGCATATTCGATATGGAGGTGTTTTAACTGTTTTTCCAATTCCTGATTCCTAATTCTAACTTGCCTATTCCTATTACTTTTTAGCTTTATCGATTCCCCTCTAAAAATTGCCTTCATTGTGTCCCAAACTCCTCCCCTATTAATCTCATTATTTTCATTAAATTTCCAACTTTCCTCCCATTTCTCCATTATTTGTTTCCTTATTACCTCCATCCCATACAGCTGCCCATCATATCTCCAAATATATCCGCTTTTTTCATCCTCATTCAAATTTATATTTACTATCATTTTTGCATGGTCAGATTCTCTAAATGTTCCAATCTCCGTATCCTCAAGTTTTTTTAGCAACTCTTCCGTTACAAAAAAATAATCTATTCTTGAGTACATATCATGCACATGTGAGTAATATGTATATTCTCTTTCCCGAGCTTTCAACTCTCTCCACACATCTTTTAGCCCCATTGATTTCCTCCATTCTTCTAATATGTACTTATTACCTCTCTTTTTTACACTTGTGCAATCAATATCTGAACACATCATATTAAAATCTCCACCTACCACCATGCTCTTAGAACCCTCCTCTCTTAATATCTTCCCCACTTTATCTAAAAAAATTTTCTGTTTATCATTTGGTGCGTAAATATTAGCCAGCGTTATCTCCTCCTCTTCAATTTTCCCCTTAATTATTAAATATCTCCCTTCTGGGTCAGCTATTGTCTTATTCACCGTAAACCCCAATTTTTCCGAGATCAGAGTTGCGACTCCCCTGGCTTTAGATGTCCCAAATGCCTTTTCATATATGCTGATTCCTCTCACCGCCAAATTATTGACTACTGCAGATTTTTGATGGGTCTCTTGCAAGAAAATTACGTCAGCTCTATCTTTGTTGAGCGATACTTGCAACCTCCTTCTTTTCAGGGCGTTCCCTGTCCCCTTCACATTCCATGTTACAACTCTTAATGACTTAACCATTTGTGTATATATCAATTTCCCATCGTTCTTTTCCTTCCCCGGACGTGTTTCTTGACCAACCTCTAACTTCCCCACATCCAAGAAATTTAAACAAAATAAAGAACATTAAAACAAAAATACCTTTCAAATACCTGTGACGCTCTTGCCGCTCATGGAAGCGGAAGTAAAATGTGCCCGCATTTGTGGGCATGTTTTACTTTTGCTTCTGGGAGCAACAAGGGCATTGCAAGCCAGATGAATTGGCATCGGGGTCTGGATTCAGCCTGTGGGCCATAGTTTGGGCACCTCTGGTTTAAGCAGAGAAAATGGCAGCTTAAAATCTATCTCATCCTGTTGCAAAACAGATTGCAAGGCACATTTTACTTCTGCTTTTGGTGGGAGGAACCATGTGACCAGCCCACTGAACCAAGTGACTGGCCCATGGCCCAAAAAGTTCGGGCACCCCTGATTTAAAGCATTCATAAAAGAGCTAAAAAGCATTTCACAAAATATTTTGTAACCAAGACACTTCTGAACCCAAGAAGCAATTGTACAAGCAGCTTGTAAGGAAGACTCACACATTGTACCCTTAGGATTTGTGACAACTTGGTTTTAGAACATAAAGAACACTCAGAAAGTACAGTAGTTTTTTCATCAGGTACACAGAAAGAGCCTCCTTCAAAGATTTTGGTATTTTGACATGAATTCGATGAACGTCTTACGTTTCAGTAGGGTGGTCTGACAGTGTTTGCCACGTAACGAAAATCATGTACTTTCAACGAGTTGCCACACCAAAACTAAAGCACTGACAAAACTAATGCTTATGTCATATGAAAGATCGTCTCGGCGACTTTAAGGAATGGTAAGACCCAAAGGCCAAAAATGCAAAGGAGTGACGTTATAGCTTTCGAAAGTTGCCTCAGAAAAATGACATTTTTGCAGGGGTGGGGTGGGTTGTCAGTGAGCCAGGGACCAAACCACTCAACCGATCAAAGTGATCCAAAGTGCATTGGATAGAGGATAAAATAACCTTTTAGGTGATACTATTAGAATTTGGATGGGACTTCGGGAAAATTTCTACGAAGCTTTTTACAAAAAATCCCACAACCAACAGCACAAAAATGCTAAAACAAAAGGGGAAAATCTGTTTGAAACCAACCACCCTGGTCCATCGACTCTGCTCACTCAAGGCCGCCTGGACTTAGACGTGGAGGAGGAAGTGGGCAGGGTGGGGCAGGGAGCTGGATGGGGCAGGTCAGGGGTGTGGGGATGGCCACCCAATTTTACTACCACCACCACCATGTGCACGAAAGCCAACCAATTTTACTACCCCCTCCAACCAAACCGGTGTGAACCGGTCACTGCCTGCCACTGGTTACATGTGTGCTGTGTAAATGAATACAGTAAATTTGAATTGAATTCACCAATATTGATTCAAAATCAAATGTGCCATCTTTTTAAGCATGAACCACACACTCAATTATAACAGGAGAGGACATCAGGGCAAAGCCTAATTTTCTTTGGTAGGATTAGCAAAAGGTACTGGGTCTTTTCATTTACCCAACTTTTAAAATGTATCTTAAAACTAATATACGGACAATCATTTGCACACGTAGAAGCAGTGTTTCATGAGATAATAGAAGACAGCACAAACCTCTTCATTTTTTTAGGAGGCAAGCATAGGCTCCTTCTACATGTGTTATTATTCAGACATGGAACTCTGAAGGAATCATGTAGCTTGAGTGAAAATCGAATCTATAGGTTTCTAATGATGAATTCAGCATCTCATCTAGCTTGACTTAAGAGTGTGTCTTGATTGTTAAAAAACACTGCCATTCCAATAAAGTTTTTTCTTTTAAAAATCAAGTAAAGGTCATGGGGTGTTTGTTCTGGTTCTTGCATCCTTTAAAGTAACCTTGCCCAAAATTAACCTGCTTTAGAGCCATTTGGGTGCATCCCTGCTTGCCACTTTTCCATACCTGACACATGGTAAAATTGATATATATATATATATATATATATATATATATATATATATATATATATATATATATATATATATATATATATATATATATATATATATATATATATATATATATATATATATATATATATATATATATATATATATATATATATATATATATATATATATATATATATATATATATATATATATATATATATATATATATATATATACTGTTATATATTGATATATATATTGATATATATATATATATATACTGTTCTGTCATTACAGCATTTTAAAACACATTTTACTGTTATAAGGCTGCAACAGTTTGTTGTTATGACAGCTGACTGCTGAACTGTTGTAGTGCTATAACAGTAAGGCTCAGGAGAGAAAACAAATTCAGGTTGTAAGGAATCCTTCAAACTTTACAGAGCAAGGGGCACAATACACAATATGCGCCAACACACACATACATACAGAAGAATATAGCAGTTTAGGAATTGGTACAAAATAAACAACCCCTGCTGGGTAGTTTAAAATAAACTGTTTCTGCAAGATAATGCAAGCCCAGCTGTGCATCATGTATTCCTTGGTATTTGAATTTGTTCCAAGTCTGGCAAAAGTAAGCAAATACTGTATAGGAAGTCAAGACTGCACCCTTTCAATTAACTTAACATAGGTCAGAGAGGTCTTAATCATTGTTAATATAAACCCA
Organism: Furcifer pardalis; assembly: GCA_030440675.1. NCBI lineage: Eukaryota > Metazoa > Chordata > Lepidosauria > Squamata > Chamaeleonidae > Furcifer > Furcifer pardalis. The sequence goes on from CP126896.1 coordinate 86,269,396, forward strand.
CCTCAAGCAAAAATGCTCTTCAAGGTCAAAAGGATCTACAAGGGGATTCCAAAGGCTAGAAGGTATTAATGAGAATTCTCATCTTATCCCGGTCAATATTCACAAATTAAATTCACGGAGACTATCTACCTATAGAAAAATAATATAGAGAACAGTGCAGAAAAATTGAGAGATGTGAAAGAGGATACCAAGTAAGCTTTACATCCAGCCTTGGGTACACAAAGCTGGAAAATGACTACTAATGCAATACATACAACTCTGTTTCTTGGTAGCAATTATTTGAATAGCATTGTTCAATTGAACACTTCTTCTCTAAAGGAAATCTTAGTGAGTTCTATCAGTCTTACTTCAAGCCAAATGTATAGAGAACTGTCCTGCAGGATAAGACATCAAAGTCTTGGCCTGCAGCATTAAATTGGGGGGGGGGGGGGGGGGATGGCGTAATAGTGCCAAATGAACTGCCACTGCAAAACTGAGATTACATTTAAAAAAATTTATATTGCTTACTATTTAAAAGTCTCACAAGTGTTTCCTGGCTCATCATGTTCCACAGTAAAGTAGTAACCAGAAAGCAAAAGGACAGAAATTAATCAGTAAGCTTACAACCTTTCAAAACTCTTTTAAGAGGAAAAACATTAAGGTAAATGGTGGGGGGTCCTGTCTGGATAGTTCAGTGGTTTAGGTACCTGGCAACAAAGCCAGACATTGGAAATTCAAGTCCCCCATGCCTCCTGGAAGAAGCTGTAAGTCCAAGCGCCCCTCAGAAGAAAGGAATGGTAAATCACTTCTGAGCATTCTTTGCTTAGGAAACCCTGGAAAGGGCCACTGTGAATCAGAATTAGCTCGAGAGACTCAAAGGTAAAGTTCGCCTTTGCTCGAAAGCCAGTCATATCTGACTCTAGGGTTCAGTGCTCATCTCTGTTTATAGCCAAAAAGCCAGCTCTGTCTGCATCTGCAGACATTTCCATGGACATGTGGCAGGCATGCCTCAACACGGAACAATGTTTACCTTCTCACCGAAGTGGTCCCTATTTATCTACTTGCAATTTCTTGCTTTTGACCTGCTAGGTTGGTAGGAGCTGGGACAAAGACAGGAGCTCACTCTGTCACACAATACCGGGGAGTCCAGCCAGCAAGTTCAGCATCTTAACCACCTGAGCCACTGCAGTCAAATATATTATTACTAAATGGTGGAGGAAGGAAAATATCTAGATGTGATGCTAACATTACATGTGAAGAAATAGTCTTCAGTGAGTAACATATCACCTATTTCTCATCTGCCCCAACCCTCAGTAAAATTCTGCTTACTATCCATCTTCACAAATTGTTCCAGAGAACTCACAACATGTTCACTATTTTATTTAGTCCTAATAACCCCACAATAGTAGACAGATTTCTCTCCCCCCCCCCACCTTTCTACAAGTAGTTTTCTATGCTACTTATTCATGTGATTATTTTTCTTCCAGCATTAAGAATGTGAAGCCTTTGAAACGGCCGCATTCCCACTGTGACATTCTCTTAAATTCCTTCAGGGCAGCGCTCTGAAGTGTCATTTTTCTGACTCCAGGCAAAACTAACCAACTGCCATTTCTTTTGCATATACATCATTGAGATGAGCAAGAATTACAGGAGAGCAATGCTGAATGAATGTTTATCTCTGGTTCTCTGCTCTTTGGTGCTTTTTTCCTTGCTTTATTCTTAGTGTCAAGAAATCTACAGGAACACAATTTTGTAGCATTTGTGACTTTCCTTTTCATAGCCTTGGACTCCTACAAAGTTATTATAGGCTACCCAGGCCCAGAGCTGCTAGCCAGCTCAGTGGTTTAGGTGAGTTTAGTGGTTTGGGCCATGGGCCAGTCACGTGGTTCAGCAGGCTAGTCATGTGGTTCCTCCCACCAGAAGTGGAAGTAAAATGCACCTTACAATCTGTTTTGCAACAGGATGATATAGATTCTAAGCTGCCATTTTCTCTACTTAAATGGGGGGGGGGAACCTATGGCCCCCAGGCTGGATCTGGCCCCTGACACCAATTCATCTGGCCTGCACCACCCTCGTCACTCCTGGAAGTGGAAGTAAAAATGTGCCTGTACATAACTCTGCTTCTGGGAGTGACAAGGGTGGTGCAGACCGGATAAATCAGCATCAGGGGCTGGATCCCACCCATGGGCCATAGTCTGGGCACCCCTGGTTTAGGTAGAGGCTGGGTGTTCGATTTCCCACTCTGGCTCCTTTACAGGGGTTGGACTCAATGATCCATAGGGCTTCTTTTAGTTTTGCAGTTCTAAAACTGTTATTATCGTCATTAATTCATGGAAATACACTTGTCATTTGATCACCAACCACCAAAGCAGGGACTGAAATCAAGGCACAATTTCCTCATTACTCCTGACCCCAAGAACAACCAGCCGTCACAGACTGCCCTAGAACTTTGGAAGGCAAGCAAAGAGCTACCAGACAACTGAGCAGAACCACACGATTCTCTACTGCCTGGCCAAGAACAACCATAGCCTTTGTGGAAAGCATTAAACAGACAGTGTGCTGGGATAGGAAGATCAAGGGCTAATCTGAGAAAGTGTGGTTTCCCTGTAGATAACAGCCTGTGCGAATGCAGAGAAGTACAGACTATCTCCCATATGATACAATGCACACGATACCCCTCAACATGCACTGAGGAAGACCTTATGTTGGCAAGAGGAAATGCCAAATATTGGGTGGATGTCATCTAGCCCTTTTAATTCTATTTTGTTTTTAGATATGTTAATTTTAGCTTTGATATTATTACATGCTGGTGGTGCCTCTGACATGAGTAAAGATTATTGTCATTTTATTTTCTTGGGAAACCCATACTGCTAACCAAACATTCTTCTCTCATCCTTTGCAATACTGCTGGTTGGAAAAATTACATTTGTGGAGATCCACTGGCTGTGCTCTCGAGGGAAATTTGGGGAAGTGTAGCTTTATAAGATTGACCAACCTAGCAGTTCAAAAGCAAGGAATTGCAATTTGATAAATAGTTACTTCTTCAGCAGGAAAGATGACACTGTTCTTTGCACTCTGGCATCTAGTCATGCCTGTCACATGATCACAGAAACATCTACAGGTGCAGACCGCTGGCTCTAAACCAGGGGTTCTCAATCTGTGGGCCGGATTCAGCCCATAGCACCAAATAATCTGGCCCTTGACCTTGCTCCAGATGCTGCCGCCACCACCACCACTGCTGGAATCAGTCACAGACTCATTTACAGCCACCATAAATGCATTTATGACATCCATAAATGAGTCCACGGCTATTGTAAACATGTTTACTACAGCCACGGACGCATTTTACGACAGTGCTTATGGCAGGGGTAGCCAACAGTCCGGCCCACTCAGCTGTCTGAGGGGGAATGGTCCAGTCTGCAGCTGAAAAAGGTTGAGAACCCTTGCTCTAAATGGAGATGAGCACTGTCCCCTAGAGTTGGACATGAGTGGTTTTCAAACAAGGGAGACCTAGTTTTACAAGTCAACTCTTGTCAAGTTCTTCTCAGAATACTCTTCTTTCTTCCTATAATAGCATTTCTGAGCACTGCAAGCCTATTCATGTCTACCCAGAAGTAAGTCTCATTGAATGAGGTTCACATCTAGGTCAATGATTGTAGGACTGCAACCACATAGCTTATTCCTAAACATATTCAATCAGAATTAAGTTTGGTTAAGTTACTTTAAGGTACATTAAGTGTAGAAATCTAGATACAGTATTAGCTAGAGATTCTATATTCCAGAGGTAGTAAGAGAATACATATAATGAAAAGAGAGTTTCAACTCTCCATTTCAAGGGATGTCTCCCTACTTTGTTGATAAATTACCCTAGAGAAATATGCAGTAAACCCCCCCCCCCCTTTTGCTGGGACAATAAGCTGGTGGTAGACAGAGACTGGAGCGAAATTTCTGTTAGACACATTGGACTTATTTCTCACTAAATTTGTGTGGGATGGCTGTTAATGTACCTCTTTTATTTCTAAAATAAATAATATTTCTGGTACACTCTCATTTTGAACTACAGTTCACTTCATTTCCAGCCAGTGCAGATAAGGAGTGGGGTATGATGTGAGTTGTAGCCCAAAACATCTGAAGCACACCAGGCTATTCTAAAACATTAAATTATGCCAGCAGGAGTTCTGTATAATATTACGCACAGGAACCCACTTGGGAGAAAATCAGCTGAAGTTTGACAGTGATTATATGGGTTTTAGACATTTCTGCATATATGAATAGGCAGCTTAAAATTGGGATGACTGGTTATGAATAATTAAAATGGGATGGTGGTGGAAGTGTGTCTTATGTTGATGTGGACCAAATGCAATATGGCAAAGAATAATTAAGTTACAAGCACACACAACTTGTGCACATGAGCTCAGTACATGTACTAATTTTAATTCTATGAATGACCACTGGTGGTCACTTGTTAACATCACATTACATTTACCTAGAGAGATAAACAACTGGCCTGTATTTGTTTATCTGGCAACAAGTAAAACGTGCAAATCAATTCTGATCTGAGCTAAGTATTAGCAATCTAAGATTATAAAATACCTGCTATGCCTAGCAATAGCAATTGTACTTACATGTCACCACATAGCACTTAGCGCACTCTCTGGGCAGTTCACAAGTTAATTACATTTTGCTCCTAAAATGGTTGGTATTCATTTTACCTACCTGGGAAGGATGGAAGTCTGAGTCAACTTTGATCCCAGCCAGGATCAAACGATCAAACTCACAAAGATTTGGCTGCAGTACAGCAGTTTTAACCACTGTGCCACCAGTGCTATTCTGACATTCCCAGTAGAAAATTAATATGAAATGTCTCTGTGAAGACCACCATGGCTGACAATGCTGTGTATGTGTATAGATTGCAGTCTGTGTGTGTGTGTGTGTGCAGTAAAGCTGCAAGCAATTCCAGTCAAATGAAAGCTGAAGGGATAAGCCATGATTGGCATTGACAGTTATGGTGTCCAGCCACTTACACGGAGCCAAACTGGAAGCGGTGGTGGTGGTGGATGCTTCATGGGAATACATGAGCAAGACAAAAGTGGATGCATAGAGAGATTAGCATAAATGCCAAAGACTAGACTTGATATACTGCACAAGCAAAGTATGGCTTCTACCACTGAGCATAGTGTGGAAATTTGCTTTTAAAAGTAAACACAGTTATAGGATTAGTCCCAACTTAGAAGTTGCACTGAAAGGAATGGTGTCTGTTTGTCACTAATATGGGTCATGTTGCTGTCAAAGGTCTACTCAAATCGGGTCTAGAACTGGATTTAGCCCAGAGATCTATGCCATCATAGAACACAATAGTCCTTCTCCATTGTTTGTGAGTCTACAGCAGTGTTTGGTTTTTGGACCTTTGGTTTTGGACCTCAATTCCCACAAGCCTAAGTCAATTCCCCAAAATACTGATCAGCCCATGTACTGACTTAGGCTTCTGGGAATTGAAGTCCCCCCTGTGGGACGTGTTGGGAACCACTGGTCTATAGCCACTGAGACTGAAGAAATAACAGGAAGTTACTTTTTACTCACACCACAAAAGGGGCAAAGTTATCCTTCAGAGAGTTCAGTTTTCACAGAACTCGTCTGTTTCAGCAATATCAGAAACAAAAACAAAAATAGAAGTACAGTACTGTACAGTATTTGTAAGCCTTAAAATGTGGTAAAAGTACTGTATTGTATCAGGAGGAATTCAGCTGAAGGCTATATTATGAGAGAATATCCCAGATGGCCACAGCAGTAAAACAAAACAACAGCTAGTGTGGGTAGGGGTCTAGGGGTGTTTTATACTAAGGAGACGTTTAAGCAAATTATAGGAGGTGCTGTTTTGCATTGGATTAGCATTTGCTTTGAGAGTTTCTCTTTCTCTTTGGAAAGTTGAATATGACAAAGTAGGTTAAGCTAGGATATAGCCTAGTTATAATGAAACATTTATCCCTGAAGGAATAGTGCTGCAATAGCTCATTCAAGATGAATGTCTTGTTGGAGAATCAGGAGTTTGATTCCCCACTTTTGCTTCCTTTGCGAGGACCCAGCAGAGATCAGAGGAGTATGTGTGGCTGATGGGATTACATGTCCTCTCACCTGGGAGGCCTTGGACAAGCTGCATGGCCTTGAAAATACTGGGTGAATCACCATAAATTGGAATTGACTTGATGGTGTGTAATACTGTTGGTGTTATTGTTATTCCTTGCATTTTCTTTGATTTTTGAAGTTTACACATACTTTGTGTTTTCCCCTTGCAAAGCAAGTGATAATGTGCAACTTTTAGGGGATTCCTACAGCATTCTCATGGATGGGAGGAGGGAGAAGAGGTTGCCCTCCATAAAAACAGCAGCCGTCTCACAAAAATATTAGTGGAAACCCATGTGCATAGCAAATGTCATTATATCTTTACTAATATCCATGTACAATGGTGCTGTGGTAGCTCAGTGGTTAAGTAGTTTGCCTTGTTAGCTGAAAGCTGGCAAGTCAGCAGTTTGAGACCTGGGTACTGCATGATGGATTGAGTGCCCATCTCTGTTTCAGCTCTTGGGGTCATGAAAGGAGCTTCATTTGAGCATCCCCTGAGCAGAGTTTCTTCGGCAAAAATCCTTTCAACCCATAATAATAATAATAATAATAATAATAATAATAATAATAATAATAATAATAATAATAATAATAATAATAATAATAATAATAATAATAATAATAATAATAGAAGAAGAAACTTTTGTGGAAAAGAAGAAGGTCTGGTTTATTGACATTGCTATACCAGGAGATGCACAAATTGAAGACAAACAACTGGAGAAATCACAAAATATCATGATTTGCAAATTGAAGTCGAGCGTCTATGGCAGAAGAAATCTGTTGTTGTTCCCATAGTGATCAGAGCCCTTGGAGCAGTATCTAAAGGACTACCTAGATATTTGGAAATTTTGGATTTATCTGATCTGAACAGCCTAACTCTCCAAAAAACAACTCTACTGGGGACCACATATATACTCAGACGTTACCTTAACAGCTCTTGGGTCCTTGGTTAAATCTTGAACTGTTAATTTTATTCCAATCCTCAACTGTGAACCAAATGGTTGATTTGTATAATAATAATAATAATAATAATAATAATAATAATAATAATAATAATAATAATAATAATAATAATAATAATAATAATAATAATAATAATAATAATACATCTCAGTGTTCATATCTGCTTTAAATGTTCCCCATGCTCACTGTATTCCTTGAACAACCCTGTGACACAGGTTTGGCTGAAAGCTACTGATTAGTCCCAGCAACCTAATATGCTTCATAACTAAAGGTTTGTCTACCCAAGCTTTTTAAAAAGTCACTTGAGATTGAAGGGAAGAGCAAAATACTGTTTGGTACAATCCCTGCATCCTGATAGCATTTTGCTTCTTCAAGGGAGCAAGATGCAGAGCTTGGAATATGGCAAACCTAAGAGAAGGGGTCAAGTGGGCTAGAGATTATATTAATTGTTTGTTTCCTATAAATTGAGTGGATGGGGACAGTTTGCTGTACTGGTACCTTTGGCATCTAGTCATAAAATAACTTGTACTGATTTAGCAATATAAGGTACAATATGCATAAACCACCAAGATGCATTGGGACTTTTTCATATATTTTCTGCATCTACATTCAGATGTTGTTATTGTCCTTACAAAGCTTGAACCCAGAGAATTAATCTGCAGGCTAGTGAGCAGGAAATGTATGCTCACTATCTATTATTGCTAAGTTGGAACTGAATATTTAATGCCCCAAAATGTGCAGCTGAAACAGATTTTAAGGAATCAGTTCACTGAAGTAAGAATAAGATATTTTTTCTACAGAGTCACAAGAAAGCGTCTATAAATGCTACAAAGCTGCTCTTCCTTTAAGGGATGCTATTATAACTCATTAGATTCCAGCCAAGCAATCTGCACAATGGTCTTCATTATGAAGGTTCTGAAGAAATTGCAAGAAACTCCTCCTTTTTCTTAACGATTCTAGCTAATGTGCTAAATGAAATGTTTTAAGCAAAGAGCTAGTTTTGCTCCTAGGACGTTACTACAGCACAGTGGAAATACACCAGATATACTCACTTCCTTCAAAACAAAATGACCTGTGCCATTACTCTTATTATGCATTGCCTCCAAGAACCTCCCTCAGACCAGGCATTTGTTAATTTCAGACATTTTTGGAGGAGACTGATAGTCTTGATCTCCTTCTGTCAAGGTTCAGGCTGCGTCATGGGACCAAGACAGCATTGGTTGTCCTGCTAGATGACCAGCTCTGGAAGCTCAATAAAGGCAGTGCAACTGCTATTTCTCCTGGATTTCTCAGCAGCTTTTGATACTGTCAATCACAGTATCCTCTTGGACAGGCTATTCGGACTGTATAGTGGGGGTTCAGCCTTAGACTTGAGGACTAAAAGGCTGAGGTTCAATGCAGACAAGATGGAGACCCTGTTGTTTGGAGGGATATCTGCTTGCTTGGTGATCACTGATCTCATCTGGATGTGGTAGTTCTCCACCTAAAGGACCATGTTTGCTGTTACAGACAATAGGAGCTCATTCTGTCATGCAGCACTTGGGTCTTGAACTGCTGACCGGCCGACTTTCCAGTCACCAAGTTCAGTGTCTGAACCACTAAGTCACAGCAGTCTTTCCTTCACTCGTGTACAGTACTAATTATGCTGCCACTACAGCTGTCTTTTTCAAAGCTAACATCACAGGCCAACTCTTTTTCCTCCTCTTCGCTGAGATATCAAAAGTGTGTGGTTCTGTTTTGGCTTGTGGGAGGCAGTGGCAGTTCTTCTGTCACCCCCAGCACTTCACCACTTAAGGCAGGGGTGCCCAAACTTTTTGGGCCATGGGCCAGTCACATGGTTTGGGGAGCCCAAACTACGGCCCGGGGGGCAGATCCAGTCCCTGATGCCAATTAATCCGGCCCATGCCACCCTCATCGCTCCCAGAAGTGGAAGTAAAATGTCCCCGCATGGGTGCATTTTACTTCCACTTCTAAGAGCGCCAAGAGTGGTGTGGGCCAGATGAATTGGTGTTGGGGGCCGGATCTGGCCTCTGGGCCATAGTTTGGGGGGCCCTCATGCCAGGACCAGCCCAGTTGGTTGGCCAATGTGTGAACAAAATCTGGATTAGAGACATTTTTAGTGTGACCAAGTATATATATTTTTTCTTACATTCGTTTGTTCTTATCATGGTTCCACTCCAGCCCTTCTCCATTTCCCACCTGTGCTTTGTGAATGGAAAAATCAGACAATGCGGGAGCAATCTCCATGGCAAACGTATATTTCCGAGATAGGGTCATGTAAATCCTCCCTGAGCATCTATAATTTGCAACGGGCTAGAATTTTTGGAAGGAGAAGCATACATTCCTTTCTATGAGGGATGAAATAACTTTCTTTCCTTTCCCATAACTCTTATCTATACCTGAAAGTGGGGAAAATGCAATTGATATTGCCACTGCCAAGCATGTTATCTTTGACAAGGAGGTACTGCCAATTTGGCAATCAACCTTAGGAAATAATCACAGAATGTTGTAACTCCCTAAATAACACTCTCCAGCAATCAAAAAAGATTTAAATTAAACCTCACAAATAGACTTCCTTTCTCTCTTCCCCCCAACTCTTATTGTGACAGGAGAAATACTGTGTGGGGGTGGGATGAGGTGGGAGGGAATCAAATTTCTGGTCATGATAAAGAAAAATTAAACCATAGATCCAGCTAGGCTGACATTATCCTTGATCTAACCTTGAGAGGTGATGAGAGATACAAGGCTATTGGACCATTTAGCATAGTCAAAGCAGAAGAAGAAAAGCAGCTGCTTAACTAATCAGCCTTGCCATGTGCCCACACAAAATTAATTATACATTATAGCAGAAGGTACAAAAATGGTGTAATTCTGAGCTCAGAAATCTGTTCTAAATAACTGAATTGAATGAAGATGATAATTCATTACTGATTAAGCAATTTTTTTACAAAATCTCAGCAACATATCTGGAAAGTTTATTTTGCTACCATTATACCATAATGTAAAGTTCCTCCATATAACCCAAAAATCAGGGGTGCCCAATTTTTTTGGGCTGTGGGCCAGTCATATGGTTCAGCAGGCTGATGACATGGTTCCTCCCACCGGAAGCGGAAGTAAAATGTGCCTTGCAATCTGTTTTGCAACAGATATGTTTTGCAACAGGATGAGAGCTTTCTCTGCTTAAACCAGGGGTGCCCAAACTGTGGCCCATGGGCCAGATCTGGCTCTCAATGCCAATTCATCCAACCTGCGCTGCCCTCTTTACTCCCAGAAGCGGAAGTAAAACACACCCATATGGGAGCATTTTACTTCTGCTTCCAGGAGCGATGAGGGCAGCACGGTCTGGATGAATTGGTGTTGGGACCCAGATCTGGCCCATGGGCTGTAGTTTGGGCATCCCTGCCATAAATACTGTCAGGATTTTCAGTTGCTACTCTAAAGCATGCAGGATTGGAATCATCAGCCTGGCAGCAACTGCTCTAAGTCCTGCAGGACTGGACCCTCACTCTCAGGCAGCTGCTAAACCCCACCTGAGAGCCAAGGGAAGGTTCCAGACCTTCATAAGTTCCACGTGGAGAGCCTGAGTGGTTTAGCAGCTAAATGAGAACTGGTTCTTCCTTCCAGAAGCTGCCTCAGCAACCAAGGTTAGCAGACTCATAGTTGCTTGGCTCCTGGATCTCTTGCCTTGTTCCTGATTCTGAAGATGTCTGCTCAGTTCCTGTGGATTATTGTTGCACCTTACCTAAATTATTGAACATTGACCTTGCCTTGCTCCAGCCTTGTCTGTTCTCTCAGTCCCCTGACTTCTGGCTTGCTTGGGTTATGCTTTTGTTGTCTGGACTAGTGCTGCATCTGTGACTTGACTTGGACTTTGGACTGAGATATGGTTACTGTTTGGCCTGTTACATGGTTGCCCTAGGTCCTGGTATTTGTGTTACCCACACCCTGAACTCTGACAAGTACAAAATCTAATTTCACATGCTGATTTTACAGTATCAACTTTCTAAGAGTGACATATCTGTGTGAACATCAACAATCACATGAAGATTTAGGTAAAAGGACTTTTAAGCAATATTGGCTAAAAAAACTAGTGGGCAGATTGTAACACATGAGCTGCTTGCAACACTCCAGGTTGTTTTGAGCCCCCCCCCCACTCCTGAATAGTCACTCTTTTCTAAAAGTCAAATGAAGTTTCAAAGGGGGTTCTGCTCCTGTCTTTTGCACAGAGAAGTCAGGAAACCCTAAAGCTACCCCCCCCCCCACACACACACACAATGGAAGTGGAGTGCTGGCAGTTTCTGATTTTCAGATACTGTACCTATGTGCACATACTTTTGCCAGTCTTTGGTTGGTGTGGCCACCTGTGAGGTACCCTGAGAGTGCCAATTTGTGCTCCCAACCTCTCCAGGCTTCTCCATACCTGATTAAAATCAAAGGATGGCAACCATTTTATAACATTGCATGACAATGGAAGGCTGAAATGAATGTTTCTGGATATTGGTTATATGTACATTATTTGAACACATTTAATTTTGAAGCTGAGAATGGACAAGGCCTAAAAGGCAGAGATAGCTTGGTGGCAGAGAGTGCTCTGATGCAGGGTGACACAATGTCACAATGTATCAACACTTCAAAGAAGTAGCTTCTTCTAAGGACATGAGTTCTCGGTTTCTGCTGCCGACATTCATCTTTCCTCGTCATATCACATAAGAATCATGGAAGAAAATGTGCAAATAGCTGGTGTTTGGCACCAAACGAAACACTAGGTTTCCGGACTGTTAAAATGAAAGCCAGGATGATGAAATGGTAATTAGAACTCACGTTCTTATTAGAATAAATTTCACTGACCCATTCACACATTAAAGAGACCACTGTTAAAATCAGGGATTCTCAACCTGCAGCCTTTGGGCACCATTTCATGTGGCGCACCACCACCACCACCTCCACTACACCAGGAAGTGCTATGTGGTGGAGGAAGGCCAAAATGGCCATCTGGCCCCCAAAGCTGTCTGAGGGAATATGACCTGCCCCCACCCAGCTTGAAAAGGTTGACAACTCCTGGTTAAAATCATCACTTTTTGCATTGCAAGTGCCTTATAGCATTTATTAACCTATATGCTGACTGAGGCTATGCTTCATATATCTGGCCCATTAACATTTATTTTAAATAAAACTTTTAAAAAGTGTCTTCATTGATTTTGTTACAAAAAAACCTAATATGACTATTGTCTTGAATACATTTTCAATGGAGTTTAAATTACAGAAAAAGTGTTATATGTGAATGTGATACACTGGTGTTTGAATACAATTGCACTACACATATACAGTCATCAGAAACAAAAATTTGTTGGGAAAGCACATTTATTAATATTTGATTTGTCTTAATTTACATTATACACTATGATTCATGACATTACTTTTGAATGATTAGGCACTGTAAAAGACAAGTTTAACTTAGATCTCTCTATATTTGAGCATATATCTATTTACTTTTGTTTTGTAACTTCATTCTACAGTTCCTTTGGTTTGATCTGGTGTTAGAAAGATTACCTGGCAAGGTTGCCAGCCAGGGTACATCCGATTGTATTCACAATCTTTGTGGAGGCTCTTTCTGTGTACGCCACTTCTGTGACTGAGATAATATCTATGTTGACCCAGCAAAACATGTGTATGGCCCCATCATCTCATTAGGTTTTTCATTTTTTTAACTACAATAATAGTTTCTACCTGAAGTAATTATGGAAAAAAGGTCCCATATGAGTCTAAAACAGAATCTCCTGATGCCCCCTAGAGGGAGCTGGGTGTGCTGAAAATCTAAAGGGGGTTCCTTCAGTAATTGCCCAGATGTATCAAAGCTGATTATCCATAGCAGGGGTTCTCAAGATTTTCCCACCAGGGGCCAATTCCTGCCACCATACTCAGCTGTGCGGGCTGAAGGCGTGGCTGCGCCCACTGCTTATGTTTTTATCATCATCGGCAAGAAGAATTGCACCATTTTAGTGGCTTCTTGCACTCACTGCCTCCGCTGCATTCCAGGGCATCGGGAGATGGAGCAAGTTTGCTCCATTTTGGGATTTTTTTTCACTGTTTCTCCACTGCGCTTTGGCAGCTAAACCATGGTGGTTGGGAACTTCCTGGTTCCACGCTGGGAACCCAGGTGCTGACGTAAGTTCTGCCTGGGACTGGAAGTCACCAACCGCTGTGGTTTGGCTGCTGAAGCACAGCGGAGAAATGGTGAAAAGCCTCCTGCTGCCCTGGGAAGCGGCAGAGGCTGTGCAAGAAGCCGCTAAAATGGTGTGATTCCTGCCATGGTGGTAAGTGATGTATGTCAACTTCTGGTGATGGTGGGCAGTTCTAGAGGTGCCCGGGTGGCCACTGTGGGCCAGATTAATGAGCTCTGTGGGCCAGATTAGGCTCATGGGCCATAGGTTGGGAGTGTCTGATCCATAGGGTGACAGTTGCAGAACCTTTCCAGGATGTGTCACTTCTAGATAATATAAGGAAAAGGTAACAAGACCAGGAATTAATTTACTGAAAGCTTTGTTGGAAGTTGTCAGCATTTAGACTACTTAGAAATCAAAAGCAGTCATCTAAAGTCATCTAAGGAAGAGAGAAATCTGGACAAAGAAAGAATGGGAAAGTCTTTTGAGAAAGTTGGTTTAGCTGGGCTTTTCCTCCAAAGAGCCCACTTAGTCATCAAGTGACTGAGGGTGTTTTGTTAGAATTGTCAAAATGCTGGCAAGTGGTTCAGCACAGAAAGATCCGAATTGCTCTCTTAAAAAGCAACTTAAGTTATATTGGAAAGGACACAGTAAGGATGTGTGCCAGCCCTTTGCAACAACAATGACAGAATTGTAGGGGTGTGTTGACCAAGTTTGTCCTTTCCCTTGTATATTGTGTAAGGTTAATTGTGCCATTTTTGAAAGGAAGAACTAATGAAATTTCTCAGGATTCTCTTCATTTCCCCATGAGACAAATGAAGAGTAAAACAAGTGAGCAATTTGGGGTGGGTTGCAGTTCCTTCTCCTGAGCAACTTTGGTAAGAAGTGCCAAAAATGGGCAATGTCACATTATATATTATTTATCTCATATACTTAATGAAATAACTAATTTCTATGGGCCCAGCCAAACTGCCTTCTCAGAACAAATTAAAGTGGCTTCTGTTTAAGCTTGCCATCTAAGAATTATGCTGGGCTCAAAATGGCTATTCTTTCAGACACACAATTCTCCATCTGATGTCCAATCTTTCCTGATGGGATAGGGTGGGGGAGAGTAGTTGTCCTTTCTTCTGTCAAACAGACCCCCTGGGACATCTAATTCCACACCTAATTCTCTTTCATTGCAACCACCATCCCTATAATTTCCAGTCAATATATAATGTTCATGTAACAGTGGGTTAGTGCTCCGGGGGGTGGGCAGTGGGGCAGTGGCGGGGTGGTGGTGTTATTAACATAGCAATAATTCAGTAAAAAAAATCACCAGTTTGGCATGCAAATGATCTACATCAGTGGTTCCCCACAGGGAGACATCAATTCCCAAAAGCCTAAATTAGTACATTTGCTGATCAGTGCTTTGGGGAATTGACTTAGACTTCTGGGAATTAAAGTCCAGAAACCAAAGTTTGAGAAACACTGGTCTAGATTGTATCCATAAAAAATGGCTGGCCAAAAGAGTAATCCCAAGATGTGTTTTTGATGATCAATGGTAGGCTCTAAAAATCTTTTTACTACCACACTGTGGGTGTGGTATGGTGGCTCTTTGGCTATAAATGAAGATGAGCACTGAACTCTAGAGTTAGATATGACTGGATTTCGAGCAACCTAGTGAATTATTGGGAAAAGCACACATCTGGGCAAAGAATGTATCTGGATCCACCCACCATGGAGATTTAATGAATGCAACTTGTGCTTGAAAACATGTGCTTGAAAACATTAGGGTTTTTTGGCCGGATAACCCATCAGTGAAAATTCACAGATGACCACTTGAAGAATTATTACTAGTAGCATTATTACTAGTCAGTTTCCCAGTGACACTTCTCAGCTGGTAAATAATGTTTGAAGACCCTGGAACATTCAGCTCAGGGATATCCTAATACAGGGGTGCCTAAACTTTTCAGGCCTTGGTCCGGTCATGTGGTTCAGCAGGCCAGTCACCTGGTTAAGCAGGATGATCACATGATTCCTCCCACTGGAAGCAGAAGTAAAATACGCCTTGCAATCTGTTTTGCAACAGGATGAGATAAATTTTAAGCTGTCATTTTCTCTGCTTAAACCAGGGGTGCCCAAAATATGACCCACAACACCAATTCATCCGGCCCACACCACCCTTGTCATTCCCGGAAGCAGAAGTAAAATGCACCCATTGCTTCTAGGAGTGATGAGGGTGGTGTAGGCCGGATGAATTAGTGTCAGGATCTGGATCTGGCCCATGGGCCGTAGTTTGGGCAGGGGTGTTTGCTTAGTGTGCAGTGCACTTGCTTAGAGTGCAGTTGGTCCTAATATGTAGTTCTGTCTCTCAGGCACTGTGACACACCGTTTCATGAAAAAGCCTTGATGGCAACTTCACAGATAGCAAGTTATTTTCTGCCAGCCAGGGAAACATCAGTAGTGTAAGTTTTCTCTCTCACTTCGCTGCTCAGAGACCATTTATTTTGTCTGTGCTGAGAAAGAGGGGCAGAGATTGGCAGAAATGCACTTTTGATTATGAAACGGCCCCTGATTTTGCCTGGAAAAACAAAAACATTTGTCAACAGCTCCTAATATATGGTCAAAAAGTGTCCCCATGAGATGATGCAATAGGTAATACAGTGAGATTCCATGTTGCATTCTGTTTATGTACATTCTCCCTTACTGTAAAGGTTACTATCATGTCCTTTTCACTACATAACAAAAACTACCTGTAAAATTTGAAACCATTCTGGGAAATTTCTTGGATACTTAAAGCATACTCAGGTCTATCTTTCAGTTGGGTGCTCTTTTCTGAGCCTGCCATAAAGGCTTTTGGTTAGCTTTCCAGAGATCTGAGTACAGTGGAACTAGAGTACCTGATCCTCTGGACCATTTTGCTGTTTAATTTCTCTTACTTTCTCTCATGCACAGAAAACTCAAATATTTCAAAATGGTGAGAATCATCATAATATTTAGCACACAGAATAGTTTAGACTAATAGATTTTAAAGATGAAAGAGATATTAACAACACAGTGATCTGCCGAAGGTAGTACCTTTTGAATATTCATGTTGTTACTCCGATGTATTGCGCTGCATAAAGGTGCAGAGGGGCTCAGGAACAAAAAGAGTAATAACAGATTTTCTGGTTTCGTTTAAACAATTCACTATAGTGGTTTCCACAAGGTGACCATGTTGCCTATTTTATAAATGACTGCCTTCTGTCTGAAAGCTTGCCTGAGTACAATCCTCTATTTCAAAATTTGCTGAACTTAACAAGCTATCCAATCCAACTATAAAAATATGTCTATTGCATAAGACGTTAATATTAAGTGTTTCGTAATATTCAGACAAAGGGGTAAAAGGGGAAGTAAAGAAGAAGAATTGAAAGTTTAAAGAATAGATTATTCCTTAAAACCCCAGATTCTTAAACTACTGGGGGTAAAAATCACAACTGAACAGCCCTGCTTGGAGTAGGTAATTAGAACTTTTAGTGGCTAGTATTGGGCTCAGAATCTTCTTTCACCTAGCCATGAAAAGTCAGATTCTTCGCTTTTTGTGATGTGTTGTGGCTATGTTGAAAAACCTGTTTGCTCCTCACACTAAGTTCCCCTTGCCTCCTGTGTTTGGTTTTGTCAAGCGTTGCTGTTTTCAGTTCCTGTGGCAAGAACCGACTATGTAAAGCGTGTACATAAGAAGGTCGTGTTCAGGTCACATTGGAATCTTTGTGGCTCTATGGTACGTAGACTTGTCTTATCCTGCCTCATGCAAAAAGGATGACAAAACAGTTTGGAACAGAAAATATGAAACATCTTGGGGAAGGTGTTGACCTTTGCTTTAGGCTCTATTGTTATAACAAGAGTTATGAATGTTCAAATTATTTTGTAGTACACCTGGCAAAGCAAAAAGTAGAACTAGCGAATATCTTTATCAGGCTGCCAAAATGTTAAATAAAGGTGGGGAAAAGACAAAGCTTTGCGTTTTCATCAAACTGGCTATATAAAACTTGAGCAGCAGAACAGAGAGAAGATAAAGTCTGAATTCATTCTGGTCAGTTGTTATAAGCCCATGATGGCGAACCTTGGCACTCCAGATGTTCTTGGACTTCAATTCCCAGAAGCCCAAGCACCCCGCGAATCCACACTAATGGGTATACTGTGATTTATCCGCCCCACACTGCCCTTGTCGCTCCCGGAAGCGGAAGTAAAACACACCCATAAAACAAGCTTCTTCCTGTATAAACCTTCCCATTGAGCTAGTCACAAATAAATAATTTCCCCTGATCATCTGTGGGCATTCAGGGAAAATAAAATAAATATTTTTTCCTATATTTTTCATTCTGCTGTATTGCTTTGGTGAAAGGGAAACAAATCCTGAACAAAATCAGCAATAAGCAGAAATGGTAATTTTTATCCTTTCACTGAAGCTATGTAGCACAATGATGGTTGTATAGAAAATGCTTTATTTTATTTCCTCTGACCATCCACAGAGGACCAAGGAAAATGATCTATTTCTGATATCCTGCACCAGCTGCCAGCTGCTACAGAGTACCAGAAATTGGTCAATAGAGGAGGAAAATGCTATTGGGATGCCAGTCATCATGCCAAATGGCATTTTGCTCTCCCCCCTAAACTCAAGTGCTAGACCAACCTAGGAGATCTAGTGTATATAGGCCCTATCTTACATTAAGCAAAATACTAATGCCATAGACCAGGGTTTCTCAACATTGCCCCCCCCCCAACATGTTCTTGGACTTAAATTACCAGAAGCCTCAATCAGCAGGTGAACTGACTTGGGCTTCTGGAAACTGGAGTCCAAGAACATCATTGGGCCCAAGGTTGAGAAACCCTGCCATAGACCATAAATACCATACAATAAATAAGCCTCTATTTAAATTAAAATAACTTTGAGCACCTCAGGTGCTCTAATTTAAAAAAAAAGCTTGCAATAATTCTGTTTCTACTAGTTGCTTAAAAACTAAGAGGGAAGGTGCCTGGCAAATCTCTGTTGAATGTTTTGTCCAATGGGAAAGGGGCCACAACGAAGAAAGAATGGTTCCTGGTGTTCATTCTTTTGGTCTCCTTAGCTGTCACTGTCCTTAATATAATGAATTGTGAAGAGTGGGTAGGATGGGTAGTTGCTTTATAGGAAAAGAATTCCAACGAATATTGAGATACTAAGTCATTTTTGCCTGCCTCTTTGTGTACATGTACCCACAACTTTATTTGTTACTCTTGACTACAACCATGACTGGCTGTTGTGCCTTTCATGCCACTAATCATAATAGGCACTATCTGCCATTGCTGTAGTTACTTAAACTCCAAAATGGAGACTGAATGCATGGAATAGTCAACTAGAGGTTGTAGAATCAATTGTCCATCTCCATATCTATAGACAAAAGTCTTCAAGCACTCAGAAAACTGAGGATTTTTCAGATAGACCATTTGTTTCCCAAAATGTACCTAAGTGGATGTTGAAGACTCTACGTTTTTTCACCCAGATGACATAAGAGTTGTCTCACTATGCCAATAACAAGCAGTGACAATAACTTGGAATTTCATGGCAAAATGCAAGGCAAGCTTTCTTTCTTTTCTTGGTTTGTCTTGAGGACAGAGTTCAGTGCCATTATGCTTTTCAGTTCATTTCTGAGATCATAGCCTGGTTGAATGATTTCATTTATTTGTGAGGGATCTATTTAAAAATCCTAGCACTATCTTTCATGCCAGCAAAAGCAGGATAACACTAAGGTTAATAAATCCCTTTCAGGTGACAAACCTAAGACCAGGATGAAAGCAAAGAAATTAGAAGTGATGAGTGCCATGGACATTAAGGAGAAGTCTCCTTGTTTTCTCTTCCAATTGCTTAAACCAGCGGTGCCCAAACTTTGTCCCAAGGGCTGGATCTGGCCCCCAATGCCAATACATTCGGCCACGGAGCCCTCGTAGCTCCTGGAAGCAAAAGTAAAACACGCCTGTATGGGAGCATTTTACTTTGCTTCCAGGAGCAACGAGGGCTTCGTGGGCCAGATGAATTGGCATCAGAGGCTGGATCTGGCCCAAGGGCCATAGTGACTTGCCTCCTGAACCATGTGACCAGCCCGCAGCTTGAAATGTTTGGGCATCCCTGACCCTGGGTTAAACTCCAAGGATTGTTTGTGAATGCATATGTGCTTACTTGCTTGCTTGGTAAAGATTCTAATATTTCTCTGCCTGCCTGCCTGCCTGCCTGCCTTCAAAAGTGGGCAGCACGACAATATGATGCTTATTCAAACTGCAAAATGGTCAGATGACTCTAGATTTTTATTTTACTTACAGTTAAGCACTAGAAAAGCATTCTGAACTATGGGGAGCTAATTCTTGAGGCTCAATGGAGCTTCTGAATTTTTTATTAAATGTACTCCCTTTTATTCTTTACATTAATGAATAATAATCAGTGGTTTCTTCCATTCCTTTGGTTTGATCAACAACAAAGCCAAGAAAGTGGCTTCATTTTGGCAGTCCAGGGTTTGATCAGGGCACAAAAGAAGAAGAAATCAGTTGTTTAATGGATGTCCTGTATATGTACCTTCTACAGTAATACCTCAGATAATGCTAAGACTTGGTTCCACAAGTCTTGGTGTTATCTGATTTTTAGTGTTATCTGATCCATGTTAAAATCCTATGGGATGGATCGGATAATGTTAAAGCTCCATAGAGATACATTGTAACCGCACAGGTTTTAGCAGTTGTTATCCGATCCATCCCATAGGACCTTAGCGTTATTCAATCCAATTCTCCTTCCCAGATTGCTTAACGTTATGTGATTTTAGCGTTATCCGAGGTAAACGTTATCCGAGGTATTACTATATTTCTTAGATGCAATATCTGACAGTGTTCTTCAATACAACGATAGCCAGTAACTTTATGGGAGGTACACAGTGGTGGGCACCAGCAGGTTCGCACCAGTTCACCATAACCAGTAGCATAAATTCTGGTTGGTCCCACCCATCCAAGTTTTTAAATAAAGTAGTCCTAATTTGGGTGCAATGCAGGGCTTTCCCCCTTGGTCACGCTCACCATACCACACTCACAGTGTGGTAGTAAAATTTTTTGGAACCCACAACTGGAGGTACATATAGATGATAGGCAATTTGTACCTAGTATAAGATTATATAAACATGGAACTTGCATTTTCATCACCAGAAATAATAATATAGTGACCAGCAAGGAGCAATCAAGACTAGTACATCTCAGTTATTTAGCTTTGACATATTCCAATGATGAACAACAGAGTAGAAATCTGAAGCTGTGGCATTTGTCATTGTTGACAATGGTATAAGTGTTATTCTCTGGAAATAGGATGTAGCCATAGGCAATGGTGCCATAGCTTTTCAGTCCTGCTAATGTATACTTCACATCTATGCCCAAAGGGGATAGATTCCTCCCCCCCCCCTTCCCTTATGCAGGCAATCTATCTGTTTGACATATGGCAAACATGTTCAAAATGTCTGACCTTGGAAGTGGTGTTCTTAGTGAAAATGCTTATAAATACAGATGGTGACAAAGACATATCTTCTTATTTTATGCGTTAGTTACATTTATATTCATTCATTCTATGTCCTGTCTTTCTCCCTGCAAACCTAAGACACAATGATTAAACTATTTGTTCTAAGAGTAGCTGCCTTGATTTAAATAGGATTACTTCATTATATATGCCTTAACAGTGACATTCTGTTTGGATACAATCTGCCATGATTGGTAATGCAGCCTTATTATGAAGCAGAGTGAGGAGTTCACCTGTCCTTAGGCAACAGATTTTGGATGTTATGAAAGGAAAACAAAATGTTAGTTATTTAACTTGTTACTGGCCAGAATCCAATTGGAAGGTCCTGTGCATATAACAGTACGTTTTATGCAGTTTATCAGCTGCCAGCCACACACCCAACTGTGCCCAACTGCTTGACCAGTCATACGACCAATTGCAGTACTACTGGGCTATGGAGCATGCCTCCTGTTGCTTGGGTGACTGATATAATGGAAACTTATAATGCAATCAGATTCTTGTCATTGTTTTTATGGTTCAGGATGGAGCAAAGCTACATTTGGAATTTTTTCTCATCTCTCACAGTATATCATGGTTGTTTTGCATTTCATCTCCACTGATATATAAGTAGTCATCAACTGCAACTCATATCCAATAATGCATTTTTTTCCTGAATCAGGGAAAATGCCATTGGCATGAATTTGTTTTAGGTGGAGCCCAGCTTGCCATGAATTGACCCACACACTATGATCACGGAGCCATCTCCTGTGGCACATATGAAATGAGACATGCAGGATTTAATACCGAAAGTGCAATGGACTGCCACAGCCTTGAGGATATGGACAAGGTGTGCCTTCACAACTAGCCCATCTGGCATGGCCTCTTCTGCCTCCATGACCATTGGGAATCTGAGTTTCTCCGCTGCTCATTTTGCCGTTGGGCCCAATATGATGGTTTCCAGTGGCATTTCTTCCACTGAGGGGACCATCACCCCACCTAAAGGAGCTCAACCACCTAGAGCCATTGGCCCCTTTAGGGAGTCAGGATATTTACCACTGCCCAACTCTCGGCGTTGAGCCGCTGGCTGTATGGTCTACTCCATTACCATAGCAGGATATATAAGTATACGGACAATATGTAAGTAGGTGTGCTGTTTACCGCTCAGCCTTAGGAAGCAAAATGTCTTGGGCTGTGCTGAGGAGGAGAAGCAAATGTTGATACTACTCTCTCTTCCTGTGGTTTTTTGTTTAAAGAGAACTTGCACTAGACAGTGTCTCAAAGACTGGATACTTTCAACAGAGGACCATCCTCTGTAAGGCAGAACACCTGATCACTTAATCATTCCACAAAACAATTCTGAATATTTTACATAATTTTTTTCTGAAATGCTTTTTGGACTACAACTCTAAGAATCCAAGATTTAGTATCTGTTTTTAAATGTTTAGACACCAACATTTTGATCTGTTTATTTTTAAAGAATGAGCCCTGGTAGGGCAGTGGTTAAACTGCTGTATTTCAGCTGAAACTGTTGACATTGTAAATTTGATCCTGACCGGGCTCCAGGTTGACTCAGCCTTCAATCTTTCTGAGGTCAGTAAAATGAGTACCTAGCATATTGGGGGCAAAATGCTAATTACCTTGTGAAACACCCAGAAAGTGCACTAAGTGATATGGGCTGATATGTAAGTGTAATTGCTATTGCTTAATCATTATTTACATATTTAAAGCTTCACCAAATTTTAAGAATATAATAATATAACAATCATATGCTGCCAACTTGGTTCTAGTTTATGGTGACCCCTTCCAGGTTTTTAAGGTGGAAGGTGTTTTCAAGTTTCCTTCTTCTGGGGACCTCCCCTGAGCTGTGCAGCTTGTCCAAGGCTGGCACAGTGAAGACTCAAACTCCCAACCAACACCAAACTCCCTGAGCCAACCAGCCAACAAGAATAAGAGCAAAATAAAAATTGAACATTAAGAAAAGTCCTGTGTTTCTCCATTTTGTGCAACATTTGTCAAATCTTTTTCTGAGCAATATTAAGGCACAATCTTGGCTTCTCGTTCTCATAAAACTTCTGAACACAGAATGAGGGCAGTTGAAGAACTTGGAAAATATAAGTTTATGGCCTACAATCCCTAAAATTCCCCAGCCCGCATTTGGAGGTTGGAGATTCTGACCCTTATAAGAACCTTTCCCCTGAAAGTATTTTTTTTTTCAAACTGTGATCTCTTGTTCTAAAACAGGCACCACCACCGCCTCTACCACACCAGGAAATACCTTGTGGTAGAGGAAGGGCAAGTTGGCTGTCCAGCCCCTGAAGCTTTCTGAGAGAGCATGACCTGGCCCCTGGTTTTAAAAGGCTGAGAACTCCTCTTCTAAAATTTATCTCGACACCTGCTTGCATATGACATTCATGTCTGTGCGAGAGAGAAACAATTCTGGTCCCTCTCTGTATTTTTGAATTTCCTTTGAAATGGGATGGAATTTACCAAAAATGAGATCATATAGCTGTACAGATACTTCTGCACTGGCAGCAGACAGCTGAAGAACATCACATCCACCTGTACCAGAGAACCAAAGGGAGAAGAATGAATAATTACTTCTCTGTTTCCCCTTATCTACTGCTGGCATGAAGCCTGGGAGCTACAGAGAGGAGATTTGCTGCTTCGATCTTTTTTGTTACATCTGCAGACAGCAGATAAAGTCATGGAATTGGGGGTTGAAAAGTGTTGCTTTTTTGTATGGCTAAATATTTTCTCAGGAGGACTAGTTTGCACACACCCCAAGCCCATAATCCAGGGATTCTCAACCTGAGGCCCATGGGCCAGATGTGGCCCATGGCATCATTTCATGTGCCCCACTGCCTCCACCACACCAGGAAGTGCCATGTGGTGGAGAAAGGGCAAAATGGCTGTCCGGATCCTGAAGCTCCCGGACCCAGGAGCGTGACCTGGCCCCTGGTTTTAAAAAGTTGAGAATTCCTGCCATAATCTCTTTCTTGTGTATTTTTGTAACCACAATCGGGTGTACCCTGGTAATGGCAACCTTGTGTTGCCCATTAATCTTTCTTACACTAGGTCAGGCGAAAGGAACTGAAGAATGAACTCTCCCAATTTTGGCAGCTTCATGTCTGGCCTAGACACGGAAGCAGCAGCAACAGCAGCTAATCTGTAGGTTGGCAAATGGACTTCCAGGTCCAGAATTCACCTGGAATCCCTCAGGTAAAAATCTGGAGTTGGATATAGTAAAACAGAAGGCAAAATAAATTCTTCCTTGTCCACCTCTGTGTTAGGTTCAAGGTTTTAGTATTAACCTAAAAGGTAAAGGTCTCCCTTGCTCACAAGTCAGTCATGTCCGACTCCAAAGAGCCAACACTGTCTGCCACTGCCTACTTTTCCATGGTAATGTGGCAGGCATGACTAGACACCAGAGCACATGGAACACTGTTACCCTTAGTACTGAAGCAGTACCTATTTATCTACTTGCAAATTCTTGCTATCACACTTCTAGGTTGGCAAGAGCTGGAACAGACCTCGAGAACTCACTCCGTCATGTAGCACTCAGGTCTTGAACTGCTGACCTGCTAACCTTCCAGTCATCAAATTCAGCATTTTTACTACTAAGCCATTGCAGCCCTTGCGGTATTAACCTACAAAGCCCTAAACAATTTGGAACTTCACTACTTGTCCAAGTGCCTCCTTCTAATTGTTGCTGCCTATCCTACTCAATCCTCTCAGGCCTTATGGTTATATCTGCCCACCCCAAGAGATGCCCTTAAATCTTTAACTAGGAACCAGGTCTTTTCTGTAGCGGTGCTTTCTCTATGGAATACCCTTCCACAAGAGTTATATTCAGCCCCCTTCTGTTTGGTATTTAAAAAGCTTCTACTTTTCTCTTGTCAGACTAATTGTAAAGAGTTTTTCCCTAAGAAGATACATGTAAAGTCAAGAGGGCATGTGTGTCTGTAGGTAGTGTTTTGGTGATATAAGTTCAGGACCATGGCAACACACTCCTGTGTTGTTACCTCTGTCCCGATCATCCTTTGTTTTTATTTGTTCAATATATGAGATTAGCGCTAGATCACCCTACCATCTCATTACTAGTTTTTCATTCTTATGATTATTTTCCACATTTGCAATGAAGCCATCTTCTCCCAAACAATGTGTAACCCTTTCAAAATCAAAAGACAGCACAG
This sequence comes from Furcifer pardalis, assembly GCA_030440675.1. NCBI lineage: Eukaryota > Metazoa > Chordata > Lepidosauria > Squamata > Chamaeleonidae > Furcifer > Furcifer pardalis. Next base: position 86,294,337 of record CP126896.1, read on the forward strand.
CAAACATAAAAAGATCGGCAGAGGCAGGATTGCATAAAGGTAAATGAGTAGAGGCAGAATCAAAGGAAGGAAGGAAGGAAGGAAGGAAGGAAGGAAGGAAGGAAGGAAGGAAGGAAGGAAGGAAGGAAGGAAGGAAGGAAGGAAGGAAGGAAGGAAGGAAGGAAGGAAGGAAGGAAAACTGTGATTGGAATGGAATGATAATTACATCACCAGTGTAGACACTGGACTTCTGATTCAACAGAAGCCCAATGAGAGCACGCATTATTTCAACCATAATTGAGGCTTTTCAATCCAGTTGTGCCCTCACTGAGCAATCCACCCAGTTATATTCTTTTTTAAAAAAAGATTCCAAGCAAGTAGCCATGATAACAACTAAAAGGTTTGATTTTGCTAACCACTCCTTTCAAAATTTAGGGGACCTCTGAATGCACTAACTTCTTGAGGCTCTTTCAGGACTTGGCAGATGAGCTAGGCGTTTCTTTGACAAAGGACAAGACAGAGGGGCTGGCAACCTCACTGGTCTACCTGGCTGGTGCATCTCACCTCCTTGAGGGTAGATTGTCAACCCCTAGGGAAACTATTTGGCTTTGCTCCCATGCAAGATGTGGATTCTGAAGGAGGAACCTTATTTTTCTGGAATTATTCCCTGTTCTGGTGGAAGTCACTCTCTGGCAAAGGGTCCTCAGTAACAAGCATACTACAGTTTTTAGTTTTACCATCCAGCAGCTGCCAGGGTTGTTAACAGGCAGTCTTCTACATCAGAAAAGCTTCTGCGTCTGGTCTGTGGGGTTGTCCTCTGTTTGTCTGACAACATAACCTTTTCAGCCAAGTTCATTCCCAGCCTTGACAACTGTATTGCAGAGGTCTTATCTTGTTTCCAGGAGGGCAATCTCTAGCAGTTTGTGCCACAGGCAAACAGCCAGATCCATTCCTAATGCAGCCGTGAAACCTTGGAAATGGCAGATAATCAAAGGATTATTCTATTCCATGGCTCCAACTACATTGAGGGCTTGTAATTGTGCCATGCATTTGTTTCTTACTTTCTTGGACCAATCAGGAAACCCTTTCTCCTTGCCAGCATCTGAGGTTGTGATCTTACAGTATCTGGTGGCACTCCAGTCACCGGCGTTGGCCGCCAGGAACAGGAGTACAAACCCACATAAAGTAATCTCCTTATTTAACAAAAAAAAAGTTCAGGGTTCCCAGAACTCCTGTGGGACTTTTCTTATTTATCAGGCCATAGTAGTCTGGGAGAGGGTGGCCCTGCAGGGGACTGACGAGAAGAGACTACAGATGTTGTTAGCTGCCCAGAGTGGAAATTCCCTCCCAGATGGCCAGTATCAAAATGTATTCTTCTTTTTCAGGTTCTGTATCCATTCCAGATATTAGCTATCATCATGGCGATAGTCTTCCTGTTATTAATTCCTCAGAATAGTTCTTCTGAGGACATTCCACACCAGTCTCTCAAGTTCTTCAGCCATAAAGTCCATCTACATCCTGGGCCTCTCTTCCAAGGGATCTTTCCTTGCAGAGCAAGTTGAAGTATTCTATACTTTATGTTGTTCCTCATGATATGGCCAAGGTATTGGGACTTTCTTTGTTTAATGGTCTTAAAGAGTTCTTGTTCTTTATCCATCTGGTACAACACTTCTACATAAGTCACATGGTCAGTCCATGATATCCGTAGCCACCGTCTGTAGATCCACATTTCAAAACCTTCAATTATCTTTTCAGATGCTTTAGTCAACGTCCAAGCTTTGACTCCATACATCAAGACTGGGAATATGTAACATGTATTAAATAAATGGAATAAACAAATCACTTTCACATTACTCCACTCACTGTTGAGCCCCCTTAGATGTCCCATGGAGTGACGTGTGCTGTCATAATCTCCAAGGAACTGCCATTCTTAGGTTGCCCTCCAGCTGACAATGGAGGAACCTGAGGCTGGCATTGGGCAGTGTCTATTTCTCCCAGTGAATGGATCCATTCCCAATGCTAGGCCAGAGGAATCTACTGCTGTAACCAACAGTTGTAGCTATTTCTCTTTCCCAATTGGTTATCTTATGTGTTTATTGCTGCAGACCTGGCCTCTTCAGCAAATGACAAATGACAAATGATCAACAAATGACAATGAACCACAATCCTTACACACACACACACCTTCTTTGATTAGCTCTTTTTTACCATTTATCTCAACCACACTTCCATTGTTTTCCTAGTTCCTTTATTGTTTCCACTAGTGTTATTATTGTTTCAAAGCTCTAGCCTGCTCACTTCTGTTCTTCAATTGTCCATCTCCTTTGGATTGTTACTCAGTTCTCCCAGGGGGGCAGCTCCCACTCCTCCCAAGTACAGTGTAGAAGGCAGACAAGTGGAATATTTTTGACTTGCCTGCAGGTTTCTCACTGAAAGAAAACAATGCATTATAATACAGCTTATTGAAGATCCTGCTGGGAGTTGTACTTTTCAACCATCTTCACTGTATGCCTTTAATTGTCTCTGCATTTTTAGAACATAAGGACAGGAAGAGGCCATCAGAGACAATATGCTGAGCCTTACTGGATTTATCCTCTTGTCCTTTGTTTGCTTCATAGCCATATTTTCAATTCTCTCAATTTCTGTCTCAAACATACCAACAAAAAAAAAAATTTCAAAAATTAGAAATGACACCAGGAGCTCAAACATAGGCATATTCATAGGATACTTTGAAAATAAATTTGCTGAGAATTACTTTTAGGAATGCAAGCTGATTTCCAAGGCTTACTTTGTTTTTCGCTAGAATATCAAAATCCGTTAATCAGAGCATATGTGCAAAAGAGTGGCCAGGGACAGAGAAATGACATAAACATATATTTAACCCAAAGCAACCTAAGACATCTGGTAACTTCAGGCAGATGATATCAGAATACTGATCCCTGAAATCCAGAGTTTTCCATGTTATTTTTATTCTTATTTTTATTCATTTTAATAAAGAATTGTTTGCATTTTTCTTATTATTTTCTTTGTATTTTTCCCATTTTATTTTCTCTGCTCTAACCACTAGGCATCCATTTGCACAAGCAGTAATACTGTACAGCATTCATATAAAGACTCACATGTAAATGAACACGAGACCCCGTTTATTAATTTTAAAACACTTTATTTCAAACCGCAATATTATACAGATAAAATACACCATTTAAAGCAATGAAGTGAGAACCCTTGAAACTGTTCGGAAATCATCCCATGGACTTGCATTGCAAACTTACAATAACTTTGTCCTGTGATGGCAAACCTTGGCACCAGTGATGGGATGACAAAAAATTTTCTACCCCACCATGACGTCATCATAGTGGGGCGGAGCTAACGTCATGACGTCATGATGTCGTGGAGAGCCGACGTCATGACGTCATGGGCGGGGCCAAAAATAAAAATAAAATAAATAAAAATAAAATTAAATTAAATAAATTAAATAAATAAATAAAATAGAATTAAAACAAACAAACACACACACACCTCAACCCACCCACCCACCCAAACAACCACAACACAAACCCGTAAATAACTTAAAGAAATAAAATAAATAAAGAAATAAAATAAAAATTAAATAAAAATACACCCACCCACCCAAAACACCATAAACCACCCACCCACCCCAAACACAAAACCCTCACTTACCCTTCTTGGGGCCGACGACCCCCATGGCCCGGGGCCACACGGCAAGGCACGCCGCCCCTGACTGGAGCCTCCTGTGGAGCCGCTTGCCGCCGCTTGCTGCTGCCGTAGTCACCGCCACCCGTCGCCGCTGCCTGGTGCTTCTATCGCCACTGCCACCTCCTGCCATCGCTGCTGCCGTTGCCGTCCCCATCGCCGCCGGAACCGAGGAGGAGGCGGGGCGCTCCATGTTGGCTCCAATTTTTAAAAAACCGGACCCGGAGCCACTGCCTGCTGCTACTGTCGCCGCTGCTGCCGCCTCCCGCCATCGCCGCCGCCTTTGCCGCCGTCGCCCCAGGCCAGTGGAGCGTGCCTCCTCCTCCTCCGGTTCCAGCAGCGATGGCGGCAACGGCGGCGGCGATGGCGGGAGGCGGCAGCAGCGGCGACAGTAGCAGCAGGCAGTGGCTCCGGGTCCAGTTTTTTTAAAATTGGAGCCAACATGGAGCGCCCCGCCTCCTCCTCGGTTCCGGCGGCGATGGGGACGGCAACGGCAGCAGCGATGGCAGGAGGTGGCAGTGGCGATAGAAGCACCAGGCAGCGGCGACGGGTGGCGACGGCAGCAGCAAGCGGCGGCAAGCGGCTCCACAGGAGGCTCCAGTCAGGGGCGGCTGGATCCAATTTTTTTTTAATTGGAGCAAAAATGGCTCCAATTTAGTGCGCAAGCGTCAGATTGAGTTTCTGCGCATGCGCACTAAATTGGAGCCATTTTTGCTCCATTTTTTTTTAATTTTCCTCCCGGTGAGGCGTCCGATCCGGACGCCTCAAAAACGGTATTACCCCCACGGAGAGCCCTCCGGAAATCTTCCTAACGGTTCTGTGGATCCGGTCAGAACCGGTGTCATCCCATCACTGCTTGGCACTCCAGGTGTTCTTGGACTTCAATTACCAGAAGCCCAAGTCTGCATTCCTGCTGATCAGGGCTTCTGGGAATTGAAGTTCAAGAACAGCTGGAGTGCCAAGGTTTGCTATCACTACAAGTCTGACCTGACTTAGCAGTCTTTCCAGGGAGTTTCAAATATAAAGAAAACTGAATGTTTTTAAGTGCTACACCAACCCTGCAAGATAGTACTGCTAAGACACCCAGAAAATATACAGGCAGCTAGTAGATGACCAAGGCAAGGACCAATTTAGGTGCTAGAAACCCTGTTGAACTGCAATGAACACAAGAGCAGAACCTTTTCCTTTTCTTTTTTACATTTTATTAAAGATGGTAAACATTTTAAAAAGGCAAAAGGTTCAGACAAGATCAAAATTTCACAAGTCAATAAAAGTATTTCTGGAGCAAAAGCATTATAAATCAGAGAAAAAGGCAAACAGAGCAAACACAAGAAAACAACAAAAGGCTAACTGAACTACCTACTATGTGCATTGTAGCATAGCTTTAGCATAGTCTCAGAATATATGCAAAGGGCCGTTGCGGCGAGCTGCCGCATTTGGGAGCCTGCTTGTGGCCAGGGTGAGAGGCCTGATATTGTTGGATCATGTGTTGTTATATTGTATTATTGTTTGTTGAGATTACACTATGTATATGTCATTGTAATTATACTTTTTGTAACTTAGTTTTGCGGTGTGGTTTTTCTTCTATTGCACTGCTGTATTAGATTGTAATATTTATTGTAGTATACTGTATTACTTTTGATTGTATTATATGTATGGATTCTGTGAACCGCCCTGAGTCGGTTTCACCGACTAGGGCAGTATATAAATCGAATAAATGAAATGAATGACTGCACGTTAATCACTGCTTGGCAAAACAGAATTTGAGCATAGGATCTCCTAAGCTGCCAAAGTAATTTCTGATCCTCTTTTTTTTACACAGTAAGCTTCAACCTCTAGACTCTTTGAGATGATTTATTAATCAGGCTTCCAGTTCCCCTGAACCTTTCCAAAGATAAGAGCAGTCTCTGCCCCTTCTACTCACATAGATGAAACAACTATTCCAATTAGTGAAATACCAGGGAAAGGCTGACTTTTGGCCTTGAAGGCTACTTTCTCACTAATAACTGCAGATGTGATGTCTTTTCAATTGCCAAAAATTATTATCAGCCAGTTAATTCTATGCACTAACTTCAAAACCCAAATTCTGGTATCTAGATGGATACCAGAAGCCATGATCCCTCAGTTTCCCAATCTCTTGACAGATGGCATCCCATTCTCTAAATTAAGGTGCCTTGCAATAACAAGGATACTCAGCTTTTGTGCTTGGGAAGAACATTTCACAGTCTCTCTTCCTACAGTAAAAATATGATGATAAACATCCAGATAACAATTTGCTGCTATGGTGTGACAATCTAAATCTGCCTGAGGTGGCTTCCTCACTTTAGCATAACACTACAGCTGGCTTTTCTGCATAGGAGATTTGAGTACAAAATTCAATCCAGGAGAGTAAATACTAGAAGCAAATTCACAACTGCTTGTAGAAAATGTCATTCTTTCCCCTATCCCTGGTTTCTTGGTTTAGAGCATCTAAATTAGCAAGTGTGGTGGAAACCTTTTGTAGCTCCTAAACAACTGGGAATTAGGATTATTTTTTTATTTTCCAGAACATAACACAAAAGTCTATTTTATTTCTATGTTTGCTTTACAAACACATAAACACCATCTTCATTCCAAATGAATCAAGCATCCCAATGAAGATATCTGGGTCATGTTCTGGGAAGGACATTGCATGCCAAAATATCAGGGCCAGGACATTCTCTGCCTCACTTAGATCAATGGCTCCCTGTGACAAAGAGAATCAAAATCTGTTGTGGATGTGACCTTAGAGAAATTGTGTCACACTTCATAGTCCAGAAACAGTGAATGTGAGTGTAATGTTATCTGTGGTGGTCTAATGAAAACAAATATCAGTACAGTCAAACCTCACATAAAGAGCGTTTTGCTTAAAGAGTAACTCGCTTAAAGAGCAGAATTTCCTCTGAATGTTCGCTTCGCTTAACAAATAAAACCAACCAAAAACTCGCTTAACAAATAAATCGGGGTTCGTAATCCCCCCCACAATTGGTCATTTACAATGGTGTTTCACTTAAAGAGCAAACTCGCTTACAGGGCAAGCCTGTGGAACGCATTATGCTCTTTAAGCGAGGTACAACTGTATAGTGAAAACATTGCAAAACCAAAATGTCTGTACCATGGAATGGAAGAACATCAGGGGCATTGCTGCAAACTAAAATGGCCTCTCCCAGACCTGACTACCCTCCAAAATGTATCCATGACAGACACAACTGCAGCAGTGGTGCCCAAAGGTTTGCCATGATATCTGAACTCTGAATGCATTGCATCTCCTTTGATTTGGGAGCTAAACAGGATCTGGCTGGGTTAGTACTTGGGCAAGTGGCCATCAGGAAACATAAGATATACCCAGTTAGTGATAGAAAAGAATTTTGCCTGAAAGCCCCAGAGAGCCATGGTGAGAGTTGACATAATTTAGTTTGATAATTTAGCACAAAACTGGGCGTTTTGAAGATGATGGTAGAGGATGGGGTGCCTGGCGTGCAGTGGTCCATGCAAAAGGTCTGACTCGACTATGTGACTGAACAACAACAACAACAAAAGATGGATTAAACGTCTGATTCTGTATAAAACATCTTCTGGTGATCCATGAGGATGCTGGTACCGACCTCAAACTTGCCAGTCCTATGTGTAAACTCTAGTATAGCTACAAAAAACACAACCTTTGGTACAAAAGATATAAAAGCTTTATTCACATGTCCAATAAATGAGGTAATCTTAATTCATGAGTAAAGGGAAGGCTAGACCTACTTCTCGATCATAACTTCCTCATGTGGAAAGCAACATTTAAACAGGAAAGCTGGTTCTGGGCCACCTTTGCCCTCTGAGACAATCAGAAAAAATGCCATTGGCATTAATTTGTTTAAGGTGGATCCCAGCTTGCCATGAAGTGACCCACACACTATGATCTCGGAGCCATTTCCTGTGGCACATATGAAATGAGACATGCAGGATTTAACACCAAGACTGCAATGGACAAGGTGTGCCTCCACAGCCAGTCCATCTGGCATTGGCTCTTTGTCATAGAAGTGGCCCCTTTTTAAAAGGTGCTTTTTCTGTTAACTTTGTACCCACTTAATTGAGTGTTTTTGTTGTTGTTGTTCAGTCACACAGTCGATTCCGACCCTCTGCGACCCCATGGACCACTGTCCGCCAGGCACTCCTGTCCTCCACCATCCCCCTCAACTCGCTCAGCTCTGTGCCCATTGTCTCTACAATACCATCTAGCCATCTCATCTTGGGTCGTCCCCTTCTTCTTTTGCCCTCAACCCTTCCAAGCATCAAGGCTTTCTCAAGTGAATCCTCTCTTCTCATTTGATGTCCAAAGTACTTTAGCTTCATCTTTACTATTTGCCCTTCTAAGGAGCAGTCAGGGTTGATTTCTTCTAAGATTGACCTATTTGTTCTCCTCGCTGTCCAGGGAACTCTCAAAACTCTCCTCCACATCTCAAAGGCGTCTATTCTTCTGTGCTCAGTTTTCCTAATGGTCCAACTCTCACAACCATACATTGCCACAGGGAATACTATTGCTTTGACTATGCGAATTTTTGTTTGCAATGTGATGTCTCTACTTTTCACTATGTTCCCCAGGTTTCTCATCGCTTGCCTCCCAAGAATCAGTCGCCTTTTTATTTCATGGCTGCAATCACCATCTGCAGTGAACTTAATGAAAACAAATATCAGTACAGTCAAACCTCGCATAAAGAGCGCCTTGCTTAAAGAATAACTCGCTTAAAGAGCAGAATTTCCTCTGAATGTTCGCTTCGCTTAACAAATAAAACCAACCAAAAACTCGCTTAACAAATAAATTGGGGTTCATAATGGCAATTTTGGATCTGGGGGAGAAAGAAGAATTCGAAACAACTGAACCACATGAAATTGCAAAAATGAAGGTGAATATGTGATTAACATGCCTTGCTGTAAGAGCATAGGCTGAAATCCCTAAGGAGGAGGGCCAGAGGTGTAACCCAGTGATGCAGACAGACAGACACACACAGCTTTTTCTCTCTATGGAATGTTGTGTGCAGCCATTCTGCAAACTGTGAGACTTGTGGAAGGAGGGGGGGCAGAGTGCTTTCCCAAGAACGTTAATGGTTAATTTCTGCTTTGAAATGCTTGCTGATCTTTTGATGAACTGTAGCCTGTTTTTTCCCAATGCTTACAATATATTTCTTGAAGAAACTTGGAGTGGTTATTTGGCCTAATGCTACCTTTTCTACCCATACCCGGGGCCTGGATTGTCCAGCCAGAGAAGTCCAATCCAGAAGAATGTTGGGGCCTACCCAAGAGACAGGTCCTTTCTGGTACACTCTTCCATCTGTTGGGAATCAAAACACAAATTTTGTATTTATTTATTTATTTGCAAATTCGGGGTGAAGGGAACCAACCACACACATATTTAGCAAAATTCTCTTCATTTGCTCCAGCCATAGTTGTAAAAGATTTGATCTTTCTACTGTGATGAATTTCAGATATGTCAAAGAGATATAAAAGCACCTCTGCAAAAATAGCCTCCCAACACTGCTTGACAATCTCCATGTACCAGAATAAAATACCGGAACACACCTTTGGTGACTTAGAGCTGCCTTTGCTTTTAAAAAAAACTTACGTGTCTGATCATGGTTATTGTGAACTAAAATAGTTAACCCACAGAAATGGCTGTTGTCTTGATTTAACCAAGTTGGGCTCAGGGGCTAATTAAGTTCAAGACTGATCTTGTTTTTCCATGTTTCTAAGCAGTTTTTAAATTCCTCCAAAACAAACTGTTTTAGAGAATAAGTCAAATACAAAATACACTGAGTTTGGTAGGAGAAGTTGAAAGGTCTCCTTTTTCCCACCAAAGCTATTTGCAAATAGCCCCAGCGTGGGTGTAGGCGTGAGTGTGCAAGGGTCATGGCCTCATTTTATTTTTACAGCCGCTGCCATGATTTCATAATGCTAACAAGCAGCCAATCCGAGGTATTGGCTAGACTTTATTAAGCTAATTACATGCTAAAATGTGGGCATGGAACAGAGAAACTTTTCTATAGGCAAGAAATGCCAGTAGCAAAAACTGCCTTGCCCAACAAACGATCCTTTAGCAATGTTGTGAATATTAGATTAACCTCCATGGAAAATGATGCCAATAATGCCCACTGAACATAGTCATCTTAATAGCATCTTTCTTCTTCTTTTACTAAGAAATTCATGGATTTGCAGTTTTGATAGGGCAGCCTTTTCCCCCATGGGAGTGGCTCGCCTTAATTATTTAATTTGTCATCAAGAATCTTTATATAGATATTCTCAACCTGTGATCTGTTGTATCCAATGCAAACCATGGCTCGGCTCTGACATGTCTATCAACTAGGCATAAAATGGAAAGTTTTTCTTTCGTTATCTGTTGGTTACACTGAACACTGTGCATTTTTCTGGGGATGGAATCTATCATTCCAATGGAGATTTGTCAGGTTATCAAGAGAATGCTAAAAATGCACCTATTTAGACAGGCATTTGCTAAATTTTCCCCCAGATAAAAGTTACTTTAATGTAGGGTTCTGCTAGGTTCTTATGAACCTTAGATTATATTCATTATTGCCTGAGTCCACTTAGCACCTTGGGGTTTTGCTGATGAAGAGCTGCAGTGGCTCAGTGGTTAAGAAGCTTGCCTTGTTAGCTGGAAGGCCAGCAAGTCAGCAGTTCGAAACCCAGGTATGCATGATGGATTAAGCACCCGTTTCTGTCCCAGCTCTTGGGGACATGAAAGGAGCCTCATTCAGGCATCCTCTAAGTGGAGTTTCTCCAGCAAAAAAACCTTTCAACCCAGAATAATTTCTGACATGATATTATTACTGCTATCTCATTTTTTGTATTTTGTTGTAAAGTGTTACGTTTCTTCTGCTGTTTTCACCACTGCAAGTAGTGCTCTGATACTGAATACATGAGTATACAAATGAGATGGAATGGAATAAATAAATGTCCTTGGAAGTGGTCTTCACAGATACATACACATAGGTTAAGAACCACTGCCCTAAGGAAACCAACCACAAAGTTTCCACAGAATAAGGATAGTTAAGACACTGAACTTGAGGACTGGAAGGTCGGCAGGTCAGCAGTTCAAGACCTGAGTACTGCATGACAGAGTGAGCTCCAGTCTCTGCCCCAGCTCCTGCCAACCTAGCAGTTTGAAAGCAAGAAATTGAAAATAAATAAATAGGTACCACTTTGGTTGGAAGGTAAACAGTGTTCCATGCACTCGGGTTAGTCATGCCTGCCACACAATCATGGAAATTTCTGCAAACACAGACAGTGCTGGCTCTTTGGCTATAAACAGAGATGAGCACTGAACCAGTGGTAGGCAACAATAGGTTCGTGCACACCCCAGGAGCGAGGTAGCAAATTTGGGTGGCTTCTGGCCAGGTGGTGGTGAAATTAAGTGGCCTTCGGGCGTGGGGGGGCAAATTGGGTGGCCACGCCCATTTCCATGCCCTGCCCCATCAGGTTTTGTCCCTGCAAGTGGTTCAAGGTCTCCCTTGCTCAAAAGCCAGTCATATCCAGCTCTAGGGTGCAGTGCTCATCTCCATTTACAGGCAAAGAGCCAGTGCTGCTTGTGTTTGCAGATGCATACATGGCCATATGGCAGGCATGACTAGATCGCCCATGGCGCAGGCTCTGCCCATGACACAGGCTCTGCCCACAGTGTGGTAGCAAAATTTTGTGCTGCCCACCACTCCACTGAACCCTAGAGTTGGAAACAATTGGCTTTTGAGCAAGGGCAACCTTTACCTAAAATAGGATTTAGTGTCAACTATGCAGAGAACTTCAGTTAGTGGGTGACTTTAGACTGTATTAAACAGGCAAATGATAAAATTTAGTACTGTTTATCAAATGATATAATTAAAACATAATCTAAAACCTAGATTTGTAAGACCCAACCTTTAAAAAATTGTTTCTGAATTGAAAGGAAATCAAAATGACAAAATGCTTTAGAAACTTTGGTCATAATAGAAACAACTTGCTTTCTTACTATGGTTAGCTAGCCTGCCACTCAGCAGTTTACTGACTTTCCTTAGCAAAGCCATTTGTAATGTTTGACTCAAAATTTGGAATTCTATCGCACAGAAATCTGTATCTCTAGTTACATTTGTGCAGTCTAGAAGAGAAACTGCAAAAAAAATTTTCAGAGGAGGAGAAAGCTTCACAGTGATGGGTTCATGCACATAATGCACATCACTTCAATTGTCTTTATGTGTGGACATTATGAGGAGGGACAATTTCTGTACCCTACTTTTCATAGACACTGATATCAGCCTTCTCTAGGGTTGAAGTCAGGCTTAACTCCTGAAGATCCACGGGAAGGACCTAGATTAGAAATGTACATACTTGTCACATTCAGTGCAAATATATATTTTCTTACATGTTAAATGTTGAAAGAAATCGATTTGCTAGTCTTCAGCAACAGCTGCTGCTGAACAGTTAGATCTGCCATTAAACAGAAAGAGGCAGGGAAAGAGAGACAATCAATTAGTTCTTCCAGAAGACTTAGTTAGTTCCATTTGTTGCAGAATAAAAACTATACGCTAGATAAGAGATTCTCAACCTGTGGCCCATGGGCCAGATGCAGTCACGACACCATTTCATGTGCCCCCACACACCAGGAAGTGCCATGTGGTGGAGGAAGGGCAAAATGGCCGTCCCACTCCTGAAGCTGTCTGAGGGGGCATGACCCAGCCCCTGGCTTTAAAAGGTTGAGAACTCTGCACTAGATCATCTATCAACTCTGTTTTAGTTATGAATATGGAAGCACCATTTTGTCCTACAGCAAAATGCCTTGGTCTGCCCAGTCTATGAAGAGTAGGCATTGGATAATTCTAAAACCTGCAAATGTTTATAAAATCCTCCATAAGCAAAATAAAACAAGTCTCCGTGTTTAAACATGAATAAACATGAATAAACTGACACACAGCACATTTTATATACATATAGAATTGTAAGATTCAGGTAACTGCTTAAAACCTGGGGTGGGCAAAGTGAAAGTAAAATGAGACTGAAAGCTTCACAACTTTATATATCATGTAAACTGTAAAGCCGTGCTCATGCTGACCTTAAATAATCCTCTGAGACTTCATTTTAAATATTATTTCTGTCTTATCAGCTTCAACTATTATTGGTGTGATGCCATAATCAAATTTCAAAGTACTGTATCCCAAAATACTGTGACGTGATCTCATTTCACAAGCACAAGGGTCTGTTTCTTTTTTTAAACTAACTCACACATGAGTTTGGAGATATTTGTTTTCTGTTTGAACCAGCAAATACTGTGTACAGTATATTGCTTTTCAAAAGTTTAGAAGTGGTGGTAGTGCTATATGCTGTCAGGACACAAGCAACATGTGGGAACCCTAAAAGGGTTTTCAAAAGAATGTAAGATATTTAAGGCATGGTTTTATCATTGCTGCCCTCCTCCCTCCAAGAGTTTCCATGCCTGACCAGAGATTTGAAGCTGGGTCTCCTGAGCCCTAATTTGACACTCTGTCCTCTAGTTTACACTGCACTAGCTCTCACTGGTATTTGCTCTGTATTTGAATCAGATGGGGCAGGGGAAGCACATGGCTCAATAGAACACCATCTTCATTTTCATCATCTTCATGGCTGTTGAAAAACAGAAGATGGCAGAAGAGTAGCCATGCAAATCTCTAGTCCAGTGTTTCCCAATTTGGGGCAAAGACCGCACAGGGGGGACTTCCAGAAGCCTAAGTGAGTACATTGGCTAATCAGTGCTTTGGGGAATTGACTTAGGCTTCTGGGAATTGAACTCCAAAAACCAAAGGTTAGGAAACACTGCTCTAGTCTCTTGCAGGAAATGCAGCAAAGAGTCCAGTGGCAACTTAATGACTACTGCATTTTTATGTGACAAATTCTTGGTGGAACACAGCCCACCTGCATCTAAAGAAGTGGGCTGCAGTCCACAAAGGCTTATACAAGTAAAAACTTAGGTTACAACAGAGGTCCGTTCCAACAGCCTCTGTCATAATGCAAAAAAATCATAAACCGAAGCACATATAGGAATGCATTGAAAATAAAAAAAAATCCTGACAGGACAAAAATAATCCAAACCCCCCTCCCCACAAAAGCATCCAAAAAATGCCAGACACTATCGTCCCACACACCCACAAAAGAGAAACAGTCCCAACTGGACAATAAATAAATAAATACAAAAAATGCCAGACTTGATCATCCCCCATCCTCACAAAAGTGACAAAGCGATCTCCCTACCTTTCCCATGCAATTTGGGAACCTTATCCATTCAGTTTCAACCTGGGGGAAGCATGCATTGAGCCCATTTTCCATCCCTACCGGCACTGGGAAAATCTGGAGACCTTATCCACTCAAGTTACCACCTTTCTCTGAGCTCCCTGGGCAGCACTACAGCTGAAAACGTGCACCTCCCCTAGGCTGCATTGTGACTTCAGGTGGAGGGGGTGGTGGCCATTTTGAACTCTAAAATGATGGTGGTGGCCATTTTAGAGTTTAAAATAGCACAATTTTTGGTCATAAACTGAAAAATTATTTTAATTAAATTTGCCGTCATTAAACTGTGGCAAAAGTAACCCAGGGCACTTGTAACCTGGGGTTTTACTATACTGAATAAAGCATGTTAGCCTTTAAGATGCTACAAGATACCGACTACTTGGTTGAGAGAAGTCTCTATTTCCAAACATCCAGTGTACCTTAAGCTACAGAAAATGGAGGAATCTGAAGCAGGCAAGAAGCTAGAGGAATTGAAGACTATGTCACGCAAAGACCTTGCTCCCATTTTGCAAGAGGGGTATCCATGACAGAATCCCAGACTGCATTGCTGAACCAAACAGCTGAAGATGTTCTGAATTCTACAATGTTTGAAAGATCTTGTCTAACATTAAATCCTAAATGAAGTAGCACTTAATGAATATTTTGTTTAAAACAATCATTATATTCATGACTCTAAAATAAAATATTGCATGTGCTGGGTTTTCTCCCGGGGTGGTTCAGTAAAACTCTCTTCAAAAAATAAAGTCACATCCCAATCTGACCTTCATATCTCTCCTTTGTCCGCTGAGACTTGAACCAAGCATTTAATGCCCTGCTCTCTATATGCCAAGTCAACAACTTATGGAAATTTGCTGGATGTGGCTAGATCCAAATCCTAACAGATGCTTCTAATGAGAAACAGCTGGAATCCTAATGATATTCACACAAGGTTTGTGTAAATTGCTATGGCTAATTGGGGCTATTAGAAGAGGCACTCGGGTGCACCTCAGTTGCAAGATTAGATGAGAGATCAGACACATGATTGATATCTTCTCCAGAACCTAATGTGTTAGCAACTAGAAGCTGTAGAAAGTTATGCAGATCTTATAGGAAAGCCTGTAGTATTCTGGTCTGGAGAAAATCCATATTGTTCAGGTCAAGCCATGACATCTGGCATATTTTACAGCATATTGAGATGGAAACCCCCAGATTTCACTTCTTGGTAACATCAACATCAAAGTCCTTTCATACCCCTGTTCTTTCTCTCTCTTTGTCTCTCCTCCATCCCTTCTGGCCTTGAAAATATATTCCACAATATCTTATTATGAAGAAACACACTTCCATTTAACACACCCTTTGACTCCTATCGCTTGACCTCCCCCCCCCACACACACTTTCCTTGAACAAACACTTGCATTGTGATCAACGCCAAGAAAAGCCCACTCTTCATTTGCATCTGAGTGTTTTTGTTCCATGCTTGCTTTTATGTCAGAGGAACACTGGTGGAGTTTGCACGATACTTTCCCATGAACATATTGTAGATTATGCATGTTCTTGCCTTTGGGACAAGGCAGGGTGGGAGTTAAGATTTCTTCTCAGTACAGCAGAGTTATGTGACTTTTTGCTTAGATAAGAAGACAATAAGTGTTTGATTCAGGCAGCACCTAGCTGAATTTGAGATGCTTCCAGATATTGGGGGACTGCAATGCCTGCTTAGCCAATATAGCCAATGGTGAGGGATCATGGGAATTTTGCTCCAGCAGCTTCTAGACATGCCCCATCTTATGCCTGGATAGCTAGTAGTATGCTCAGCACAAGAAATCCAGCACCCCTGCAGCTGTGTCCTACTAGAAGCATATCATGGATAGAACCAGCATCACTTATTGACCCCACTGGATGCCAGCATTCCAGTACATGAAGAGATGTGAAACTTTGCTTGTTTTGCCTAATAGCTCACACAATATTAGACTTATCATTGTTAAAGTTATCACAGATACTTTTTGCTTAAATGGGAAAGCATACCAGTGGCCACACTGGCTGTGAGATTCTCATAGCTTGTAGCCCTAAAAAGTAGTTCTCCCTGACTTCCTAAAAGGGGGTGGTGGTGGTCATGACATGATGCTGTGATGTTTGCCTGTCATTGAGCTTTTCAGCTGGGTAGCTTGTGCTTTCCAATCATCAGCATCACCTGCCAGAACAGAAGATTCTCTGTGAAAAATGCAGTACAGGCAAGGGCATCTCGCAGCTGTTGCTCCCATACACAAGCCATGCTGGAAGTTGCTTCGTTCTTGTTCATTTTATAAATCACTAATTCTTAAGAGAGGAAGGAAGTGCCTTCCATCTAAGACCACCAAATGTGGCTGCTGAATAGCATCCCTGTTTTTCTTTGGTTGGTGGCCAGTGAGAGTACTAAGCTCTTTATAGAAGCTTTATTTAGTAGCTGGCTAGGGAGTCTAGAGATCTGCAGAAATCAAAGTTAGCCAAAAATGTACAAAGGGCACTGTGCAAAAGTGAATTTAAACATTGGATTCTTGATTGCATTAAAAAAAAAAAAGAATCACGATCTCTGTGTCCATAATGTATGTTACTACCCTCTGCCCCTACAGTGTGGTAACAACTTGAAGAAATTTTTGTCAATTTTTATTTATCATGCTGATTAGCCATCCAACCATTCCATAAGAGGTACAATTTCAAAAAAGCCAACTGGGAGAGACTTACAGCAATGCCAGATGCAGCTGTACTTTAGATTGCTGCTCATCCAGAGAACCATGGTCAATTTGTAATAACCAGTTTGGAATGTTCTCGTGCCTCAATTCCAAGTGGGAGCCAGACCAACTACATCCTAGGTCGCACTTCAGAAACACATGCCCAACGCTTAAGTTATATTTCACACTCTGAAGAAAATCTTCTTAGTGAACATAAGATTAAAGCAGGGAGAAATATGAGCTCAACTTTTGCAGAAACAAGAACAATTTGCTGGATAGATATATCATAACTTACCATGGCAAGAACCAGCCAGAACATTTTGAGACTTCTGAAAAGACTGGACAATGATACAAACAATGATACAAATCAAACAGCATACCAACTGGTGTGGGTTTTTTTTTTTTTTTTGGCAGAGAAGACCAACTGATGCATAGTAAAAATAAAACCTTGGAGGAATATTCACAGCAAATCCAATGAACTTTCTGTTACCTTTATAATGCAGAACTAGAGGAAGCCATAAGATGACGTAGACGTGGCAAAGTGGTGAGACTCGATATCTGGATCAAGCAAATTAATTTTGTGGGGGCAAAACACAAAAGATTTGTTCCTTTAATAACTGCTGGAAGAGCAAACAAGTTCCAGAAATATGGCAGAAGACAGACGTAATTGCTATACTGAAACCAAACAGAGAAACATCAGAGCCCAAAAATTACAGGCTAGTCTCCCTGTTATGCCACTATATAAAGCATTTGAACAAATGATATTAAATAGTCTACTCCTAAAATCAAAACTTTTTTCTAATTCCAGAAAAGGCAGGCTTTAGACCTCGCAAGTGCTATGCAACTCAAATCTTAAATCTAACCCAGTATACAGAAGCAGGGTTTTGAAACATAAAATAACTGGAGCAGCATTTGTAAACATATGATACTGTCCACCATCAACTGCTGCTCAAAAAGTGATGCCTTCTTATTAAAATAATTGAATAACAGAAGTGTTCAGTATTCTACCGTACAGTAATTTGAAACCAAAGATTCTTTGTTGACTTTCAAGGGAGGCACAAGTTGCTAGAGAAATCAAACAAATGATCTCCCACAGGATAGTATCCTGGCACCATTTTTAACATTCACACAGATGATCAGCCAAAATTCCCATACTCCAAGAATTCCATTTATGCTGATTGTGCCCTGACAGTCCAAGAGGAAACTTTTGAGTCCCTTGAACATCAGCTAACCTCTTCAGTAGAAGATATTTCCTTATCTTATAAAAACAACAAGCTAAAATCAAACCATTTAAAATACGGGTTTGAGCCTTCCACTTAAAGAACAGAGAAGCAGAGAGAAAGCCTCAACATAGCTGAGAAGGCAAGGTTTTGGAATATTATCCTAGCCCAATGTATTTGGGCATCACTCTGAAGCAAAGCTTGACCTATAAAAAACATCATCTAAACTTTGAAGAGAAAGATGCCACCAGAAATCATATACGTACAGTGAAACCCTGGATAACGATTTTAATTGGTTCCAATGGGTCCATCATTGTACGAAAAAATTGCTGTACAATACATGTATCATGTAGTGATTTTCCCTATGGGATGATTCGTATAACGATGAATAGCAACCGTGCGCTGTTAGCGAGAGGGATTCTTGCTGCCTCCCCCTGCTCAAACAACAGGGGGGGCAGTGAGAATCCCTCTTGCTAACAGCGCTGGGTTGCCTATGGCTGGAGAAGCCCTTCAATCTACACTAATTGTTTTAACATTTTAATTTGTTTTGAATTTTACATATACAGTAATACCCCGGATAACGCGAGTACCGTATAGCGTGAAAACCACATAACGTTACAAGATTTTTGGAAAAATCTTGTATCGAATAACACGATTTTTAACGTTATTCGATACAGTCGTTCTTAGCAGCAGGGTGGCTGGAAAGCTGAACGGGGTTCTCCGTTCAGCTTCCCAGCCACCCTGCAGCTATGGAGGCAGGGGTGGGGAGGCTGGAAAGCTGACGGGGGGCTCCCCCGTCAGCTTCCCCAGCCACCCCACAGCTGCGGAGGCAAGGGCGGGTGGCTAGGGAAGCCGACAGGGAGTCATCATCAGCTTCCCCAGCCACTCTGCAGCTGTAGATCGGGTCCTCTGATCTCTCTGGAGCAGGCAGGGGACCCGATCTACAGCTGTTACTGGGCTTCCCCGATGTCCTCAGCCAGTGGCGCAAGCCAGAATGTCAGGGTTCGAATCCCGACATTCTGGCTTGCTGCACTGGCTGAGGATGTCGGGGAAGCCCAGAAACAGCTTGGATCGGGTCTCCCCACCTCCCTGGACCCAGCAGGGGGGGTCAGAGACCCCAAAATTGGTAAAAAAAAAGTCCATTTTTTTTAAGAGGACAGGACCCAGGACTGTGCCTTGTGGTACTCCACTTGTTAACCCCTTCCAGTTTGAGAAGAAGCCATCAATAAGAACTCTCTGAGCATGATTTTTATAACAAACTGTATATAACCAACTGTTTTTATAACCCACTGTTTTTATAACTAACTGACACTTGTGCTATCCAGGCCACATTTATTTATTTATTTATTTATTTATTTATTTATTTATTAGTCACATTTGTATTGCTGCCCACTCGGCAAGTGACTCTGGGCGGCATACATATAGCGGCCAACCGTCACGGATTCTCAGGGACAGTCCCGATTTGAGAGGGGGAATCCCGAGTTACCATTTTTAGGAAAATGGTCACGGAATTCCCCCATGACGTCCCGGCTGTCCCGATTTCTCTTCGGCAGCAGGCATTTAAAAAAAAAAAAAGGAGCAAAAAATGGCTCCAAAAATTCAGCGATGTGATTGGCTCTCTATGTCAGCTGACATAGAGATCCAATCACATCGCTGAATAGGTGTTTCCCCTATTCAGCGATATGATTGGATCTCTATGTCAGCTGACATAGAGAGCCAATCACATCGCTGAATAGGTGTTTCCCCTATTCAGCGATGTGATTGGATCTCTATGTCAGCTGACATAGAGAACCAATCACATCGCTGAAATTTTCCCCCTTCCTTGTTTCCCTACCGGAGTTTTTAAAAAAGCCTCTGAGTCTGATCAGCTGTTAGTCGGGAGAGAAAATAAGCAGAGCTTCAAGGTAAGCAGAGTTGGGGGGTGTATTCTCTGTGTCCGAGCAGGCTGCCTGCTTATTTTCGGGGGGTGGCTTATATTTCTATATACTGTATAGAAATATAAGCCACCCCCCGAAAATAAGCCATAAGGCCATTTTTGGCCATTTTGGGGGGGGGGGAGAATATAAGCCATGGCTTATAATAGCCTATTATAAGCCATGGCTTATATTCTTTTTTCCCCCCCAAAATGGCCAAAAATGGCCTGATGGCTTATTTTCGGGGGGTGGCTTATATTTTTAGAGCCCCCCGAAAATTGGCACATGGCTTATTTTCCAGTAAACTGTGCATGCGCAGAAACTCAATCTGATGCATGCGCAATGCATCAGATTGAGTTTCTGCGCATGCACAGTTTATTGGAGCCATTTTTTGCTCCTTTATTTTTTGGCCCCGCCCATGACGTCGTGACGTTGGCCCCGCCCATGACGTCATGACGTTGGCCCCGCCCCACTATCCCGGATTCAGTTTTGTAAGGTGTTGGACGCCTTACATTTGCAGCCTCCGAATGGTCATCAAGGGCAGCCCCATGTAGAGTACATTACAATAATCCAGTCTGGAGGTGACCAGAGCATGCATGACCATGAGCAAGGAGTCCTGATCTAGGAGTGGGTGTAACTGGTGTATGACACCCAGTTAATTTGCTAATCAGACTATCATGAGGCACTTTATCAAAAGCATTGCTGAAGCCAAAGCTGTTTGATACGATCAAGGTGTTAAAACTTTTAATTACTTGGCAGTTCAGTTGTCAATTTGCCAGCCTAAAGGTTCTCATCAACCCAATCCAATCTTAAGCTTTAAGAACTAAAACAAAGATGTTGAAACCCCACTAGTGTCATCTGATGATGAATTGTCCCACTTCAGACTGTAAATAAGGAGCCAAGGGTTTCAATATGTTGCCTTAGAAAACTCCATGCAACTGGAGAAAACAGGTACAAAATATGCCCTACTAAAGGCAAATGACTAACCAAAATCATTCTCCATGTCAGGCCAGCTACTTGCTTAAGCAGAACGAACATGTTCTGGAAATAAGTATTTATCCCTCTGGCAGCCATGCTCTGGAATGGCAGAGCCCAGCAACAGACCCATCACTTAGGGCAGGAGTTCTCAACCTTTTAAAGGTGAGAGCCAGGTCACGCCCCCTCAGACAGCTTCAGGGCTAGATGACCATTTTGCCCTTCCTCCACCATATGGCACTTCCTGGCATGGTGGAGGCAGTGGGGAGCCACATGAAATGGCGCCATGGGCTGCATCCAGCCCATGGCCACAGGTTGAGAATCCCTAACTTAGGGCCTTTGCTCACCTGTTTTTGCACCAATAAACTCATGATGGGCAGGAACATCAGCACATCTCAGTTGGGGCATGTAAACTTTTCACATGCAAATGTTACCATTTCCATTCCATGTTTATAAGTTTAATGGCAAGACACAGGATTGATTGAGATGAGGCAAGTAGCATTTTAGAGTTTCTTTTTTGGTAACAAAATGCAATTAATGGAAAGAAGAAAGAGAGAGAGAGAGTCATTGCTTCTAGATCATTGTTACGTATACCTGTACACTTTTTTCCTATAAAGCTCAATAAATGACACATATGAAAATGAAAAATAAAGAAGAAATCCCATAAAACACTGCCAGGAAAAACAAGAGAGCTTCCCAGGGCTCAAATGCCTGTTGTGTTTCCTGAACCATATTTCCCCCCCTTTTGACTATGGAGCCTCTTCAATCTGCTTAAGTGGAATTAACTCCGTGGTCTGGAATTCTTACAGCCCCCTGTTGCTGTGATCCCTTTGGCTTGTGTTTTGCTTCTCCTAAATTTTGGTGCACTTAGGAATGTATTAATGAGGCCCAATTAAAGAAAAGTGAAGGTTTGGAAATCAACATCCTAACTAAAGCTGCAATGCTTCCTTTATTCCTTAAAGAAGAAGAAAAAGAGCACCTCTACATTAATCAAGGTTTAAACTAATCATGTGAGATGGTGTTCTCACAGGATTTACACATTGCAGACAAATCCTCTGATATACATAACTATATGATCAGGACACTTTTTCCAGCAGACATCAGCTCTATGGCCAATTAGAGCCACAATCCCATGTGTGTCTACTTAGAAGTAAGCCCCAGTTTCCTCCCTGACGGCAACTTGCAGGTGGGGTGGGTTTCAAACACAAAAGAGATATCAGTCATATGGATAATTTGGAAGGATGAAAGGGTAATTTAAATTTATTTGATCATTCATATTTTAGTTCTAAATTATTTTAAACATTTATATTGCTTTATATTTTAAAACATTTGATTATACACCATTGATTTTTTTAAAAATTTAACGTTTGAACCTTCCTGCATGCATGTACAAGATACAGTATGTTGTCAAAATCACATCCTTTAATTAGGATGGAGGTAGGCAAAATGTAAGGAACTTCAGTGGCTTAGTGGTTAAGACTCTGAACTTGATGACTGGAAGGTTGGCAGGTCAGCAATTTGAGATCCAAGTGCTGCACTATGGAGTGAACTTCCATCTCTGTTCCAGCTCCTGCCAATTTAGCAGTTTAAAAGCAAAAAATTGCAAATCGATAAATAGGTACCACTTTGGTGGGAAGGTAACCACATTTTGTCTATCTAGCCACACCCATCACATG
Source organism: Furcifer pardalis (assembly GCA_030440675.1). Lineage (NCBI taxonomy): Eukaryota > Metazoa > Chordata > Lepidosauria > Squamata > Chamaeleonidae > Furcifer > Furcifer pardalis. The sequence continues at coordinate 86,316,800 of CP126896.1, forward strand.
ACCACAGAGATGTCTGTAGTCACAGACAGTGCTGGCTCTTTGGCTAAAAACAGAGATGAGCAGCATCCTCTAGAATGGAATATGACTGGCTTTAGAGCAAGAGAGACTTTTACCTTTACTAGACAAAATGTAGCCCTTCCGATATTACTGAGCAGGATTCACAGTCAAGTTTCAGCCACTTAGTCAATTAATTGAATTGTAATCATTTTAGCAAAGCAGAAGCAAAGCAATCCCACTTATATACTGCCCCATAGTGTTTAGTGCCCTCTCTGGGTGGTTCACAAGTTAACTAGCATTTTGCCCCCAACATTCTGGGTACTCATTTTACCAACCTTGGAAGGATGGAAGGCTGAGTCAACCTTGAGTCCTGGTCAGGATCAAACTCACAACCTTTTTGGTTGCAGTACAGCAGCTTTTAACCACTGCACCACCAGGGCACAGTAATCATTATTCAAACATTTGTCCCCAAGGACAAGGAACTCAGCTGTGTGTGCCACCTGAGTCCCAGCATACTTGGCTTTGCCTGCTACAGCCTTAAATCATATTGAGCAGTTAAGCAAAAATGTTTGAAGCAGAAATCTTTTATGCATTCAGCTGGATTCCATTAGAATACTTCACACAGTCTGTCAGTCAAATGCATGTTTACCTTAAATGTGTAATGATTGTTGACTGTTGAATTTAGATTCCACACAAGTAATGCTGCTGGTTGTTTTATTTCCAAAATTAGATATGACTCACCATCAGGACAGTTAATACAGGCCTCCTGGTGATTTTTCTTCTGACTGAGATGGGAGAGGGTGAGTCTCAAGGTTGGGTAAATCTTTCTTTATTCATGTCAGAGGCACCACAAGCATAAAATAACAGGCAAACCTAAAATTAACATATCTAAAACAAACAGGAATTAGATGACATCCACCCAACATTGACAAGATTTCCTCTTGCCAACAGAAGGTCTTCCTCAGTGCATGTTGAGGGGCATTGTATGCATTGTGTCATATAGGCGATAGTTTGTTCTTCTCTCCACATTCACATAGGCTGTCATCTACAGGGGAACCCCACTTTCTCAGATTAGTCCTTGATCTTCCTACCCCTGCATGCAGTCTATGTAGAGCTTGGCCAAGCGGTAGAGAGTCATGTGGGTCTACATTGCACTAAATGTAAAGGTAGTACAGATAAAGAATTCTCAATGCCTAAATATGTCAGTCAGTGTGGTGTAGTGGATAGAGTAACAGACTAAGACTCAAGAGACGTAGGTTCAAATCTTTGCTTGGTGTTAGAAACTCACTGAGGTGGTAGGAATGGGAAAAGCAGCATTGATAAGACCACCATTTATATATTTCACATACCTTAGACTCCCTGCCCTGCCCTGCTGCACCACCACCACTCACCATGGCACGCCGATGCCGCTCGCTGCCGTACAGCATGCCACTCGCCGCCAATGCCGCTCGCTGCCCCCAACAATGATGCCACCTCCGCTCGCCACCACTTGCCACTGCCACCGCTTGCCGCCACTGCCACTCGCCATTGCTGCTGCTTGCCACCGCCACTCACTGCCACACCATTGCACCAGGCCAGGGTGCACCGTTGGGCTGGGCCAGGCCATGCTGCTGGACCAGGCTGTGCTGCTGTGCTGTGCTGGGCCGGGCCAGGCCAGGCCAGGCCAGGCTAAGCTAAGCCGCGCAGCCAGGCCAGGCCAGGCCAGGCCACCGCTGTTGCTGCCTGCTCCCCAGGGTAAGTGACTTGGGTTTGTGTTTGGGGTGGGTGAGTGGGTAGAATATATATTTAATGTGTATTTTTATGTGTTTTTATGTCTATTTAATGTGTATTTTAATGTGTATTTATGTGTTTTATGTCTATTTAATGTGCATTTTAATTTCTATTTTATGTGTTTTTATGTGTATTTAATGTGTGTTTAATTTCTATTTTATGTGTTATTATGTCTATTTAATTTGTATTTAATTTGTATTTTTATGTGTACTGTATTTTTATGTATTTTTTAACTTTGGCTCCGCCCACATCATTGGCTCCTCCCATGACATGCGTTGGCTCCGGCCATGACATTGACTCCACCCACAGTGTGGTAGTAAAATTGTTGGCTGTGCATCACTGAATAGCACAAAGAAAAGATTTCCCTTGCTCAAAAGCCTGTCCTATCTGACTCTAGGGGGCAGTACTCACCTCCTCTTAGAACCAAAAAGTGGTTTCATGTAGATGTTAAATAGGAGAGGCGAGAGCACCAAACGCTGAATCACCCCATATTGAAGGGGCCCCTAGGACCTCTCGCTCTTCAACCACACTAACTGGGTTCAGCCCCTCAGAAATGAGGAAAACCAGGTCAACACAGTGCCCTGGATCTCCAAATCTTGGAGCCTTTTCAGACGGGTACTGTGGTCGATGATATTGAAAGCCACTGAGAGGTCAAGAAGAGCCAGGATGGAAGGATGACCTCTGTCCTGTTCTCGCCAGAGATCATCCACCAATGTGACCAATGCAGTTTCCATACCATATCCGGGCCCGAATCTTGACTGAAAAGGGTCTAGATAATCTACTTCACTAAGGCACCATGGCCCCAGAATAGCACATAACACATGATATATCTAAACATGGCATTAGATGTTTTATGAGAAATAGTTTATAAATTCAGCAGAGTCATGTGGCAAAGTTTTTCTGAATGTATGTCTTTAGACCAGCGGATTGTCAACCTTGAGTCCCCAGATTTTCTTGGACTACATTTCCCAGAAAACTTGGCCAACACAGCCAATGGTGAAAGCTTCTGGGAGTTTGCTATAGGCAGCGTTATTTATTGCCTGCCCCAACAACGCAGAAACCTTCACTGAATGGGAGATGGACCATACCCCAGGCCAAGAATTTACACCACTTTATTCACAGCTTGGCCATGTCCCCTAGCCAGCCCTTCCACGACCATGTTGGCTGGGGATTCTGGATTATATAATATCCAACATTATTTTTCCAAGCTCTGATTTTGTTAAATCAGAGCCTTTATCAGGAGTTAATCTTCTGTTTAAACCCATCCCTTCTGCACTGTGCACATGTCAGGATTTGCAGCAATTGCTCTAAGTCCTGCAGCAATTGCTCTAAGCACCACCAGATAGCTCAGGAGAAGGTTCTTGGCCTTCATAAGTTCCACTAGGTAGAACCAGCCCTTCCTCCCAGACACTGCCTCAGCAACTAAGGTTAGCAGACCTGCCATTGCTTGGCTCCTGGACCGCTTGCCATTTTCCTGGTTTCTAGAAGATCCTCTGCCTTGTTCCTGATTCTTGCTCCTGAAGACTTCTGCCCAGTTCCTGATTCCTGTGAAGTGTTATTGTGCCTCAGCCACAAAGGTCAACAGACTTGCAGTTGCTTGACTCCTGGATTGTTTGCCTTGATCCTGGTTTCTGCTGTCAAAGGTTCTTTACCTTGCTTCTGATTTTCTGCCTAGTTTCTCCTTCTGAAGACTCCCTGCTCTATTCCTGTGGACTGTTGTTTTGCCTTATTGGGATCCTTGCTCCTTGAATTCTGTCCTTGTCTTACTTGAGGATTCTCTGCCATGTCTGTCCTTTTGGTTGACTGACTTCTTGCTTGTTTGGACTATGGTTTTTTTGCTGGACTAATCCTGCATCTCTGGTTTCACTGGGATTTTTACCCTAGCCTGAGATTTGGTTACTATTCAGCCTGTTACCTGGTTGTCCTGGGTCCTAGCATTTGTGTTGCCTGCCATCCTCCCACACCCTGGACTCTGACAGCACAACATGAAAGGCAACGTGAACTTTTTTCCAACCTAATGGGATGGAGTAGATTATTGGCATTATTAGGAGAAATGTTTATTCACCAAGGGAGAATATGTATACCCTTTAGACCTCATTACTCTGTGGATGAGTCATCCTGCTAAATTGCGTATGCTTTCTATCTTTGGCATATGATGGAAGGTATGGCATGTTTTTATGATGGACTGAACTTGACAGAAACAAAACTAATAGTTTTAGAAGCCATCTGATTTCATTTTTATATGATATAAGATCAGCTGCCTTTATGAAACTGTATTTAACCTATAGGGCCATGGTGGTGAACTTTGGCACTCCAGATGTTCTTAGACTTCAATTCCCAGAAGCCAAAGCCCCCATGAATCCACATGAATGGGTTTGCTGCGATTCATCCAGCCCGCACTGCCCTTGTTGCTCCCAGAAGTGGAAGTAAAACGTGCCCGTATGTTTCTAGAGCTCCTGTCTCTCTCCCAGCTCTTGCCAACCTAGCAGTTCAAAAGCAAGGAATTGCAAGTAGATAAATAGGTACTGCAACAGTGTTCCATGCACTCTGGTGTCTAGTCATGCCTGCCACATGTCCCCAGAAATGTCTTCAGATGCAGACAGCACTGGCTTTTTGGCTATAAATAGAGATGAACACTGAAACCTAGAGTCAGATGTGACTGGCTATCGAGCAAGGGTGACCTTTATTTTTACCTAGACCTCCTAACCAATCAAAATGCATGCAAGCGGAATGCAGACATTCATACACAGTCTTAATTGTAAATGATGTAATGAAGTAAATAAGATCTAGCTTGCAAATTCTAGTTAGCAGATGTGACAAAAGTCTTCCATTTCACTTTATACCTGTATGAAATGGCTGGCAGAATGGCTGTCAGGGGATATGAAGCAAGGATATGAAATAGTTCATCACAAAAATTGTCTGTGTAAAAGGAGATTCTTCAAGAAATTTTGTGCTATCTCCCCAACATAATATAAAACCACTAGCTGATAGTAACAACATGAAACCTAGAAAATGGTTGTAGGCTTCTACACTTTTTTGTTCGCTGTGCAGATATTTTGACATTGTGTTTTTGGGAAGTGTATGATTCAAAAATAAAAAGAGTGTGTACATGGAGTGTGAAGAATTTAAATGCTGCATAGAGCTCCACAACAAACCTATGTGTGTTTATTTGTAAAGTATACCCTACTGTGTTCAAAGAATAATTAAGCAACTGCACCATGATATGAGCAATTAAAATTGCAACTTTGGAGTGGTAACCACAAAAATGAAAGCAAAATAAGCAAAAATAAACATGAAAAACACGACATAATAATAGCAAAATCATTATCTTGCTAGGGTTGCAATCTTCCAGTGTCAATTTTTCCAAAATAAAAGTTGTTAAGGTTGGCTATCAGTAGTGTTTTGCTACTCTGTTAAATTTTGGTGGATCAACTGCATTAGTTGGCAAAGTTTTTTCTTTGTAATAATGGGAAAGGAGCAGGCTACAAAAACACCTGTCGCCCTGGCCACCTTACCGGACCCTTCACTTGGTCGGCTTCAGGCCTAGGGAAGTCGGAACACCTGCACGGCGGGGCTGGAGCCAGCTACAAAAACGCCTGTCACCATAGCTGCCTCACCGGACGCTCTGCTCTGTTTATTTTTGAAATGCTTTGTACAATGTATTGATAAAGTATTTTGTAATTGTTTTGTTATCTGATATCTTGTTATCTGATATTTCTGGATGTGACATATTGTTTCATTGTGTCTCCTATTATTATTATTTTTTTTTGGGGGGGGGGAACTTTGACTGGGGTTTCCTTGAAATGTTTTTGCTATTTATACTTTGTTATTTGATATTGTAACTGTGATGTATTGTTTTGTTGTAAGCTGCTCAGAGTCGCTATAAGTGAGTTGTGCGGCATATAAATCGAACAATTAAGTTAAATTAAATTTAAAAATTAAAGCGACACATTTTTTGTTATACAGCAAATCAGATTACTTACATATATTGAGGAAATAAGTAGATTGCTCACAGTATAGGTCAGTGATGGTGAACCTTTTAGAGACTGAGTGCCCAAACTGCAACCCAAAACCCACTTACTTACTCCAAACTTTTCTTGGGAGGCAAGCTATGGGGAACATAATAAAAAGTAGAGACATCACCCTGCCAAGAAAGATATGTATAGTCAAAGCAATGGTATTCCCAGTAGTAATGTATGGTTGTGAGAGATGGACCATAAGGAAAGCTGAGCACAGAAGAATAGATGCCTTTAAAATGTGGTGTTGGGGGAGAATTTTGAGAGTACTATATCTTGAACAGCAAAGAGAACAAATACAGTCAAACCTCGCATAAAGAGTGCCTCGCTTAAAGAGTAACTCTCTTAAAGAGCATAATTTTCTCTGAATGTTCGCTTCGCTTAACAAATAAAACCAACCAAAAACTCGCTTAACAAATAAATCGGGGTTCGCAATCCTCCCCACCAGAAGTCACAATTGGTCACTTACAATGGTGTTTTGCTTAAAGAGCAAACTCGCTTAAAGAGCAATCCTGTGGAACACATTATGCTCTTTAAGTGAGGTACAGCTGTACATCTATCCTGAAGGAAATCACCCTTGACTGCTCTTTGGAAGGACAAATATTGAAGACGAAGCTAAATACTTTGGACACCAAATTAAAAGAGAGAAGTAACTCGAGAAGGCCTTAATGCTGGGAAAGACCAAAGGCAAAAGGAGAAGGGGGTGGCAGAGGATGAGGTGGCTAGATGGCATTGTTGATGCAATGGGCGTATTGCTGAGCTGGCTGTGGAGGATGGTGGAGGATGGGGGTGCCTGGCGTGCAGTGGTCCATGGGTTGCAAAGGATCAGGCTTGACTATGCAACTGAGGAACAACAAAAAATGAGTCTGACATTTACCCAGACCAAATTCTGCAATGATCAATTGAAGCTTCCCTGTATGTGTATATATATATCAAGCATTTTGTATTGTTTACTATACAAAATGTACATATGCTGTGATGGAAATGTAATATATAAAGCCTATTTGTGTGTCAGGACAGTGGGTACACTTGTATGAAGAAAGGGTTAAGGCCTAAAGAACATGCAGTAAAGAAGATTGTTTCGGGTAAGTCTTTATCCCTAGGTGCAATGTGTGCCAAGGAGAAGCCTTGAGAAGACGCCAGTAGGAGCAGAGCGAACTGTAAACATCCAGTTGTAAGATTGTTATGAGAATGAAAACATTGTTATGAATTAAGAGTGATTTGATTGGTTTATTACTGATGAGATGGGCAACGGTTGTTTTAATTCAGTGTTACATGGGTTTTGGAGTTAGTTCGAAGTTGTAGTTAGAGATGGGAACCAGAGTAATGTAAGCTTGCTGAAAAGAATTAGAAATCTAGCTAAGATGATTACCTAGGTAGGTTTTTATTATTTTCCTTGGGGAAGGGACTTTATTGATTAGTATCTCTAAAATGTTTTGATTAGTCTATTTTTACTTCTCTCTATTTTTGATACTGAAACTTTGTACCTATGGAAGACCTTTATGCTTTTACTATCATTTTTCTTTAATAAATGAAGAACTTCACCAACCTGTTTGCTTGTTGGAGAAGTGAGGAAGAAGTGAGTGTTGCCAGGCCAGAGGTTCCTGTCTTAGCGGGGTCTTTGTCAGGTAAGGTTGACAAACACGTGAACTGTACCCTTATATATGCACATTAGAAAGACATGATGAGACATGATGAAAAGGGATGTTTGTCAAATCAGTGGGCTTTGCTGTGATCATAGAAAATAATAATCTACCTATTAATCAGTGGGAGAGGCTTTCTGTTTAAATAAGAAGAGGTGGGTAGTTATGTTTTTCTTAACCTACTAGTTTTAACAAGTAATTACCATTATTCAGAATTTTATGAACACAATATAGAAATTCCACAGTTAGTCAATCCAGTAAATTGCCTTTCTAGATAGAAGTTCCTACTCCTAATATACTTTCTCTCTCAAGCACCAAGTAGAAGGAAAGCAGAAAGTGCTGTTTGTTTAAATTAAATCATACAAGATTAGCTTTGCAGCAGGATTTTGAATAAATCAATGTTTAATCAAACTCATTTAAGCCAATACTACATCATGTGCATAAGTAGGTATTCTTACTATGGTGAATGTAAACACTCATATATTCAGTCATGAGCAGAACAAACAAAATAGACATGAGGGTCCTAAGATGAATGAAATATCTTGGTAAATTTAAAACAATCTCAGTATCATTTTTTATTGTGGATTTCCCAGCTAGGTACTCTCCAAATGTTTAGACTGTAATTTAAGACAACCAGGATGTTTGGACCCAGGGATGATCGGAGCTGGAGTTTAAAACAACTGGAGGAGTCAGGTAAGAAAAGGTGTTGTGAAGAAATCTCCTGTAGCAGTCATAGCAAATCTTTTAGAGACCAAGTGCCCAAACAGAGGGGTGGAGCAAACACCATGCTGGGGGAGGGAGGAAGCGCTTCCACTTTTGCCATTTGGCTCAGTTTGCTTTGTGGTGGAGACAGGATGATATCTTAATTGTCATCTTATCTCTTCTACCTCTGCTTCCCCTTCACCTGGGTACACAGAAAGAGCCTCCTCGTATATTGTGGCATTTTTGAACCACAATCGGGTATACCCCACCCCGAGCAATGGCCACCTTGTGCCAGCTAATCGTTCTCACAGTAGGTCAGGTGAAAGGAACTGAGAATGAACTCAACCAAAAGTTGGCTTCATTTTGGCAGTTTCATGTCTAGCCTAGACACGGAAGAAGAAGCACTGCAACTTTGTTCTTGTCATTTTTTTTAACAGAGATTACAAAATGATATTCCAAGCTAGGGAGAAACTCTGTTTACTTTGTGAAGGGCTGCCAAAAGTGATGTGAAATAAACAAGACAAATCTCTTTGCATAATATTATTTTATTTTTCTTTCATCAAGATTATACAAAGAATGTTGTACCTTTTGTGCAATCTGCTAGGAAAGCCTTTATGGTTAAAAAACAGCACCATCAACTTTTCAGGTGCCATTATACAGTGCATGGCAGGGTTCCCACAGTCAATAATACAATCCTTAATCTTATCCTTTATCTGTTAATCAGTCGCATGCATAAACATGTAGTTGGTCTACAAGGAACTTCTCATTCTGCTGCCTACCTCATGCTTCATGCCTAGTTGTTATTCTGTGTCCCAATTTTGCATGTTGTCTTGCACCTTCTGCCCAGAGTACACAGAGAGTCCCTTTAAACTTTTGTCATGAAATACTGCCAGACCTTACTGCCTCATCTTGATTTTGTGCTTCCAAGGATTTATATTTCAATCAAACTTTGCTAAATTCTTAGTATACTATTCCTGAAGGAATATTTCTTGTCCTTTGCATTTCATTTGGGCAAGGGAAGACTACTAAGGTAGAACATGATGAACAGGAATCCTTTTTCTTTCCCCTGTAAGAACAAACAGCCCTTAATTTATGTAGCAGAAAGTATAGGTATGCCTCTAAATTAGAGATGGTCTGTAAACCCTGTTGGTTGTATACATCATACCCAAAAGTGAAGAATAATAGGAGCTGTCATCCAACATCTGGAGAGCTACACTTTGCCCACTCCAGCTACTGCACACAGGAATTGAATTTTCCCTCTTCTGTACGACTAAAGACTTTAAAAGAGTCAACTCTCCATCCAAATGTCTATATCCTTTGATTCTGTTTTCTTGAGTGCATCTATGCTATACAATTACAGACATTTGGTACCACTTTAACTGCCATATAGTACATGCATTCCAATTTTATAACAGTACTGTAACAGGTAAAGTGATATCCATCTACTGCAGCTGTGTAATGTAAACACAATCTTGCTGGGCTCTTTAGAATAGGACAGAACATTGGAAGTTGGCAGAAAACTGAAACTTGCTTCACATCAACCTGGTCTTGTCTTGTTTATTCATTTGATACTTTCATCCAGTTTTTTCTTGATGAAGCAACTGTAATTATCTGCTGTCAAGTCAATAAGGATGCCCTTGAAATACATGGTGAAGAACTTTCAACTTGAAGACTCTGGAAATGACATGGGAGGATGCCGAAGTACTTGCTGCAGACCAAAGCTGCTGGAGATTCCTTGCTTCTCAATATGATACACAGCATGGGAGTAAGTAAGTCAAGTCAAGTGTAATTTATGGTGGTCCTCCCATATTTTCTAAGTATCAAGTACTGTACTCAAAATGGTTTAGGTAAAGGTATAATAATAATAATTTCGTGTCAGAAATTATTCTGGGTTGAAAGGATTTTTGCTGGAGAAACGCCTCTCGGGGGACACCCAAGTGAGGCTCCTTTCATGTCCCCAAAAGCTGGGACAGAGACAGGTGGTCAATCTGTCATGCAGTACTTGGGTTTTGAACTGCTGACTTGCCAACCATCCAGCTAACAAGGAGAGCTTCTTAACCACTGAGCCACTGCAGCCCCTAAGTAAAGGTAAAGGTCTCCTTTGCTCAAAATCTAGTCGTGCCCGACTCTAAGGTATGGTGCTCATCTCCATTTCCCACTGCTATCTGCAGATATTTCTGTGCTCATGTGGCAGCCATGACTAGATGCTGGAGCACACAGAACACTGTTACCTTTCTGTTGAAATTGTACCTATTTATCTACTTGCAATTTCTGTTTACCCCTCTGTTGCTCTGGTGACTGTCTGGGACTGTGCAGGTGCCCAAGGATGCAGAGGTAGCAGGACAGCTATGTAGCTCTAGATGAGATATAAACTCCCAGCCCCTGGCTTCACAGCAAGTGCTCCAACCCACTGAGCTACACTTACCTGTGAATTCAAGGCCATTTACTCCACTTTTGTCTAGTCCACCACAATCCTCTATTCAGAGAGGGTGGAAAATGAGTGACTGCTGAGGGTCGCCCAGTGAATTTCATGGTTGTTTTCTGAATTAAGTCATGCTGGTGGAGTCTCACTCATCCTGATCATGTCCCCCAATATGGCTGCCTGCTCGAGTTGGCTACACATTAAAATATGTAAACATTCCACATACCGTCCATTTATCTAGTGAGGTAATCAAAGCAACATTGACACAGAAAGGTGGGGTTAGTGCTTATTTTTGTGCAAGCAGTAGATGTGAAATCACATTTTGGGAGCTCAAGTTCTCCCTTAACTTCAAGTCTCTGGGAGAAGGACTAATTGGGTTGCACACTTATTTCTGGATTTACATCTAAACAGTTCAACATCTGCTTATGAAAACCCTTCATGTTTGCCAGTTACTGCTCTTGTGAGAGTTTTGTTGCTAAAGGTCAAACCAACTGCCTAATTATATGAAAGTTATGAAATGGGTTGCTAGGAGACTAAGAAGATTTCAGCTCTTTCTTGTTCTAAATACCCACAGACACAATTAAAAAACCTTGGGAAAAGCAATATCACTGATAACATTCTTTCCCTTAATTGGTGATGATAATATACAGGCCAGCCCATATACATTGACCACAGATTGTCAAGGGAATAGCAAGCCGTTGTTGCACTAGCAGACTTTTTTTAATTAGATTGGTGTAAAATGACTTTAAGGTTACAGAATTTAAAGCCAAGGGGCGAAAAACTTCACTGGCAATTCCGTCCTTCTTTTGATTTAAAATTAGTACAGCTCCTATTGGTTGAGGAATCTCTGAGGAATGGGTAGGCTTTTGCCATGTGGCTAATCTTCCCATAGCTCTAGTAGATGGATGATTGGCTGTGAGGCATGCCACTCCAATTGTCTTTCCCAGTCAGCATGAAATTTGGACAGTTGAGGTTTCAGGGGAGCCTTTTGTTGTCAATGCACTCTTCCCTCAGAAAACACAAACAATCTTTGAAACATAGCTGCTTGCTATACAAGATATTGTATAGCATCAACACTTTGACCAAGCAATGCTGTGATAAACTTCATTTCACCCCCACCCCCATCAACTAACACAACTAGATGCATACACTATATCACTGAAAAAAAAGTGTTAGGCCCTCATTCCTGTCAAGGACTGTAAGATGGAACACTAGGAGTTGGATCTGATACACAGTTACTTGTATGGGCCAATCAATATTTTATTACTCAGACATAATGGATATTTTCTAATATTTGTCAATGGGTTTATTGAGATACTGTGTCATCCACCTGCTAAAGGAGAAGAGTGTAACACACATGGTGCTGAAGAAGTCATGGTAAACAAGTTTGAAAGAAACCACAAGGCATTTCAGATAAACAATGGTGTTGAGTACCTTTCATACCACACACGAGCCTTCTTGGAAGAACAAGGCATTTTGCACAGGATGAATGTCACACATACTCCTGAGCATAAAGGAATGGCTGAAAGGAAGCTGAGATCTCTTTTGGAGATGACATTATGAATGTTTGCAAATGCAAAGTTGCCCAACAAATCTTGGAATGGTGCAGTCATGACAGCAATGTATCTCCAGAAGAGACTGCCATCCAAAGCCACTATGAAAACACCACTTGAGTGATGGCGTGGCAGAGTTCCAAGTGTAAAACCCATCACAGCTTTTGGAAGCCTGGCATATGCTTATATGCCAAAACAGAAAAGGTACAAATTGAAACTGAACAAATTGTTTTATTGGGCTATGCTCTTGTCAGCAAACACTATAAAATAATGAACTTAAAACAGATGAAAGAAGCATAAGACACGTGGCTCAATTTGATGAACAAAAGAAAACTGACAAAAGAGGAACTGTGTTCGATACCTCTGAAGAGCAAGAAGTGGAACCTCATATAATGAAAATAATTGGTTCCACAAGGCACTTCGTTGTACCATTTTTGTTGTTGTTGTTGCACGATGCATGCATCGTACATTGAAAACCCCTATTGGATGCATTATACAACGAAAATCTCTATGGGAAAATCGTACAAAGAAAAATATTTGTTGTACATTTTTCCCCATAGAGATTTTCATTGTACAATAAAGCATCCCCCCCCCCCAATTCTCTTCGCTGTATGATTATTATTTTTGTATGATGCATTCATTATACAGTATGAGGTTCCACTGCATATTGGACGTTTGTTAGAGACAACTTTGCCAATCCCTCCACAGCCTGAACCAAATATGAAGCAGGAAGGGAAAGCAAAGCAATTGCACTTATATACCACCCCATAGAGCTTAGTGCACTCTCTGGGCAGTTCACAAGTTAATTAGCATTTTTTTATTGTGTCATAAGCACACAGAGGTGCTTTCTGGGATGAAAAGAATTTTTGCTGGAGGAACTATGCTCAGGGGATGCCCGAATGAGGTTCCTTTCATGACCCTAAGATATTTCCCCACGGATGTGGTCCCTATTTGTCTACTTGCAATTTCTTGCTTTTGAACTGTTAGGTTGGCAGGAGCTGGGACAGTGATGGGTGCTCACTCCACCATTCAGTACTTAGGTCTTTGCGCACAAGATGCTAGGTATTCATTTTACCAACCTTGGAAAGATGGAAGGCAGAATAAACCTTGAACTCTGGTCAGGATCGAATTCACAACATTCTGGCTGCAGTACAGCAGCTTAACCATTGCACCACCAAGACTCCTCAGTACCAGCTAATGATACATATGCTGGGAGCAATACACCAAGAGAAGGGAACACAGAGATGTCAAGGCATAAGATGTTTCATAGCCAGCTATCATATGTTCATCTCAACACAACAAACATGGACCAGCTCTTCACCTGTCCTACTTCACAAGGTTGTCACTGATAAATGAGGAAATGACCTGGGAGGTGACTGGAAAAAGCTACAGAAGAAGGGACAGAAGCACTACAAAAGAATGAGGCAGGGATTCTGGCTAAGCTACCACCATGCAGGAAATCCATTGAGTGCAAGTGGCTGTTCAAGCTGAAACAAGGTGCATATGGAGAAGTGGCCAGGGAAATATGGACAGTAACCAGTAGAAAACAGTATTAACCCTCTTTGAAGGGCATAAGGAACAGTGCTAAGGCTTCAATGCTACTCACAAACTGTGAATACCCTGATACCAGTGATAGCAATCTGTGGTTGGGCAGACTAGTGGTGGCAACTTAACACTCTAAAGGACTATTAGACTGGGGAGAGCCCTTCATGGTACAATGTTCTCTTACCCTAACAAAGTCAAGTTCAGGCAGTCCCAGGTTTATTGAGACCATGGTCGAAGGTGGCTTACCCATAGCTCCTGTACAAGGCAAGGGTGGCAGTGCTCACAGAGAAACATGGGAGAGACATTTTTGAAAATATCGTGGATGGGATAGCAGGAACACAGTAAGCAACACAGTGCCTCACCCCAGAGGCACTGTGTCTCTCCAAATCTTTTTTCATATGGCTGTTGGGCTAAATGGTGGTTCCATGCTTTTCTTATATATCTTAATTATATTAATCTTGGCTCGATTTACATATGTCAAGGTAAAGCCGGCCTCATTGATAAGACAACTACAATTAAGGCATGATTGAAGCCTCACTGGGATACACTGTGCCAGGATGCCGCCCACTCCCCCTTTGACAGATGGCAAGGATAAAGATGTAATTGAGTGGTCCTACCAAAAGGTTCAAAACCCTTGTATGTTGGTGCCAAACTGGTGTACCATGAATGCTGGACAAACAGAATGCTTGAGGATGAAGTGTTCTTTGAGCAGCCAGTGTGAAAGGGTTCCCCACAACATTTGGGGTTCTAATGAAAGCCATTATAATGGCAGTCAACAGTACTGTGGCACACTAGTGGTGCTATGGGTCCTGTTACAAAAGAAGTTTGTGTATCCCTGTGAAACAATGATTTGTTAGAGTCAGTGCAATATAGCTCTTAACATATATGACTAGGACTAGAAGGATATGAATTCTTATCCACAGTTTGTCAAAAATATTACTGGGTGGCCTTAGCTCAGCCTATTTCACAAACAGGAGCATCATTATTTCCAGACCATATGACAAAGGTCTGGGTCCTACAGCCCAGAGGGCTTCCAGAAATTGTCAGGTGTGCTGTAAAGAAAAAGGTGAAGTAAACAGCTTTCTTTTATTTATTCATGTCAGAGGCACCACCAGCATATAATGACATATAAAGCTAAAATTAACATATCTAAAACAAAAAGAAATTAAAAGGACTAGATGACATCCACCCAATATGGGTCACCTCAACAGTATTTCCTCTTGCCAACATAAAGTCTTCCTCAGTACACATTGAAGGGCATCATGTGCATTCTATCATATGGGAGATAATTTGTTCTTCTCTGCATTCACATAGGCCTCCATCAACAGGGAAGCCTCACTTTCTCAAATTAGCCCTTGATCTTCCTACCCCACCTGCTATTTCAGCAATCGGGTATCCCCTGGGCAATGGTGGCAATGGTGATTGTCAAAGGCTAATCCTTTCAACCCAGAAGCACCTCTTCTGAGCAGAAATGACTACAAAGCAAACAGCTAAACACTGTTTTAATGATGGAACAGTATAGCTCAGTAGGTTGGAGCATTGAGTATCAGTAGTTTGAATGCCTGCTTTGCCTTCTAGGACATTGACTAGCAGAAAGCACCGGGAGCATACGTGGCTGATGGGGTTGTGTACTTTGCCACCTCCTTTGCTTTTGGGAAGATTGTACAGTACCAGAACAACAGAAGATGGAGGGAATGCTAAGTCACTCCTATATACTTTACACCTAGAAAACTCTAGAGGTCAGAATCAATTTGATGACACATTATTATATTCCATTTTAATTCAAAAGTAATTATCCTGCTCTGAGAGAATGGCTGTCGTCTGAGCCAATAAAACACTGTTTTTGTGCAGTGAATGACAAAACTGGACCAGTGAGGGAGCAGATGGTGGAGTCTGGGTTATTCCCTACACCAGTGATGACTAGCTAACCTTGGCACTCCCGTTGTTCTGGAACTTCAATTCCCAGAAGCCATAATCAGCAGGAGTGCTGACTTGGGGTTCTAGCAATTGAAGTCCAAGAACAGCTGGAGTGCCAAGGTTAGCCACCCAGGTCCTACACCAGTTCAGTACTGTTTTTGGCTGTACCTCCTCCTCAAAATGATAGCAGGTTATTGGCTAAGCTCTCTGCCTTTTTCTTATATTGGGGGAAACACTTCAAATTAGAGTGGTTAATGGGCAAGTCCTTTGGTATTGAAGTGAGTGCTGGTAACCAGCCAGTGAGTCTACTTGCTTTGCCAAGGAGAAAGCCAAAAACATACACAGGGAAGCAGTTGGGCAGGGAGAAAGGAAATAAGGAAGGGATATGATAAAGTTACCTCTGCAGCAATTCCTCAAGTTCTCCAAGGATTCAGCTGGATGATTCTGGGAGCTACAGAACAAAACAATTTAAAATTAATTTTAAAATAGGGGGGGGCAAGCTCTGGGAAGGAAGGAAGGAAGGAAGGAAAAGAGATGAAGGAAGGAAGGAAGGAAGGAAATGGGAGGGAGGGAGGGAGGAAATGGGAGGAGGAGAGAAGGAGAGAGAAAGCCATCGCTACCCTGAAACAGGCAAACAACCACAGAAAGGGAGTTCACTTTCCAAGTGCCCCACTCAAACTTGGCTGCACCTCTGTGTACAAGCTTTTTTTAAGGATAAAATTGGATGGGAGAGACAGTCACAAAAGCCATCCTGACCTCTTGGGAGAAAAGGAGGGATTTAAAAAAAGAGTCGTAGAGAGATAAATAAATAAATGTATACAGTAACAAGTACCTTGCAAACAGTTTGCAAATAGCTAGCATACAAAGGCATGTTTTAGAGTTGTTTGTACAGGCAGGTAACGATTAAACAGAAGAATAAGTGTTTATTGTGCCATTTAGTGGGGAGAGGCACCTTCTGCAAACTCTTGACCATGTCTGCCTAGTTTCATTGCATGCAGACCTCTGCAACGGGTCATTATACCACAGTAACATGAAAGTCTCAGTGAATTTTCAAAATTGCTCCTGCACAATACAATAACACCATTTTAATCTGCCCTGAGATTAAATCAAAGTATTTTCAGGTTTGACTTTTTCCTTTCATTGAATGTAAACAATAAATCTCCCAGGCAAACTCTTTCCTGCTTCAATCAGCAGCCAACATTAGCGTATCACTAAAAATTCACAGAACCACAGTGTGCCAAAGGAAGAATTCTACCAAATTAAATGGTCAGGGTGGGATTCACTGATTTATTTTCTATTAGAGCACTCTAAATGTACCATATTTTGACTTCCACTGTACCTTGGATTATCGAAACATGATGCATTTTGAGTTCAGTAATGTTCTCCAAATTTACTTGGGGGATGGTCATAAATTATGTATTTCTTACCAAGCCACTTCCATGCACTCAGGTGTTGAGACATGCCTGCCACATGTCCACAGAAACATCTGCAGATGCAGACAGCACTGGCTCTTTGGCTCTTACCCACTGAAGTGGTACCTATTTATATACTGTACTTGCAATCTCTTGCTTTCAAACTGCTAGGTTGGCAGGAGCTGGGACAGACAATGGGCGCACACTCCGCCATGCAGCACTTGGGTCATGAACTGCTGACCTGCTGGCCTTCCAGTCAGCAAGCTCAGCTTCTTAACCACTAAGCCGCCACAGTCTCATATTAGTAATAGGAACCTCTATTTCGAAGGCAATTCACTGGATTGACTCACTGTTGAACTTCTATATTGTGTTCATAAAATTCTGACTAATAGTAGTTACTTGGTGAAACAAGTACAGTAGGTTAAGAAAAACAAACCACCCACTATATCTAGCCATTTTGACACCCAGAACAGCCTGCACTTTCTCCCACTCACCCACCCATCCAAAGACAAAAGAGAGTGAGAATGAGGTAGTGCCCCCTCTCTCCAAAATAGTAGTTTATGCTTAAAAAAATGGAAAGTGAACAGAGCCAGGAGATATTGCCACTTATTTTCCTAACACTCATTGCTATCTTCAGTACTAGATTTTGGTGCGCTGGGGCAAAGTTCCAGCAGGCCCACCCTAGTTATGACCCTTGCCAGTTACTATGCTGGCTCAGACATTCTGGGAATGTTAGCGCAAGCTTTGACATGCACCTGACCAAAGAATTCCAAATTTCCAAGCTTCAAGTATAGGGTGAGATCAGCATTTGCTGTTATAGGAAGCAACATCACTCAGATGCTAGAGTCCCTTTTCATTACATTCAGTGTACAGATTGGGGAGAGAAAAACATTCACATATGTCAACAAGCAACTTATGACATTCTAAGTCCAAATCTCTTTTTAGGTTCCAGGAAAGGGTTCAGGAAAAGGTGGCTTAGTAAAGTGACATCATATGTACGCTGTTGAACCTCTTTGTGTACAAAGGAGCTTAGTAGCTGTCTGTCATCTTGGGGGGGGGGGGAATACAGTTCACTTTTTAATCAACATGCAAAAAATACTATTTGGAGGGATACTAATCTACAAGTAAGTCTGTCCCAAGAGCTGTTGGCAGGGCATAAAGCTTCACTGTTGAAAAGACCCTCCCTTCTCTCTACCATCCCTTTCCTGGAACCTAAATTAGACCTTATCAAAGTTGTTGCAAAGGCATTCCTAGTACTATTGTACTGCAAATCCTGTCTGATCCGACCTTCAAATATTTATGTAAACTGAAATATGTCTGGAAAGAATTCAAAACTAAATATGTGAGACAATCCCATCCTGGTGTGGTCGTCTCTGCTCATTTACATCCACAGCAACAACCTCTTCAAACAGTTATGGAGTGATTTCCCCCCTACAGCTAATTCTTCAGCTTGGTTCTTTGAGTTATATGGATGGCTTGAGACCCTGCCAAGAAATTTTATCTGGACTTTTCAGCAGTCCTGAACTGTATAGTAGTGAAAACTACTGAAAATACATACAAGTTTCTTTTTCAGATTTTGCCACTTAATGCCACTCCGGGGTGGGGGGTGGGGGAGTCACCCCCAACAAGAACAGAACAAGTCTTTTCTGAATAACAACTTCTCAAAGCCTCTTGTTATTCTTTATAGGTATCTGTCTTCTGTAAACTAGACATATTCCCTAGACAAGCATGCACACACACTATAGCAGAAGAAGGTTTTATTTTAGTTCTTATTTATTGTGTTTCTGTACCATCCATCTAGTAAATGTACAATTCTGGATGGTTAACAAACAAAGGAATGACACGATAAAGAATCAGACTTAAAACAAATAATATTAACATAGTAACAATATAATAACAGCATAATAACAATATGGCAACAGCTTATAACACACAACAACAGAAAATAAGGGGCTGCATCTGTGGAGCTGATCTTTATAGGCCTCTTTAAATAGCTCAGTTATTAAGAACTTAAAAGCCAGGAGGGTTGGAGAGAGCCTTGCTATGGAAGAGAATTCCATGTGAATGGGGTCACTGTCAGGACCTGTTCCTTATTATTGACTTTCAGGCCTCTCTCAGTGTGGTCACTGGAACAGGCAAGGCTGATGAGGACCAGATCTGACAGGTGGTAGAACTCCAGAAGAGACATGGGAGTACATAGGGAGTCAATGCAGATGAGTCAAGATTGGGGAGATACGACCCAATTTACCTACCTCAATAATCAACCTTGCATTCTTGACTTGCTGAAGCTTCAAGGGAAGCCCCAGTAGAGAGCATTACAAGATTTGATATTTGAGACTAATAATGCTTGAACCAAATTTGTTAGGAAACTCCCATCCAAATTGGGTCATAGTTGAGCAATTTACCTGTGATAGCAGTATGCGTAGCGGACCACAGCAGCTACCAGCTGATTCATTGTAAGTGCCAGGTAGAAAAGAACACTCAAGGTGCATACTTATCTTTAAGGAAGAGGGTGAATCCATCTAATTTAGGACTATTCCCGCCCAACCTGTGAGGAGGACCTCCTAACAACAGAGTCACCAATTTGTCAAGATTCAGTTTCAACTTGTTCATCTGTGTCCGAACCAGCACAAAAGCCATGCAGCATTCAAGATTCTGGGCTGCACCTAGTGCAAATGTAGTAAAGGAGAGATAGAGATGTGTGTCATCAGCACACCTCACATCTCTGGATGACCTGCTCCAGAGGTCCCATAGAGATGTTAACCAACACTGGGGAGATGATCAAATCCTGTAGAACTCCAAGATTTTAGGACCCAAGAGGCCTATGTCCATTGTATACTGCAAGTGATAATTATATGTTGTAAGACAAATCTGGGCAGTTACTCAGTGAGGTTCCCCCTGAGCATGGTGGATTTTAGAAACTGTAGCAAACAACAAAACAAAAGGCCATAAACTTTTCCAGGCTCTGATTGGCAGCTTAACTTTATTTTCTTCAACACTGGCAACGAGATGATGTCCTTCAACATACTGATATCGGTAGTTTCATTTGGGGAGACAACAAGACACACTGTGTGTTACCCACCAATGTGTCCATCAACAGAGTGAAATATCAGGGGAGGGGCTTCAGAAGGAACACATAGGGAGTTGTCACTGAGCCCCCTCAGCAGCTGCTACCAAAGGTGGTTCTCTCCCTCTGCCTAAGTGTAGGGCCAGTTAGGAATGCAGCGTCTACAGAGCCCATTTTAGTAATACTGTACAGTAATTGTACCTTCTAAAACAGCAATAGTGCAGATGCATCCTGCAGTTTAAAGCAATTTATATAGCAACAAGCAGCTAAGAGTATGTCTTTCCAATTTCACCAGGCTCAGCTTAGGTATAATGATATATGACAGGCAGTACATTTCTTATATTTTTATTCTGCTCTACAAAGCTTCAGCCTTTGAAAGTGCGAGTCCTCTCCAGTTAAGCAACCATTTACACCTGAGTAGAAAAAAATCTCCTACATTATAGTGCCCATTATTTTTGAAATGTGGCATGTCCTGGTTTATCCATCAGCCCGTAGGAACGCCATCCTGATCATCTGGGAGACACTGAAAGAGCCTCCTTGAAGATTGTGGTATTTTTGAACCTCAATCAGGCATATCCCAGGCAACAGTAACCTCGTGTTGCTGGCTAATCTTTCTCATACTAGGTCAGACAAAAGGAACTAGGGAATGAATTCACCAAAGGGTGGCCTTGTTTTGGTAGTTTAACATCTGACCTGGACAGCATAGAAGATCTGGATAATTAGTTTTTTCCTTCACAGAATTGTTGGGAAACACATATGTGCCATACTTTGTACTTTCTAATGTGAGTGTGTGTTTTTTCTAGTGAGTTGAACAGATTGCTCAGCCATTATTAAACAGCAGCTGTTTAGTATGTACAGCTGGGGTGAGCTATAGTCCCTTGATCCACTCTGTGGATTCATCCAGAAAAGTTATACAGCTTGGATCAATGTGGGTTTACTCAATACCTGTAGTCAGATTTGCTTCAATATAATCCAGACTAGATCTGTACTCTGAAAACATGTTCCCTGCTTTCCTTCCCCTTCCATCCCTCCCCAATCCTTCCCTGTCTCTCAGAAGCATGGCTTCTTCTTCTTTCGTGTCCAGATCAAACTTTGGACTGCCAAAATGAAGCTACTTTCTCGGTTTTGTCATTGGTGAAAATTAAATCTACATTGGCACATATTTCTAGTAGTAATCAGCAGACCAGCAAATGAGCTGGATTCTGTATCTCTCCACAGTCACACAGCATGTTGTTGTCTGCCAGCAGCCCCCACTTGAGCATGTTGGTCTTACATTTAGGCACTCCCAACCTCAGCCTATTCAGTGTCTGCCATCAGCGGTGTGTTTGGGAAGGGTATTGGGATCTTTCCCGTACACTTCCAACCCCCGCTGATGCATGTGCACGCCTGTGGGGCATTTGGGAAGGGTACAGGGAAGATCCCCACACCCTTCCCAAACACCTAGCTGATGTGCGCTGTGCGTCTGCAGGGTGTTTTGGAACACAGCAGGGAGCCCCCAGTCCACGTACCAAAACACCCTGTAGCCAAGCCGCCTGTCAGCTGGGCATTTTGGATCACGGACGGGGGACTCCCCACTGCATTCCAAAACACTCTGCCTGCACACTCGCATCTGCAGGGCGTTGTATTTTAATGTGTATTTTTATTTTATTTTACAGCAGTTAGTCTTTAAAGAGCTGAAGTGTTTTTGTTTTGTTTTTTGCCCCCCCCCCCCGATATACCTGAACCACAGACTAACACAGCTACTATTCCAAAAAATCCAAACGGTGTCTGTAGATGCACAGTGGTCAACAATGGTTGGGGCATTTGTTCCACTAGGTTCTGTCACCTCTGTTTCCAACCTTGCTTTGTAATTTAACCAGATTTATGGGGATATGTGTCCATCAGCTCCATCCTCTTCCCCAGTGCTCGTGCCATGGGGCTGTTTTGGTAAATAAAGGAGACACAGATTGTACAGCAAATGACCAGCAATCTTACAGCCAACAGAAGAGCAAAAGTATTGCTTTCTTGTCTATGCCTTTGCTTTGTTTTTTATATCCTCTGAACTCTGTGTATGCGCATGTGTACATGTGTCAGGGTGTCAGGAAAGTTCTGTAGCAATAACCTTCCTATCAAAAGGAGGCAGAATCGTGCTTTTAAAAAGAAACAAAGCAATAAAACTAAACTAAGGTTTGGAAGAGCAAGATGTTGACGGAACACATGGTGGTTTAGGGAGACAGTATGTACCAAGACAAGAGGAATGTCATTGAGGTAAAGGTCGCCCTTGCTCAAAAGCCAGTCGTATCAAATTCTAATGTTCAGTGCTCATCTGTTTATAGCCAAAGAGCCAGTGCTGTCTGCATCTGCAGATGTTTCCATGGACATGTGGCAGGCATGACTAAACACCAGAGTGCACAGAACACTGTTTACCTTCCCACCTAAGTGATACCTGTTTATCTACTTGCAATTTCTTGCTTTCGAACTGCTATGTTGGCAGGCGCTGGGACAGAGATGAGCGCTCACTCCATCGTGCAGCACTCGGGTCTTGAACTGCTGACCTGTTGACTTTCCAGTCATCAACGTCAACATCTTAACCATTAAGCCACCACAGTCCCTATGCCATTTAGAGCTCAGGAGAATTACTATTAAAGCCAACATTTAATGGGGGGGACTTGAAGGGGTACAAATGCCCTCTCTGAATGACCTCTGCCTTTGGTCTGCTTCTCTCTTGCATTGGACATCTGCTAACTTCCCTTTTTGAAGTTCCCCTAAATCTGGATGACCTTCAAATGCTGACATGCTCCATGTATAGCCCTTACAACCATGTAATAGAAAGGGCATGCTAATGGAAATGGGAGGACAGGGGGGTCTGCTGAGAAAATGCAAACTATTCCAAGCTCCTGGAAAAACCAGAAAATAAATTAGTAATGGACATGCCATTATCATTTTTTTAAAAGCTCATATCTAATGGCAAAAATATACACACAATCATACTTCACAGACAATATGGCCATAAAATGTAAAAGAAGGATCCTACCCATTGTGAAGAGACGGCATTAGAGCAAAGCAAAAGTTTTTGCAGCTAGCACAACACAGAGCTTGCCAAAACTATCTCACACTAATTCTATTGTTAGCAAAATTCACTTTAGAGGAGAGCAATTCGTTTGAGACTCATTTCCTTCATGACCAGTCCGCTCCTTTCCCCCCATCTCACTTGCACCCTCTCTTCTTTCTAGACATCTCATCATCATTTCTAATATTCCTTGAGGTTACATCCAGTCCCCAAGTGCTAAGAAATCCTGCTGAGAACACAAGCAGCTAAAAGGAATCAAGGCCCGGGAATGGACACAAATGTCATTGTGCTCCTGTCTGTGCTGCCTAAAACACAAAGCAGCTGTTGACTTTTTATAGAAAAAGACAAACAAAGAAAGCAAGCCAGCATCCTTGTAAGTTTTTCTATTTCATGGAGCAGCAGATTCCCTCTGCACCCCCACCCCACTCCTGCTTTTGAAATAAGGAAGAAACAAGAGTGATGCTTTTCCTCCCAAGATCACCACACACACATCCTTCCTGAAACAGGAAGGGAAGGTGAATGGGATGTGGCAGTGGCCTTTTTTTCTGCCTGCAGTTATCTGTTTTATTCCATGACCAGGATGGAAGCAGGAGGTACCAGGCAAGGAAGCAAAGTTGAAGCAACAGATCCTCTGCCTGTCACCAATTTCCACCTTCCCCCATCCTTTGTTTTGTCTACAGTTTATATAGCTATAGCTATAGATAGATAGATAGATAGATAGATAGATAGATAGATAGATAGATAGATAGATAGATAGATAGATAGATAGATAGATAGATAGATAGATAGATAGATATCCCACATTTCCTCAGAGGACATACATTTTACTCTCACAAAAACCTTCTAAGGTAGAGGAAACTAAAAGAGAAAGTGAACAACTCAAGAGCACCCTATTGACTTTGTATCTCAATATGACTTTGAACAATGGTCTCCTATACCCTCTTTCTGGCATACTATAACTATTATACCACATTGTTGCCAATTCTTTATCATTGCGGCTGTCATTCTAGTCCAACTGCATCCCACCATTTTTTTTTCTTTCTTTCAGGCATCCATTTGCTGCATCACTGCAGAAAACATTGCAGACAGAGAAAATTCCTAAAACAGCATTACAAAACATGAAAAATGAAAAGGGTTCATTTTATCGAATGGGGCATGGCTACAGGTGGAGAAGATGAGAGGGGCAATCATACTTTTGCCTTTTATTTTCAAGGAACCCAAGAATATTCTATTGCCTGTAGAAGCCTTAACCAATATAATACCCTTCAGATCTATTGGAATGGAACGCTTGCCATCCGCAGTCAGCATGCCCACTGAGCATCACAGCTATGTTTAATAACTACACAGGGATTCAAAATGTGCCACTTGAGTCTCCACTGCATTTGATGTCAAGAGAATCTCTACTTGGACAATAGAACAAGAATTTTGAATCAACTAGTTGGGAAGCCTACAAATCAAATATGACTTTAGATCAGTGTTTCCCAACCTTTGGGTTTTGGACTTCAATTCTCCCAAAGCACTGATCAGCCACTATATTGACTTAGGCTTATGGGAGTTGAAGGCCCCCTGTGGAGCATGTGCCCCACATTGGAAACCACTGCTTTAGATATTTATACGACATTTGCGTTTGAGAATGACATGAATAATTGTCATACCAAAGAGGTGGTACCAGAGGGAGGATGAAATGAATGGAACAAATTATTTTTAGTTTTCATGCAGCAAACAGGGCAGGGTCAGGAAGCAGGAGTGGTTGAACTATCCAGTAATAACAATCTAATTAAATTAGGTTTCCTGTCTCAGACAGATGCTAAGGATAATAGAGGGTGGAAGATGATGACTGCTGAGAGAACTCCTCTTCCTGATCAGTTTGTCAACTTGCTACAAGAAAGGTTGCACAAAACAAGATAGTTCAGGAAATTGGGGGGGGGGGCACACATGAAAAGAAGAAACAATCCACAAAAGGAATATGATTACTTACAGCAGCTAGTTCCCTGGAGCAGGGTTAGGACCTTATTCTTGGCCAACCTCTACCAAAGGAGAACATCTCCTCTTACAGGTTGGGCTTATCCAGTCTTCTGGGCCTACTGGTTAGCAAATTATTTGGGTGGAGGAGAGAGTGAGAAAATCACAATATCAAACACGATATTTCAGAGCGAGAAAAGTTCCAGAAAAGGAATGCCGGAATGATCATAGAATGCACTCCTCCATGAGAAGACGTTATGATTGAGGGATTTAGGTGAGAAACAAAGGTGAGTTTGATAGATATGTGCAAGGTTATGCATGACATGGTGGCTCCATGATCATAGTGTGTGGGTCACTTCATTGCAAGCTGGGATCCACCTGAAACAAATTCATGCCAATGACATTTTTCCTGAAGCAGGAAAAAAATGCATTCTAGGATGCGAGTTGCAGTCGATGACAAGAACCTAATGTCATCCTTGAAGCTGCATGTTTTCATTGTGGTATCTTATGATCTGTAAACCGCCCTGTGTCACCTTGGTGAGGAGGGCGGTGGATAAATATGAATAATAAATAAATAAAATAAAATAAAGATAGCTAAAAGGAAGTACAGTACTTAGTGCATAGGAAACCTATGAAACATGGCTTTTACAGGTTGTAGTGCTGAACATCAGTTCAGATGGCTTTTAAAAGGGGGACTGAAGAAATTCATGTAGGGCAAATTATCACTCATTTGTGTATTACATTATCACTATTAGGATGTGACTTTGTTGAAAAGCTGATTCACAGCAATTCAGAGAGAGTACAGAGTGAAACATACACATGATCACAAATCTGATCATTTCTGATTATTTTCTATATATATATATATATATATTATTTATTTATTTATTTATTTATTTATTTATTTAGATTTATATTGCTGCCCACTCGCCGAGGCGACTCACATATTTTCACAGAAATAGGTAGTTACACTTCCACAAAGCCCTACACTGTCACATCCTTAGGGCATGGATATAGTCATGGGGTTTTGAAAGCCATGCCAGCAAACTACAAGCTGATAATGCTTTGGATATGGTCCTAGTCATACTCATGCTGCTATCAGAAGATTGGTATGGAGCTCCCCATCAGAGGACCACTTGGCCACCATCTGACACATTAGCTATAGCAGCTATGAACACAATGACAGTGGAGAACTGATGTCGTTGGCCATAGTGAAGAGCTTACTTATATGGATTGGATCACAAATCTTCAAGATATTTGTAGATACAGTATGTTTGGCTTGCCATCCAGAAAAATTTACAGTTCTTACTTTCATGAATAATGTATTTATTAGCAAACATGGTGGGAAATGCAGCTTGATTTCTTTGTATGTTTACCTTTTTAAAATATGAGAGCTCAAAATGAGATTTCTATTCTTTTGCTTTGAAATGATAACAAGATCGTCTGAAGATTAAGAGTGACTAAAACCTAAACTTGCAAAGATGTAACATAAAACCTACAGCATATTTTAAGTGAGTAACACTCTGAGAAAATGCATTTGGAAAGTGCCATAAAAATGTACAATGTGCATCATGATATATCACACAAAGAAGAAAGCACCCTATTAATATTAAAAGTTTGTTTTAAACATCTTAATGAGTGTGGACCACCCATGAGCTTTGAAAAGCCAGCTTACAACAGCTAATGGTTTTTCATTGTAAACCTCCTGTGATCTTGTTTGGGTTTATCTTATTAAGGATCTTCCTTGTAACTCTTCATTTTAACCGCTTTCTTAAGTGTTCTTCATAAAGAAGCAAATGGGAAATTTTGGCTTTCTGTAGGAAAAAATAAGTCAAAATGTGTTTTGTGTCCTCTCCCCTGTTGTTAATAATGAAGAATACACTCAGTGTTTATTTAAGCTCATAGGCCTAGGGAAGTTCCTAGACCAGATGTTCCCAAATTTTCCTGACCACGGTGATCTGCTCTGATATAAGATAATGCCTTTATGTTAATCTGTCTGTGCACTCTGGGAGCAGTTGAAGGTCAGACTGAAATATTTTGCTTCCTGAGAAAAACAACAAACCAGTCCTAATATCCTCTAGACTAGTTAACAAATCACTTTAGAGATTAGGGTGCAGATCAACTGATGGTTGATAGAGGTATGACAGTAACTCCCTCTCCAGTCTTTACCTGAAATATTTGTTATATAGAGCAGGGTCCATCTGTTCTAAGTTGTTTTGAACTGTTGTGGTCAGCCCACATTAAAGGCAATTGGGGGTACCTTGCTTCACTCTGTCTTTGTTTGAAAAGGTACGGATGCCCCTGATTCCATCTGAAATATTTAAAAGCATGAATAAGTTGTGCTGCATATGAAGAATCAACTATAATTGGATCAACTGGGCTAGACGAATACCCAGGAGTGATCTACTACAAGACAGGCTGAGAAAAGAAAGCAACTGAACACTGCTGGTTGTCACTTTCAGCCAACGATGGGATGTTATCAGTTGGCACCGGTTCGCCCAAACTGGTAGCAACATTCCCGGGTGGTTTGCCCAAACCGGTAGCAACCACCTGCGATTGCTTTTTTTTTTTTAGGCGTCCGGTTCAGACAACTCACTGGCAAAAAATTAAAATAAATAAATTTGGAGCCAAAATGGCTCCCGGGTACTGCACATGTGTTAAACCTTCATTTGACACATGCACAGTTCTATTGTTTACTGTGCATGCGTCAAATGAAAGTTTGACGTAAGCGCAGTTTATTTAATTTTTATTCATTTATTTATTTATTTACGGGTTTGTGTTGTGGTTGTTTGGGTGGGTGGGTGGGTGGGTTGAGGTGTGTGTGTGTGTGTTTATTTTTATTTATTTATTTATTTTTATTATTTTTGGCTCTGCCCACAATGTCATAACGTCATGAAGTTGGCTCCACCCATGACGTCCATGATGTCACAGTGTGGTAGTAAAATTTTTGACATCCCATCAATGCTTTCAGCCCTCAACTTAAACCCACACAAGCATAATGAGGGATCTCCAACCCATCTTGGACAAGAATACTGTACTTCACTTTCCAAAGCCCTTGGTGACAGACCCCTACTTGCTTATAGACAACCCTCCAATCTCAAACGACTATTGACACACAACAGACTACACAAAAGGGAAACAGAGATGGGAACTAGACCCTGCTGCATACCCAGATGTCAACTATGTCCCCACATTCGCTCTGGAAACAGTATTACTGGACCCAATGGCACCACACACAACATTAAAGGCAGTTTTACTAGTGCTTCTGCCAATGTGATTTATGCCATCTCTTGCCAAAAATGTCCTTCTGTGCTTTATGTAGGACAAACAGGACAATCTTTATGCAAAATAATTAATGGACACAAATCAGACATCTGGAATGGCAACACAGAGAAACCTGTCTCAAACCACTTCAATCTACCTGGAGACTCTATCCAAGACCTGAAAGTTACAATTCTGGAACAGAGAAATTACAAGACTAGGATTGAAAGAGAGACAGCAGAAATAAAATACATCCTACATCCATGTGTTGGACACCCATCACAGAGGCTTAAATATTAGCCAAGGGTTTCTGAGACATTATCAAATTTGATACACAGATTGCTATATGCTGCTAGATATTTTATATATTATATTTTGGTGTATTTTACAACCTTCCTGCCAATTCTCTTTTACAACTTGAGCAGAACAGGAAATGGCCAGGTGGCAGTAAACAAGTGAGAGGTTAAATCAGAAACCAGAAAGAGCTTTACTTCATACCTTTGCGATTGAAAGGGAGACATTTAAAACTAATCTGAATAATCTATCATTACTGATAGCTATAGAAAGCTATATTTTTATGCTTGCTTGTCTGTCATTCTGCTTGAACAAACCCTTCTCACTTTAACCCCTGCATTTGGTGTATATAAACCATGCCTGGAAGTTTTACTCCTTGTCTGAAGAAGTGGATTTGATTCATGAAAGCTAACAATAAAAATATAGCAGTTAGTCTTTAAAATGCTACTGTATTTTTGTTTTATTACTTTTTTGTTTTTGTTTCTGATATGCCTGAACCACAGACTAACATGGCTACTATTCCAAAAAAAAAAAAAATCACCTATAATTGAAAACTCTCAGGTTTCAGTGTCATCGAGATTCCTGAATTCCAAATACTGTAGTATATTGGAGAAAAGCAATTAGCAATGCCTTTTGCTTCCCTGCAGTACAGAATCCAGCTCCATAAAGAAACTGAATTAATCCACGAATTGCAGATCCATCAGTATTGTGATACCATATACGTTCATCTAACATCACAATATTTGCAGCTAAGAAAGAGTGGATCACCTGAACTTAGGGTGACCCTCTGGGTGCCATAACATATCTGGCTCAGTTACACAACAATGCTGAATGCTTCTGTGACATAATCATAAATTCTAAGAATTGCAGCATGCAAAAATAGCATTTCATGACTTAGTGTTCTTTTAACTGAAGGCGGAATGCCCTTGTAAAAATGCCAGTGGGTCATCAAGGCCCAAATCTTACAATGCAGCTGATCTTCTTCTCTCACCTGTATTCATTGCTAATGAACACTACATATGCTAAAGTAAACAATTCAAAAGGGGTGCCGCTCTACTGACAAAATGCATTTACATAGATTGATCTGTCTGTTCTTTGTACCATTTCTTTCTTTCTTTTTCTTTCTTTTTGGTTTTAGGCAATGAATCTTCTTCCGCCACTTCCAGGAAAATATGCAGATGATATTTGGTCTATCAAGTGTTCCTGTTTTCAAAGGACTTCACTTTTGTACTCTTCAAGCACAGCATAGCTCAAAATCCATATAAACTATTTACTGTTGATGTGACCTATTTCTACAACCAAGATCCTTGAAGCAACATATCTTCCTGTGGAAGAAACAACAAGACAAAACTCTATGGAGCTTAAAGGGATAACAAGCATGATAAAACATATGCTCCACATGAATACAACAGTGTGTGTAATGTCCCCAGTTCAGCTCTTGGTATCCCTGACAATAAAGGATCTTG
Organism: Furcifer pardalis; assembly: GCA_030440675.1. Taxonomy (NCBI): domain Eukaryota; kingdom Metazoa; phylum Chordata; class Lepidosauria; order Squamata; family Chamaeleonidae; genus Furcifer; species Furcifer pardalis. Next base: position 86,346,876 of record CP126896.1, read on the forward strand.
AAGATGAAATGATAGATTACAGCCAGGATGCCATAGGACAAACGAGTTCCTCAAGTGTTGAAAGATATCTGATTATCAAAACAGGAGGTCTTCTCAATTTCTCTTGCTCGCAATTAGCTTGCTTTCATTTGAGTTTGGTTACTGGGAGGTAACTAAGACATTCCTTGGCCACTGAAAGGAGGACAATGAATTAGTCAGAGTTAGGATGGAACAGATAGATGAAAGAAGAGTGCAAGAATTAAATGTTGGGGAACAAATCTGAGACATACTGTTATGGACAGAAAATACAATTAGATTACAGAATAGCCTGCAAAAATTGTTGTCATGCATCTAGGCCCGTGATGGTGAACCTTGGCACTTCAGGTGTTCTCGGACTTCAATTCCCAGAAGCTCAAGTCTCTGTGAATCCACACGAATGGATTTACTTCATGTATCAGTAAACCCATTTGTGTGGATTCACAGAGACTTGGGCTTCTGGGAATTAAAGTCCAATAACACTTGGAGTGCAAAGGTTTGCCATCATTAGTCTAGACACACCTACTGGGATTAGCAATTCAAAACAATTCAAACCAGCAATGAAAATACCCGGAACGGCCAGGAACAACACTATCATGTGAACAAGCTCTCTGATTTCTCAGACATTAAGGTCTGCCAGAATTATGTCTCTGGAACACTAATTTGAATTTGGCCTCTAATAAAATGGTATCTGTAACATACAGCTTGGGCCTCAAAAAGATTGCTATGAAATACTTTGAAAAAGAAAAGGCAGTTGAAAAGGGACCACTCTTTATATCAAGGGTTCTCAACCCATGGCCCGTGGAATGAATCAGCCCATGGCACCAAATAATCTGGCCCCGGCCCTTGCTCCAGCAGCAGCAGCCACTGGAATCAGCAGTGGAGTGATTTATGGCCACCAAAGATGCATTTACAACAGCCAGTCCGGCCCCCTCAACTATTTGAGAGAGCATGACCCAGCCCCCTACTTAAAAAGGTTGAGAACCCCTGCTTTATAACCTTAATAGAACTGTGGATTCAAAGGAAAAAACAATGACTCTTTCTCCAGATCCACTGCTCAATGAAATAACAATAGCAATAACAATAATTCTAGGAATTCTAGTTCAAAACTGTAGCTTGTCTAAGCTCTGCATCCATGACAAAATGTATATTAATAGAAAACACTATGAGATACCCAAAGAAAGACTTTATGAACCATCTTTATGTCACTGGAACACAGTAAGCTGCCTTACATATACACAGGTAAATTCACACCTGCAACCTGCCCTGCAATGCCTGCCCCATTAGTATCTAGTGAAGATGTCATTTACAACAATTGCTACGTACCATTTGATTCTTGTTATACAGTAATACCTCGGATAACACTAAGACTTGGTTCCACAAGTCTTGGTGTTATCCGATTTTTAGTGTTATCCGATCCATGTTAAAATCCTATGGGATGTATCGGATAACGTTAAAACTCCATAGAGATACATTGTAACCACACAGGCTTTAGCGGTTGTTATCCGATCCATCCCATAGGACCTTAACGTTATTCGATCCAATTCTCCTCCCCAGATTACTTAACGTTATGCGATTTTAGCGTTACCCGAGGTAAACATTATCTGAGGTATTATTGTACCACAGATTGAAACTGACGAGTTCAGAAACCATTATTTTTTAATCTGAAGACAACATCCTTCTTGGAATTACAGTCCAAATAAAGTAACTTTACCATGTAAAGCACGCAAAATAGATGCTCTACAACCGAGCTGGATTATTTCCAACTGGAGACATGTATAGCTAGCTAGTGATGGTGTCAAAGGGAGTAGTCATCGTTGTCACCGCCACTGCTGACATCATCGCCGCCGCCATTATTATTATTATTATTATTATTATTATTATTATTATTATTATTATTATTATTATTATTATTATTATTATTATTATTATTATTATTATTATTATTATTATTATTATTATTATTATTATTATTATTATTATTAAACTTGTATGCCTCCCCACTTGCAATGCAACTCTGGGCAGCTAACAAAGAAACAAAGTATCAAAGTATCAGCTACAAATTACAGTTACAAAATATCACATCAACAAAATATCAACACAATATAACATTCTTAATGCCAGGCAGCCGCGCCACACAGCTGCTCTCTATTCCCTCAAGGCAGGGGCCTGCCAAGGAAAGAGTCCGGTGGCGGCAACGGCGGCAGCAGTATTCTTATGCCGGCTGGCTGCACCACACAGCTGCTCTCCATTCTCTCAAGGCGGGGTGGCCAAGGGAAGAGTCATTACTAGATTCCAGACATATAATGATCCAGTTTCAAATGCTTAACTATTTTGCATATCAAGTGCTTCCAAAATTCATCCACTGCTCAGAACAAGGTTCTGTGTAAGTGTGACTGACAGTGTGCAGTCACTGAAAGCCAAATGATTTGATAACATAGGCAGCCTTTTCCATATGTCCTCCTCCTCCTTTTTCTTGTGCCATAGCCAATTCTGAATATTGGCAATCCTCATGGTGATCAGCCATGAAGACTGTCCTGTGAATATAATGCAGAGGCCTTTCATCACTGATCCAGCTCCATGAGTCATTTTCTGGTTCTGAGCCCTTTTGGCACAAAGTCTTCCTCAGCCACAGGCCAGTATTGATGAAGCTGCTGCTCTCCAATAAGATGGATTCAAGTGGGATTTAGGGACCATCATCCTTCCCTGTGGACTTCATCAAGGCTGCTACTCCTCAGGGTTGTCAGATTAGTTAACTGCCACCTAACACTCAGCTGTTGAGTCCTTCGCAGTATTTTGTACAGGTACTCTATTACCATAGAAGGATAACCTGGCCAGACTTGGATCCTTCTTCTAATGTCAATTAAAATTCTTGTTGATGTTTGTGAACATATGTGAATAGACCATATAAATCTTATTCTAGAGTACCTGAGCAAGAAACCTTCCATTTAATTCATCTCTTTTCTGATTCTTATTGTTGGTTCTTACAAAGACTTCATATAATTGTTTCCATCACCCAGAAGTCATATGTTTTATTGTTCCTCTTGTGTTTGTTCTGGTTGTGATTTTATTTAGATTTTGTGGTTTTTTGTGTTTTAAAAAAGTTTATTATGCCTTACTTATGTTTATACTCTAATGGTTTTATTCTTTGTTGCAAACTGTCTTGAGAATATAAATGAATATAAAAACCTTTGTAATAAACAGCCTTTTTCTACATAGAATTCATGATATGTTTGAAGATGCTCTCTCCTTGATCTAGGGAAAAGAAAACAGCACTGCCCTTGCACTTTAGAGTCACAGTCTTCCATAACATTAAAACATATACCTGGGGGGGGGGGGACACACATAATACTTTCACACTGATTCTTGAGATCCTTCATGACAAGCCTTCTTAAAGAAATTCCTGATACTTCTTTTTGAGGGAAGAAACCCACTGGCTTCCCAGATTATTTTGACAACCAGTTTCTTAGCTTGAAAAAAATATATGGTAGAAACCTTGGATGTCATAAGGTCAGCCCCAGTTAGTAACTCTATCCCTTTTTGAAAGATGGAGCTTCTTTGCATATCTGAAATGACATTCACATGATTAGTTGCATGCCCACTTTAACAAGCCAGAATGTGCACAAAAGGGAGATGGCTTGAGTTTCCTTTCTCTGGTTGTGGACAGGAAAGGTCATGTACTTGTTTCATGAAGCGGTCATACCCCGATTCAGCTATCTCACTGCAAACTTTTAGAAAGTTGAATAACTGTGTAATGATGTAAGAGAGATGAGTGAATGAAGAAAGATGTGACTATGAGGTCTAGATGAAGATGTTACTCAGATATGTATAGCTGCTGTCGTCACCACCACCATTGCTGCTCATTTATAAATATTCTAAGACCTTCAAGCATCAAGACATGGGTTTAAAAGAGGTTGATATGGAGTCCACAGAGGTTAATTCCAAGTTGATCAAAAGGACTGTCAGCAACTCCTTCTGGACACATGCCCTACATTACCTTAACAGCCCCTGGCACTAAACTCCCTCCGCCTCAGTCCTCTCCTTGTCCCCTTTTGGGTCTCCCATACACAGACAGCTCCAATTTGGGACTATTGAGACTCTGAGCAGTTTTCCATGGAGAGCTGGTCCAGCAAAATATTACCTTTTTGCTGCAACCTGGAAGATCTACTCTAAAAGTGATTCCCAGAAAATATTTAAAAGGAGAATATGGTAGCAGTGTGGCATCTCCTGGCTTAAGCTATCTTTACTCTGTCCCCCCCCCCTTAAATAAACAAGAATTTATTAAAAGAATTGAGGTTTATTTCTCATAAAGGATATTAAAGATACAATGGAGCCTCATACAACAATCGCCCCGTATAGAAACAAAATTGCATAACAATTAGGTTTTGAAAAAAATGGCATCCCGCATAACAATTTTCCCTATGGAAGAAATTGTACAACAAATTTTCAATGGGAAAAACCATTTAGCAAAAAAAAAAAAAAATCATTGTACGATGCATCCCATAGGGAAAATTGCTATACAATGCATGCATCGTATAGTGATTTTCCCTATGGGATGCGTCATACAACAATGCATGCATCGTATAGCAATTGTTTCGTACAACAACGAGCCCCGTGGAAAGGATTAAAGTCATTGTATGAGGTACCATTGTTCACAAAATAGATAACTAAATACTATATACATCATTACTCAAAAAATTCAGGAAAAATCAATACTTAGGTTTCCCCCCCAACATAAAATAATCACACTCTCTAATTATTCTAAATTTAATGAGAGAGTAGGTTTTCCTTCCTTTATTCTTCTTCTGATTTTCTTCTCAATCTCGTTAGATTTACCTCAGAATCACTTTAGATTTACCTCATAATGTTTTCCTCAGCTTCACTCTGAGAATTTACCTCAGAATCACATTAGATTCACCTCAGAATGTTTCTTCTCAGCTTCACTCTGAGACCTTACCGCCCCTCCCCCTGTGCCTACACCAACTGCCAGGGAGGAAAAAGTCAGGGCATGGTGAGGACCTTGCTGCCCCTTCCTCTGTGCCTACACCAACTGCCAGGGGAAGAAGAAGTCAGGGCAGGTTGAGCACTTTGCCGTCCCTCCCCCTATGCCCACACCAACATATTGTATTGTAATGTAATGTATTTTTGTAAGTCCCCCTGAGTCGCCACAGCGAGTGGGCGGCAATATAAATTTGAACTAATAATAATAATAATAATAATAATAATAATAATAATAATAATAATAATAATAATAATAATAATAATAATAATAATAATAATAATAATAATAATAATAATAATAATAATAATAATAATAATAATAATAATAATAATATGCCTCAGAAAGTTTTCTTCTGTGGAAGAGAACACCGCAGCTGTGGGCGCCTGGGCCACTCCAACGCGGGTACCCCGCTGGACTTAAAAAGGACTCTATGGCAGTGGGCAGCAGGATCTTGCCACCCTGCTCTCTGGACTTGCTTTTGGGCAGGGTGTAGAGGCTACTGCAGTATTGCATTGCTGTGTTATAGGGTTGTATATTATTAGTATTGCTATGGGTTGTTTATGTAGGATATGTATGGTATGATTTTTGTGCATATTGTTACTATATATTGGATATTGGTTGTGTATTATTATTATTGTTATGTGCTGTTTTTGTAGGACATGTATTGTATAATTTTTTGTGTATATTTATTATTGCATTTTGGATAGTTATCATGTGAGCCGCCCTGAGTTGGGTTTCTGACTGGGCGGGATATAAGTGTGAAATTAAAAATTAAATTAAATTACATTACATTACATTCTCTGGAAACTTTCTCTACGTCAGTTCTCTCCCTGACTTTCTCTCATTTCTCTTCAAGTTCCTCTTTTTTCTTGAAACACCTTCTCTCTGGCTTTTTATACTTAACCATCACCCTTCTGCCTTACCTCCTTTACATGAGCCAATCAGATCAAGCCAATTGATTCAAAATGTAAAAAAAAACCAACAGAAGAGTGTCTATTTCTAAGCCTCCCAGAGCAGTAGTGGGGACGGTATCCACCCCCCCAAAAAAATCAAAACTAGAAGTGCTTCTCTTTGCAATTCCCACTTTGTTTGGCCTTTTAAAGTGACCCTTTCCAGCCCTAGTGTTGCCCATGGTGGTGTCTAGGAGTAAAAATGTGCCCCCTCATTCAACCAGATTTGCCCACCCCATGACTCAAGGTGACTTGCAAAATGACAAAAACAGATACAACCAGTGGTGGGCAGCCAAAAATTTTACTACCACACTGTGGGTGGAGCCAATGTAATGGGCGGAGCCAATGTCATGAGATCATGGGCTGAGCCAATGTCATGAGATCATGGGTGGAGTCAATATTGTGGGTGGGGCCAAAGTAAAAAACCCCATAAAAATACAAATTAAATAGACATAAAAACACATAAAAATGCACATAAAAATAAATACACATTAAATACACATTAAATAGACATAAAAACACATACAAATACAAATTAAAAATACACATTAAAAATAAATACACATTAAATACACATTAAAATATACCCACCTGCCCCACACCAAAAGGCGGGTCACTTACACTGGGGAGCAGTCTGTAGGGAGCTTCAGGCTAGCAGCTGCTCTTCCTCCTCCCTACTTTGGAGGACAGCAAGGAAGCCGCCAAGGGCCTCAGCAGCAGCCACCAGTTCCTCCGTGGCTGCGCGTGGCCACCTGATGCTCTGTGCTGCCACACTGCAAGCAGCAAATGGCTGCTTGGCTCGACAGGCAGAGCGCTGTAGGCGCGAATGTGTGTCAAGCGCTGTAGGTGCACCAAGCACCAAGCGCTGTAGGTGTGCATGTGTGCTGTAGGCGCACATGTACAGTGGGGGAACTGGCAAAAAGGTAAGCCCCAGAGGTGGTTCCCCCATAAGCCGCTACAGGTTTGCGCGGATACCGGGGAAAGCTGCTACTAGTTCTGGCAAACCCGTGCAAACCAGCTCCTGCCCATCACTGGATACAACTCAAAACACGACACTTTATAATACTTCTTCTTCTTAAAACACAATTCAACATGTTGTCATATTAAAATAACTGCTGAATTTAAATATTTACATACTTATTTTTTTTAAAAATAACAAGCACAGTTCCCTCCCATTATAATTTCCTTCCTTGGCAACTAGCCTGTTACCAAAATCCGAATAGAGAAGACTTCACTTGCCAATGGAAGAACAGCAGGCAGGGAACCCAACTCAACTTCCCCTGGAGGGGATTTCCATAGCTTAGAATCAGCTAATGGAAAGGCTCTTTCTCAATTCTAAGCTTTCAAGTTTGTGAGGATGGCAGAAGACTGAAGGGCCTCCCCTAAAGATCTTAAAACTTACATTGCTCATGCAGGGAGATGTGTCTCTTTACATGGAACAAGCATGGAGTTATGCTTATGGTAGTATATCAGGTCTGACACTACCATATGGCAGAATGAGTTAGTCATTGCAAGTGGCAGATCCTGGGAAGTAGATGGTAATGATAAAATATATCTCTGTGTGTCCCCCATTTCCTTCCACCAGCTGGCCTAGTGTTATCAGATGCAATTGAAGTTGTGGTCTCACTCACCTCCAGTGCTGAATAAAATTCACTAGACTAGTTATCTAACTCTTATTCAGTCATTATCCAACTCAGCACCATCTGCATAGCTAGAGGGAAATCCCAAATCTTTCCCTCCAAAATAACCTGGTAAAGGAGGAGGTCCCAGTGGCTGCTGAGCCTCAAGTGGCAAATATATATATATACAGTAAAACCTCAGATAACACTAAAACCTGGTTCCACAAGTCTTGGTGTTATATGATTTTTAGTGTTATCTGATGCATGTTAAAATCTTATGGGATCCATAGAGATACATTGTAACCACACAGGCTTTAGCGGTTGTTATCTGAAGCATCCCATAGGATCTTAATGTTATCCGATGCAATTCTTCCCCCCAGATTCCTTAATGTTATGCGATTTTCGTGTTATTCGATACTAATGTTATATGAGGTATTACTGTATATCTTAGCAGTGTCTTGTTGGCAGCTACTGGCAGTTTCTGCTGTATATTATGTGAAACAATCCCAAAAGTTCTTGAGACCATGCCACATGAGGGTGTTATTATCTTTAGGAAGGAAACTATTGCAACTTGAGGAGGAGCTGATAAAGTTTATGAGAAGAAACACTTGGTGAATGAGACACAAAGAGTGAGATTTTCCATGAGAAAATCAGATCAAAGGCAGAGTGGGAAGGAGGAGAAGGAGAATCTTGATTATATGCTGTTTTCCAGCCTCCTTTAGGAGGCCTGAGAGCAAAGGAGAAGAATGTGCGGCAATGAAGCTGCCCTCTGTGGGTGTCATGCCCTCTAACACATGTAAACACCTTATCAAGTTCTGCCGCCAATCCTTTCAAGGTCTCTGAGAAGGCAGCTGCCACCCACGATGGCTCCTTGCTTACTGTAGCATTCCAAACACTTGCACCTTACTTAATACAGTCACAAAGCCAGCTTGGCTGCCTCAGGGCCTAGAATGTGCTGTTACAGCTGTGAAGGAGCTAACTTGGGCAGCCATATATCATGAAGACTCTGTCTTAAGGAAATCTCGGAATAGCTTTTCTCCATGAGGCCATGCACAGCCTTGTTTTCAAAGAGACAACAGCAAATATAATAACCCAGTTGGTCATTCAATACATGACAAATTAATTATAAAAATTAGAGAGGCTGATAGTGGCATATAAGCCAACTCTCGAGATTTGTTGTACGGAGAGATACCCAGCAAATATTGTTGAATCATGTCAGCATGAATAGAAGAGATGGAGAAAAGGAGCATGTGCAATGATTGATTGAGCTTACTTTTCAAAGTATTGTGTTAATATCCTTCTTCAAGTGCCATATCCAGTGGTGGGATGTCAATTTTTTTACTACCCCACCATGATGTCATCACAGTGTGGGTGGAGCTAGCATCATGACATTGTGGGTGGGGCCAAAGAAAAAATAAAAATTAAAAATTAAAAAATTTAATTAAATTAAAATAAGCGTGCACACACACACCTCTCAACCCACACACACACACACTCACAACACAAACCCATAAATGAATTAAATTAATTAAATTAAAAAATAAATAAAATAAAAATACATTAAAATACAGCCACCCACCCAAACACCCCAAACACAAATCAACCAGAGCTTTTAAACCAGAGCTTAAAACTTATTCTGGCTAATTTTTCTCACACTAGGTCAGATGGAAGGAACTGCAGAATGAATTCGCCACAAGATGGCTTCATTTTGGCACTTTTCTACTTTTCAACAGTTAAAAAAGTTGGGTACTAAGTCTTTGCCTAACCAGTTCTCTAGGATAATATGCCTCAATGTAAATGTAAAGCAGCTGTACCTCCTTAAGGGTTCTTCAATTGGAACAGCAATTGGAACAGGACAGGTGTAGCTTATTGATGAGGTAACTCCAAGACTTTGCTTAAAAACCCCAAGCCAGGCCGCCAGGCCTGCCGGCTGCCAGGCCTTTTTAGGAACTGTGGTAGTACGTCAATATCGGTAAATGTATTAAATACACATTAAAATACACACGGACACACCACATCCAAAGGTGAGTCACTTACCTTAGGGAGCAGGCTATAGGGAGCTTCAGGCTAGCAGCTATTCTTCCTCCTTCCCACTTGGGAGGACAGCAAGGAGGCCATGCATATCCGCCAAGCACTGTAGGCGTGCATGCACACCAAGTGCTTGGCACGCATGCGCAGTGGGGGAACCAGTGAAAAGGTAAGCCCCGAAGGTGGTTCCCCCCAAAAGCTGCTACCAGTTCTCCAGGACACTGGGAAAAGTTACTACCCATTCTGGTGAACTGGTGAGAACCTGTTACATCCCATCACTGGCCATATCTGATTCCAAATATTGTCTATCATTATGGTGTTCAGCCATGAAGATTGTCCTCGGAACAATATAATGTGGTGGTCTACCATTTGCCTTCTGCATTGCAGCATAACACATGCACCACTGATAGAGTTCCACAATCACTTTCTGGTCCTGAGCCCTTTTGGCAAACAAAGTCCTCCTCAGCCCCAGGCTGATTAATGATGCTGCTGCCCTCCATCAAGAGCGATTTAAATGGAATTTAATCCACTTGGGGACCATCACCTTTCCCTGTGGACTTTGCCACCCAAGGCCCTTAGTCCTCAGGATTGTCAGGTTAGTAAACCATTGCCTGACAATTGGTGTTGAGCTGCTCACAGTACTCTATTGCCATAACAGCATAACCTTACCAGACTGGCAGTGTGATAATATGAAGTTGTAAAGAAGTAAAACTGTATCAAACCAGAAAAACATTAAGCTATTGACCATGACTAGGCTTAAGAGGAAATGTTTAGAAACAGGCTAAGGGCACCACATGCTAAAAAATGCAAATTTGCATTTCTCTGGGGGCATAAAGGAAAATCACAGGAAAGGTAAGTAAGGAAGCTTTTGGCAGAAAACTTTATTTACTAAAGCAGTTCTCAATCTTTTAAAGCCAGGGGCCGAGTCATGCTCCCTCAGACAGCTTCAGGGGCTGGATGGCCATTTTCCCTTTCCACCACCATATGACACTTCCTGGTGTGGTGGAGGTA